>JAHDVE020005344.1:0-704740 GCA_022606495.2 Halesus radiatus | reverse complement strand
TCTTTAATGATTGCGTTAAAATCAAAATCTGGGAATAATCACCGCCCAATACTGCAATCAAATATGCATTTTTGTTTTCCAAACAAACCATTGGAAAAAAGGTTCTCCTATTAATATAAAATTCAGTATTCCAGGGTTCACTCTGATAGTTCCGTTTTTAATTGTTTTAAATAACTTACCATCATGCGGTTTCACATTCATATATCGTCTCATGTATACTCTTCTGTTATTCTGACTCTCAAGATGACATTTTGAATGCAGCCGGACTGGGTGGATAGTGCAAAACCAGTCTACCATATTTCATGAGATATTTCTAATTTATTACCTTCAAATTAATAGAAAAACGAATATAATAAAAATAGTTAAATAAGAATATAAAAAGATGAAAATATAAAAAAGGAAAATGAGAAATGTTTTAAAATTAAAAAATTATTAAAATTGAAAAAATATAAGAACGAAAATGATAAACATAATATGTAATAATAGAACAAGATTAATTTATTCTAATTAAGGGGTCATCTTTTAGGGTGGTGACTGCATCATCTGCATCCATCGCTCATTGAGTGGAGAGCTGAACCACTCGGTTGCAGTCACGACAATAGTGTTGGCTGACTTCCGTGTCCTGCCCCAGATAGACGGTAGCGAAGTAAGGCGGGGAATGACTGGATCCTCCCTCGAATGAACATCGTAAGACCGTAGAGGCACCGTAGAACCTTAGAAGATACAGAAGTCTCCTGTATGCGTTGTTGTAGCACACCCTCAGTACGGCATGTCTTAAAAACTAGTTTCCTGACATCGTCGCTACGTCGAGAGTATTTTAGTGCGTAGATTAATTTCTCTTCTTTGTCGTTCCATATCTTCCATGTCTTCTGTAAGAATATATCCCAGGTATTTAACATGTGAGGCCACAAGCAGTATATATTCTTCTAGATAGTGGGATATTTAGTGGCTCTTTCTTGTATTTAAATACAACGATATCTGATTTTTGGAGTTGTACAGCAAGTTATTTGAGTTGTACAGCAAGTTATTTGAGTTGTACAGCAAGTTATTTGAGTTGTACAGCAAGTTATTTGAGTTGTACAGCAAGTTATTTGAGTTGTACAGCAAGTTATTTGAGTTGTACAGCAAGTTATTTGAGTTGTACAGCAAGTTATTTGAGTTGTACAGCAAGTTATTTGAGTTGTACAGCAAGTTATTTGAGTTGTACAGCAAGTTATATTGAGACTTGATCATTCCATCCAGAAACAACATTATGTTTTTTTTTTGTCCTTGTGCCGTAGAGAGAATCTAGTTCAATTCTATGAACCTCGCTATCACAGTTAGATCTTTGGCATCTGAAGGTTTTATTGTAGACAACAATTTATTTGTCAGGCCATTGTTAATTTTAACATCATTTTCGGACTTAACTGCCCATATTATTAAATTCCTTGGTCGTTCCTGTCTGTTAGATATAATGGAATTAGATGAATTAGATCCAGATCTAATTCAACAGTTATTGGGAGATGATCTAACCACGTTGCATCGGTTATGATGTTCACACTCCTCACTGCATCACTTAACCCCTCTGTCATAATGCAGTGATCAAGACATCTAGTGCTTCCGTGGGCATTTATTTACTTGATCCATGTCTCCCTCTGGCTTCCCCGACTTCTTCTATCATTAACTTCCGCTTCATATTTATTATCCTTTCTTCGATCGGCCATTCCATGTACACAAACCTTAGAATCGTCTTTTTCTTAATCTTAACCATTACGCTTATATCAGCTTTGCTTTCTTTCCGGAAACGAAGAAAGTTATATCACACATTCGCCTCATAGATCTCATTTCTTCATTTTAACTATTTTTTAAATATGTAGATACTATCATTTAAGAATGTGTGTATGATAGATATAATGTGTACATCCATATTAGGTTTGAAAACTTTACAGAGGTAGCCCGCAGAGGATAGAAAACATATATAATTTTCTTTAGCACTCTCATAATAAACATCTAGATTTTCTTCGTTTTGGGAAAGTTTTTTGCAGTTTTCCGCAAGTTCTAACCATTTTACATAACGTACACAAATATCAATAAATTATTTCACAGATAATGTCTCGTTTAATCTATGTGAAGCTTATTTTAAGATATTATCTATCTTTTTAAACCGACGATGTAAAAAAAAGCCATTTATTGTTAATATGTCCTCTCTTAGATTGCAGTTTATTGTAAATAAAACTATGATTTTTTCTTAGAAACTGTGACGCCTGATACACGTAGAATTCTATAAATACTAAGTACCAAAGATCAACACGAAAATGTAAACAATCCACATGCATTTTCCTCTGATGAAAACGATACTGTACCTGCACCTACTGCATACAGCAGTGTGTGCTGTTTTGTTTTAGTTTTTCTCATATAATTTTCCGAATGAACCCATCCGTATGAAACGAATAAAACTACAGCAAGCACGCGCGGAGTAAAAGAATATTAATATTTCTTGCAGGCGGGTATAGTGGGATATGGGAAGGAATGAAAGTTTTGATTATGTGGTTGTGTTTTGACGGGTTGTTTCCCTTTGCCGGGTTTTCATTTCGGCCCACTAGACCCGCCCGCGCCTGCCGGGGGCGGGAATAAAGGGGTGCCCTGGGGTCCACGGACAAATTACCCGTCCTGTTCCATTATATGAGCAGAACATGTTAAAAATGATATAATTGCCTTTGGGAGAACGTGAACCATTGTACACTCATTCACGGACCCGGCTGGCGGGGAAACTTCGCCTGTAGAAACGTTGTTGTATCAAAACGATGACTTTTTGCGATTCAGAACACAGTATTTGAACGTCCGAAATTATCATTCATGATACATTTTGCACGGAGTATTAAAAAAAGTTTCCGGTAGAACAAAATTGTCCTTAAACCTTAGCCCAAAGCATGTCAGAGTGGTCGAGTGTAAAATTAGTAATTTGCAGTTTTACTCAAACTAGTTTAAAAATGGTTACGTTCACAAAAATAAAAAGCTAGCAGCCTAAAACCGGTCCGACCAAAAATGTACCTTATTATTATAAGTTGTTAAATCATCATACGAAAAATGATTACATAGTAATATTATGGTAATAATCGTAATTAACGCGATAATTGCAACAAATATAACGTAAACATTGTAATTTCTTCACCTTGCAGAAAAATTGTACCTACGCATAAAGGACGATATACATATTAAGCAAAAAAAATCCCCAAAAAAAAGTAGTTATTGACACGCAATGCGTCGAGTAACCAGATTAAAACTGAATATTAAAATTTCAAAATTTGAATGGAATAATATGTTCGATCAATGGCTGATTATTGCACTGCATAGAGGCTGTCAGAAGCCGCGAGAGGCGAGACAGCTCGTCTCGGGGTAGTTTGATTAAGTATGGTAATTTTTATTGAAAGCGCGCCATATGGCCGGCCCTCGGGTTGGGAGGCTCACCCCTTCGGTGATATTCAATATGCTTTTTTTATTCATTCGTTACATTTTTTTCTTGAAATGGAAAACGAACCTTAATTTAAATAAGCGATTCCGATTTCATGGCCCATATGCTGTGATTGATCAGAACTCGACAATTTTTTTTCCGCGATGAATTTTTGTTGTGTATTTTGTAGAACTATTTACGTCTTATTCAAATGTAGACAGTTAGGTAATACCGATTTCAGTACCTTTTTTCGATTTTATTGTTATAATATTTTGTTTATATTGTTTAACTAAAAATCGTCAAACAGTGACCGGTCAGTGGCCGGGTTGGCATCGCGTTTGGGTCTCACCCAGGCGTCGTGAGTTCAATTCCTCGGCTGGCTAAGTTCAAGTATTGTCAGGTTATTCCTAACCAGGGAATATTTGTTTTTCTTTTTTTTTAAGTTTCCTTATTTTTTAACTCTCAGGTGGTAGTTTCGAAGCTTCATAACTTGTAATAAAAATGGCGCTTTGATCTGAGAATAGTTTCCTTGGCTTAGAAAGACTTCATTGAAAAAAATACTTTAAAAGAAAAGTCTTTCTAGGCAAAGTTGTACAAATTTAATTAAGCCAGCGCTCACTTTTTTGACAATTTTAATGGTACATAGTGACGGAGTTTCTGCTTCGTGGTAATATTTAAGAAGCATTATTTTGATATAGCAATAGATAATTTAATTACGTCAGAAGTTAAATTTAGTATTTATTGCTAACCTTTAAATATCTATTAAGGAGTTAGATTTATTTGAAAAAAAAAAAAAACACTTATAATTTTCGTCGAGTTACGTATTCAGAAGATGTTAAGAAGATTATTAATTGTTTTTTGTGTTTAATTCTTGACTTGCTACTTAATTGCTTGAATAGGCCTGAACCGTTACATATAGAAATAAAGGGTCTTAGATTAAATTTACTTGAACAATTAGAAATTAATAAACGAACAAATGATCCAAATATAACATTAATTAATAAAGTAAGGAAAATTATATATTCACCGCTTCTCAGTAAGTTCACATAATCAAAAAAATAAAGCACATTTAAATAAATCAATTAAGAAAGCATTATCAGTTAAATACGGGAAATTACATTATAAATGTGAAAACTAGAATTTTAATTATTTAATATCTAAATCGGTTTTACCGATAATAAATCATTATTTAAAAAAACCGGTCCAAATTAGAATGGAGTCGGAGTGAATAAAATCATATCATAATCATAATCGGATGATTTTTGTAGCGCCGTTTTTGTGAAAAATCACCTCAAGGAAATAAGTTGTCAGTGTGGATTAACCGCAGTTTGAAAACGGCTTTGAACGCCGAAACAGCTGTCACAATTTTTTTATTTTTTTTTATATGAATACCACACAAGAGTCCCAACTGCTACCAATCGTCTGGAGCCAGTGAGACTATGGCAGTCCCAATTGGGGATTCTTGCGAGGCTGAAGGTATTGGGGAGTGGAAGGAGAAGGGGAAGAGGAAGATTAAGGTGGGGAAATACCTGGCTATTCAGATCTGGTCACCAAACACGGCCAAAATCCATTTCAAGCAACGTTTCAATTCTGAATGGTGGTCTTTCACCAGGGCGATACTGAGAGTATCTTCCACTCTGGAACGTACGCAAATATAGTATATATTATTTTTAAATTAATTAATTGTGAAACAGCACAAATTAATTAAATAAAATTTACTTTCGCACGCCGGGATTTGAACCCGCGACCTTCGGATTCGTAGTCGAGAACCTTACCCATCGACCATGGAGGCCTTCGAAACAATAATAAAAACAAAAAATTCTTGCAGAACTTAATAATTACATTATTAAATTTGATTTACACTAAGTTTACTAATAAAATTTTCTTTAGAATCACTTTAGAAATCTAACATTTTATAAATGAAATGACCTTTAAGTTTTATTAACCAATTTATTACGTAAATTAAAAATAATGCTTATATTTTGTCTTATAAATAAAAAAACATTATATTTTTTCATCACAATGTTGGTAATATTCTTCTCTATAAGCCGAAATAATAATGGCCGCCAACACTCGGGGATGTAACACATGTCCCAAAATATTGTAATATATTTCTTGAAAACTTGATTTCATCATAAATCAAAATAATGTTCATATTGTGCTAATTTTCTTAAGAAAATGAATTTCTTCGTGAAATATATTTACAGTTTAAACTTTTTTTAATGCAAAAGCTCATATTAAATTAATTATTACATATATTTTTTTTACTCTAAAGTATTTTACGGGAGGCAGTTTTACAATGATAGATCCTGGCAACTAACAATGTTATCGTTGACGTACACTTTAGCACTTTTGGGGACATTACCGGCAAGATTGACAATATGAATGGATACGTACAAATATCTTGCAAGATTTATTTTTTTTATTCTCGTAAGGATGTTTGACAAAACGATGCATATCTACAAACTTACTGGACTGCAATATCTTCGGTTCCTCAAACATTTCATTTTTACTCACCATCTACATGAATCCGTATCACGTGCAAGTCGAAAAATTTATATTGACAAATATTCAGTACCTATTAGCAATCGTCGATAATACATTATTTTAGATATTCTGCCATACTTCACATCCGCAAATAAAAAAAGTTGGTAAAGTAATTAAGAGGAACGGCTGCGCGGCCTGTTTCATACAAAACTTAATTTTGGTTTTGAAGCCAAAATACTCACCTAAACCTAATGATTTTTTTTTCATCAAAAATTATAGTAAATACGTAGTACAGATTAGAAGTAATTTATTTATTTTATTTTACATTATGAAATATAGGCTATTAAAAGAATTGATTTTTCGCGATTTTAGAGGCACCTTTAACAATTCTTTGGGGGCTAACGGAAATGTAAAAAAAAATTCTTACCCTCTCTGATTTGAAAATATAAAGAAATGGTGAACTTTAAATTAAATTTAAAATGACCAATTTACTTTGGAACACAAATTTAACGTACATGATTGAAAATATCGACCCCGAAAAAAACGTCTTTTTTTAATGTATTGTTTTTTATATTTTTATTTGCGTAATCTTATTTACATAACAAATATGATAAATTTTTTTTTAAATATAATAAACCCGCAAAAAATCTTCTAACTCGCCTCTAAAATTATGACAATTGATTTTTTCTCATGCCATATGCTTTGTAATTTAAAACGAAAATAAATACAATACTTCTCATTAATTGTTTTTGTGTTTAATTCGTAGAACTCCATTTAATTTTTTTTTAAATTTAATGTAAACCAAACTGCTTGAAAATGGCCTTAAACGCCGAAACAGCTGTCACAATAATAACACCTAAAAATACTTGCAGAACTTAATAATAACATTATTAAATTTGATTTACATTAAATTTTAAAAAAAAATTAATTTAAAAAAAATATATCATTCAGTTTCGATAGATATTTTGGCTTCAAATCCAAAATTAAGTTATGTATGAAACAGCCATGTAGCCGTTCCTCTTAATACCTCGTAGCATATCTATAGAACCATACATTGCGATAAATGGATTCTAAATAACATAAAAAGGGTTGTAAATTTTTTTATCATAGAATAAAACAGAACTTCTAAAGTTATTTATCTTCTCCATTCAATCTTTTTTCCACCCTGTACGTCAAAAACACCTTCACCTCCCATTTATAAAAGAAATTCCCGAATAGTTTGTTGAGAATTTCTAACCATCAGAAAAACAAGTTGCAGACAAGCTCACCATGTCCACATCAAGTCAACAAATACAAGATGGTGTGTTTGATAACTATTTCAATAAAGAAGATATTAAATATTAGGGGTTGCACATAATGTCGCTATTATTTAATAAAAATCTTGTACGACGATACATCGCTGATGGATGAAGCCTCTACGTAACAAGAGGGCGTACCGCAGGGCCGCCGCTTGGCCACTTTTTGCTGGCAAACAAGATGACTTGACGCATTAGGCCCTAATAACGCTGCGGGACCGCGACCGCCTGCGCCTGTATTACGGAAATTTTCCTCAAAATATTATAAATATCGGGCACTGTCGTCTTATATTAAAAACTGCCACATATTGGCCAGACTTTCAGATACTAAAAATTAATCTTCCTCAGAGGGGTTATTTGATTATGCTTATTAAAAAAGAAAAGAAATTTTCCGAAATGTTGAATAAAAAACAATGTTGAAACTTTGTTGTAAAGATTTTTTTTAAGTAGTACTGTACTAAAAATACACCTGTTTTTCACCATATGATGAATATGATAAAATCATTTTTCTTTTTTAGATCTGTTGTCGTATTAGAAGCGGATTATTCCAATAAGAAATATTTTCCTAATATCTTATCGACGCCGATTGAAAGGGTAATAATATATTCACAAAATCATTTGAGATGCAATAACGCATCATTTTGTTTTTGTTAAATGTATCCTCGCTTTGGAGCAGGTCTAATAATAATACCGTACTACTCACAACTAGACCACGTGGTTGTAATTGAGCTAGTTTTATTTTGGCACGAGGACAGTGAATAAACACATTCTGTGTTGGATAATTAAAAACGATTGTCAGCCCAACTCAAAATGCGCCTTGAGAATGGCTTTTTACGTCATGGATTGAATTACTATAAAGAGGTTGCAACAACACGTACTCGATAAACTTTAACCAGTGATTCCTGAGCAGATTAGTAGTAAAATAATGTAGATAGCATGTTGGTCTCCTATGACTATTTTTTTTCTTTTTCATTTTAAACAGTTTGGTATTGGACAGTTATGGTCAGGGTAGGGGGCTGGGCGGTTACTCAGCTAAGTGACCAGTGACGACATGCAATTTTTTGTTTGTTTGAATTTGAAAAAAAAATTATATAAAAAAAAAATTCCGGAAACAAAAATTTTAATATGAAAAGTGACCGGCGATGACATGTAATTTTTTATTTGTTTGTTTACGTGCTGTTACACCCTGTATATATTAAAAAAATAATACTTTAAGTTTTTTTACAAATACCTACTGTACTTTCTTGGAAACCTTGATTTCTTTTTTAAATAAAAAAAATTCAATAACGAGTATTAACCCTTACCACTCCTTTGTCGGGTGCCAGCCGACATCACTATGTGTACACTACAACTCAGTTGTCGGCTGGCGGCCGAAGACGTGCGCGCGCAATGTATTTTCGCGCGCAAAACTTGACACCTGACGTTGTTTCTTGTGATTATTCGATAAATTAAATTAAATTTAAATTCATTTAAATTCACGTTTTAATAAGATTTTAACTGTTTTCCGTTTTTGTTTTACTATAAAATAACCTTTTTGCCTATCAATAAATTAATATTTTGACATTATTTAAATTAGAGTTGGCTGACAACAAATATTAAAAAAAATAATGCAGTGGTAAGGGTTAAAACCTTAATCTTTTCTACAAAAGAGTAAATGTTATTCCCTCCTGCTATTTCAGAGTTGACATGAATCATGTTTTATTCCAATAATTCATTGTATATGGTGGCTCAATATTTCAGTGTGAATCATGAGGCGTAAGGGAAAAGCTAAAAGGTTCAGCTGTCGATTATATTATCTGCTACTCCGAAAGAATAACAGCTGACTGCTTAGCCGAGAAAACATCTCGCAAGATACACAGCTTGAGATAATTGAAGTCGTTTATTCTCCACAAAAGTCTTAATTCCATTTATCTACATCTACACACGGGACACATCTCGGCGTGTCTGGAGGGCGGGGGGCGCATCCGAGATAACTTAAACGTGACGTAAACCTTTTATTCCAACACTCAAAAGGGAGGAGAAAGTAAGTTTTCAGTGTCATCAAAGGCTTTTCGACGCCGATAAAGGGGCTCCCAGGGCGCCGCGACGCCGACGCCCCTGTCCCGGCCGCAGCGGGGAAAAAACAATGTCATTACAAGAGGAGAGGACATAAAACATCCAGCCGGTATTACGCCTTATCAATTGATGGGATTAGGTAATCCGTAACAGCGGCTGAAAGAAAGGCATTACGGCCAGTGAGAATGCGTGAGATATTTCTTATTTATGTTTTTATTTTAAGAGCACGTTCAATGTTTTTTTTATAAGATTATACAAGGGGTTAACATTAACACGGTGATTTCAGTTATCGGTGATTGCATTTAGTCAAAGATACATCAGGCGGTGAAAATGTTTAGTTAAAAAAATGTCAACAATTTTTTATTACATTTTCTTATGACGCAATCACTTTGTGGTTCGACATAATATTCATTAAAACAATCACTCTGTTATTATCCACGAATTTATTATATTTAACGCAAACCGGTTTCGCTTAGATCGAGCTTAGTCGGTACAATTACCTATATATAACCGATGACTCTGTATTAGTCTTTGGTTATTACAATTGCCCTGACGAAACTTGATCTAAGCGAAACCGGTTGGGGTTAAAAGATAATAAATTCGTGGTTTATAACAAAGTGATTGTTTATTTGAATATTTATTATATTGTTAGTATGCAATTAAGTTGGCCTCTCTCATGAAGGTTCTCCTCCGTCTCTCCTTTTTACTTAAAAACCTATGTTGGTCCGTTAAGTTTTACAAAAAACGTGTTGGTTACTTGTCAATCCGAAAAAATAGATATTGAATGAAAACATTATAAAATAGTTATTGAATGAAAACTTTAAAAAAGTGTTTTTTAATGTGTAGATTAGGTTTATTTCTAAATTAACAATGATTTTATCGATAACGAGCCACCCATGATCTCGAGATAATCTCGACGGCGGCAAACGCGTTACCGTGAGGATGTTGGGATGGGGAGAAGAAAGCGTAGAAAGCTCTTAGGATTGGAAAAACAGCTCGGCGGATCTTCGAAAGGAACTCGCGAGGCAAATACCCGGCGCGGAGTCACAGGGGAGAACGGCAGGGGACTAACACGGCCCAACACGATCCAAGGAAGGCAATGGACGATGTATTGTTATAGTAAAATGCAATTCAATGGCGTAGGCACTCGCACGGGAGATGTTATCAGAATTAATAGATGAGGCATTTCGCCATAAATACTATCGCTGATATTAAGTTTTTACCTCATTTTAAATTGTTTCTTGGTCAAAAGTGGGACCAAAAAAATACCACCAGATAGCTGTGTTCTAAATACCGTTTGCCTTATATTTTTTTCCAGAATTAAATTGTATTTTTCATCACAAATATCGTGTGATAAGCGTGATTTTTAAAAAATATAAACATATTAAACAATGCGGACTTCATTATCGCCGAATAAAACTATACTTGAAAAACAAATAATTTGCTCTATTGGCAACCAAATAATTATTTCACTTCATTCATGGAAAACAGGAGCAAATTTGCAAGGGGCGGGCCATCTCGAATCACGACCACAAAGCGCAGCTGTAATTAAGCCGTGAAACTCGCCTTACTGGCGCGTATTTATGTCGCGCATCGTAAATGACGGTACAACTTGAAGGGTTTGATCGTCTTGTTTCTAAGGGTGATTTTGATGGATTCAAAAAAGCTACAGATTCTTTTAGATAAGTTTATTCGCATATCGGCTATTCACCTACAGGAGATTGCCTATCATCGAGGCAATCTTCACCGCGCTGGTCACGTATGTTTGGAAGCCATGAAATGTTTCCTCTTTTTAATTGAAGGATTCAGGTAAGTACGATATAAATAAAGGATATTTCTTTAATACCTACTCTAAGGTAGTAGGTATCGTAGAAAAATAAAATATTTCTTGAAAACTCCTAGGTACCTGAGTTCCGCATAATTTTGGTAATTTATACAGAAAAAGCCTAGCATTTCATATCAATTTAATATCGCTATACAGATTAGTGGTCGGCGAAGCGGCTCGATTTAGTGAGCCGGATCACTGTAAAGACAATCCACATGAAAACTGGACGAAAAAAGTAGCGCATAAGGGCGTCTTAAGGACGTCTTTAGGAGGGCCAAGGGAGCGAGGGAGAGGGCATGGTACGGGGGGACGCGAACCGTCGTTAAATCGAGCCGGATCACCGAACCGGTACACTACAAAGAGCTGATTTAGTGATCCGGTTCACTAAACCGAGCCGCTTCGCCCACCATTAATTCAGATAATGCAACAAAATTTCACTGTGCAAAACGTAATGCTGTCACAATTACAAATTCACGAGCATTTATCATGTGGTCGGGCTTTCGCGGCTGTATGAAGATTTAATTAACATTTCGGCACCGCGGCCGGACGGGGGCGATCCCACGGGGGCCGGAACTGCTCCGCCCACCGCACTGTCCGGACCCCCATGATACCCCACTCCGTACCGTATACCGGCACCGGTCCGACATTCGCTCTTACATTAGCACATGAGCCCGTGGACTTTATAAGGTAATTGGACTTGTATAAATAGTTCATTTTATTCATTATACAAGGCAATACAACGATCTTTATCAAATTTCATTTATAATCATCATAATTAGCCGATAAATCTGCATTTTTTTATTTAATATTTATATTCACATTTGACGACTTTTTGACTTTACAGAAAGAGAATTCGAATAACGCAGTTTAGATTCTCCTTAGATGAAAATACGTTTTCTTATTTTTTTAGTGATATCGTACTGAAAGAAACTGCTTGAAGATTGTGGGGAAAGGGATGAATATGGAGTACCAAGTATACACATCTAAAGGGTTGTTAAAGTTGCCTGGGTAACCTAGGCAATCACCTGGGAGCTGAACTAATAACTTCGCAACAGTTTCTGTAAAAAAAACTAACAAACGGGCAGTACAAAAACAATAATTTAAAGCAATGCGTAAAGAGGTTAGATGATCGGTTTATAAACTGACCAAAGGACCCCTAGATTTGTCTTAATCTCACTTACTGGTTAGTGGCTGTGTTGACAAATACTTTGGTGGGAACCAAACACACATTGTGGAGACACAAGTGTTAGTAGGATTTTTTTTAAATATTGTCAGGTTATTCATAACCCAGGAATGATAAATGAAAAAAAGTTCTCTCATGTAAAAAATATCATACATTACATTGTACTAATTTATGGTAAAATATCGTATTATACGCATCAAGTGAATTGCAACAGATACTATACAGCCAGTCCCCTCCCGCATTGCTCCCATTCCGAGTCCCTGAGATATAAGAGCAAATTTTACGATACGAGAAATAATATGAATTAATTCGAGCACTCAGTGAAAAGTGTTAACTTTGAACGAGTGCACTAAATTAAGCCTTCACTCCTGATTCTCAGGTGCTACTTTATTAATTGTGGTGTGACCCGGAATAACTAGACTCCAGTTTATCAGAATTTAAAACCAAACGATATTTATTATACGCAAGAACGATTCAAATAAATGTGCTTTATTCGTCATAATTTAGGTAAAAGGAATTTGGTGTTTGCTTCAAGCAAAAATACCGTGTGCTTATGATGTGCTTACGTAAAGAAATGTATTTTTTTTTATATTGAAAGCATTGTCTTCTTTTTTGTTAAAAATTACATTTTTATCACAGCCAAGCTATTATTCTGATCAATATATGATATTATGATGATGATTTAACGAATGTAAATCATAATTTTGACAATTACTTACTTGTTATTCTCTAATCCGTGACCAAGTCGAAAGTGGATTTGCCTACGCCATTTAGAAGCAATATGTGAACACTAATTAATAATCTAAGCCATCCCGATACAGCATTTAGCGTGATAAATAAATTTTAAAAAAATCACAATATCCAAGGTGTATCAGGATGTACCGAACAAACTTTACTCCAGTGTTTCTCAAGATGGGACGTACGCCCCACCGAGGGGCAATTTGATAGTTTTGGGAAGCAATGTACAAATCATTAATAAATAATTTTTTAAAAAGATGGCAGCACATTCATTGGTTTACTTTGAATTGATCGGAGATTTTTGACGCCTTGAAGTGGGGCATGGCACAAATCAGGTTGAGAAACACTGTTTTAATCAGAGATTTTCGAGCTTATGTGAGTTAAAAATTTCGATATCATATTGGTCTTCTGTGAAAATTTTGTGTTTTATTTTTTAAAATTTAAACAACAACAAAAATATTTCACACTCAGCTTAGAAATTGCCCAACGTCCTACCATACCCTGAATTTCCGATTCCTGCTGATTTTTTAAAATGTTTTTTATGTGAAAAAAATTACCGGAGACCAAAATGCCTTCTACTTTTTTTACTCCAAATAAACTCAGGAATCACTGGTTTCAAGTTTGTCGGTCACGTCCTGATACACCCTGTATTATGTATATTAAATAAATATTAATTTATGTAAATATTAGTTTTATAAAAAAATAATCACAAAATTGCACGTGGACAACATAGAAAAAAATACTTAACAATTTTTAAGGGCTAAAAAATCAGAAATCCCTCAATAACTACGATGAAATCATTAGCAATTATTTAATTGAGATGAATAGTCCTCGGTAAATTTATGTTAACTCTACCTTGCCCATCTCCACACACACTCGACTCTTTGTTTCGCCTGTCATATTTACTTGTAGTGCATTAATTACATATTTAACCAGCGATATTACTATAATAGAAAGCAATTTATCGGCAGCCGAGATTACAACCTTTTTTTAAATCGTTACGTATCACCGGCGACAGTCAGTATCAGTATAACCACTCACTTTATGACTAAAACTCCCACAGTTAATATTGTAACACAAATCACTTTCTAATATATAAAACGAGACAAACGTCGTAATATCTCCTTCATACCCAGCTTCAGTCCGGGTGCATGCCCCATAAGCCGAAAATCCCCAGAACACTTCAAAAGCTCACGGGATTATAAAGTTTACAAATTGAGCTTTTATGCCACGGGACTCTGGGCCACTTCAGAAGTAACGATGCTTTATTCGGATAAACTCTACTAACTTGTTTTTTTCTGCTGTCGCCTCATTCCCTTCTTTATCATCGGAGTGTTTGGGTGTTTTTGTCGGTAGTTGTTGTCTACGGCTGCGTTTCGCCTTTTTTTCTTGTGCAAGTGTCACTTAGGAGACCGCCATGTGGGTCTTGTACATGAGAAAAACAAGAGTTTTATAGTGAAACGACAACCGAGTACACACGAAGTAGATACACATTCAGTACCGACTACTTCACACATCGAAGTGTTAACATTTTGTTTCAAATCGACATTTTTTGTTTGCTTTAATGCTAACTAACACTGGAAGCATGTACATGGATACGAACATTATGCTGACTTTGAATTTAGTACCCAATTAGTTGTTCACATAGAGTCCGACATTTAATAGTAGACAAAAATTGAGGGCGCTGTGATTATTTAAATGGTTTTAAATGCCAACAACAAGATGACTCATAGGATATCGATTTTTTTTTCTTTAAACCAAACGGCTTTCAAAATTTGTGGTACTTTCCGAAAGGAGATCATTCTACACCACATTCTAAGACAATTCCATATTTTGAAGTTTTGCAAGAAAACATGGAAAGGCGATTTTTTGTGTTTCTTAACGTGTGTATCTAAATACCTGTTTATTAGATGTTAAATCAAAATAAAACAAAATCTGATCCACAGATCAAAATCAATAATTTAAATAACGAACCTAAATGTAATCGAGTGTGAAAAAATTAATGTAAAAAACACATTTCAAGAACAAAGTGTTACAATAGCTTGGTGTTACAATAGTAATCATAAAAAATCTACTTTATTAAATTTATACATTTTATTGCATAACTTGTATGTTGATAAAAAAAGGATATCTGTTTTAATATTTTTAAGCGCCCTTGGGGTGATTTTATATCCAAATGGCGATATGTGAAACTGACCATTTATGTATCAACATCAGTGGCGTGCATTGCTCTATAATATAGGCCATGTGTTGTTTTTCAAGTTCTAGTAAGAACTGTGTATTTAAAATAACTCTATAAAATAGCAAAATTTGTTTTTATTAGTGCCGGGATGGTTTAAAGAGTAGTTTGAATGAAATCCAATATCCAAAATTGTTGCTAAAACGTTTTAAAATTAGTATGAAAAACATTGAACCCGCCATGTTATATTGAGATTAGTCAATAGATATACCACTCTCGTTAGCCATGGATTACATATTCAAAAGAAGAAGGTTTGTTTGGATAGAATATTTTCAAAATGTAAAACATAAGTAGGTACCTACTTAAGAACTTTATTATGACAAAAAAAATGTTTGGATTGAAACAAAATTTTAGAATGAATGTCTCTTTATTTAGAGATAGTAATAGTCGTCACAAAGCATTAATTTCCCTATAAAATCAATTATAGCACCCAAATGACAAGCAAGAATTCACAATTTATAACTCTATTAAATATATATATATATATGTCCCGAGCAAGGCCGGATACCCATCATCTAGTAATTAATAAACTCAAATTTTCAAACGAAACTAAAAATATTGTGTCTTTGAGTAAGTATTCCGAACAAATTATTTGTCTTTTTTTTAAAACGAGTCTAAAGCTTGATGTAATGGATAAAAAAAGAATTTCATTAATGCTTTAAATAATAAATTCATATTGGTTGCAGCACTCCTGCATTTTTTTATAGCCGAAGTGCGTCGGTAAACAAATTTACGGTACAATATAAATCTGGCGTAATATTTTTCCAATAATAACGAGCTGCACAAATGGCGGGGAGGGCGCAGGATCGTTATTCAAGCAAATATCGGTAAACAACTTATAACTTTCAATTCGACTCGATACAAATAATATGGGATAACTTCGTAACAAACTGGTGAAGAATTGAATTGTATATGGAAAAATAATGTTTGGCCTTGCGCGTTTTATTCTCTGTGGTTTTGATTTGATTTTGAATTTAATCTATGAAAATCACAGACAATAATTCTGTGTATTTAATTTCCTAGCTTCCACTTCATTTTTAATAACGATGCAATTTAAGAGGAACGGCTGCGGGGCCTGCTTCTTAGAAATCTTAATTTTGGATTTGAGTTCAAAATACTCACCTAAACCAAATGATACATTTATTTTAATTAAATTTTTAGTAAATATCTAGTACGTCTGAGAAGTATTTTATTTATTTTTGTTTTACATTATGAAATATAGGCCATTAAAGGAATTGATTTTTCGCGATTTTAGAGGCATCTTTAACAATTATTTGGGGGCTAACGATGATTTAAAAAAGCTTTACCCCATTTGCTTTGAAAATATAATGAAATATAATATAAATAATATTAAAATAACTATTATGGTGGACTTTAAATTAAATTAAAAACGACCAATTTACCTCGGAACATAAATTTCCCGTACATAATTTAAAATATCGACCCGAAAAAAACTTTTTTTTAATGTTTTATTTTTTATTTACGTAAACGTATTTTTAAATATCAAAAATATGACAATTAAAAAAGAAAATACGATAAACCTGCCAATAATTTTCTAAGTTTCCTATAAAATGATGAAAATTGATTTTTTTTTCATGGCATTTTCAATATATCATTCAGTTTGGATGGGTATTTTGGTCTCAAATTCAAAATTAAGTTATGTATGAAACAGGCAGCGCAGCCGTTCCTCTTAACATTGCATTTTGAGATTCGAGTCTTCGAAGGAAATCATGGATTAAAAAATTTTTTTTCTCACTTACTTAAATTTTTTTTATCAAACTTAAAATATACTTGACCAAATTCATATTCTTTATATAAAACCATGTACAATGTGACGTTAGAACGGGGTACCCCAGTAAGGTTACATTTTTTTGCGAATTTTTTGTTAAACTTTAAGAAATAAATAAATATAATTGCTTAGGTACTAACCGGAAAATGTATTGAATAATAATCATTTAATTTTAAGAGAACATTTAAGGCTACACATTACTAAGTAGTTACACTCGTGCCTACTTATTGAAATTATTTCTTCTTTATCATAAAAGCACCATCAAGCATTCATTACATAAAATGAGATAGACACTCGATCCAAAATGGTTCAATGAGGTTAAACATGACTTCTGATACAAAATATTGTAAATGGACAAAACGTTAATTTTTCATAGACTTCCAGGCTGTGTTTATGTTATAATATTTTATTTCTGTGAAAAAAATTTTAGGAGGAAGGAACGTGAACAATGTCGAATTGGCACGTGGAATGTCAGAGGAGGGATGGAAAGAAAGATGAATGAATTATGTGATACGATGGGAAGGAAAAGTCTGGATGTACTTTGTATAACAGAGAGTATGAAAAAGGCAAGCGGTACGATGCAGCATAATGGTACGCTCGTCATCTGGTCTGGGAGACCAGATACAGACAGGGCTTGTCAAGGTGTTGCAGCGTTACTGCGAAACATGGGACCACATAAAAATGAGCCTCTGTGAATCTGCTAGAGAGGTATGTGGAATAAGTACGCAAGGTAGAAAGAAAGGTGATGCATGGTGGGATGATGAGATTAAAGCACTGGTCTCAGAGAAGAAGAAAGCGTGGTTATTTTTGATAGCGACTGGCAGTGCTTCTAGCGAAGAGAGGGATAGAGCGAAAGAAGTTTACAAGGGATGCAAGAAAAGAGTACGCGGTGGAGTGAAAGAACGAAAGAAACGCCTGGAAGAGGAAGAGGGGATCAAAATGACAAACCACTTCCAAGAAAATATTAAACTATTTTGGAAGGAGGTCAAAAGGTCACGAAATGGCCCAGAAAGTGGATGTGTAAAAGTGATAAAATCGAAAGATGGAAAAATGCTGACGAATGAGAAAGAAATAAAAGAGAGATGGATGAAATTCTTTGAAGAGGTCTTCGAAAGCAATCCGAGTGATAGAGATTCCAGTGGCGAGTCAGGTATGAATGACGATGGGGTAAATGTTCCTAAAATTAGCATGGATGAAATTAAAAGATCAATTAGATGTATGAAGAATGGTAAGGCTGTTGGTTTCGACAATATTGCTGATGAATACTTTAAAGGAAATAGCCGTATAATTCTCACATGGTTATACAAACTTTTTAACCAGTGTCTAGAGGAGGGTTATACCCCATTAGATTGGAGAAGGGGTGTGATCATGCCTCTATACAAAGGTAAAGGTTCACGCATGGAATGTGGAAATCACAGGGCTATTAGCCTGCTAAGTTCAGTTGGTAAGCTGTATGGTAGGATATTGATTGAAAGGTACAAATGAAAACAAAGGATAAAATATGGGATGTGCAAGGCGCATTTATGAGTGGAAGGGGGTGCATGGATCAGATTTTCTCGTTGCGTATGCTCACAGAGAAGTTTCTGGCAAAAAAACAGAAACTTTTCTGTGCTTTTGTAGATCTACAAAAAGCATACGACAGAGTTGACAGAAAAAGTTATGGAAGGTGTTGTCTAAGTATGGTGTGAATACAAATCTTATACAGGCAATCGCATCACTGTACGAGGGAAGCGTTGCATGTGTTAGGGCAATCGGTGATTTTACGGGGTGGTTTGACATCACAAAAGGTTTTAAGCAAGGATGCGTAATGTCACCGTGGTTATTCAATCTATACATGGATAATTGTATGCAAGAATTGAAGGAGGTGGGCTTTGGGCGCGAAAATGAGTAAGTCTGCAAGTATGTTGCCTGTTGTATGCTGATGATGCGGTGCTGATTGCTAACAATATGGAAGATCTACAGTCTCTCGTATCTAGGATGAACGAAGTATGTATGATGAATGAGCTAATGATGAATGTAAATAAGTCCAAAGTCATGGTGTTTGAAAGAGAGAGTACGAAAACAGTATGCAATATAGTTGTAAATGATGAATACTTGGAGCAGGTCGATGAGTTTGTGTATTTGGGAAGTATGTTTACGAGAGATGGAAAGACTGATAGGGATATTGAAAGAAGGGTGAATGCCGGAAACTCCATTAACGGAGGACTGAACGCGGTTGGCGCAAACAAAAAGTTGTCCAAGGAAGCGAAGCTAGCAGTCCACAATGGAGTGCTGATACCAACCTTGATGTATGGAAGTGAGACATGGAACTGGCAGAGGAAGGATTAAAGTAGACTGAATGCTGTAGAAATGAGATCTCTGAGACAAATGTGTGGTAAAACCATGTATGATCGAGTGAAAAATGTTGAGATTCGTAAAGAATGCAAGGCTGATATAAGCGTAGTGAGCAAGATTAAGAAAGGGACGCTTAGATGGTTTGGGCATGTAGAGCGAATGAACGAAGAAAGGAGTGTAAGGAGAATATATGACGCGAATGTGAATGGAAGAAGAAGCCGGGGACGCCCGAGGAAGACATGGCACGATCAAGTGAATCAAATACTCGAGTCGGGCCATGGCAGAAGTCGGAATAACAGAAGGGAATGTATGAGGCGTTGTATGAATGTGAATGAAGCAAGAAGTGTATGCCAAGATCGAGTTGTTGTCCTCTCTGCTTACCCCTGCGGGGAAACGGCGTGATGGTTAGTTAGTTAGTTAGTTAAAATCTTTTATATATACCAGATAAACGATGTTAAAGGTAGATCAACAATGATCATTAAAATCTTACTAGATCAACATATTACGGGAAGAGGTGATTATATATATATATACATATATGTATACTCGTATATACGTGAAAAAAAAGTTAAATCATATCTTGGTCACCTAATGCTTCTTTTTAGAATTATCGATTTCTATGAATTATTAAGAAAATATTTCAAAGAAAATCTATTAAATTGTATGGAAAAACCCAATTCGTCCAACTCGAGCTGCTAGAGGGCGCTAGTGAAGCATGTTGCCATATCAATGTATTGTAAATGTAAAAAAACTGCGCGAATTAGTATTTCTACCGTATGTGTTATAAGCCACGCGACCTCTCCCACCGGATTTTAAAAATTCAATCAGTTTCCGTACTCCATTCCGTAGTTCCCTTGGAAATCAATCACAGTACCTGGAAAAGATTCAGTATTAACTACAAAAATATTTCAAATAGTAATGTGTTATTTTATATGGAATAAATGACCTTTGCATTCATCTCGTGTATGACAACTTAAAAGTTCAAACAAGTAAATAAAAACAAACGTATTTATTCTGCGCTACGATTGGATGTTCTGAAATCCTAAAAATAGAGGAGTTCCACAGTTGCAGGTGTTAACCCCATACGATCCAGGGGTACCTGCCCCACCCCAGACTTCAAAGGATCTTACTAAGAACTTCCTCACTACGTGACTCCGAAGACTTAGGGGTGAATAAACCCCTCTTACAGGCTTCATATTAGGTTGCAATAGAATCGCAAGGTTACTATGGACTTAATATTACTGTTTGTTTTGTAATTCTCGATTGGTCCTCGTTGTGCATACTTCAGTGGTTTAATAATAGATGTTTGTTTGTTAGGCGGCTTACGGAGTAATGACTACAATGATGTGCGAAATCATAATAAACATTATCATTGTTTTACAATAAATCTAACTAAGTAACCATCACAATTCTATCCACAAGCAATTGTTTTTAATTGAAGTGGAGTATTAAAAATGAGATATAAAATATAAACTATTCTTTAAACACTAACGTATGTACCTATATATTTTATTAATAAAATCACGCCATTTCTCCACAAGGGAGGGCAGAGGTTATGGAATGTCACACAACTCCTCGTTGGCATGCACTCCTTGCTTCATCTACTATACATCGTCTAATACACGCTATTTTGTTCATCTGACTTTTTACGTGACCCGACTAAAACCCTCCCCACACTTTTGGTTTTCCCAGTCCTAACGAAGTCACTACGTCAAAAGTCTCGGTCGTCCGACGGTCCCTTCTTAAAGTCTAACCCATTGTTCGATCCCTTCCCACATTTTTCTTAAAAAAGCATTCGGCTTAAGTGCTTGATTGTTTTGACAGTGACGTATTCTTGGGGCTCCCGAAACTTCTACTTCGACCTCTTTGCTCATCTTATATTCTCTCTCTAACAGTGGCGATGTTCTAAGAGCGAATGTGCAGTGAACTTTCATTCAAAATATGAAAACATAAGACTATCTTGCATTGTTATATAAGCACATTATAAACAGCACGCCGTCAAAATTCTGCGTTTAAAATCCATGTGACTGAATACCATGGTCAAAGAGCAACACGATATTCCCGTAGATACTGTATTGAATGGATTTAGCTCGTGATCCCAAGTAAATATTTCATACAAAAACCAAAACGACACAATCCCCCTGACAGTGAAATTAAATAATTTATGCCGAACCATGCTGAAGTTTATTCACAGCGCTAACGAAGGAATATTTAAACACGTGACCTCGCAAGTTTGACGAGTGTCACCAATATGGCCCCCTTTGGTCACTTTGTCGGCCGACTGAACCTTGCACAATAAGGATGCAAGTTAAAAAGTTATTATTGTAAAAGTTTGTAGTAAATACATCTAAATTTTCATTTTTCTTGTTACATTTCTCTAACCTTTTGCTTTTAATGACATTTTACAAATTAATTAGTACAACATATAGATTACAATACATACCTTTGTTTTCGTATTCAAAATCCAATCCTCATTTAGATAAGACATTATAGTTCTAAGTTTAGAAAGTTTCAACAAACGTAGCAGTATCTCAAATCGCTAGTTATTATGGTAACTCTTCCACCAACTTTATTTAAATTATGTGACTGCCGCCGTATTCGACGATTCGCCGAAGGACGACAACAAGCAGATTTTGTAATTTGTTCTCGTGAATTTTTGATTGAACCCCTAAGCCAAGAACCGCAACTGCTTTCCAATCGTTTCTTTAAACGACACGTTATCAATCTTGTGTCTAGCGCTTATATGTTATATGTTCTGAACATATGTGTATGGTTACATGATTTTTTTTTTACTAACTCTTCCAAATAACAAAAAGTTGAATTTCCATAGTGGAATCCGTGTAGCTTTTATCTATTCACGGCGTGCAGTCATCGCTAAAAGGCATACACGTATATATTATGTCTCTGTTACTTTGTGTGAGGATAAGCGAAATGGCAAACATTGTTTTAGCATCTATACTTTGTCAACGCAACGAAAATATTCCATTAATTTTTCAACCGACTTCGCTCGAGACTTTAAAGAACGTTTTCTAAGCTTTTGTAAAATATGTAACAAACAATCGTATAACTTCATTTCTTGTATAAGGTAAATCAATATTTCTAAGTTTCATCGTTTAAAGTAGAAATGGAATTGAAAGCTGAACATGGTTGGATTTGGACTGAAATAAACATACAAATTTTCTGCAATAAAATTAAGAAAATGTTTTCTTTAACAAACTAGCAGAAAATATGTAAAGGAGATGTAAGTCCCTTTGGTACTTGGTACTATATTATAGTGCCTACCTGCCTTATCTATCCAATTTGATAATATTTTTGTAAAATTTGTGATTTCGTAACTCTCTTATAGAAATACCTACCTACAGACATAAGTGGATTGACATTTTTTTTTTGTCATTGATTATATAACGGAATCTGCTTTTCAATTACAAAACCCAACATTTTTTACGAAAATAAGTTTCTAAAATCAGAACAGATAAAGTCGTTCAGTTCCATTGTTAAAAAAAAATGTTGTGTTAATTTTCATGGAAAAAATCGATGTATTTATTTCAATCCAAACCGTTTACAGCTTTCAAAGCCATGTCCATTTTAAATTATCAAGCTTTGAAATATTGTATACCGCACGAAATGTACTCAAAATGCCTTTTTGATTCCACAATATTGACGAACGCCACAATATGAATTCCACCGCATTGAATGCGTGCATAAAATTTTAATATTTAGTTCATTGTTTAAAACAATCCAATCACAACAACCTAAATCAATTACGTAAATATTTGTGATGGTGGAGTTGGTGCATTCGGCAGATTATACTTTAAACTTCAATCTGGCGGAGGTATAAACCGCGAAAAAGTATAATATATAATACATAAAGGCAGGTTGTGTTGTGTTGTGTTGTGTTTTAGTAGTGTGTATTATAAAAAGTACAATGGCCCGTAGTAAAATTCACGTAACATTCCCCATTTCCTCAGGGCGCTGAGCGCTCACCGCCGCGAGATTCCGCTGAGGTGACGACAGAGCTGAATCGGGGATCCTGGCAAACTCGTATAAAAAATATTCCTTCGATTTTATGACTTTCAGTGTAAAAATTAATCGCTCCCGGTGAAGATTGTCTTGCTTGTCCGCTAAGATTTAAAAATATTTTGTTTTTAACAGTGGCGTCCATTTCCGTATGACCAAAGGCGGGCTGTGTGCTATTTTAGAATTAAAGTATTTTATTTTAATTATTTAATATTATTTAAATGCAATGGGAACTGCAAGTAGCCTGTCAGCAGGAGCAGAGTTCAACAATATTAAATAATACAGCAATTAAAAATAAGCTAACTAATGGAAGCGTAATAATATAATAATTGAAATAATAAAACAAGTTGAAAAAATAAATGAAAACATTAGAACAGTTTTATTACAGTGAGAATATGAAATACTTTAAAAAAAATTAAAATTACGCATTGAATATTTGATAAGTGTATGGCCACAAGACAGGTTGCCACTAAAAGTAAAAATATATATATATGTAAAACGATTGTAATACATAAAATAGTTTAAAAAATTTGGAAAAAAAAAATATTCTGAAATTATTCGTATTTTTCATTATCTTTTGTTTACTTATTTTTATGATTCGTTTTTCTTATGGTAGGCACAGTTTTTCAGCCTTTATGAACTACACTTCTTTGGTTCTAAACAATATCTCAGGAGAGATAAACAGATATAAGTGTGCTGGGAGCGTGTCCGTGTGTATGAAGTAAGTTCAGTTATGCCTTACTCACAGGAGGTGAAATTGATCAAATATTTTAAAAGATAAAAATTCTCTCTATGTAAGATAATCAATTTCATCGGCCTGAAAGTCGAATTCTTATGTAAGGTAGCGACATCGGTTTTTTTTTTCATTTCGGTATTTATAAATCACATTTAGTATTGGCAAGGGTTTTTTTTTCATAGTGCCATTTTGCTTAAGGATTAGCCACGTTTTTTTTCAATTTCACACAGCAAAACGTGTCCTTGAAACAATGTCCTATCTGACACTGAAATATCAAGCGACAATGGGCTCTGAAGAGTACTAATTTATAGTTCAATATTGCAGAACATTACCGAGCCAGATAGAACCTTGTTGTTTCAGGTGCACAAAAAGTCACCAACAGCCACAGAATTAATCTGCAAAAGCGTCAGATATGTTAAACCCGAATAATCTTCTCAGCCATAATGTTTGATTAATGTAAATCATTTATAAATGAGTTAGAATTCTTAGCTAATACACAACACTAGTGCGTTTGATAATTAACTCTTGTATGCATTCAAATGGTGATATTAAAAACGGATATGTTTAAGCTATTTTTTCTAAAGATTTCTACCTCTCTATTCACTTCAGAAATCTTAAATTTTTTTTTTCACTTGATCCACACATTATTTTCTCTTGAATACGTATTGTTGTAGGAAGTTTTTTTAATAACCTCTATTGTGTATAATATATATATATATATATATATTTTAAATAAATAAAAAAAATTATGCAGTAGTTCTAATGACGAATGAAAAGGCCGATCATTAATTATAAATAATATTCCCTTGAATTACAGTCCAATCGAAAACTGGAAGACTTTTTTTTATTTCAGCGACTCCGCTCCCGTAGAAGGTCTGGGGGAACCCCTTTCGAAATCCTCCTAAAAAGCTAGTAGACCGAAGCCCACTCTATTTCAGGCTAGCCTCTTCCGCCGCCGTAATAAAGAATAGTTTTCATTGTATATTTGACGTGCAGGAGCATAAAATACAAAGGACGGGGGTAAGACCGGCCGGAAGGTATTTTATATTCAGCGGCTCCTGCTGTCAGTCCCCCACCCCTCCCACATACGACCCCCTCCCTCCCACCGCAGACAGCGGCCGCGTGACGGCGGCGAGGGTCCGGCAGGTTCCGACGGATTTACCCTGTGTAGGGTGTGCGACGTTACCGAGATGCGGCATTACCGGTACATCGGTAAACAAACAATTTTTTTACCTCTATCATTTAACGGTAATTACGAGCAATTTCAAAGCGATCACCATTGAGAAACTTAACTTTGCCGGATATATCTTTCAATTTTCATTATTATCTCGTCTCTCTCCCGCTTTATCCATTCTTCCAACATGCCCATGCATATACCATATTCTTATCTGTATTTTATCAACTACATATATTATGGTCCCACAAACCGGTTTTGTTCCCAGTTGGGCAGTCAAAGCTTTCTAGTTTTTATTGTTTAATAATGTGTGAAAATAAAAATAAACAACCTTTGCTCGGGACACTTGTGTGATGTAACATTAAAAAAAAACAGCATTCTTCGATAATTAAGCATGCCATCCCCTTGCCTGCGGGAAGGGGTATTAAGTAATTATATCAATATCTTTATAAGTATACTAGACACAGATTTCGCATTTTAGTTCAATACATGTATGCATTGCAAGAAATAACTGCAATATATTTATAAGTATTTATTTAACGTAAAAGATTGGGTAAAGTGTACGGGGTTTAGTTCGCCGTTCCACGATGCGCGGTCATCAATAGTAGCCCATGTACGTATAACATGTACTATTAAAAAAATGAGTTACGAGCGCAATAAATGTAAATTAATCATTTTTATCCTACTAAAAAATCAATAAATGTGTTCAATGTACAATGAGTGTACGGCATCGGAGATCTAAAGAATTTCTACAACTGTAAGGGAAGGGTTAATTTACAAAACAAAATATCATTACAAAGATCGCTTCTATTGTAGAGATGGCCCCAACACCGTTTCTGCCCTAGTTTTGTGAATATAATTTAAGGGTTACTATTATTAAAAAAAACTCCATTTGGTGTGTAACATTAAGTTTTAAAAAAGAAGACTTTTTTTAATTGGTACCTAAATACCCGAATAATCTTTTTTTTATTTTAAATCAAATATTTTGGTAGTGCAGTTTATCAAAATTTATCGGTAAACCGGTTTACCGAAAACCAGTATTGCGTGCCCTATTCCGGCGTGTATGAGGTGCCCATAGAAATGAACTCTTTTCTTACAATCCAGACGCATTCTCGAGCAGTAAGGTTATGCGGGTAGCTTTTCAGGCATGCCAAAAAGACGATAAGTAAAAAAAGTAAAAGGTTGCAAGGGCGGTTTGCAAAGATCCTCCCGATAGCATGAAGGTCCTTTATTTTACGGGTGGCCGATTCAAAGGGCTGTACCTAATATTGATTCGGACATTGAAGTAAAGGTGCTCACGTACGATCATGGAACCTTTCGTTTTGAGTGGGAATAAGACCTTTCCAAATAAAGCAGATAACACAAAAAACTATTCATCACGCGAAACTATTTTTTTTTTATATGAATACCGCAAAAGTCCAAACTGCTCCCTGCTAACCGGAGCCAGTGAGACTATAGCATCTATAATTGGGATTGTTGCAAGATATGGGGACGAAGTAGATGAGAAAGAGGAAGATAGGGATTTACCTGGCTATTTAGATCTGGTCACCAAACACGGCCATAGCTACTTGAAGCAACATTTTGATTCTGAATGATGGACTTTCACCAGGGCAATACTGAGAGTATCTACCATTCTGGAAAGTATCGCTATATAATAGTTAATGTGAATTAACACAATATAATTTAACGAATCTTACTGCAACACGCCGCGGCCAGGATTCGAACCCGCAACCTCCAGATTCGTGGACAAGAACCTCACCTCTCGACCACGAAGGCCTCACATATTGTATGTATACCTATATATACAAATATGTATTTTCTTTTTTTAAAGACAAACATTCTCGTGTTTGGAATAACCCGGAAAACCTGATGGAGGACTTGGCCAGCCAAAGAATTGAACTCACTATACTGGTATAAGTAGTTAATACTACCCGATTTTGCCCAATATTTGGATTACTGTGTTGTCATATTCCTTATATTGTTTTTAAAAACTCTGTAAAAATATGTTTCACATATTTTCATCCTTTTGGGGTAAGAATAACCTCGTCGAATTTAATGTCTCAAAGACCCAATCATGTCTGATCACGTCTAAAAGGGATCGAAATGACAATCTAGTCTCCTTTAATGGAAGCAATCTTCCCAACAAGCTCTCCATTGATATGCTTGGTGTAAACTTACGTGACCAGCTCAGGTATGAGGGCACCATCGAAGCCAGAGTAAAGTTAGGCTCTCAGAAGCTAAGCCCGCAAATACTTTAATAGTACACAACTGCTGACCCTGTACAAATCGCAAGTGCGCCCCACTGTAGAATTTGGCAGCCGCCTCTGGTTGGGAGTCCCAAAATATCTGAAAAAAACCCTCGACTCTGTGCAGAAACGGGCGGTCCGTTTGATAGATTCGCCTATCTTAACAAACGGATTGCAATCTTTGGAGCACAGACGTCAGGTGGGAATGCTGTCCTTGTTTTACCGGTATTTTAATGGAAGATGCTCTGAGGAACTAGCGTCATTGATCCCTTCGGCACCGGTGCATAGTCGGGAAACACGCCAAACGCGTGCCTAACATTTGCACCAGTAGACATTTGTCACATGAGAACGGGTCGCTTTTACGACTCGTTCCTGTGTTCAACAGCTCGGCTGTGGAATGATCTGCAGGCTTCTGTGTTTCCTCCATCCTACAACATGGGTCTCTTCAAGACCCAAGTTCACTCCTTCCTATCCTCTAAAAGACCCTCCACACAGCATCCCCAAAGATGATATAGGCCTTGAGGGAAATTATTTCCTTCAGGGCCTCCTGTGTGGAGTTAACGTAAAAAAATATATATATCTCTGAGAATTTTGAATGAAACGGAACGACGCGTCGCCTTGTCTTATTTTTAGATGGATATCATATACATTCGTATTGTAAAGCTCGATTGCGCATGTTGAAAATAACAATGTTAACCGAAAATAGTTGCGTCTAGCTTCGTTAAAACTTGAAGCGTGAAAAGGGGTGCAAATTTCACAACGTCTGAGCTAACCGATCGACATTTTTTCTGTTTCAATATGCTGGATTCTATTTTAAAGATAACGTGTATTATTATTTCATGATAGCTAACCTATTCCTTTTAATTCCCATGTTTATTTTCATTGCATATTTGCAATTCTGTACCACTTTACTTAAATGAATTCCTTCCATTATCGTGCGAAGGTAATTGCTCAAACAAATTACAGCTTACATAAATCTGCACTCACCACCGTGCACCTCACGCGCTATAACCGTTTACGACGGCGATGCGAATGTACTGCTTTTTTCGCTTACCGCTCTATATCAGTGTTCTCCATTTCATTCACAAATATAATACCTGTACATACAATATACTGTATATTTAAGCGCCCTTGAGGTGATTTTCTCACGAAAACGGCGCTATAGAAATAATCCATTTATTATTATTATTATTATTATTATTATTATTATTATTTATTATTATTATTATTATTATTATTATTATTATTATTATTATTATTATTATTATTATTATTATTATTATTATTATTATTATTATTATTATTATTATTATTATTATTATTATTATTTATTATTATTATTATTATTATTATTATTATTATTATTATTATTATTATTATTATTATTATTATTATTATTATTATTATTATTATTATTATTATTATTATTATTATTATTATTATTATTATTATTATTATTATTATTATTATTATTATTATTATTATTATTATTATTATTAGTATTATTATTATTATAACATAAGAACGCAAGCTGTTGGTTTGGTTTTGCATGATGAATTTCACCAAGTTCTTGCCGATGGCGTTCATTGAACCTCTTTGATCGGGGGTAAACTGTACTGTACTGTCGTATTGTTTCTACGAATTCCAATAATCATTATATTCCTATAAATTAATTAAACGAGATAGAAATGAAAATAAAATCCATTGGTATTTGAATTTCTCGTCCTCGATTGAAATATCGCTATCAAATTTCATTTAATAAATAAAAAAATGCATTCCAATTAAAATTCATTTCTAAAAACTTCTGAAATTAACCACTTCTAACTACCAAAAGTAACCAAAATCGCAGAAATCAATTGAAAGTAAATTAACGTGGTAACGAAGAAGAATAAAAAATAAAAACCCTTTGGGTTATTTAGATGTACGAGTATGTCAGAATGCAAAATACGTTTAAAGGCCCAAGTAATATGGTCCATGGTCCTTCTTTAGACGTCTGTGTCTGTGAAGATCTTCCTGTAGCGTGCGATAATATCGATACTCAATCACAATTTTTAATTTTATGTGATTTCCTCACAAGCAACAGTCCCAACTGACCACTAAGCTCAGCGATAGCAATTCCTAGTATCATTTTGATTCTGAATAATTACTCATGTCTATCTTCAGGGCGATTATCTAGTTTCATCATTTCATTTGCCGGCAACCCGGGCGTTTATATATATATACATTTACATATACTTTACCCGTCTCACTAGACGATGTCTGTTCTGAGACGGGTAAAAATAAAAAAATAAATATATTTAAATAAAAATAAATAAAATGTATTTATATAAAAGTATATACAAATAAATAAAAATGCTTAAAAATATATAAGGAAACATATAAAACATATATAAATTATAATTTTAAGTACAAAGTTTAAAAAGTGCATATGCGAAGCTAGAAAATATTTTTTTTTTTTTTTAAACGTAAAAAAGCATTTGAAAGTGCATAATAAAAATGTGTTAATTAAAAAATATGTGTAATAGTAACAAAAATAACAATATCAGATTAAGGAGAGTTTGCAAGGATTCGGTGATGCAATTCCTTTTTTTTGTTAGGCCACGTGTTCGAGTTTTTATATAACCATTTTAGGTTGTTTTGCGTTATATGTTGAGAGGTTTCTATTAGAAAGATGTTGAATATGAGAGGTGCGAGGTAGGATTCGTGTTTCTTGGCAAAAGTGGATTTAATATTGGGTACTTGAAAACGATTTTAAGATTTAGCTCTTTTGTTTTGTGAGTGAGATATGTAGGAAGGTGATGATTTTATTCAATTATTATAGATAATTTTTTTAATAAATAACTTTCTTATATCAAGAATGCTATTTGTAATAAATAGGTTTTCTGTAAGATATCGATATGGTTTTTTTAACATGATTCTAATTACTGTTTTATGAGATCTGTTTAGGGCATCAATACACGTGTCTGCAGCTCCATCCCATGCCGATATTCCATAAGTTAAAATGCTTTGACAAAGGGTAAAGTAAACATTTTTTAATCGTTTTTGTGTCATGATGTTTCTTATTGTTTTAAAAAAATAAGATACTTTCCGGATTCTCTTTACAAGTAGATTAATATGGAGTTCCCATTTTTGTTTGCGGTCAACTGTTAAACCTAGATACCTTGTGTTCAAGTTTTTCGCACAAGCAGTTTGAGGTTTTAGAGGTAATACATGAGTGTGGGTGTAAATGTTGATTCTAGAATCTGGTGGTAATACACTCTATGAAATAACCCTTTTATTAATACAAATTCAATTTACACTCGACTGATTTCAAACTTGCGACCTTTGGGTTCTGGAGACAGGGAACTATTCTGCCACGGAAAAAAATATCTTAGGCTGCAAATGCAGAGGTAGTTTTACAAATTAAAAAAAAATCTTATAAAATATAAATTTCTGATCAATGTGAGTCATCCATATATAAATCTGTTAAAATGAATGGCACGCCACTGATTCCTGCCCAATTATGCATTCGGATGTGGGAACGTATAATCGACCATATAAAAGCTCAGAGCTTCGTAAAACGAATAATGAAAATGTTGTATAAATATTTAACCACTTCGCAAAAAGCTTTATCCCGAAATACTCGTATATACATAAATATACTTCATAATATACGAACGCAAGCTGTAAGTTTGGTTTTGGATTATGAAATTCACCAAGTTATACCGATGGCGTTCATTGAACCTCTTTGATTGGGGGTAAACTGTACTGTACTGTCGTATTGTTTCTACCAAAAGTTGTAAGAATTCCAATAATCATTATATGGTTTCTCGAACCAACTATTCCTAAAAATTAATTAAATGAGAGACGAATGAAATGTCACTATTAAATTAAATTTAATAATTAAAAAAATGGTTTCTAATTAAACTAACTTATAAAAACTTCTGAAACTAAACACTTCTAACTACCAAAACCAAAATCGCAGAAATCGATTGAAAGTAAATTAACGTGGTAACGAAGAAGAATAAAAGCCCTTTGGGTAATTTAGATGTATGTCAGAATGCAAAATACGTTTAAAGGCCATTTTCATATCTTATTAATTGTTATTGTGTTCGATTTAATTATACTTTTTTTTATCTGAATACCGCACAAGAGTCCCAACTACTCCCAACCGTCTGGAGCCAGTGGAACTGTGGCATTCCCAATTGGGGAATGTTGTGAGGCTGAAGGTATTGCGGAGGGGAAGGAGAAGGAGAAGAGGAAGGTGGGTAAATACCTGGCTATTCGGATCTGGTCACCAAACACGGCTACTGTTTTTAATTTAAAGTAATTGTGACAATAATAAAAACTAAAACACTAGCTAAACATCATAATAGCATTATATAAATAAAAATTTAAAAAATTATGATGTCTATTAATTCTAGTTCACGTGTCATTTTCCAGACAAAAATACTTCAAGATATTTTTTATTTTTATTTTTTTATTTATAATGATATTTTTTTATTTACCACCAATAATTAATATATTTAAAAAATATATACATTTAAAAAAATAAAGACGACAAAAAATACTTCACCATTACTTTATTTCCCACCAATAAATTGGTATTTTTATTTACCACCAATAATTAATATATTTAAAAAAAATATATATTTAAAAAAATAAAGACGACAAAAAATACTTCACCATTACTTTATTTCCCACCAATAAATTGGTATTTTATATTTTTATTAACATGTAAAAAATTCATGATAAAAATAAATGAAATAAAACAAATTTTAAATTAAAAAGACAAAAAATACTTCAAAATTACTTACCACCATTGGTATGTTACAGGGTGTAATATTAATGCTCCATCGTTGTATTTCAAAAGGTAGATTCACTCACCTGCAACAAGAGAAAGAAAACACATATTATATACAGTAAGCTCAAAATCAACTGAAAAATAAATATTCTTAAGAATACATCATTTTCACACCTCTGGAAAACTTTGTTTCCATATCAGTTTGCTTTTCAATAACACTATCCTGCACATAACGCGAATGGATTCGATGCAAACTTTTCTTAAAGTTGAAGTATGGACAATATTTACGGGACTGTAAAACAGAACATAAATCTAAGAGACGCGCGGAGTTCACTGTGCACTGGGAAACACTGTGTACTTTTTACTTGTTACACATATGTTAATGTACAATAATGTGAATGCGTCGGGATAGTACCAAGAAAATATGTGTCATTACATAATAACACGTGTCTATTAATGTTAGTCTACATTGACTAGTTTTTACTACTCATATCACTGTCTTCAGAATGTACAGTCACAGATGTAACTTTTGCTAGAAAACTCGATTTAATCAATATTAACTACTGAATAATGTATATTAATACGAATTTCTTATTTATTAAAAAAATAATCTAAAACAAGTCGGAGAATAATTGCGCACTGTGTAAAATTCAATCATCGTCATTGAATACGAATTTGCATTAATTATCTCGTTATCTTTCTTGCACCGCGGTGGGAGCGATAAATTCATACATCCGTTACTCCTGAACACACTGACCCCCAGATTCCTACACACCCCTCGTACCTTTTTCCTTCCCAGAACTTCCTCTCTTTCCTTTCCTTAAATATACAGAGCATCCCCAAAAATGACATAGGCCCTGAGGGAAATTATTTTCCTCAAGGCCACCTATGTGGCGTTAAGGTAAAAAAAAAAACTTTTTAACGCCATCAATCGGTACAAAAAATATTGATAACGTGCTAAGACTTAAAAATTGATCTGTAAAAGATCTTTTTTGAAAAAAAAATCTTTTCGACTTAGTAGTCGGCCGTCCACACCACCACAACTCTACGTTTTTGTCAAATATACTAAATTGATCAAAATCAGTTGGCATACCGATATTTTATAGGAAAGCATCCTCGGTCGTTCAGCCAAAAGATTCCATACAAAATCAAAGTGGATCGCACGCATTTTCTAAATGCGTGTTATGTAGTAATATTGTGTTAATTATTTTATGGAACTTCCTGCTATAGGCAACATAATATGTGTTAAATATTTTATTCTACAAAAATGATTTAAACGAAAAAAAACATCATCTAAGAGGTCGTGCAGACATAGATAGCTGCCGGCATCACGTCAGATTGGTGAAAGTCAGAAACTATCGGCAAAAGACTGATGTAGAAGAGAAATGAATCTACCATGAGGAGAAATAGCTATTTAGCTTGCATTCTGATCTTTTTTTATATTTGAATACCGCACAAGAGTCCCAACTGCTCCCAACCGTCTGGAGCCAGTGAGATTATGGCATTCCCAATTGGGGAATGTTGTGAGGCTGAAGGTATTGGGGAGGGGAAGGAGAAGGAGAAGTAGGAGGTGGGGAAATACCTGGCTATTCGGTCACCAAACACGGCTAAAAGCCATTTCAAGCAACGTTTCAATTCTGAATAGTAGTCTTTCACCAGGGCGATACTGAGAGTATCTTCCACTCTGGAACGTGGTCAAATACACTATATATTATTTTTAAATTAATTAATTGTGAAAGAACACAAATTAATTAAATAAAATTTACTTGTGCACGCCGGGATTTGATCCCGCGACCTTCGGATTCGTAGTCGAGAGCCTTACCCCTCGACCATGGTCTGGCTTGATTATACTTCAGTATACACTTCAGTCCGAATGTTGTGATGACTATTAACAAAATTTACTACCTTCGAAAGAAAGAATAAACATAAGATGTCAATTTAAAAAAATATGATTTATTTGGTGCCTAGTCACTACTCTCCATATATATCCACACCACTGTAGTATACTGTAGATTGTTTGCTTTCTATGCGTACGTATAAAATAACAAACAGTACCTATTACGTGTACGTATATTCAAGTTAGATACAGGGTGTTGCTGAATACAGTATACATTCAGGCGGTGAATTTGATTCTTTCGTGTTTACACCAGAAGACAGGCTGGGATGCGAGCCACATCACAATGAAATTCACTGAAGTATACCTTCCGGGTCCTTCGCATCCCACCTCCCCCTCTCACTCCCAACTCCCCCTCCGGTGACACGGGACGCGAGACACAAAGCTCGGGGTGCGAATTTCTCACCCCTGAAAATTCACATCTCAAATTGAATACATATTAAAAGATGTCACGGAATAACTCTAGAAATTTTGTGTTCACTTTATTATTGCGTGACGTTTCAATATTTCGATATTGAAGATGAATGGGTCTAGATGTTTTTTTTTAAATTTAAGTACTTGTTAAATATAATATTCTTATTTTTTTATTATCGTAATTCTTGATCAGCGTGAAAATTCAGATAAAGATTATTAGGATAATTTAAACAAGATTTTTTGAAGCGTTTTATTTGAAGCATTTTACTATTGTTTCAACTATTGCGTATTATGTTGATTTTAGCGTTATTTTATTAATTTAAATGCCAATAAAATCACGTTTTAACGCTTACTAAACAGATGCACTAAAATGTAGTTCCCTGTACTATTTTGAAAGAGTGTTGCAATGATGAATCTCGCTAGATATAAAGAATCTAGCATTGAATATTTTTGTTTTTAAACATTAGTTCTAAATTATTTATTTTGAACATAATTTCGTCGTGGTGCACGGGTTACGGGTCAAAGTAACAATTAGTCATCTGTCCACAAAGGTACATGCAATGCCATGTAGACTAATAATAATATTTGGCTATGGTTAATGGCGTGTTTTGACAATAAACTGCCTCCCTGTTTTGATTGCTTCGTATCACATTACATAGATTTGCATAAATCCACAAGTCTTCAGCCACAGTGGGCGGGAAGCCAAGGCGGTTATTTTATGAAACGTGGGTGGATATATTCAAGAAATAACAGTTCATTCGTCAAAACATCCCAATCTATTTTGAATATAGAATAGAACAATTATAATAAAATAACATGTATGACAGCGTTATCAATCAGGGTTGTCAAAACAGATTTTAATTATACTATATAAACTTCTGGATGGTTTATCAAAATAAAATCTATACTGTTCTGAACTCTGAAAATTACATTAATACCCCAGATTAGATGTAAATTAAGAGAATTTTGGGTACTGTTTAAGTTACTAAGATATTATTGACAGTGTGGATAAAATGGGTTCTAAAAACATAACGTATTAATTAATTTGTACGGTTCGTTTCCCCTGGCTTAATTTTGTGATGCAGTTTGTAAATTATAGCTTATGCTGCTATAAACAATTTTTTTGGATTACTTTTTTTAAATTTATCTATACGCTAAATATATAAACAGATGAGAGAATGTCATAAACTCAAATGATCATGGAATTTAAAAGAAAAAAATTGCAAAAATTTATAACCATGAGATAAGTATTGATTTATTGTATAATATGCCCCCTATGTGGGCTTTTACATATAAAGTTAGTTATAATAAACAGGTGCAAAACACATCACAGTAGGTTCATAGATAATATATCGAACAAATACAGGAATAACATATTGTAAATACCATTCTAAGTAATAAGTTCAAAGGCGAAAAATCAAAACATACCTCACATGCACTGTTACTTATACTCTAAACACATATATTAATAATTATACAGGATGTATGCAATAATCATTTGTTTGTATTTGTATTCAGAGCAGTTGAAAATGTCTACTATATCTGAATATGTATCACCTACTGTGTGAAGTCGAGGTACCAATGAGTATTTGAAAGACTCAGTTCTGAAGTTACTGTTACAGTTAAACAAAATTTTAGATCGAGCCTTGCCCCGTAAGAAGAACTAATTTAGGTATGTTAAACGTGAAGTGTATAAAAAAAAAACATTTGAACCACTACCATTTATCTGGCCAGCATTAATAATTAATCTGACTTCAATCAACACCCCCTCATCCCACCCACTGCCCACACCGCTCCCACGTGCACCTCTTCCCTACCCCGTGCCTTCCGAACACTTTGCACGTCTAGCAAAAGCTCGTTTAATAAAATGAAAAAATAACAAAGACACAACATGAGTGTTGTGTTAATCTTAGGAAAGAGGCGCGAGGGAAGTAGGTACAACGCGGAAGAAAGAGCAGCCTTCTTTCTTCTTCGTCCCTTAAGTAAAGCAATCGGTTAAGCGATGATAATATCTATTACTTTACGTTGTCTTCCAACATTATTAGCTTCAGCGTTATTTGATAAAGTTAATGGAAATTGTTACGTCTTTCAAGAGACTCGTTTCGCTATGTAAAGATAAGCGGATGTCTAGTGGTTCGGGGATAATATTGGAACGCAGTTCTGGCAGGAAGATGCAAAGCTATCTCTCGACCTTAAATGGAATTATGAAGATAATAATACATATCTTAGTTTTCAACATAAGGATCTAAATCTTTCACCTAGGTACTTAATCACGATATCTGAGACAACTAAGACGATTTTGGCAATGTGATTTAGATAATTTCTTTGTATTATAATAGTTAATTTGTTCCGGTTATATTTTAAAAAGTTTAATTTTTTGGTGTATGCACCTATTCGACTGTTACTAGTTCCTAGATATATTTTATTAGTACAGTTATGGGATACTTTTTGATATAAAAAAGTGTACCTCAATTAACAAGTAAAAGTCATTATAGGGATGTTATTCCCTGAAGACAAAAATGAGAAAAAAAGAAAAGTGGAGAAATGTGAAAGAGGAAAAAAGGAACAAACATCTAACAGATAGAATTTATAAGAATTTGCTTGTATAACAACATAATGACGCACCTGATTAAGTTTATTCAAGTGCTGTGGATTCACAGCTTACTGCATAATGTGTAATAAATACTCCCGTAGTATTTCCCTGATTCTAAAAAGAATTCATGGTTCCGGGAGCCCAAACGGCTACCGAAAGGTTATTAGACGGAGAGCCCCCTCCGTCCGGTCCGTTTTCTGTTGTACGCCACTGGAGCAGGGTGGCGCACCGCTGGCATTTAGATTACTTATCCAATCAAGCGGAGGGGAGAGATGAACGCGAACAGGACAGTCTGGACATTGGCGTAACTCGGTGGACCAAAGTAAATAAATGAAAATAACAAAATTATTCTTATGTTGTGTTAGTTACACGTTGTTTAAGAAGAGTTTCAAGATGCGATCGAAGACAATTAATTAGATACAGTGAATTTAGCAAATTAGTCATCGTATTTACTTTTTGACAGTTAATTGTGCTTTTCAAGGTCCTGAAAAATGTTTTGTTATTTATAATTAAAAAAAAAACGTAATCACAATAATTATTAACCTTCTTCAATTTTTTTTTCGTTGCTGTTATCTTGTTTATATCGATGTTTATTAAGATGATCGATATCCCTGTGGAAAGGACGGCCAGGGAAGCTACAGACTCTCTTTCCATTAGAAAAAATGCTTACCGAAAGGGTTTGCACCTTAAATATATCCTAGGGCTTACAGAATAAAAACAAGGTTTAAGTCATTTAATACTTACATTAATTTTTTTCCCAGAATAATCAATATTTTTCATATGCATACCTCCTTTATTAAAACGAAATTCACGTGAATTTATTCGAGTTAGGAATTTATTCTATGAAAACATTATATAAATATGTTCCACCGAGGAATGGCACATCTGAAGAATTTTCCATTAAATTTGTCATAATAAATAATTTGAAAGGTTTCAGAGTTTAAAATTCTCCACAGATTTAACTCATTTCGCCCTCTTCGCGCCCACCTTCAAGTCACCCCACTTAATAAAAATACTTTTAATGGAGATTTACCGTCATAATTTGTATTCCCGTACATCTTAATGACAAAATTCCGACTTCTCATGCCGGGGAATTAGATTTTCTCATCTGAAAATCTTGAATTTTAGTAATATGAAGTGTCGTTTATGACAAAATTACTTAACAACATGAGTAAACCGTTTATTTGAAGCAATTCAAAACATAACGGATTTCTAGGGTTAATAAAATCTACAAAAAAATTAGTTTTGCAGCTAGTGAATTAGCTTGTATACTTATATTATTTTATGATAGGGTATATATGATCAAGTATACCCTTAAATTAAATATGTTGTAAATAACCTTTAAGAAATAAAAAAATTAAAAAAGAACTTGATAGGAACGACCGATAGAATGATTTGGTAGAAGATTCTTTTTACGCACCATCGCTTCCGGTTAACTGGTTTCTTTTAAAAATTGGAGAAATGCGGTTAGGTGATTAATTGTTAACTCCTATCTAAAACTGCTTTTACCAAATATCTACTTCTAAAATCATTATAGTTCTGAAATAAAACAAAATTCTTTTTTTTTGTAAATATCGCTCCGAAGTGTTCAAATTTTGGTCTATTTTTAAACAGTTTCAAAACACCACTTCACGTTATAGCGATCAAATTAACATTTCAAATGCCCGTGGCTTTGGGTAAACTCACAAAAGTCTCTATTTTAGTTTTTTTTCCGTCCTGCTACCTTAGCCAGGGCAAAAAGGGATATCAGGGGATGGAGAATATGTATACGGAACCACGTGGGAAGGGATTTTTAAGAGGGTGGAAATGCGAGGTAATGTTGGAAGGTATTTGGGCGAGAAGAGGGTGGTTCGGGACCCTTCGCGGCGAGGGGACGCGAAGAGCAGTGAATCACTAGCCGATATCGGGGTTAAGGTGTTTACAAAAATACTTTCAATATAGTGCGGATACGTGTGTGTGTGCGTTCCATAAGCATAGTTGGGAGAATGTTCGTTTTCTTTTGCTACGAATCTGGAACACCTGATTTTCATGTTAAGGGTAAAAATTGTTGTTGCGGTACTAAATTGTTATAATAAATATTAAGGTAATTTATGGAAGTTTTTTGTGTTTATTAAAGGGTTCGAGGTATATGTGTCACTAATATATATCGTGATATTTGTTGCCGATATATATTTGAAGGTCTTCGTGGTTGAGTGGTTACGATCCTCAGCTACGAATGCGGAGGTAGCGGGTTTAAATCAAAAGTAAATTTTATTTGCTATAATTGTGTTACATCACAATGCATTCATTAAAAATAATATGTAATACATTTGCTGCACGTTTCAGAGTGATAGATACTGTCAGTATTGCCCTAGTTAAAACAACCATTCAGAATCGAAGCGTTGCTTAAATTGGCTTTAGCGGTGCTCTGACCAGATACTTCCCACCTTTCTTATCCCCCATCTTCTTCCCCTCCTAAATACCATCAGCCTCATAACATACCCCTATTGGGGATGCCATAGTCTCAGCTCCAGACGGGATCAGTTGTGGTATAACGTAAAAAATGTCAAGGAAAATTTATAATTTTGGGTTTAATTTGGTGTCTTTGTTTTTACCATCAAGTCGTATTGTCATATCTTTTCAAAATACATTGGTACCCCTGATATGGTGAAAATCTCTGGCTATTGATAACAACTCTTGTTAAATTGTAAAAATTAGAAAAAAACAACTTCGTTTCACTTTATGAGAAAATTATTATTACCTGCTCGTGCAACAAACTTGAGTGGAAATGCGTCACTTTTTTTGATACCATATATATTATATCATTTTTTTTTTTATGAATACCGCACAAGAGTCCCAACTGCTCCCAACCGTCTGGAGCCAGTGAAACTATGGCATTCCCAATTGGGGAATGTTGTGAGGCTGAAGGTATTGTGGAGGGGAAGGAAAGGGGGAAGAGGGAGGTGGGGAAATACCTGGCTATTCAGATATGATCACCAAACACGGCTAAAAGTCATTTCAAGCAACGTTTCAATTCTGAATGGTGGTCTTTCACCAGGGCACTACTGAAAGTATCTTCCACTCTAGAACGAGCGCAAATATACTTTAAATTATTATTTTTTTAATTAGTTAATTGCGAAACAACACAAATTAATTTTATAAAATTTACTTGCGCACGCCGAGTTTTGAACCCGCGACCTTCGGATTCGTAGTCGAGAGCCTTACCCCTCGACCACGGAGGCTATTACTATAATTTCTAAACAATAATATTCCAAATTCAGGTATTGATGTGGAAATATATTTAAAAGATAGCTAATTTAAAAAAAGGATTGATTATTAATTAACTTTCTAATTTATCTATTTGTAAACCAGTTGTATTCGTGCGTAAAAATTTTAAACCTTTATTTATGTTAAAAGAATTATTTGTTTCCAAAACATGGTTAACAAATTCAGAATAATTATCATTAGTTAAACACCTTAGGTGCTCCTTATCTCTAGAATTAAAATTTCTTATATTATTTATACATACATAGTTACAAATTAATTTGTAACTATGTATGTTACAAATATATTTAAAACATCATATTTATATTTTAAATAAAATTATTTTACATTTATTGATGAAATACATTTTTATTATTTTTTAATTAAAAAAATATATAATTTAAATAAATAATTTATTAGGTTAGGTTGGGTTAGGTTTTCTGGTTAGTTTTTTCGTGCTTTTATATCACCTTTAAAAAGTATAACTGTTCATCTAACCATCCGACATATCCTGTCGATACATCCATATACGTCCGATGTTTTTGATATTTATTTAATTATCGTAATATCTGGTTAAATTGTAAAATAATAAAAGTAAAAACATATTATATAATTTTTTTGCGAAATTGTCGTGTATAGCAAAGCTGTCCTTCGGTCCGCGCATAAATCAGGATTGATTAGGAGCACTTTAAACGATTAAAAAATATTTCTTTGAATCACGTTCCAATATTGGAGATAATTTTGTATCGCCTTAATGAGAGATCGCGATTTAGACTGGAAACTCTGCTCTAAATATTTTTTTTAGTAACCAGATTCACAGTGGCGTGCAGTCCATAAGGACTGAAAAGCTACTACTTCTTGGATTCATCGCCTTAATTGCCTGTGACTTAACTAACTAACTAACCAACTAACCATCACGCCGTTTCCCCGCAGTGGTAGGCAGAGAGGACGGTTCGCCAAACACTTCTTGCTTCATTCCTTTATTGACTTTAAGAATATAAATACCCTAAAAACTCTACTGCTCACTAGTTCGTCCTCATCTTGAATATGCCAGTTTCATTTGGTCTCCTTTGAATACTGTTCATATTCATCATATTGAATCAGTACAACATCGCTTCTTATGTGGAATTGCATGGAGATTGGGGCAAGAAAGAGGCAATTACTCATGTGTTGAAATTGAACAAACCATAAACATTTCTACATTAGAAAAGCGTAGGAAAGACTTTGATCTTATTTGAATTTTTTAAATAATTAACTGTATTATTGACTTACCTTTTTTATTGCAACTCCTTGCCGTAGAATCAGAAATAATGAATTGCTTTTCCTCAAGAAACACTCTACTAATTATGGGTCCATTCTCCGCTGTCCAGATTTTCGAGATTTGTTAACTCAAGCCAGGGCCTTAAAATTTTTGGTACCAGTCTTAATGACTTTTATAGAGCTTTACGAAATTAGAACTCTAATATTATCATTTAGAATGTCTAAAATCATCAACTTTACTAAATCCATGTTCAGCTTTGACTCAAATGTTCTCTCAAATGTATATTTTTGTCCTCTTTTTGTCATTGCTTCATTCTGTATTATTATTTTTTTTAAAGAAAGACAAATATTCCCTGGTTACGAATAACCTGACAATATTTTAAAATCTCCTACTATTATCTCGTAATGGAGGACTTAGCCAGCCGAGGAATTGAACTCACGACGCCTGTGTGAGACCCAAACGCGATGCAAACTCAGCCACTGACCGATCAAAATGTATGTCCTGTTATTTTTCTGTAGATCTTGTTTATTTCATTTCCTGTTATGTATTTTGTGTAATTGGACATTGGTCCGTAAATAAATAAACAAATAAATAAAGCCTGTAAGCTGTACCTACCCTGAGAAAACAGCCATATCTTATTTTTAAGATAACAAAAAAAATTCGGTAAATCTCTGACATTTTTTTTTTTATAGAATTTGGTGAGAAACTTATACACTCTTATATTCTACTGGCGTCAACATTACGCGGAACATAAAATAATGGCAATTTTCAAATATTTAATGCGCAATTCATACCCGAACTCGAAAAACTACACACACCTACCTTTTGTCATAAAACAAGGCACGCCACTGCAGATTCATATCGATAGAATTCTCCATCCATCAAGTAATATCCGACGAAATCAAATATGTCGCTCTCCTGAAACTTACAAAACCTCGACTGTTTTCTTTTTACATTTTCAACAATGCGCAAGGCGATGCATCAACTACTGTATAAAAATTTAATAAATTATCTAATCCGAAAGGGTTCTTTTACCAATGCGCATCGCTTACTCTAAATCTTTAACAAAAGAAAACATAGGTATCCACTTTCTTATCTCTGGGTTTGTGGAGAGGTGGAAAAAAAAACAAAAAAACATTTTAGGAAGCATTTTATCGAACCCTTTCATCAGCCATAAATGCATTAAGGATCTGGCAGATATTTTCCTTGGAATTACCAGTTGGCAGCGGTAGAGGGGTGAAGGGAGACAGTGGGGTAAGTTTGGAGAATGGGGGGACACCGGGCATCCACTAAAAACCTTTGCGTCTAACGATGGGGTGGCTCAGGTCAAACCCGACCAATCTTGGAGAGAAGCGCATCGGAATTATCGCCATTGGCGTTTCGTGGTTTGTTGTTAAGAGAAAATAACTTTGGGAAAAGAATTATGAAGAAATTTATTTTTTCATAAACCCAGTTTGCCATCATTGGGTGGTCTTTGCGTTGAATATCCTAATCTATATAAATAAAAATCAATGTAAGTTTGTTTGTTTGTCCTCAATTTTTGCGAAAAAAACTTGACCGGTTGTGCTGAAAATAGCACAGTTTGTTTTTATTAGTGCCGGGAAGGTTTAAAACGTAGTTTGAATGAAATCCAATATGTAAAAATGTTGCTATTTAAAATTAGTATGAAAAACATTGAACACGCCATGTTTTATTCAGGTTAGCCCATATATATAACACTCTGGTTAGCCACAGATTGCATATTCAAAAGAAGAAGGTTTTTTTGGAAGGTAAAATATTTTCAAAATAGAAAACACGAGAAGACCTACTTAAGAACTTTATGATTTAGATATATTTTGAAACAAATAAACTTTGGAATGAAATAAAATATTCATAAAATGAATGTTTCCTTACTTGGAGATGGTTACTTTCGCTGTCAAATCACTTATGGTACCCTAATGATAAGTGAAAAATCCCGAGCAAGGCCGGGCATATATCAGCTAGTTTTTGTATAAAATTAAAAATTATTATATTTTCTTCATTAAATTTATAATTACTTTATGCAGTCATTATTAATCAAATTAATACGAAATACTTTGTGTACCCAATTTTTATAAATTATCATATTTAATTATTAAAGAAGACATCAACACCTCTTAATTAACATACGAAATTTACGAATACACAGAACATCAAAAGGTGACAGTCGCGACTGGGACTTATAGTATTATTATATTGTATTGTCCACATCCTCACGATACTTAGGTACCTACATTACATCACCACAGAAAAATACTTATAATTATAGTGAGCCGGATCCCTAAATCAGCTCTTTGAAGTATACCGGTTCGGTGATCCGGCTCGATTGAACGACGGTTAGCGTCCCCCCGCACCATGCCCTCTCCGACGATCCCTTGGCCCGCCTAAAGACGTCCTTAAGACGCTCTTACACGATACTTTTTTCGTCCACTTTTCATGTGGATTGTCTTTACAGAGAGCTGATTTAGTGTTCCGGCTCACTAAACCGAGCCGCTTCGCCCACCACTAATGTAAAATGAAAGAGGACACAAAACTTAATTAATTAACATTTTTTGCAATTATTGTATTATGTGAACAAAATACTACGTATATATGTTTACCTCAACGTAGGTAATAGTTGTAGGTCTAAAAGATTTTTATTTGTTTTTGGACGTACATTTTGTTTGATTTGTGTCAATTGTCTTGTTTACCGTCTATAAAAAAATTGGTCGACTGGATAGTACGAGTATATTCCGACACACAATTTAAAGTCAGGACATAGGTGGCGCTTAACGCGGTCGAAGCGATTTAAATCAACGCCGTTATTAAAACGGCTCTAAGATATTTGATTTTCACGATATTTTTAGTGCAATTTTTTTCTTGTTATTTGGGCTAATCTAATGATAAACGCTAACCATTCCCTGCAATCAACAACATGTGCTAACCGTGGGGGGGTGTAGGAGACGGGAGGAAATATTGCATTATCTGGGCGGCGGCGCTGGCCTGGACATTCGTTAGCATTATTTACAGAGATGCCCGCCGGATAAAAGTGTCCGGCTGCAGCGGCAGTGGCTCGGCGGCTGTTTGCCGGGGTGGGGGCTGGGAGCGGGATGGGCGCCCCGGGTCCTGCGCTCCCCACCTGCAAGGTGAACAAGAGGTGAGGGGAGGCAGTTAAATTGATGAAGTTACGATGGAATCAATCTTTTCAAGGAATAAGCGCTGGGTATGTTGAAATAGTAAGTGCCATAGCATGCTTCCGGTATGGCTGTTTTACTTAACCTTCTGTATGTGATCTGCCTTAGGTACCCTCTATAATAGCACTCCTTGTATGTAAGAGTATATCACTTATGCTTCTTCATGTATGGTAGAAACGCCGGGAACATAGACCGGACTCACAGGAAATGTCGGGAACTGGATCCCCTTCCGTGGCAGATAAATCCCTCGTTATTAGGCTAACGAATCCGTAAAAGTGCCATAGTACTCTCCTAGTTTGAAATATGTTTTACAAAGTCTTTTACTCAAATTGTGGAAATGCTGGGAGGGAAATTTTGAACGACTGAACTGAACTACTTGCTGCGGCCGGGAGATCTCTCGATTTTCGACTCGTGCACCAATTAAAACGTATGCTTTGAAAGACTTCTACCAAAGTACTAACAATTCCAATATAAAATAAGACTAAAAAGTCATTAATTTATTTTGAAATGTCAGAAAATTCCACAACCTCAATCTTCATACTGCCGCAGGTTACACGAAAAGGAAGAAAAAAAACTGAAATGCCAATTTAACAATCCACTCTGTAATTTTTCCACGGAGTTGGCCGTAGTATACAACGTTATGAAACTCAGCTTTGTCTACAGGTACACTCCTCGTTTCCCTACGTCCTTGCATAATTTAATTCACACTCAGTGATTATAATGACTCTTGGCTCTTGATATGGCGGACCCAACTGCCTTAACTATAGAATTTTGTTTTACGTGAATTCTAGAACGAAGATTACTAACGCATATTTACGAAGTACCTAAAGTACTACCGTTTGATAAAGAGTGCCTTACCTAATACCAAATTATGTAAGACCAAATAAATTTTTCATAATTAAAAAAAAAAATTATTAGTGCACAGCTTTAGGCAAAGTTGAATCTCGGATCCTCGCTTCAGCTCCGTAGCCTTGTACAATAAAAAAATGCAAGGCGTCAATAATATCTGATTCGAAAAATTTATTTTTGAACTCAAACGATTTAAAATATTGCAAATACGACTGTTTGCAGATGATGCACTGAAGCAATCGGTAAGATAAATAGTGAATTGGTTACTGAGTCAAAACGGCCCAAAGTAAATAATTTATAACTAAATAATTTAAAACTAAATAATTTAAAACTAAATAAATTAAAACTAAATAATTTAAAACTAAATAATTTAAAACTAAATAATTTAAAACTAAATAATTTAAAACTAAATAATTTAAAACTAAATAATTTAAATTTAATAATTTAAAACTAAACAATTTAAAACTAAATAATTTTAAACTAAATAATTTTAAACTAAATAATTACAAACTAAATAATTTAAAACTAATTAATTAAAACTAAATAATTTTTAAATAAATGTTAACAGGACAAAATACGTTAATGTATGCAAGAAGAATACACACGTGAATCCGAAGGTTTATATTAATAAATAAATCATGAAAAAGATGGAACAAATTAAATACCCAGGTGTCATTATAGACTCAAAGCTGAACTGTTCAAAAATTAAAGTTATACAATTAAAAAATTGCAAAATGAAAATAGTTTCTTGACAGAATTGCAATACTACACATTAATTACTGTTCTCTGCAATGAAAATAAATTGAAAAATAAAGCACTGCGAATACCACGTTAGCGCAACATATACTCGTACACACTGACAAGAGACAAGCCAGAAGCTAAATTTTATGACGGTGAAGCAAACTATATATTTGTACACATAAAAGTGGAGATGATTTCTCCTCAGAAAATTCCTTGAAGGTTCCTCAACCAAAAAGAAATACACAGACACGGGACGAGAAATGCAAAACAAATTAGATTGCCAACAAAGAGGAATCAAGCACACAGAAATTTCTCGTGTACCAACCATATAATAAAATTACAAACTAAATTACTGCTATAGAAAATACGTAGATATAGTAAAATAGAAAAACGGAAATATGTCTGTTATACTCATCAATGTTAAATTTGTAAATAAATAATCTTAAATTATAAATAATATTGATACATGTGTTTGCCAAATGCTAACGTATTTTACATATTATTAATATTTATCTCGCACGACGATGTGAGCTAATTCGAGATTATTAAAACAATTATAAAATTAGTTAGTGTTGGAGACATCGAAATAGCTCAATTATTGAGTTTATCTAAAGGAAAAAATTATACCCATAGTGCATTTGTGAAATCATATTGTTCATTGATTTCTATGGTCAATATTTTTCGCGGACGAGTCACTTGGGCGGTATTGTTTATTCGTCGACGATAAATAAATTCGTGCAATAATTCTAGGGAAGCACATTGGCCGGGAGGGTGCCATGTTTTTGGTTTTTCAGAACCTTATTTGAAATGCTGCATGTCAAAAGATAAACATTTCCAGCAGCTCGCAGGCTTTTGACCGTTGTGTTCGCAAATAGTGAAACTGTGTATTACAAGCACGAGACAGTTTGCCTCAGGGCATTCTATCTGATAATAATACGGATAGGCAGAGGTCCTGGGTTCGAGTCCCAGATGCGACTAAAATCTTTTTATTTTCTCTTGTTTTTTTTTCCGGTTTCATCTTTCATTTAGGTTACGTTAATATTATTTTCTTCAGTGACTAAATAATATTTGTATTTATTTTTTCTTCCATAGATTTATAGTTAATTTGTGTAGTCATATTTTTAAAAAAATTAATAAGAATTACTTTATTTACACCACTAATACTTATACTTTCATACATTTGTAGAAAAATCTTAATATTGTTTTCAAATTAAATAATACATATTTTTTTTAACCATTAACTAAAATTAACATGTTTCGAAACCAATGACAAATAAATGATATTATTCAAAATAATGCCACAAAGAGACTGCGTTTATTGAATAAAATATAATTTTCAGTGTATTGGGTGCCATCTTTGTATTAAGGTGAAAAGTTCTTACCGAACATGATTGTCCCCATAGATGGTGTCTTGAATATAACTATTCATTTTTATTTTTACGAAAGTCCTAATTTATTTTTTACATTAACTTCATGCAGGAGGCCCGGGGGAAAATATTTTCCGTCAGGGCCTATGTCATCTTTGGGGATGCTGTTCGGAGGGTTTTTTAAGGAAAGGAAGAAGAGGAAGTTCTGGGAAGGAGAGGTTTATGAGGTGTGGGTAGGAATTTGGAGGTCAGTATGTCCAGGAGTGACGTACGTACGAATCCATCCCTCCCATTGCAGTGCAAGGCGATGGGTCGAGAGTCCAGTTGGAGAGGTCGAAGGGTCTCCCCATACCGTCCTCTCCCGCTTCGATCTGCCACACAGTTATGGGTAGACGCATCCGCCGCTAAGATCTGGACAAACCTCAACCCATTAACCCGGGCACCCCTGCTATGGATCAACAAACGTCGATTCTGAACATGTAAATTTGTCATATATATAATTTATACGTAGAATTTATAAATAGTTTAATTTTGGAATATCTTATTGAAGCTTATAAACCTCATTGTAACATATTTTTAAACGTTCAAGATAATATTAACAACTTTCTTGATCGTGCCATGTCTTCTTTTTCCTCTTTCCCTTCTGCAGGGAGGTAGAGATGAAGACTGCCTACGGTTCGAAGATTTTACTTGCTTTAAAAACCTAATAATCTTTCTTTTTTTTATAAAAAAAAATAAGTCGGCGATGCCCGAAGAAGACATGGCATGGCAGTTGTTTGCGCAACTATGAGCGATCTAGCGGCGGGATTCAAAACTTTTAAGAAAATAAATTTACAGATTTGTTATTCAATGTTTTATAATATTTTTTTGAAACATGAAACCGAAAAGACACGGAAACGAAAAATATATCGGACACAACTGAGACCGCATGGTTTATCCGAGACCTTGCGCTGTAATCCACTGAGCTAGAAAAAATATAATTTTTAAAATGGACCGAAAATCTTTTTTGGAGATGTTACTCTTGGATATAGTAGGTTGTGAGTTCGAGTCTCAGTTGCAACCGTATCTTTTTATTTTCTGTGTTTTCTTTTGTTTCATTGAGAATTGTTGACATTAGTTTCAGTATTTGATATCACAATAAATCGTAACCTTTAAATAAGTAATTATGATTTAATTTTATTAATAACTAGCTGAAAAACCCATCATTGCTTGGGGTTATGAATGGTTTGGAGTAAAGCTTTGAGGTTGTGATTTGTTGCCCCTACCCCTATTCCTACCCCTACACCTACCGCTACAGCTACCCCTTCCGTTACTCCTACCTTTACCCCTACCTTTACCCCTACCCCTACCCCTACCCTTAAACCATCTCCGGTTAACGCGAATCATTTTACAAAAAACCGGGTGTAAAATGGTCAAGTAGTTTTTTAGTCTATAGCGGATATATCTACGAACATTGTCTTTTGCATATATAGATTAAAGAAAATCCTTTACTGATTACATTAACAACTTATTTGATTTAAACTTATGCACGTTGCCCGTTGAATTTAATATCTGTTAACCCGTAATTATTTACATTCAATCCCAGAACTAAAAGTTGGTTAATTAGCGGAGCGCTTTATGAAAAACAAATAATTCACGTGAGCGGGGGGACGAAACGCTGGCTGTAATATTATGGTAATATTTTCATCGGAAAATGGAATGAGAAAGAACACTTATTTCTTAGTTTCAATTTTATTATAAACCTGGTACCTGCTACTTAACAAGCTTCCAATAATATTTTCAAACAAAAGTGTTCAAAATTTATGAAACAAAAGATCACTTAAGTCGATGCAATGGGAAGTAATGGAAAATCATGTTTTTTCTGTTTGAGAATTTGATGGTCTAGAAATATCATAGATGATTTAATTAAATCTGCAAATAGAACACACCTTTGGCCTTTCGTTTAACTGACCATTTTTTGGTGTGTTTTTTTATAAGCCTAGAAAAAAATAAAGTATCAGACATTCAAAAAATGTTTAAAACGCAAACTCTCCTACTTACGAACCCCTTTTCCGCTACTGTCGTATTGTTCATTTTGGTAAATAACGGTCTTTAGAATATGACCGTAAAGCATTTTAATAATTATGTCTGAGTTTTACAGAATAGAATAAAACACGCATTTTGGTGACGGTTTTTTGCGTAAATCGAAACATGCGGCCGATGTTAAGCGGGACTTTCAACCTTGTCGCCACCTGCATAAGGAGCGCGTGATTCCGTTGGAATTTTAGCCGGTGGATCGCCTTAAGTATCCACAAAACCAAAATTCGCTCTTTCAGTACACCGATATTCTGTTTTAGAGATACATACTTATATAATTTTTGTCAATAAATAATATAAACATATAAATTTGTTTTGAACCGGTCAAATTTAATGTAATAATCTCGACCGGTTTCGGAAGTACCCTTCCCTCATCGGGAATATATTAAAACTCACCTACGATATAACATAATGAAGAACATAGATTATTATTTAGGTGGTGGAGTAGGAGCCGACCAAAGGGGAAGGGGTAATTATGGGTTTTTTTCGGAAGAACAGAGTGATTTACTGGAAAAATATTTAAAAGAAGACTATACGATAAATTTAATACATACTCTTAATAAAATGACTTACATAAGTAATAAACGTGAAATATTTATGTTTATCCAACTTAAATTTTTTAATGGTGTACCCTGTACAGCGAATGTACAGCATGGGAGCTCGGTGGATTTTTTGGCACTGTAAGGGAAAGGTTAAAATATGTACAAAATAATATTAAAACAGATATAATAATTTCGTTCGTTTTGCATTCATGGCGAAATCTTCCTTTTCAGATAAATAACTAGGGGCTCGAAATGTATTAATTACTTTCTAAGTACGAGTAACTACTAATTAAGCACTCATTGTACTTTCTTTGTCAGTAATATTTAAGTGAATATTTGACCGGGTTAAAAAAAAAACACACTTATAACGTTCTTATTGATCAATAAATACGACAAAAACGTACATGTGTATCGTACCAGAAGTTGTCAATGCTATGAAACATTACCGTGTTATCGCCATTGAGAGACAATAAATACATTTGCCCACCGCTGTTCATCTGCGGGTAAATAAAAACATTACTCCTCCATTTCCAGAATATTCCGGAATATTCCAGAATACTCAGCTGGAAGCAGGAACGTCTCTGGAATATATGGCCAACACTAAACAAGGGAGATGGAACCGTCTAGAGACAAATTTGAAATATTGGTTGCAAACGAATCCAAAATAACAATGATAGTAGAAATGTAGAGGATTAAATAAAGTTTTTTTTTTAAATAAACTGGTTTTTCAGTTAAATGCTGTTGGAAGATGTATATACATATACATGGATCTACATGACTGACTGGTACGAGTGCAGTTCCACTGAGTTGTTCGGCGGATGAAGATTCGGTGGCAACCCTTCAGAAGGAGAGGGTACCAGAAGAAGAAAAATAGAATGAATGATGGAGACAACATTAAAAAATGTTTATTGAGAATGTTTATATTCAAATAAAATTAATATATTCTTGAGCATTACTCAGATTCAAATATAATTTTCAAATGTTTAATAAAAATGGTATAAAAGCTACGAGCATCACAAAATAACGGCCGTTCTTCCCAACCTTGCTGAGTAATTGCTGAGCCGAAATTTGCCCTCAACACTGTTCAAATGCACAAATTCGCTCTTCCCAGCGAAATTCTCGATCAAATTTACGATCAATTTAGGATATTGATTTTTGTGCATTAAGTTCCCCTCAACAGAAAACTAGTTAAAACGCCAAAGAGAAAATTTTATTTCCATTTTCGATTGTCAAAACATGTTTTTCGTATATTTTAAATAAAACTGAATAGAACCCTACTTATTTTACTAAATAGAAGCAATGTTTTGTCTAGTATTTTCGCTCATCGAGAAACGTCAAATGTCAAGTGTACGAAACGAACAATGTGCTTTGCGGCATTATCAAAAGTCAAGCTAACACTTTATTTTCAACATATTTTTAACACACACGTTTATGAAATATAAAATGTTGGTTTATGTATTAGTTTTTAAAATAAATTATACGCATTCATAATAAATAGAATATTAAATCATCTATGTTAATTTTACATTGAAAGTTTTTATTCGATGTCACTTTATTGTCTCAAAAGTGGGCGGCTACTATTTTACCTTGTATGAAAGTGGGCATAGACTAGTTTATAGTGGGCGGGCACCCTCATAGACAATTTAGGAGAAAAAATGCTTGGAAACAGTCAAACAGAGCGAATACTTAAGAAAACATTTGCTGATCGGTGACACAAGAACGGCCTTAAGTCTTGGAGTATTAATCTGCTGCACCATGTACATCGTAAAATTCTGACATTATCTTCTCTTTGCTTTACATAAAATGCAGAAACTCAGCATAAAAAAAAATATGTTTCCTTAAAGTGGACATTACTAATTCACACACAAAAAGTTTTTTTCTGCTATACATGTGATTTTTTTTATCATAGTTCCTTTTTACTGTTATAATTTGCCAAACTGTATTTTCGCATATTCATTGAATTTTATTGACATCTATTGCAATAAATTTTAGGAATCGATGTTCATAGTCAGATAGTTTATATTCGAATAAAAATTTCTGATGATATCATTTTTATTGTGCGTCTAAATACAAATACCATCTTAAAATATGGACTTCTCAGCCATCTCAAACCGTCCTCAAGTAGTGACCAATCTTTCAGATCCTCTAAAGTTATCTTACTATGATAAAGGAACTATTCCGAACCAAATTTGAAATATTGGTTGCAAACGAATCAGAAAGCGGATGGAATAAAACCTAAGTCACGTAAACGAATCACTTGTGCATTTCTTCCAATGCAGAAAGTCTTAGTCGGGAAGTGATTCTGATACTCGGAGATGTCTGATTTCAGACGAGAAGTGTCGAACATTCGCACATTCATCGGATACATAGTTTGTATTAATTTAGATGTGGACATATCCATCTATAGTTGACTGATGCAATCAAAGTAATAAATATTCACGAATTTTTATCACGAAACTAATTTATTTTTTTAATGTACGTGTACGCACCTAGTACCTGCCGAGTTAGCTAGGTAATTAGTAGCAAGGTCATAATATGACCTCATTAAATTTTCATGATCCTTGATAAACGAGTATTTGTAAAGTACCTACTATGCACATGTTACTTAAAAATAAAGGTCCCTTTCTTTCGATCCTTCTTTCTCTTAGAGTAATATGGCAACCAAAAAAACAACATTATTAAGGTTTCTGTTTATTACTACGAAAAGAAAATCTGTTTTTAATTCATGTTTTGTTTGTTTGTCGGTATTGTTTTAAAGACAATCATTTAGGTCACGAATAACCTGACAATAAGTAATTCCCCTTACTTCCAACGTTATAAGCGACATTACTTATGCAATAATGAAGGACTGAACTGGACAGTGGATTGAACTCGCAATGCCTAGGTGGGAACCCAACACTACGCTTTGAACTACTTAATCAACTCACCGATAAAATGTAAATTAAAGACATTTTTTAAGGCAATACAACTTATTTGAATACCTCGAATTCATGATCATTTTAAGGTTCAATATCAATTAAACAATCACAATCCCCATACAAAAATGTTTCGAACATCCATAGAAACGTAGTACGTGTGCTGTATTTTAATTGGATTAATTCACTATCAAAGCACTGACAATATTTTCATACTACTTTCTGTAAATATATTGGAAAAATAACTTTCCCGTCCTATCCGTTTATTTGCTTATTGCCAAACTTACCCTTTTAGCGCCGGAGATTAAATGTCAAACGATAATCCCGGATTAAATCAGACCCTGACAGCGACAAGTTAGCGGCGGGTTACAACCGGCTGAGTGGAAAAAACATGCACTTCTGCTCGCCCTTAAGTAAATCCTCGAAACTCGCAGCTAACAAGCGGTTTTACGGCGAAAACCTCTTATCTCGCTGAAAAATGCCTGAAAGAGCGAGTCAACACAATCGCGCTGAAATGTTTAGATTCTGGCATACATAACAGCTTCCTTATTAAAATTTCCCTAGAATGCATAGTGATAATGCGTCATCGCAATATTGAAGAAAAATGCACCGATAGCTGTATCCAACAATAACACTCAGAAAGTGATATAAAGTCAAATCTATCTGATGATTTGTACGATTTGAAATATTTACCTACTGAATACATTTAAATTTAGGCTTATTTAAAACTAATAGAAACATCAGACCGAAAACACTCTGCACATTGCATGATTCCAAATCTCACCATTTGAGAAGTTTTACTGCTTCAAACAAAAACAGTTTTCTGCTGCGGAGTAAGTAAAGATCATCTACATCTTACATAATCCTCGAAAATTTTGCAAAACATGTTTGTTAAAATTTTCGAGTGGAACAGTCCTGATTTGAATCCTGATTTTCTTACAGCTCTATAAAAATGGAAGCCAAACAAATAGTATCCCAGTAAAACTCCTTTATTTTAATCATCGGATCAAGTTTGAAGCGATGTAATGACTCCCTTATTGAACGATAATAAATTAACGATTGGACGGGACCGGTTCTTGAGATAAATGCAATTGAATCCCGTTAGTTTCATTCCAGAAGATGCAGTTCCCGATACATTTGAGAAATCCCGACCCTTAACGACCCCCATTCTGCTGAAAATGGGGACCGCCTTAATTGAAAAAGTTACTCCAGTTTAACTCGCAGAAGATGACCAAAAAAAGACCGGCGATAAAGATTAAGGGCGTAATTGTTTCCTCCCTGGCGATGCTCGATTAATGACCTGGACAATTTTCTTCATTCCTCTCGTTAATTTTGATAGTTAAGACTGGAATTTCCTATAATAATCATACATTAACCTTATTACTATTTTCAGAAATATAATTTATTTTGCTGGGATAGATGATACTGACAGACTAATTGAAGATAAAATTTTCTCGTCCTTATATTATATATTGGGATATATAGTATAATTCAATATAAATAAATCGTTTTTAAAATTGGATGTTAAAAGAACGGAGTTCAACAAATTAAACTTCAACACTATAAAATTTTTACCCTTCTCGGGCGGCGGTACCTATACTCGCTAAGAACCAGATATACGAGTTGATAAGCAAAGGACTCTGATTGCTACATTCAAATCGGATCAACGAAGGGAAAAAGTGTAAAATGTATATGTGATGGAAAAATGGGCGTGGCCTAAAGCAAAATCTATATGACGAAACTTGATCTTTTGGATCAACGTATATACGTCTGCTTTGGTAACTGTTCAACAAATATGGGTGGATCAACAAATTCTAACGGATCAACAAAAACCTTAAACATAGTACAAGAAGGGATATACATATTTATGTATTTACTCTTTGAAGAAGGAGAAGGAACATCGATTTGAAATAAAACAATCAATTTGCATGAAACACTACTTTAAGGATAGCATAAACTCAATGTTGTATTTTGTATATGCTATCGATAATCACGGGTCTATCCTGCTAAAGGCTAGATATAAGGGAATTAGTGAAACAAGAAGTCCGTGAATTTTTCAATAAATTAGTGGATCACTCAAAATGATAATGTATTATTTAAATAAATAATTATATTAACCTAATGGTTGAAATTTAATTCCTTTTTTTTTGGTAAGTTGTTTATCTTATACCTACAGAGCATTATTAACCTTCGTACTAATTAGTAATTTCGTTGTATGTGAAATTTGAGAAAGGAAACATTGGAATAATCATACGCAACAAAAAAATGTAACAAAACTCTCTGTAATAGCTCATGCACCATTTTAAACCATGCGACTGAAATAAAGTACCTTGGAGCAGTGGCGTAGCATAGGCCACCGTCGCCCGGGGCGGAATCATAATTTGCCGCCCTTGTGACGTCATAAAAATAATGATGTTGGTGTTTGTGGAAAAAATGAATCATATGAAAGAGCGAAAAGTATTTATTTCAAAGCCAAAATAGTATGCTTAAGTTTAAAATTTGGCTTTTCGGACCTTACGCGTAGCAAAATCACCAATACTATCATCAAAGTCAAATTTATCGGTCACATTTTTATCGATAGATAAAATAGATAATTTTATCTATAATTATAGATCAACATATGAAATGAACAGACACATATGTGAATTGCAAAGCCCATTAGGAAATTTAATTTAATTTATTTATTTAATAAATCTATGTATTTATATATTTATTAGATTAAAAAATATTCTTAAGTTAAATAATTAAAAAAAAGTTTATCATGCGATTCAATATGGATTTATTGTATGGGTAGTTGCATATGAAAAAAATTAAGCCCTGTGAAGGTGGTTCAAAGACTTATTATTAAAATAATACTAAAAACACCATATACATTCCCATCATCTACATTGTACAATATTTTCCAAGTTCTACGTTAAAACAATCAAAACTAAATTCATCTTTAAGGCATAAATACAATATTTCAATTCCTTTATCTTCTACACAGCAAACGCTCAATAATTGTATTTACAAATGTATAAAATATTCTAATAATCTTCCTAAGTTAAAAAAATTACTGATTAACTATTATTAAAAAATAAACTAAAATCCATACTTAAAAACGAAATTCCATTACTTCAAAACATATCTATATCTAATCTTTCTAGCACCATAATACCATTTGATGTCTATTATTGTAACAATTTACTATATTCTAAAAATGAAATAATACATATTTTTGTATTAATTTTTTTAAAATAAGTTATTTTTACAAAGGGATAAAATTTTATAATAATCTTCCCAAAAATAAAAAATAAAATAAAAATTATAATTTTTTTATAAAAATTATTAAATTTAAAGCACAAGCCATATTTATAACTATTACTGTTACCTTTCTAGTACCGTAATATTCATTACCTATTATTGTTATTACGTTTAACTATTATTTTTGTTGTTAACATGTTTCCACTACGCCAAACTAGAATTAGTTATTTTCATTGGCGTAGTAACTTTGAAAATAATAAACACTTATGATAAATAATCAAAAAAATAAATGATATAAAAACAAAAATCTGTCCGAAGCGAGATAATATAACATAGCCTCTACGAGTATCCAGTAAATTTAGGTACACAAGGAATTGGGTTGATATTTTAAAGTAAATCAAATATGTTAAAACTTGCCGACAGATTACATATTCATCCTTCTAAATATGATACGACGCTCATCTCGAAAGACGCATCCCGTCAGACCAATTTATAAAATCATCCGTAATTTGTTGAATACAACGATTTTCTTTGCGGGGGCAAAAAGCAGAAGATTCCCTCTGCAAAAACAAGCCCGACACCAGGGGTAAGTGGTGTGAAAAAGGCTACCTTTTTGGATATCACATTTCAGTGCCATCTGTGGGTTCAATTTGTAAAGACACCGCGAACGTGCTAACCGGACGTCCGCTCATCACGTAGCGGGTGAAATGTGGCTTGGACTGGGCCAATACTAATCCTGGGTCACTAATTAAAGTCCCGCCTCCCCGCCAGTCCTCCCACGCGACCCTCTTCCTCTGCTGTTCTCCTGGTGACGGGGAGTGGAGGGCCCGGGGCGCAGGAACGCAACGGGAAAGCCTTTTGCCGAAAAATCGTCATGGATTTTTAATAGCGGGAACTGTCAACGGTGATTAACCATCGGAAGGCAGGTGTCATATTAAAGATCTTACGTAGTAAATAATAACTTTTTTAAATCTCCCTGAAATCTTACTGATACTAAAATACGACACGTCAATCCAAGAAATGTGTCAAACAGCGCAAAGTGCAATTACATACAATACATAACTATTTAAGAGACCGAATCCCTGTGTCGGAGTCTCGGGTTCGATTCCGGAAGGATTATGGAAAAATTTGTTTGAATTTTTTTATTGCCATATGCCTAATCTGAACAATGAAATGCTAAATCTTGAACGGTGAGATATGATATATGTATGAGTATAAAATATTTTTGTGTTTAATTCGTAGAACTGCATTTTTTTTTAAATAAACGAACTAATGACCCCAATATAAAAAAAATATAAAAAGATTATAAAGTAAGAGAATTGTTTATTCCCCACTTCTCAGTATGTTCACAAGACCTAAACAATATAAAATATTTAAATAGGCAATAGCAGTTACGTCATTATAAAACAATTAAGAAAACATTGAAAACGGACCTCATAGAAAAGTACGTCACAATTATTCCCTCGGTAAATCGGTTTCACCGGGAATAAATCATTTTAGGCAACATAAAAATTGATATTGGGCGAAGGTAAATAGAATCATATAAATAAGTGGTTTCAACGTGGCCCAACCGCGGTTTGAAAATGGCCTTGAATGCCGAAACAGCTATCACAATAACAAAAAACTAAAATAATTGCATGACCTAATAATAACATTATTAAATTCAATTTACTTCAAAAAAATTTGAAAATTTGGAAATATGTAAATACAAAAGTGCGTTTTACCATGTGATGACGTAGTCCCAACTTCCCGCAGTCGGTGGGACTCTAGCACCTCGCATTATGGGGGAAATCTTTACAACGAAGCGGAAGAAATGAAGGGGGTTGAAGTAGATGATTGGGCAAACCTGAATGTTCAGATCTAGTTAGAAAGAATTTTCTTCTCTTCCGGACGACAGATCTGAGACATCATTTACAGTAAAAATTTAACGAAAATATTCATTTAATTAATGCTTATTTAGTAAACGACGTGGTAAAATTTTACACAAACGCTTTTGGTTTGTCTTTGAAGGGTCGGTTAGTTGTAATGCGATGTCGCTATATCTGACAACAGGTTACCTTCATAAATTTGCCATACGAGAATAACACCTACCACTTAACATGCCGATTCTAGTTGTTCCGTATTAGGAACCAAATTAGAGTTCTCATACTACCCGCTCTATCTCCCTATCTCTTAAGGTCAGACATGTGTTTCAGAAAGAGAGAACACCAAATATCACTTTACATCACATTTTGATAGTAGACTACTTACTTTTCAATTTCGTTGATGGAAACATTTTTTTTTTTTTTATTCACCCCATAGTCCTGCAATTCTAATTTCACCATACATATTTACTAAAATGTACTTATACTCGCAATATTGAGGTGCAACCCACGATAAATCGCAACGCTATGGGCTTCTTTTACATATACAGTGGGTCCATTATACATTTTGAAGTCCTTATAATAAAATGAAGCCTAAACACAAAACAAAAGAATCGCTCTGTTAAAAGTATTGCTGCAGGACACGTGGGTGTTTGCTCTGTAATGCAAATAATATTTCATTTTATGAACATACAAAACTAAAAACCATTTTCCCCACGAGAAAAATGTACTCGTATTTTACTGTTTGTTGATATGAAAACCTCGCGGCGCAAAAGTTTACATTCCTACCTTGTTCAAATAATAACAAAAATTTCTCCTTTGTGCTATCAGAGAAAAAAGTCCGTTTTCAGACCGAGTCACTTATGCAAGACGAGTTTTGGAGAACCGCGACCAGGAGTCTAATTCCCAACCAGGGGTTTAAGATCCACCCTGGGGCTGTGGCAGAATTTTGAAACTAACCGTAAGCGCGCGCACTCGAATAGTGTTACAGGATAAAGTGAAGGGGTTATAGTAAAACGTCTATGTTAAGTTACCTCGTAGTTGAGAATTTCTCTAGTTCTGTTTGTAAGAGTGGAAGTTAGTATTTCGTAGGGAAACTTAACTTCTCGGTGGTGGCGAGTGAGTTATTCAGTTATTTATCTCGTACAAAGAAAATGCTGTCAGTGGCGGATTCACGAAAACATGTTTGGGTGGAAGCAAAGTTTGTAGCGAGGGTTAATGGGGAGCAGCAAGCAGCCCTCTCTCCGCCCATCCCACCCCACTCCACCTCACCCCCACCCTCTGCTATCGTAGTTAGATTTCTTTTATTGGTACACAAACGACGCGATGTCGCAGTATCACATTGTGTGCTGATTTAGAGCTTTGCGAGATCCATCAGCAGATTGCGCCCTTGAGGTGATTTTTCACAAAAACGGCGCTATACAAGTCATCCAACTATTATTATTATTATTATTGCAAATGCATATTACAAATTGCGGAAATGGACTAAAAGAATCAATCTGTAACGATGTCATTTCCGATACATTGTTGAAATATTTTGACTTGATGACTTATTCTACATTGTAAAATATTACGTCATCATAAATGGTTTAACTACTATATTTCATGGGTATTTAAAAGTCAAGATAAAAAATAGCACTTGATTTTTTTAATGAATAATAATTTTTAAAGAAAACTAAAACAATAAATTTTCTTCCAAGTAAATTTATAATAAATTGTAAAATAATGATTTAAAATAACACATCACATAAGCCATAGAAATGTGATAAAAAAACTGTTATAATACTCACACACAGGCTTTACCTTTGTGGGATTTTTTTGTTACATATTTAATTTTTATCATATTTTCAAACTGTTTCAAAGTTATGTAACAAAAATTTTCAATAAAAAAAAATAAACAGAAACTTTATTGCGCAAGTATTACATTATTAAATTATTTTTTTTAGGAATTAGCTTATTAGGAATCAACAAAATGTTTACGTGTTAACGACTCACCTTCGATTTTGAAGGGCATAAACTGGCAATGTTTTTTTTGTTGGTGTTTAATTATCATTTTGATTTCCATTTTTGGGAAAAACGCTAAAGCTATGTGTTGTTAAAGATTAAATTTGATAACACTTCCATAATTCTATAAATCTCACAATGGCTATAAACCATTTTTTTGCAAAAAAACTCGTCAAACCAGAAACTAGTCACATCGTTACATAAGATTGCACAAATAATTGTATTTTTTTAAAAATGGGAAAAACCAATTGAAAGCAATTTAAAAGACATAAATATTATGAAAATCTTCCACTTGCAAACAACAAAGAACGCAGTGCGTTTTCTCCATCTCGCATTTCCCTCAGGAATATCATTTGTCTTACATACGCAAACCCGCTCTTCTACATTCCTTTATTCGAAAAGTAAATTCCTTTGCCAGAGTTCTCTGTGGCGGTGAAACAAAGTTTCCCCCGAGTTGAAGAGTTCCCCTGATTTACATGATAATTGTGAATCTTTCGCTTCTCGCAAAAACTTCACAAAGGTCGTACTTTAGCCCGATACCATCTCGAGATCTCTCGGCAGTTGCATTTGATTGCCTCACTTTTAAAATTATTTCTTTGATGCATGTGCTCTGTACTTGCTGAGTGTTCAACGTTCGCGGGGTCGACTCCACCGTAACTAAAGTTCCCGAAGCGCTGATCGTTATTGCGGTCCTACTTCTAGTGTTACGTGATTGATGGCGGGAGGTAAAATTTTCATATTCTAAATTAAAAAGTGTAGACTTTGAAAATTCTCGTTGGAAGAGCTTTCATTTGAACTTTTACTGGGACTCGGTCTGTTGATATGATAAAGTGATGTAAACACATTAAGTAATATTTTTAGAAACGATGTTTTTATAAATGTGTTAAATTGTTTAATAAATAAAAGTATTTTAAAAATCCTTTAAAAATCGTTAACCCAATGGCAGCAGTAAATTTTTATAAGTAAGGGTTGTGGCTTGTGGCGTCATATTTTAATGAGTTTCTAGTTCTATTAATTTTAATTAGCGTGTGTTAATGTTAGATTCGCCCAGATCAACAGTATTTATCAAGCCACGTGAATCATAAATTATAGAGAAAAAAACTATATTCAACGTGCGATATGACAAAATAGTTGGAAGAAGTATGGAGAGCCGTTCACCCAGCAGTGGTTCAAGTATGGCTGATCATTTATTTAATCTAACGTTACAGATATTATTAAAAATCTTCTTAGAATTTACTGATGTATTTATTGACCATTTTTAATTCCTTTAAATGCTTTCAACTAACTTAAGCCCGTGAATAAGAAGCTTTCGAACAAACTATCCTGTAACACAGTAAACAAATGTAACAACAACTGCAACGATTTCTTGTGTCTGCATTATCTTCCATGCGATTACTAATTTACACGTAGATTCTTCATCTCTACCTCAATCGACTTCATTGTTCACCTCAGGGCTGGATGTTATTGTATTTGCTTTTGTACACAAGTGTTCGAGTTGTTCCTTTAGCGCCGAGTCTTACGCGTCGTCTGCTGTCTACTTAGTGTCGGCTACACATCGTAAATATTCATCCGCCCCTGGCTGCTCTCTATATACTCGTACTGTGCTCTCTTCTGCTCCGAGATATTTCTTAATGCAAAAGAAATATCGGAAGCTGGAGCAGGGGTTGTCGGGAGGGTTTGGGTAGATTTGATTCCTTGCCAAGCTAATGGAGTAACGAGGACTTATTACTTCGTCGGGTCGGCGACCGACGACGGCCGAACTTTTCCCGAACGAAACTTTTAAGAGACAAACGTTAAACACAAGTTTCGAGTTGTAAGTTGGATGCTTTTTGCGGACACTCGCGAGATGGGGCGATGCTTTTATTAAAAATAACGCCGCTCTGTTTCTGGGGAAGATGGCGCGCAAGTACTCACTCACAGTTTGTAGCGGGACTTTGCAGATTGTTCTTATTGTTTGAAAGGGGCTGCCAAATTGCAAAAGGACTTTCTGGGAAGTCTTCGCAATACTACGCTTGGCATAGTAATTCTTAGTTTTGTTGGTCATCAAAGTTTATAGAACTCCTATGAAACTCCTAACAATAGACCATCAAAAATAAATAAACAATGATGGACGTCAAAAACTACGCACAAAGGGAATTATTTCCAATTCCCTTAGTTAAAAAAAAAAACAACAACAACATTAAACCGTACCTAATTTAGAGCACATAAAATAAAATCTGTTTGTATTTTGCAGCAAAAAACTCCCGAACCCTGGCGTCATGAAAATTGGGCAGCCTTTTTTAATACCTACATTAAATCTGTGTATATTTTCAGTAATTGACTATGGAACTTTGAAATATCAATGTATCTAAAAAAAGTAGACATTTCGTTATAATTCATTATTCCAGACTTATTTTTTTTAGGAAAAGTCGCGGTGAAATATATAGTGATAGTGATGTGTTGACATCTTTTTACTTTCTTGCAAGCATCACTTTTTTGTGAATAGTAGAAATTTAATATTATTGTATACAAATCCGAGTAGTTAAACGAATTAAAGATAAAAAATGCATTTAAATCAGGGTGAGTAAGTACATACCTACAATATTGAAAACAAACTGCCTAGACAACCGAGTACTTAATAGCATCAATTCAATAATTCAATTCCACTTATCAGCACCATTCCATCACGACAGATGTGACTCACTGCAGGCTACTAATTTGTAAATTCGTTATGCAGCCATTTTGCGGTGCCTTTTCGTCCCACTTTATATTTCCTATTGGTCACGGCGCGTCCCGTGGGCCCGCGCCCTTGGCCAAAAATGGAACCATTTAGCAATAACTAAATGCCATTTATTTAATCCATCATACATCAGTGTCGCTTTGTCTCGGCCGGGGTGAGTCATGCGTGGGGGAGACTCCCCCTCGAGGCGCTCCAAGGGCGGCAAGTAATCGCAATCGTATTAATTTCTTAATGGAAAACACACACTGGTTGCTGTTTTATCTTAGAATGATAATGCTTATCGCCTGATTAGGCTTAATTCCGTATTGTCAAAAAAATATCAATTATATTTAAATCATGCAATAATTTAAAAGTAAAGAACAAGCATATCTTGTTACATTAAAATCAATACTACTTAGGTAAAAAACACTTATGAATAAATTTAATTAATAATATATTACTGCAAATTCTAATGTGTACAGATAACGCAAATCTGTCGTCCCATGAAGTTATTTATCAAAATTAACTAGATGTAATAAATTATTCCATTTTCGATATGAAGTTTATTATTATTAATGGAGTGTATATACAATAGATGCCTGTGTACCTACATAATTGAGATATATAATTTAAAATTAAATGAAAAGACACCGTTATACTTAAAATGAAAATATACTGTTATACTTAAAATATAAGTCCTGAAGATGATTCAGTTGAATCGAAACTAGTCAACGTATTTATTCAAAAATAAAAGTGGATTCAAACAAAGTGTTTATCCATTTAATTTATCGTGTCAATTCACAGTGTGTTTGCTTATTGTGAAATATGTAATTTTGCTAGTGTCGGCTGAAAATTTTATTTAAAATCAAAACTTAAATGAATAAATTCATTGTTTAAAACCACTTTTTTAAATTTATTCATATTATATCGACCGGTTCGATTAATCTTCCTCGGTCTCTTTCACCCTTTTATTTTCTTTATCCCTTTCATTAATCTTTTTGATCAATTAATACGCATGGAACAGTTAACACGGCGTTTATATGACATTTCAAAGCTCCACACCCCATGATAGAAATAATGTGACGATATTTTCGGATTGTAAAATTGTAAAATTGTGAAATCTGAACAGACAATCCGTGCTTATTTCATGAAGCCAGTGCTCACAGTTAGACAGCTTCTTACCGCTTCAGAAATCTGTTTACCAGACTCAGTAGGTAAAGTCTAATACTCGGTTGGTACCTGTATGGATTATTATAATAAAAGCAATTAAGAATTAAATAATTAAAACTGCATTTTATTATCCGGTAGACAAAACTAAATTACAAGAATCTAATATTTGCTAGCCTCGTTCTTCGAATCCCCTCCGCCCCTGCAAGCTCCGGCAAGACACTGCAGTTTGGATTACGAAAGCTTTCATTAATGTAAAAGCTATTTGCCTTAATTATGATAAATAATACTTTAATTCTATTTATCTCCGGGACCGATTCCCAAATCCGACAATCTATTTCTAACCGTATTGCTGACTGAAATGACTCGTTAAATCTATTCAATAAATCAGGAGGAATTAAGATTAATCATCATTATCGTTAACTGCTAATTTGGAGTTGTTGCGAGTAGTTTGCAGTCTAGATTTGCAAACAATCAAAATAATAAAGTTACATTTCAAATATTAAGTAAATCATTTACTGATTGTACTCATAGGTATATTTTAGTACGAAATAAAAATATACATTTCATCCTATTTTTCTTCTCATTCTTCTTCTATGATGGAAAGGTATGGTGAAATAATTTTTTTATTATATATAAGGCACCACATGTGCCATTAACATAAAGGTAGGAACGGTGTAAATATAAACACAATAACAAAGAAACAAAAAGTATTACTTTAACCAACATAAAGAAACAATTATGAAGTACAAACATGTATTCAATACATATATTAAGATATTATAAATATGTTATTATTATTAGATAAAAAAATTGTAAAAGTATAAAAAAGGGATAAAGGATAAAAACTTATAGAGCACAAAAGTATGAAATATAAAAAAAGGATAAAGTATAAGAACTTGTAAATATATAAAGTACAAAAAATATTTAAATAACACACTGCACCTTCAGAAACCTTACCGGGGCTGAGAGATCATACAAATCTTCTCACCTACATGTAGTCTCATTTCTCTAAATAGAAGATGATCAGTCAACTATCACGAGCGTACAGTAAGAAAATACAATAAATAAACTACTGTTCACCGTTCTTTTTGTCTATTTGTAAACTTCATTTCATAATTTAGAATGCATAGAAAATACTTTTAACACGACTAATATTTTAAAGAGTACCTAAATGCATAGCTATAAGTATTTATGCACACCGATTGTGACTCAAATTGGTTCGAAATAATTTGGAACACCTGTCCGCAGTCTCTCCTTACCCCACAGCAGTTCGACGAGACAGTATACCACTACACAAGAAAGAATTTTTTTTTAAATGATTCCACTGTACTGTTGTGGAAAACACAGCGTTGTGCGGAGCTGAAGCAATTTTTTCACGTTGCTTGGTTTGTCCTAGATTCATCATCAACAACTTTGACTCGACAAGGTATTGTTCATCTTCCGTCCTTTGAACTTCTGATAGGTATATTTGCGAGATGGGTAATCTTTTATTCGTAAAGAACACAACACGAAACTCCCACATCCCGCTTCTTGCTTACCGATTAATGCAAAACAAATAATAACACGTCTGACGTGGCTTCAAATTCTTGACGCCTGCTCCTTGTTATTCTAGCCCGCTACATTCTGAAACCAGCAGTACGAAATGATAATATTAGCATTTATATAATACCGTGTCTATTCGTGCGGAACAAAATGAACACGTCCCGCTCTAGCTATTGGAAATAACGTCAATATGCTCAGCCATGGTTCCGTCGAATAAAGTCAACTTGTAGGTTTTCAGCCTATATTGGAAATGGGAATCTACTCTGATATGTTGTGTATTTCATTTCCCCTCATTTGTACTATGCCCGGTGCAGGGCCGCCGCGAGGATATATTCAGCCGCCTGTGAGCGAGAAAATTCCACCCTAAGTTTGGAATAGTTCACCAATAGGGTGCCAAGATCGAGTTGTTTGGCGGTCCGTCATCTATGTCTACCCCTGCGGAGAAACGGCGTGATGGGCAGTTAGTTGTTTAACAGTCATCTAATAATATTTTTTATGATTAGTCACAACAAATGAATCAGCCATGAAGGCTGATAAAAAGAGGCAATTCGTGAAGCCCCCCCCCCCTTGGTTCAACCGCCCGTGTGTACCACATCGCACATTTCGATAGCGGCGCCCCTGATCCTGCCCCGTGGTGTACTGTATGGTACTGTGGGCACCCGGGGATTAACCCGTGTCTTCCATTGGATCTGACGCGATGCTTTGACCCGGCCAAAATGAATTCCCAGGGCGTCCATGCTTTCGGAATCAGTAAATCATATCAAAGGTCCGAATACATAAATAACTATGCAATTGAGACAGGGTTTATCAGACGTTATCAATGGATACTAGAGACCAAACATCATTACTGTTTAACATTTGTGTGCGACCATTCTAGGGAATAACTTTTTTTTTTTAAATTCATTGTTAATCTTCGGAGTGTAATAATTATGTATCATGTTAATTCTTTTAAATGATTTTTTAGCGGAAAAGCATATAAATGATTTTCGAATGAGTATATGACGCATGTATAAGAAAACATATAATTTTTGTGTATGATATTAGGAGTGTGTATCATGACAATACATGACGTTCCATCCCCTCTGCCTACCCTTTAGTGAAATGGATATGTTTTTGTTAGTTGCTCGAGGTGTGTGTGTATATAAAACATGTATTCTTTTTGGAAAATTTAACGAAATATAACGATTAGCATTATTTACAATAATTGTATTTGTTCAATTTTTAATTATTAATTATTTTTATTGAGATTTAAAACCTCATTGTAATATTAAATCATTGAAGAAAATAATATTAACATAACCTAAAATAATATTAGATGTCCTGGGTTCGAGTCCCAGATGCGACTGAAATCTTTTTATTTTGTGTTGTTTTTTTTCCTTTAGGTTACGTTAAGATTATTTTCTTCGATGATTAAATTGTATTTGTAGTTATAAGAATACAGACATCAATTGAACACATCTCAATTTCACTTATTTAACTCTCAGTGTAAAATAGATCATAATGCTGTTATTCATTGTAAAACTAAAAAAACATAGATAATTTTATTTCCTTTGAATTTACCAGCAAATCATTGAAATTGAAGCTCGACTGCCGTGTTTACGTAAGCAAGGAACACTAATAGAATATCACGACAATAAAACAGTGGAGGCAAGTCGTGTGTCCGCGGCATTGGGTAATGTGTTTTGGTCCGTATTACCGCGGGGTTTGTAATATGTCAAATAAATATCAGGATCAAGATAATCCTCTATCTATTGTGAGGCGCGTGACAGTAATAATATTGTTATTTCCCTTTGCTTCCGATGGCGGTATTAAATCCGTGATAACGTCTTAATGTTTTTTTTGTTCCCATAATGGACGAGGTGTGACTTTGAAAGTGATTTTTTCTCATTATATTTTATAACAATGACAGATACAAAATATTCGTTGATTTCCATTAATGTTTTTGATATTGCCATAATTAGGGTGACCCTAATTATTAAAACTGTTCGCTTTCTGTGTATAACGTACAACCTACGTTTATAACATACCAAAGTTTGGGCTTGGAAATTATGTGAAAGATCCTATTTCATATAGACAAATTGCTGTTCCATCAAGACAATGCGCTGATTCACAGGGCATCTATTACAATAGCAACAATCCTTGAAATCAGCTTCGAGGTGCATCCTGGGGCGCTATTCCCGTTCATTTTAAGGAAGATTCCTTACGTTTTTCCTTAGGGTTAAAGACTTCTTAATTAACTGCGGAATTCCTGTGAGACATAGTAAAAAGATCCTAAATAGATAGTCAAGAGATTACTTGGAAACACAAATTGAAGAAATATCTTCGAGTACATACGATTTTGAACTAGAACTTTTAAAAACAATTATATTTTGTGATAATTCATTTTTATTTTATTTTTAAATATCATAAATAAGCCATTTAACAAAGAATTACGGTTAATAAAAAGGTACCTACCTCATTAGAGAGTAATGACCTTTTTTGTCTCTAGTTCTAGTGACATTTGAAATTATGCCGACCGACGTGAATTGTCAAATATGTCAACATCTATGTAATGTTTAATAATGTTTACTAGCTAATTAAGCTAAAGTAAATAATAACGTAATTGGTAACATACTTAACATTGAGTTTTTCTCTTGTTAAAACATCGCAAATATTGAGATTTTCTATTGTGAAAACATCGCAAATATTGATATTTTTGATGAATGTCGTTCCCTGAATTCAGCTGACAGCTGTCATCCGATAGAACCGGAACCGCAGTTAAGTAAGAAGGCTTTAACCCAAAGGAAAAAAAATAAGGAATCTTCTTTAAAAAGAACAGGAATAGCGCCCCTGATCTACCTTATCCACTAGATACTTCACTTGATTTAATCCAATATCTTAGAAATTGGTTAGATGAAAAGAAATTTCCGAACTGAAGGGAAGTATAAATAGCTTTTTTCTGGAACTTGACTAGTCGTCTTACTGCAATGATAAAATGGCTATCGAATTATTAGAATTTCATTGGAAAAAGTTTTTCATTATTTTATGATTCTAAAACTTCTCTATAAGCCCTCAAACTTGCAAGAAACAAACATATTTACCCTGAAATTATGTACTCAAATTACGGATGAAATACTTTATCAAATTAAAAATGTTAAGTACCTAAATCAAAAGGAAGCATATACAAAATGGTCATATTAATTTTCGTTGATGCTTTTAAAAGATTTATTACAAAAATTTAAAATATCTACAAGCTTTATCTCTTTCAAAGCTCCGAGGTTGCTCCCCGCTTCCATTGTTGTGAATTTCTTTTTTAAGGGGAAACTCGAGACAAAACGGCAACGAGTTAAGGAGTCTCTCTGACAATACTAATTCTTTCAGTGGACAAAAAAATATGATTAACAATTCGCTATCGCGTTTATCTCTCGCGAATCACGGAGACTTACAAAAGAAATGTGACTCGTAAATTATCCACCCTAGCCAAAGCGTTACGAGGGATAAAAATATTAGCATCCCCTTCCTTACCCCACGTGCTACGCAACCCTAGCGTACCCTCCTGTCAGGGTTGCCACAATACAAGATAATATAATAACAGGTATGCTCAGAAACAATTGTTTGATGTTGTTATTACACGATAATGTGTTAAATTATGTCGTTGCTCTTCTTATTGTAATCTTTGTATTTAAATAAGATATATTTTTTCATGACTACAACTACCGCTTATATTTTCATCTGACTTAGACTCCAGGCACCTATTTACTATTACTAAAATGTATTGCTGCAAAAAGCGTTAGCCGGGAAATAAGTACTTTAAAAATATTCAAATTTACCATGAAATGTGTTCTTTTTTGACGGTGGGGATGTGTCGGTGATTAATTTAAGTATTCGTAGAAAGTATTTACTTTGTCGCTTCCCGTTGTTATAATATAAACGCATAATTTTCATTTGAACCACTTCAATTTAATGTAATAATGTCGGTTTCGGAAGTGCCCTTCCCTCGTCAGGTATATATTAAAACTTAACCACGATATGCAATAATGATATTTAATGAGACATTTTTAGGTGTTGAAGTGGGAGCCGATCAGTAATTAGGGTTTTTTGGAAGAACGAATCGATTTACAGGAAAAATATTTAAAAAAGGACTAAACGATGAATTTACTTGGTTATTCAATACACTAGAATGAATATTTAGTTATTTTCTAATTTCCAGTGCTTCTAAATTATCATTGTTTTGTCTTTATTATTCCGATCTCCTTTTCCCCTCATTTCATCCATTAGATTCCCTATACATTAATTTCATATTCCCTCTGGCTCCGGGTAGTTCACACATATGTCAAAGTAAAATAAAACGTTTATACGTAGGTATATATTTCATTATAAAAATCCTTAAAATAATGGCAACCCTGTATCCGCATGAGCGCCACTCCGGTAGGGGAAGCCAGGTCGTCAGGGACCTCGACAGAACATCGATAATGATTGCAAATTAAAAGGCGAACCTCGTGTCCCTAAAGTCACTTACGCTAATATGGCTTCGACATAAACTTTTAATTTTATTCGGAAGCACAGTGCACCAGTTGTTCGGGGTCCAGAATGTTTGCATTCCCTCTATGAGAGTTCGCTACCTTGTTTGCATAAATCACTTGACTCCGTTGCATGTTTATATTTTTATCATTGGAAAGAAAGTTACTCTTTTTAGAAAGGCAGTTTTACCTCGTTCATTTAAGTCATTATTACGTTTTTTTTAATGAAATAACCTTTCTATTTTCAACTACAAAACGTGGACACCGTATTTGTGTTTTATTGCGCCTATTTCCATGCGATTATTTTTACATTTGTGTTATTTAAAAGCGCTGTTAATAATTGATAAATAATTTATCAAAAACGCAAGCGCATTCAATATCATCGCGCATTTGTTTTTATTTCACTGCGCAAATGAAATACCATTTTTTAATTAACCGACATAAATTTTGTCGCCGTGCAACAGCTTATGTTCAACCATTAATGGAATTAACTTTATATGTATCACTTAAAAATTTTATCTCCGTGAATATATGTTGTGCTGTTATGTATCGACGATGTAATTTATAAAATTTTAAAAAGGGAAAAATGATTATGTAGTTTTCGTTTCCATTTCAAAGGGGGTGACCGTAGCCACTACACAACCAATCGTAATCAAAGCAATAACTGCGCGATACGCGAGTGGGCTCCCTCGCCTCGAGAAACACTCAATAAGGGTTCAAAGCAGCATAGTATACCATTTGATTTTTATGTTATTGTATGTATTCTTTCGTAATCTTATAACTAGCTAGGGGCCTAGACCAGTACCCTATTATATATCCATACATATAGGTACAGAAAACAATAGAGTGAGACAGATATATTACAAAAAAGAGATAAAAGAGAATAAAATATTAGAGGGCGATAACAATTGAAATGTATCACGTGTAAGAGGGAGACAACAATAATATATATTATTACAAAATATTATTGTTGCAGTATTGTTGTTAGTATTGTCCCTTCTGTCCATTCTGTCTAACTAATATACTGCTTTCACTGTATTAACGTTTATTTTATGTTTTATTTATGAAAAAAATAAGTTATCATTAAGTGTTTTAGTTTTTATTATTGTGACATCTGTTTCGGCATTGAAAGTCGTGGTTAGGTCACATTGCGACGACCCAATTTTATCTTTGTAATTATTTATTAATATTTTCAGTAAACACCGATTCACTCGGAAATATTATGGTAATTAAATTGTCTATTCTGTGAGGTACTTACAAATTTTAAGATAAAGCATAGGTATAAAAAACAAACATATTACAGATTTTTTTTAGATCTCCCCCCTAGGAGATCATGTGCTTAAGCGAACTAGGTTTTGAAAGAAGGGGTTTCAGCGACCTCTATATTTCAACTTCAAGGTTTCGGTAGGGTATTTCCAGTAATTTCTATGACGTTATTTTAAGAATGCTAATTGAGACTAATTAATGCATTGCAACATTTAATGGTGACAGATTTTTTCTTGATTGTTTTATAATATTATGTTTATATGTTTTATATGTTGTGGATAATATTAAGGAACTGAATTAGAATGACTAGGAAATCTGTGAATCATTATTATTATATCTTTTGATTTTGTGAAAATACTGAAGTGGTGAATAGATCACTTTTCTTTAAGATCATTAGTTCTGTTGTTTATCTCTAATTGCTCTAGAAAATTTAATCTAAGACCCTTTCGTTCTATATGGCTTTGTTTTTTTGCTTGCTGATATTTAAGTTATGCCAGCTACAACATGAAATATCAAACAGATCCAACAAAATTTTTGCAATTCACAAAACTTGCAACGGTTTTGTGCGGATTCAATTCATATGAGGATGAATAACAGAAAGCATAAATACTGTTAGATATAATATCTTATCTATGTTAATCGTCGATTGCTTGATTTAAAGTATTTTCAAGCCTACCATTTGTACCACTAAGCTACCATGTTACCTAATAAAGATTCCAATGAAGGGTATAAGGTGTGCCTAATATAAAATAATGCTACCAGTGTTCTATCCCGATTACAGTGATGCACATATTTGATTGCAAAAACGGAAAGTTATTGTCGACTGAGCAAGCGGGTCGATTCAGGGCTAATTTATTTCAAAGCACGTTTTGTTTTACCACGCTTTGGTTTAGTATTAAAACCTGCTAAATAGGGAAAGCGACACAAACATTTCGTGCCTAACAATACGTTGAAAGATTTTAACAGGAACTTTTCGTTTATATGTAAAAATATTTTTTTAACAGTATGTTTTTTTAGAGTAATAGAAAAAAAACGATAGCGTATATGCTAAATAGACGCTATTTATGTAATTTTGGTAACAGCGACTTAAAATTAGCGTAGCATGGAACTGGCAGAAGAAAGACAGAAGTAAACTGAATGCTGAAGAAAAGAGGTCCCTGGAATAAATGCAAGGCTGATGTAAGTGTCATGAATAAGATTAAAAGGGAGGTTTTAGATCAAATGCATAGAGAAAAAAATGTCAGGAGAAGACATGATACGAAAGTGAATGGCAGAGAAGAAGTCGAGGACTCCCGAGGAAAACAACGTACGATCTGGTGAATCAAATCATTCATATCAAGAGTCGTTATAACGGAAGAGTATAAGAGAGACGATTTATGAATATTACGGAAGGAAGCAGTGTGCACCAAGATATACCAGGTAGCGGTCCATCTTCTCTGCCTACCCCTACAGTAAAACTGGTAAAAAAGTGCTATGATTACTTGGATAGTTTTGCTTACTTCAGCACTTAACATATCTTTTTACCGCATATCTTATAAATGCGTGATCAATAAAATTTTGAATATTTATTTTCTTTGATATAGTTGACTGAAGATTGAAGGTAGAGATCGATAGGCAGAACAACAAATAACAGCAACTCTTCTCTCTTTACATATTTGAAGCCAAATAACAAGTTTGCTGTTACATTACGTACCTACTCTAAGTTTAACAGAAAAATCACAAATTTAATAAAAAAAAATAAGTAGATTTTTTTTTGTTTTAAATCATTAAAGAACTTGACAAATCTCTGACCCTCATCCGTCAAAGAGCAGCAGCATTTAACATGTTGTTGGGAGCACCGAATGAATGTTTAGGGATGACTCGTACATTAATATTAGCCGCAGGCTTCCTGTACCCCCCGCCGCCAGGGGGAAGTGACCGCCCAGTAGGGGGCGGGGGGTTGCAACCCTCCCCCGAGGGGGTGGGATAACGAGGGGAGATAAAGACCTGCCCTAGGTCGGAACGATTCTTCATAATTAATATTCATCTAAATTATAATTGAGATTTTTTTGAGGTGCGCCTTAAATCTTGGTACACGGACAGATTAATATGGATCCCTTTATGCTCCCTGGAAAGGTTGAACTTTTTGATTAGTCTATAACTTTTTGGCGGTCTACTCGCTTCACTTTTTTTCATGTTGAAATTTTTACAGTGCGTTTTCGTACTCTAACTCCAGTAGTAAAGCGGTAACTAGTTTTGTGCATTAAAATATATTCTCGAAATCTCCTGGTGAAATGCTAAAGTGATTTAAAGCGTTATTTGTTAATCTGTCGAGCATTTTTTGCATTGTTGGATTGACGATACCGACGATAGTAATTAAATCGTTTCGATTGCGATGACGATTGAAAAACACGTTATTGAAATACGTACCATGTGCGAAACCCGTCAAAATCACACAAGCTAGAGCATCGGTGGGTACCGGATTTCCCTTTGCCAACTTTACAAATATGCAAAATAATGTTCTGAACAGTTTTACGTGTGATTCTGAGAACTTCTGTACATACCTTCCTACTAATATATTTCCGATAAGTTATTTTACCATAACAGCGAAAAACGTGCAACTTTCAACGAATATATTATATCGTGTTACAATAATAAACTTACAGAACATGCCATGCAGTTACAAGGTATATAGAGAATACCTACCTTCTTAAAAAGAATAAGAATAAGTATTCTTATAGCGACATATTTGTTCAAAAATATACAATAAATTACCCAAAACAAATTATATGTATAAGTAAGAAGTTTTTTTAATTATTTTAAGACATTTTACAAAAAAATATAATGCAAAGTAATAATGCAAAAAGTCCCGATAAACTACTTTTGTGTAGTTTGTCTATCGAAAGCTTATTATTCAAAACTTTATCCTAAATTAACAGGTACGGTTGCAAAATACGACAACGATAAATCGTACATAAAATAATATTTCCTAATTATCTAATACAAATAGTTTCATTCTAGCTAGCCAAGTTTTCAATACATTTTATAACTATTTAGTTTTTATTTCAGCGGGTAACATGTTTAAACAGCTAGGAATCTTGTGATCTAAAGATTTTTGTCCATATTTGTTTGTATGATTAGGAACCACTAATCCTTCATTAACGAAAATAAATTATCTTCAAAAATTAACATACTCTGCCCATGACCTATGAAACTTTAAAATACTAATTTAATTGTCAAATTGTAAGACAAATATATCATTTGATATTTATTATACCTATGTTTTTATTAAATAATTTTTCATTATGAATAAAGATTTCATAAAAGGCAGTGAGACTCGATTAAAGCCGAATAGTAACTAGGGGAGGGTGGGGCATAGAGGATACCTTAATTTTTTAGCGATGATGAAACTATTATTAGATACTTACTTAAAAAAATCCTAATTTCGTCAATTTATGTGGGGTCTAGTTCGTATTGGCACTAGATTTATTCAGATTTATATTAAAAAATATAAAAAAAATAATAATATAATACTTTTTCTTGATCTTCGGAAAATGTTGGTGTGAAGTGATCATTAAGAGAATCCCTCCCAGTATTGCTCTTCAATCGACGTTGAAGACACGTCCTGGTGGATAATTTATTGGAATTTAATGCCAAAACTACGTTTATCATATCCGAACTACTCCAGCTTGGTTGGCTCTTAATGTTTATATTATTATGAGCCTTCTGAAATATAAATAAGTATTAAAAAAATAAATAAAAATAATGGTTGTTAATATAAAATTTTGCACATCGGTCACACAATGATCCATTAGTCCTCTATACTCCCAGCTACCCGGTCTTCTGTATCCCCAGCTACCCGGTCCTCTATGCCCCCAATTACCCGGTCCTTTGTACCCCCAGCTACCTGGTCCTCTATGCTCCCAGCTATCCAGTCATCTATGAGCCCAGCTACCCGGTACTCTATGCCCCCAGCTACCCGGTACCCTGTGCCCCCAGCTACCCAGTCCTCTGTGCCCCAATTTTCCATCTTTATGATTTTTTTACGCGTGTACTTGTCATGATTACAAACTACAACAACACAAAACTACCCAAAAATACTTCTAACACATAATAATTTATCATTGAATAAGATAATATTAACAAAATCCTAAATGAAATACGAAACCGATAAAAACCACAGAAAATAAAAAGGTATCAGTCGCATCTGGGAATCCACCCCAAGACCTTTGTCTTATCGGGACAATCGCTGTACCATCTGAACTAATGAGACCAGTTCACTTTACGCCATCTTCATCGATATCATACATCAAATTCAAGACTTGTCAATATTATCCTCCATTAATTTACTAATATTTAATCATTGCAGATGCGACTGATACCAATTTATTTTCTGTGATTTTTTTCCATTTAAGATTTGTTAATATTATCTTCTTCGATGATTATATACTACAATGAGCTTTATAAACTTATAAAAAATTAAGGTATTTTCGAATTTTTTTGCAAGCTTACTGTGAAAATCTATTACATGTTTGTCAATTTAGTGAAAACCAAGATGCCCTCTCGTTGCTCGTTGTAACTCACCTGGCATGGGGTCTGGACGCTGCACTTACTTAACAAATAAAACAGGTGACGGTAGTAGTATCGTATATATGGCGATGGACCTCTGTGCCTCACCCACCCCTTCACATTAATAAACATACAATAACATTGAAATCACGCTGTGCATGAAACATTTCAGGGCCTTGAAAATTATCCCACCATCTGGCGGTAAATTACTAAATTACTAGACTAAATATGACGTCAGCTCCCTTTTGGAGAACTATAATTCAACAACAATATACGATAAAGAGTAAGTATTTACATTCGAGCTTGTAATAGCATGTTGTTTCTATAATAAGAGTCTGCCATTCAACAGATCTGACGCAACCTGATCCAGCCAACCAACCGACCCCCGCCTTACACTGCCCCCGGGGCGGAGGGGCTTTGCGCCGAGTACAAAAGTGCTAGAGAAATATCCCAGACACAGGGTGACAATGCGTTTATAATAAATAAATTTAAAATATTTGCATAAAAAAGCTTGTTCAAAATTTTTGGTGATTTTGCAGCACGCGTTACACGCATTTCTCACGAAAACGGGGCTACAGAAAAAATCAATTTATTGTTCTAAAGAATTATTGGAAATAAGATTATTCACCTCTCCATGGCAAATTGAAACCATGTTACAATTAGCCGTGGAGAGGTGCGTGGTGCGGGAGTGAACAATGGCTTTGGTTTGGTTCGGCTCTTTCCGGCACCGTTACTATACCGCGAGTATGCTGCCCTGCTATGGCGATTGTATGTAAACCAAACTTTCCGGTGTTGTTCTTGAAATATTTTATTCGGTTTTTTGTTCGGAATTCGTATATGATGATCCGTCGACGGTTGCCAGCTGACTAAAGGGGTGAATCTAGTTGTGACACCCATCGACCGCACTTTTCCGGAGCCACTTTGGGAGCTTAGTGTCTAATTATAAATACTTATATATGCCTGTATTCATCTTTAATTTATCTTAGAAAAGATCTTAGAATTGGTTTCTAATAGGTACTAACAATATGAAAATACTACCGAAAAAATAATATAAATCGGCTTTTGAAAATTGTTAATTTTGAACTCATCGTAAAGTAGTAGATTATGGCTTGTGTATGTGTGATATATTTACACTTCAGATCCTTCCAGATATGTCCACGAAATTGGTGAAGTCATCACATCCGCGATGGATGGTTTCATACAATCCACTGTTAAACAAAATGGTGTAGGCTCAAAGCCGTGGTTCAGTTGACAATGATCCAAAACGATTCGAAGAAAAAACACAGCTTACCGAGGATACAACATATCTCGAACATCGGAAAATAGTTCGGCATATAACGTACTGGCAAAGGAAAGCAAGAGAATCATAAATATGTCAAAATTCGAGCACGCCTGCAGATCAGTAAAAAACTGGCTGCCTGCCCGAAAGGCAGGTTGCAAGCGGGTTCCATAGATAGAAATATCTGTATATCCAATCCGTCGCCTCTTACTAGACCCAATGGATCGCAAGCAAACAACGCCATCGAAAAGGCCAACTTATTAGGTAATTATTTTGTGGAAAATTAGGCCCTCGATGATCAAGGGGATATCCCGCCATCAGTTCTTCACTGCGGTTTATATATGGAAAAGTTGAGGATCCGGCATCGGAATGTAGGTACTCCGCGTCTTACGGGAGCTCGATGTCACTAAAACTAGTGGGCCTGACGGAATGCCTGCTCTGGTATTGCAGTGTGCTGTAGAAATAGCTACAAGTTTAACGAAACTTTTCAAAATGTCCCTGAAGTGTGGCTCTGTGCCCTCTGATTTGAAAAAAGCGGTCATTCATCTTATTCCCAAGAAATTTTATTACTCCAACACGGCCTACTGCCCGATCGTGATCATATCAGTTTTGTCCAAGGTGATGGATCGTGTGATTAACGACAAACTGCTCACATACCTCGAGAATAACAAAATTATTGACGACCGTCAATACGTATTCCGGCGGAACCGCTCATACAGTGATCTTCTCGTAGGTGCTGCAGGGCCGGTTCCACAATATCTCGCGCTCTGTGCAGAAAGTACCCATATACCCCGTCAGCAACCGTCCGAATTTTTTTTTACAAATAACATTTTTCGTCAATGTTGACGAAATTAAATATGTATTTGACGTTTTCGAACTCACGTCTAGTTCAGTTACCGGAGAAATATACTATAGAAGCTCTGAAATTAGAGATGGAGCCGGTTCCTACGTCTTTCAATTTAAGGAAATCAAACTTAATTTGTACATATTGAGCCCTTTTCCCTTTTTTAGGAAAATTTGATTTAATCAACGAACTGCAGAGTGAAGTTATTTCAATGTCAAAAAGTGAGTATTTTTATTTTGGTTTTCTGCAGAAAATAAAAATGCAACGAACCTCATGCTGGCGAAAGCGGTCTAGAATTCTAGACACAAAATGAAGAAGGAAAAGGTACTTCAGTAAATAACTAAATAGTGGTCACCCCAGCATTACAGGGGCAATGTATGTAGTAGGCATGGAGTAACATAAGCGTTAAGGGGTGGATTCAGTAGGCCTTTGGGGTAAGTCAATTGGGGGAGGAACGTTCGTACGACACCAAGTGGCTATCCAAATATAAGGCCACTGCGTGAAAGGGGAATCTTAAAAAGTTTTTTTTGTTGCTAAAATATTTCTAACCGTCGAACTTTTTTGTTAAGTGTAAACTAATTAACGTCATCATTCGATATTCTTTGACTTATCAAGTTACTGGAACTTACTGCTGAAGCGATAAAATCACTATTTTTTGGTCTAAAGTAATGTACGAGTAGTTACAAAATATTGTTATGAGATGTTTCTATATTTTTATATGTGAATATCGGATAAGAGCAACTGCTAGGAGGCAGCAGGACTATGACTTTTCCCATTTGGGTATGTTGCGAGTGTTTATGGAAGTGGAGAGGGGAAAGAAATGGGTTGCGGAGATTGAGGTTGAGAAGTAGCTGGCTATTCAGATCTGGTCACTAAAAAGGACGATTCCGAATTCTGCTATTTCTCCAAGGCGATACTGAGAGTATCTACCACTTGGAAATAGAGTACAAATGTAGTTTTTTTTTAAATTGTAGTATGTGATATAAATCATAAAAAATAAAAATAAAATTATTTGTTAAGCCGGAATTCGAACCTGCGACCTCTGGATTCGAAGCCAAAAAGCTTACCATTCTACCAAGAACATCATCAATTGTCACATAACCATGAGATTTAATGATTTCTTTGATCTGATGCAGAAATAGAACACACAATTTCCCGATTCAAAGACAAGCACAAAACTACCCTTTCATTTCAGACACGCATGCGAAGTTAAAAACTTTATCATTTCCTACAATACCAACCCCTTCATATATCTATATCTTCTATGTACCTAAACCTCTACAGAAATTCTCAAACTTTCCTTCCACTTGTTCCCATACAGAAGCGTGCAATGAGTGCTATAAAGCCACAGCTTTCATTACAAACATTTCTGTTAGCACACAACGGAAATGTCTCATTATGCCGCCGCACCACTCTATGCTGCACTATTTTAGTACATGAACCAATGTGATTGTTGGAAATGGAAAGACTAGCACGCAAATGAATTATTTAATAATTTATTGCACGTTACAATTTTTTTTAATGTTTTGGCTTATACGTCTTCAGTGTTCAATATTAATTTTATAATTTAAAGGTTTATCCATATATTTTTAACAGTAACTACACATAGGAGGCTCTGAGGAAAATAAATTTGCTCAGGGTCCGTGTCATCTTTGGGGATGCTGTGTGGAGGGTATTTTTAAGAAAAGAAAAGAAAGGCAATTCTTAGAAGGAAAAAGTTATGAGGGGCATGTAGGAATTTGGGGGTCAGTGTTTCCAGGAGTGATAGACGTATTATTCTATCCCTCCCACTGCGGTATAAGAAGGTCGAGAATCCGGCTGGAGATATCAAAGGATCTCTCTCAACCACCCTCCCCCGATTCAGCTCACCACGAGGTTGGTGGGCTGACGAGTCTGCGGCCAAGACAGGGACAACTCTTACGCCCATAAACACGGACACCCCTGCTAAGTCAACAAACGTAGCGTACCACTATATGGTAGATGTGATGGTTATCGAATAAATGGTTCTCTGGACGGTGGTACCGATACCCGCCTCCCAAATTGAGTATAGGGGAATTAAGTATAGGGGATTGTATAGGGGAAAAAAACAGTAAAAAATATTTATTTGCTTACTGGTGTAAAGAATGTTAGTATGTCTATAAATATGTAAAATATGTTTTGTATAAACATATCGGTGTAAACAATAATATTGAGTGTACCTGTACAAAATAATTAATGTTTTTTTTTTGTTGTTGCTAATACTGTTCCACAAAGCAACCAGTTTTCAAAATATCTCAACTCAAAAATAGAAAATCTGTCTGTATGTTTAAAAACTTATATGATACCGAGGTGATCTTTCGTCATGAAATTTACACAACTTTTCTGTCGAAAGCGTAGCGAAAATCAACGCAGCTATTTTTAGCTCGAAACTTATTTTTCATCGTGAGCTGTGGAACTTTGAAATATTCAATTAACTGACAGAAAGTAAGGTTATACGATATGATGTATATTTCATTTGTTTAAATTATTCAATTAGAAAAATTAAGTGTTGAAACTTGGGTGAAATTGGGGAGTAACTGCTAATTTTTCATTTCCTTACTTTTATACGATTTAATTTGTCGAATGAATTTATTGTATACGTATCGTTTCTTAAATAGTACAATTAAGAATCTATATAAAATTTATAATGGCTATCATCGTGAAAAATTATCCCATAAATCAGGCCACAAATCATAACAATGATTCAAAATTCAAGAAGCAATTAATTCGGGAAGCGGAAGCACCCTTCGATGCCGGGGTGTAAAACAATGCTCCCCTCTGTCCCGCTGACTTGAAGAAAATTGTCTCTCGAGTACAAATTAGTTTTGATTTCTTTGAATTGTCACTTCACAAAGGTGATATCGAGCTGCTTTTAGACTGTAAACGGTTGATATCGAAACGACTTTATCAATATCGTATTCCTTTCATTTGAGCTTTTGTGGTTATCTCAATGGGTCAGGGGTTGGGAAACTTTTCTAGGAATTATTTCATGTTTGTGTGAACAAGAAAGGGAAGCTTAGATGGTTTGGACATATGGAGTGGATGAACAAAGACTATTAATATTAATCAAATATTATTAATAAACAAACAAAAAAATCAACCGTCTCTTAAATTTATTTTCGTAATAATACCTATATTTAGAAAAAAACATTAATCGTTATTGTTATTTTTTATGCCTTGTTTTTTCTTTATACATCAAAAATACATTTATTAAATCATTGAAGAAGATAATATTAACAAATCCTAAATGAAATACGAAACCGAAAACACCACAGAAAATAAACAGGTATCATCGCATCTGCGAATCGAACTCAGGACCTCTGTCTTACCGGGACCACCGCTCTACCGATATCATACCTCAAATGCAAGACTTATCAATATTATCCCCCATTAAATCGCCATATTAATAGCTGCTTTCTTTATGATGATTACAAAGTTCTACCCGAATAACTTATTGTTGCTTATAAACCTCATTCCAATTTTTAAACAGTGACACCTTTTTTTCTGTTTTTTTTTTCGATTTCGTATTTCATTTAGGATTTGTTAATATTATCTTCTTTAATGATTGAATATTACAATGAAGTTTATAACTTTCAATAAGCTATTAAACATAAATTTTATAAATACATTATTTAATATTTTATAACCATTTTTGTTTTTTACAATTAATATATTATTTATTTATTTTTATTTTTAAAATTAATTACTTATCTACTTTCATCACTTACTTAATTTTTGCTCGTGTTTCTAATAGTCCATTCTTACGTCATTATTTCTCTACGTTTATTATTTGTTTTTTCTTGTAATTAAATCTCAGTACAATATGTGGGAAGCTTTACTTCCGAGACATGTCAATATTTATATAATAGTGGTGTAAACAAAGTGTTTCCCATTCATTATTGAAATGAAGATGTTAAAATACGTATTAATGTTTTTTTATAATTATTAAAGCAAATTATTTATTCATGATACTGATCTATAATTGAACTGATTATAAATGAAGCAAAACTATTATTTTTCTTTCATTCCGCCGAACGCGAAAACGAAACCCATTTAAGTGCATTCAAAAAATTGTATTGTTTTCATCTGTATTGAAAACAAATAAATGAGCTTTAGATTTGGTGCATTATGCATCTATCAACTTTTGAACATAAATCACAACATGCATGCACCTGCATGCAAATCATTTTAAAGAGCGCGCGTTTGAATGTATTTGTGAATATCGATATTATCGCGGGCAAATATCAAACTGGTTCCGACTAGCTTATAACGATAATACTTTTATATTGGGTGCGTAGCCACGTTTGTCATTATCTTCGAATTTTGTCGTCGTAATTTCTCTCAGTAAAATTAGGTTGCGATTTTAAAATGTAGCCAAAGATAAAATCTGGTCGTGGTAAATTATTGACCGGCCAAACAAAGTTTTATATATTCTTCACAGGTACTTTGAAATAGATTTTTTTTTTGAAAGTGTAATTTCTACGCCGGCACAGCTAGTTGCCAAATTAACTGGCATTTCTGTAGGATCGGTGAGGAGAATAAATTATAAATAAAATAAGAAAATATATAATTCATAACAGTAATTATTATACTCATGGTGGTAAACACGAGAATTACTTAATTAAAGATCTATTAATTGACATGTAGAAATTACAAGGATCATATAAAAATGAAAACCTTATTACTACTTATGTACTGTTACTGTCATGTTAATAATTGTTATTTAAATATGTATAATGTATATGTATTATGATGTGATTATTATAATAAAATATTTAAAAAATAATTATTATTATTAAAAAAACAGTGTCAGAAAATAAATATTTCCGAAGGACATAAAAAAAGACAAATTGAATAAAAATAGAATAGTCTATAGTTATGGTTAGTTAAAATAAAAATAAAAATAAAATAAACAATTATCGATAAATCAACCTTTAAAAATGTTGACAATTTATTTTTGTATTATCAATACAAATCACAAGCAAGAATCTATTTATTCTGATTTACCTGTGCACTGTTATATTATTGTGTTGATATTTTTTATCATTATATAATTATAATATTGTTGAACTAAGCTCCTGCGGACAAGCTAAGTACAGTAGCTTAGAGGGTAAAAATATATGTATTATGGAAGCTATAATAATTATAATAATAATAATAATACTTGGACGATTTATATAGCGCCGTTTTTGTGAAAAATCACCTCAAGGGCGCTGTACAAATACTACTTGCTAGAGTTTATCTTATATATACATATACAGAAAACATACTTACCTGGTAGGGCAATCCAGATTAAAACTTAATTAAATTTCAATGTTTTGGGCTGAGATGGTATGACTTGACTAATGATGGCTGCACGCACAGGACACATATATTAGAAAACACTGCACATTGCATGACATTGAAGTTACTGTTTAAATCCTATTTGTCATTGATATTATATACATTAGAAGGTTATTGACAAAAGAAGAGTAGGTGCTTATTTGAAACATGATTTTATTTGAGATTTTTTGATAATAATTATTTACATTTACGAATAATAAAATTATTTGTTTATTAGGTAACTGAACCATTCATGGATATGACTGTCCGAAGAGATGAGTTTTGAGTTTTGATCTGAATTCTGTCGAGTCTTTAATCAATCTTAGATCGTATGGTAGTTTATTCCAGGCTTTAGGGCCTGACACGCTGAAAGCTCGCTCACCAAACTCAGTATCTGGTGTGCGCTTTAGTTCCTTCAGCCTCCCGATGGCCGATGCCGTCACTGATCTAAGAGTTGACAGGCGTGAATTGGAATTTTCTGGGATGCAGAGTTCCGATAGGTAAGCCGGGGCCATCCCGTTAATTGATTTAAATATATATTATACAACAACAAAAAAATATGTGTATAGGTATCGTAAAATCGTATTAAAAATATTTGATTAGTTTAAAAAAAAATTACATAGGTACCTTAACTTATAAAAAAAACTTTTTTTATAATTTGGTACTTTTGTGTTTTATATTAAAAAATTATCTCATTTTGGATAATTTCAACTATTATTCGACCCCTAAAATAGATGGAAGTTGAATATTTTACGAGGAAAAAAAAAGTATATATATATTCATTATAGTTCTTGAGATAGGTGTATAATTTGATAAACCGTATAAAATGTGTATGATCGTTTTAAACTATTAATACGCATTTTATTTCGCAGGCTTGTTAGTCGAAGGGTAAAAACATTCAAAATCTGGAGACATGTGTGTAAATTGGACTAAAGTTACACAGTAAACAGGTAAAACATCAGTCCCTAACTGCCTACCGTTATCGACACGCTGTGCAATAATTTAAACATAATTAACAATTTGAATGGTTATACGTATATATCCCAAACTCTACTCGTATGTCATAACGCCAATGCACAGTGGAATAGCGTGCAATCTCAAATGAATCTCAACAATGTACCGCAAGTAGCAGAGGTGGGAGAAGTGGGAGGCAAGCCACTCGTATTACCAAAGCGTCCATTAATATAATATTCTGTCGCAATATCTCACCCGGAGCCAGCGGAAACTTTACCAATTCGATGACAACTGTTCAGTGTTCGGTCCCCATGTATTTACTCCTTAGAAATCTCATTGAATTTGCAGACGATCTCTCCGGCATCCGGTCTCTTATGGGATTTGTGAATTGCACAAGGAAAGGAGCTAATTTTGAACGGGCGCATACTTTACCGAGTATGGTATTCAATTCCACTTAATATATTTCTTACATTAACCCATCATTTGCCTTAGTAATAATAGTAATAAAATATATCCTTATATTACGCCGTTCTCTAAAAAGATCACCACAAGTTTTCTTCGTGTCTCTGTTTTACTGTTTTAGAAGGCTGACGTTTTTTTTAATATTGATAGTAAAATTATTGTTTTACTTTAAGAATATTTTTTGCTATGTTTTGCTGAACTAACAACTGAATTGTGACAGTGACAGTCAGCAATATTTGAAGACTGTTGTTAATTCTACCAAAACAGTCAAAATTTTGTGTCGAAAAAGGGAGTAGATAAAAAAAAATCTTCAAATGTCGACATTTTTTAGTGATAGCTTACAAAAACTATGAAAACGTTTTCATGATACTACTATTTGCTATCCTTTGGTAACTATGATGTGCCCCCATTTTCGATGTAATTTAGTTAGGATGTGAAGCATATATTATTCGTTAACTTATTAGAAAATTTGACATAATTTAATTAGCTAAATTGTCAAATGGAGGACATTGAAAGTGATAAAAATCACTGCTTTACATAATGAAGCCTTAATTCTGCAAATACTTAAGAAAATTATTATCGAAGACAGGGTGATGACACTCCTTACAGTGAACGCCAGATAAGTGGGCATCCGCGCTAGGTGTTTGTTACACCTTTACATAAATTTTATTAGACAAAGGTCTAAGTTACAAACCGCGTTATCCCGGCCGTTAGCGGCACTATCTCCCCGCCCAGCCTCACGAATTAGGTTCCTGGTCCAAGTTTGTAGAGCCAGCAGCCCGAAGTTGTGCATTCAACCTTAGTTCCATTTAACTGCGGCCATTTACAAGCATTGTGATTGGAGTTCACCTCTGATTTTGGCCACACCAAACGCCGCCTATATTGTACTACATCTGGGCAAACTTTGAATTGAACGCATTCATAACTCGGCCGCTCGTAGTCTCGATATATTATGGCCCTGGCATTCGCGACATTTATAATGCCACCCTACCGAACCACCTCTGTGCGGGTGAGAACCACCTCCGTGCGGGCGAGGGTGTTCGGGAAAGCGTTTCCCAAAATTAAGCACGCGAGTGCGTGGTTTTCATTTTTATTAAGTGCACGTTTTTGGAATTGCGAGGAAACGTGCAAGCTTTTTTTGGCAGTATTGAATTACATTTTAAATGTATGTTATGAATGTGTAGGTAGGAAAAATATATATGTAAGTCAGGAAATACGCACGAGCAGGGGGATTACCTGTCAAAAACACGTGTTAACCCTCGTACCCATGGGATTAACACGGCGTTCGTACGTGTATATATAATTTAAGCCTTTTTTACCTGTCAAAGATGATTCTCTTAGCTTTTAAAAAAAAACCTTGATTAATCCTGTACGAGTATTTGACTTTATTTTCAATCATCTTTCTTAGATACATTTCTTTTTGCGAAAAGGAACGATGATGGTCGAGAAAATGATATGTGGTGCTGATATGCGGTATAATAATAATAATAATAATAATAATTGGATTACTTGTATAGCGCCGTTTTTGTGAAAAATCACCTCAAGGGCGCTGTATGTTTTTAATGTCTACGGAAACATGTTGTTAACAACTATTATCGACTTGACAAGATATTGTAGCACTTGTACATATTTTAAATATTCTCACTATTCATTAGTTATTATACAATATAAAATATTATGTTATAGCTATATAAATGTATTTATGTAATGTCATAAATATATAATAATGTCGATATCCGGGTCCGGAGCTAAGGAGCTTACAAATATGTCACAGCTGTCGCCATTTACTAATTACGAATTCAATCTTTCATCACTACGACGTATAATCATTTCAATGATAATCAAATAATTCCTAATTTTGGGCTACCCTCGGTACAGCTCGTAGGCTGCATACTCGTGTCGTATCCCCGCAGTTGCCCGCTCCCGCCAGCCATGCCCCGTGGCCGCTACGGGATGGCGGTATAATACACTTGTATGGATAATTTACGGCGATGAGAATTGCTAAAATTACTCCACTCAGCGGCAGCGTGTAGATTGTTATACGGCTATCTGCTATCTGCTGTTTCATATAAACCCCCGGCCACTTTTACGGTCAGTGCACAGTGCATTCATCGTATTCATCCCCGAATCATTGGGTAATCGGTCTGGCTGCACAATAAATCTAAAGCGTTTCTTTTTTAATTGATAAATTGTTGATCTTTTTCGTGTGATTGATTGGATTTTCGTGAGGTTTTTATTGAATGTATGTACGATCTATGTTCTATGGGTTAACTCTTTCATACCGTACCTACATTTGAAAGTACATAGATTTCAGAAATTTTTCCTCCTTACCTAGAGCAAATAAAAATTGGCACTTCGTTTTCCAATGGTTGGTATTACTGACTGCGGGCTATTTTTTTATTGGAATTTAGCTAGTCGTTCAGATAGTAGCCATGTTTGTATTTTGAAAGGTGATTTTTGTCTTTAATCTCGACTTCCGCACCTTTTGAAACTTTTTTTTTTAATTTAAGTTTTAAAGGTTTGTCTTAATTATTTAGAATTTTATTTTATTAATTAACAGTTGCATTTATAGATACGATATATGATTTATATGAAACACGGCCTTGGAGAAATAATACTATATCAAATTAAAATAGCAATAAGTGTTACCAGATATTGGAAAACGAAAACCGCCAATTTTTATTCGTACTAGATAAGGAGAAAAAATATTTCAAATTGTACATTTTTAAATATTCGTACGATACGGAAGGACTAATGAATTCTGTTCTAAAAAAAGGGTTTAAAGTAAGATGGACTTGTCACATGATTTAAAGGAAAAAAAAAAACAATTTTATTTATACGTAGGTACCTACTTCCCTGCCTAGCGTATATCTTAATTATGGAGCAGTAAATCTGTAAAAAAAAAATTTTTTTATATGAATACCGCACAAGAGTCCCAAACTGCTCCCAACCGTCTAGAGCCAGTGAGACTATGGCATTCCCAATTGGGGAATGTTGTGAGGCTGAAGGTATTGGGGAGGGGAAGGAGAAGGAGAAGAGGAAGGTGGGGAAAAGGGGAAATACCTGGCTATTCAGATCTGGTCACCAAACACGGCTAAAAAGCCATTTCAAGCAACGTTTCAATTCTGAATGGTGGTCTTTCACCAGGGCGATACTGAGAGTATCTTCCAATCTCAATTATAAATTTAATAACAGGTAAAAACACTCCGATATCATGAAATTTTCCCAACATTATGTATTAACTGTTTTTGTGTTTAATTCGTAGTACTTCATTTAATTTTTTTTTTTAATTTAATATAAATCAATTATAATAATATTATTATTAAGTTCTGTAAGTATTTTTAGTTTTTTAGCAATTTGAAAATGACCTTGAACGCCGAAACAGCTATCACAATAATAAAAACTAAAAATACTTGCAGAACTTAATAATAACATTATTAAATTTATTTTACATTATTATTTTTTTAAATCAACATTGTGTCCTTAGAAGTTCCGAATTAACGCTATTGGCTCCCAGAGATATTACCATTATATTTGAAACATTCATTGAACAGTCAAAAATTACGTAAAGTTACCTGTCCCACATTTTTTAGTCGTTAATTTAGAAAAAAACTAACTATACAAGAGTGTTGACCTAAAACAGAAATGAGAGTTTAATTACGAACATATGTAGGTAGCAATTAAATCACAAGCTAAATGGGAATAAACTGATTGATAAAAAATCATTAAAGGTTTTATGTTTGCCCACGTCATGTGTCCGCATGTCCCCCGTTCACTCTACAAATGTGAAAATCCATTTCACAGTTGCCCCTCTCATCCCAAAACGGTTTTATTAGATTACTAGCAGTTACGATTTAGCCACCCTGTTCTTCGCAACATCCGTTCATCCCTTAATCCTTGTAATTATTCTGGTGCACCCTGTATCAATGACGGTTTCATGGATCCTAAATAAAACAATCACGTTTATTGAAGACTGATGAATACCACAAAGAATCATTGTTTTAAAAAAATTAGTCTATGAAAAGTCTTTTAAGTGATTTACTTTTTAAAATTGAAAGATAGGTACTCTTTTTAATTGTTGCCCTTATATTAAATAAAGGATTCTAGAAATTTCTTTGGCTATGTATTTATTTTACAACTGATTTTGTGTTACAAAAAAATCCAAATACTATAATTCTTATAACATGGGCGTGCATCCCACAGGGTCTGTACATCTGTGCATGCCTAAAGAAAAGAAGAAAAAAAACGCCAAATGAGTATATGAAAGAAATTCATCTCTAGTGACCACTGATAACTAAGTAGGTACTTCACAACCGTCCACCTCCCTTTCCCCACTCTATTCAACTACATAATATTCCCCAAAAAAATGCTATTGTTTTTCCGGCTCCGGATAGATGGAGTTTTTGTTATCATATATTTAAAAAATAACGAAATCTACGTTGACGCTTAACAAATCAGAAAATAATAAAAACAACAAAATCAGAAATGTGCGTTGCTGAATGGGTACAAATATAACATCCGTATATAGGGCTGTTTGAGAACGTACAAATTGTTTGAATTGTCGGGAAGCTACTTAATATGAAGGCAAACAACTAGAAAATACCATACAAAGCCATGAAATCCGACAGCATCTCATGAATATAAAAAGCCGAATAAAGGAAGACATTACAAGCACCAAATGCCAAGTACCCAAAAAATTCAAACAAATTATTATCCCGGTTTTTTTAAAATCCAATGTTTAATGAGTGCCGGGGCGGTGCGCGCGCAGGGGTGAATGTTTTGTTTAGGGGCCCATTGTCTCGGCTGGATGGGAGCTATTGTGGGACCATAAAAAGGATCGCGGGTCCGCCACTGGGTGTTTAATGGCCACTAACGCGTTTTGTCCTTGGCAATGTCGCCCAAACTGCCACCGCCTGTCAAAATAATGTCACACGGCTCAACACTTGACGTAGCGCGTACTCCGTACCCTTAAGTGCCTATTTTCAATGACCCAGTTTTATTTTTATTTTCCTATTTAAGTTTTTCAATGACGCTGTATTTGAAAAGGGTTTTTATTCCTTTTCACTCTAGTGATGGGTATATCCCAAATATCAATTTCAAATCGATCGATTATTTAAAAATCGAAAAGTTAAGTGTAAATACCCGACAATAATATTATTTCGCATGATCAATTATCGATAGATATTAACATATTTTCATATTATCGAAAGTTGCGGTTTACGAATATAAATTTCTCGGTTTATTTTATTCCAGGTTCGAAAAAACCAATTTCCGCAAACCGTTTACTTATTTCTCCCTACCCAATATGTTTTTTCTCACCCGAACACTTAATGATTAGATTGGTACCTGCATATATTTAAACTCATTGTCTGATTTTTTTACTACTTTTCAGTTCAACGTTTGTCCGGTGTGCATTTGAAAGTGGTTAATAATATCGTTTAGATTGATTGGATTAATTAATTTTCGAAATAATGTTTCGATTAATATTGGTACTTTTATAATTTTGATATTTATTATAATATTATTGAAATCGGTGTTATAAAATTGGACTCTAGTATCTCAATAACAAAACTGTAATGCTTTTTTTCATTATTTTTTCTTTAAATTTTTTTTCCAACTTATGTACATTGATCACAACATGCTTGCGCCTCTATATCCTAATTTTGCCCTACATTTGCATGATGTATCCTAATTTTGCCCTACATTTTTATTTATTGTTGTATTATATAATATTGTTGAAATACACTCCTGGTGACAAACTACTTGCAGTGGCTTAGCGGGTATAAATTCCCACTGTATATAATTAATATTATACAATAAAAAAATTGAAAAAACATTTCGTATATTTCAAAACCAATTTTTTTCGTAGGTACCTACCTAATTATAATAAATATTACTCACATAATTCCAATTAATCACGCTGAACACGAATTAATAAATTAGTGGAAAAGCATCATTCGATTCATGAATTGTTTAAAATATGCCCCATCACTATTCATGCGAGATGGGTGGGTACCGACTTTAACATAATGTTTTAAATTCATTAAATGAGCAACTCCGAGAATTACATGAATAAATGGATAGTATTATATCACGCAGATAAAAATATGACATTAATAATGCAATTAAACATTGTTAAAGATATCACTTATCATTTCGTGGTTACCCACATCCTTTTAAATAATTATCACGTGCTTGCGAATTATCAAAATGTTTTATCAACCAACATATTACTTCGGAGTGGTGTTGTTTTTTTTCATATTATCTGCTATCGCACCAGTCTTCACTGCCCGGTGCCCTTTTGATCTGTGGCATTCCTACTTTTGGAGATGTATGGCTGAAGAATGTGACGATGGGAAGGAGACAAAGAATAGGAAGCTTGGTAAGTACCTGGCTATTCAAATCTGGTCACAAAATACAGCTAAATCCAAATACAGTTAAACCTAGGGTAATATTAGTATTTAATAACTTCTTTAAACTAAATAATTATTCAATGTATTTGAATAACTCATTAAAGCTTATAAACGTCTTTGTAATATTTAACCATTGTGGACGATAATATTAACATTAACATAGCTCAATGAAATATCAAACCCAAAAAGACACAGAAAATGAAAACGGTTGCAAAGGGACTCGAATCCATATCCTCTGGTCTTACCGGGACTGGCACTCTACCAAATGAGCTAATTATTTTTCGTCATGTTTATCGATCTCATACATCAATATATAATTATCGTTGAGCATTAACTAACCAACTAACTAACCATCACGCCGTTTCTCCGCAGGGGCGTGCAGAGAGGACGGACCGCCAAACAACTCTATCTTGGCATACACTTCTTGCTTCATTCACATTCATACAATGCCTCATACATTTTTTTCTGTTATTCCGACTTCTGACATGGCCCGACTCGAGTATTTGATTCACTTGATCGTGCCATGTCTTCCTTGGGCGTCCCCGGCTTCTTTTTCCATTCACATTCGCGTCATATATTCTCCTTACACTCCTCTCTTCCTTCATTCGCTCTACATGCCCAAACATCTAAGCGTCCCTTCCTTAATCTTGCTCACTACGCTTACATCAGCCTTGCATTCTTTACGAATCTCAACATTTTTCACAAGATCATACATGGTTTTACCACACATTAGTCTCAGAGATCTCATTTTTACAGCATTCAGTCTACTTTCATCGTTCCTCTGCCAGTTCCATGGCTCACTGCCATACATCGGGGTTGTTATCAACACTCCATTGTGGACTGCTAGCTTGGCTTCCTTGGACAACTTTTTGTTAGCGCCAACCGCGCATAATATTGATAATTTTTAAATTAAAATAAAAGCTCAATTGGTAGAGATGGCAGTCCCGAGGTGAGACCAGTGGATCTGGGTTCGAGAGCCTGTTGCGACCGTAACCTTTTTATGTGTCATTTTCTATTTTCATTTTGATTGAGTTATATTAATATTACCTTCAATAAATAATTATTGTGTAACGTACCAGTTTCACCCCATAAGGGGCATCCCAGAATGGCAGAAAGTCGGACGAATTCATATAGTATTTTTATAATAGTAAATGAGACTTTATTCGTAATAATCACATTAAAAACATATATTCATAAATATAATAAGAAATATTTTGTGTACACAACTGTTTAATATATAAATATCAACATGTTTCAGAAACGAAGCTTCCCTCATCAGGATACACAGTATAGTGATATATTTATACTGATGAGGAAAACTTTTTGTTGATATTTATATATTAAACAGTGGCGTACACAAAATATTTATTATTAATTTTATTAATAATGACGACACAAAGTATTTTTACATTTCTCTTTTTCTAGTATTATTTTTTTTTTCATCTTTATTATTTGTATAATACTTGTCATTGTTTTGTAGTATATTATGTATCCTGATGAGGAATGCTTTGCTTCCTAAACATTTTGATATTTACATATTAAACAGTGGTGTACACAAAATATTTCTTATTCATTTTATTAATAATGACGACACAAAGTAATTTTACATTTGTCTATTCTTTTTTTTGTGTTTATTATTTGTCTATACTTGTCATTATTTTGTAGTATATTATGTATCCTGATGAGGGGAGCTTCGCTTCCGAATCATGATGATATGTATATATTAAACAGTGGTGTAAACTAAGTATTTCATATCAACATTATACATTTTTCAATTTATTGAAGAAAAGGTATGTTCATTTATTTTATCAAATAGATACCCGAGCAATAAAATGATTCTCCACAAATACAGTAAAATCTACAAGAACTTAACGATGAACGACCAAATGTAATTAAAAATACTCGATGAACCGCTAATTCCTTAACAAAATAATTATTTTAATACGTTTAAATCAGTATGTCCAAATTCCCACCAATGCCTACTAGCTGGGAACAATAATTATCATAATGAGAAATTTCTATAATGTCCAGTAGTGCCTCATTAATAAACTATCGGGAAATCGAAGCCGATATTTTCGAGTAATATTCGCAGTCAGATTTCCTAGAAATATTGTAACTATGGGGTACGGCAGGGAGGCTGTATGCATAGCTCTATATGGACTGAGTGTAGTTGGATACCATTGGGCATTAGGGTGGGCCGTCAATGGTATTTTTTTTTAGATGTAGTTCCCTCACGGGTCTCATAGGTTGCATATATCATACTAAAACAGAAGAAACGATACAAGTGGAAATACGCGAGCAGTGCTCGGGCATGAAGTGGATATGTTTTTTCTTACCCAAAATTAAATACTTCATTTGCACGCTACATTTACTTTGCATATATTTTTATAAAACTTTTTTAATCAAACTGTACCTACTGAAACACATATGCGTGAACCATATATTATATTACTTGACCATTAATACTTAATGTGCACTCATCTTCCATCCACAGGCAAATTCTTATAAAGGAAGAGCATTTATTTGTACACGATTATTCGCGTAAAAATAAACAAAATAAAATGTTGTTCATTTTCGGCACATCCCAGAGTGATAAACACTCGAAACATTATTACAAATTGCATTTGCCGTGTTTGCGTTTGTGGCCGAATCTGAAGAGTCAGGTACTTCTCGACCTTCCTCCTTCCTATCTCCTTTCTCTCTCCATATTTTCATCAGCTTCACAACACCGGTTCGGGGTGCTCGAGACTCATAAAAAATATTTCTCTATGTGTTTGAACGCGTACCTAACTTTTGAGATCCTTGACACATCTAAATTCGACAACAGTTTCTACGGGCCACCCTACTACACAGTGTGCCTACAGCTCTACAGTACCGAGGGGCATAGTTGATACCATTGTGCATGAGATGTTTGGTAATAATTCATCAGGCTGCATGAGATTTCCATTCAACACGTTCGCCACCGGGAAAATTTATTCAATTCCGAGTAGTTCTCTGTTATTCGCGACCGACGCACCGACGAATTCTGAATTTAATATCATGATCCATAAATAGCCTCGTCCGCTATGACGTCGTGTTGAAACAAAATTTAAAAGCCTAAATAAATCCTCCTGAATGATCAGTCCACAGTAGCCAATCCCACCACAAGCTGGTGCGTTGTTTATTTCTTAAAGACAACATTTATTTCTAAAATTAATCATTATTGACATTCTCTGTATGACAATTTATCGAAAAAGTTCAAAAGAGTGCGATTTATATGATAAACCTCATTTTTTTTTCCATTTGCGCATATTGTTTATATTTTATTATGATGACAACGTTTCAGCATTTCAAGAGTGGTGAGCGACAAAACTTTGTTGCTTGAAATAGTCTTAGGATTATTTAGTGACAAATCAGAATTGCCAGAAACTTCCCAAATGTCATCTTCCCTATCACCTTCATCTCCCGACTTGTACCAACTTTATTGCGCTCCCTAATTTTGTGGATGCCGTGTATATTCTTATTAGAACACAAAAAGTCGTCATGAAAATCATTCTTAAAGTTCCTATAAAAGCCAGAACCAGTGAAATCTTCAGCAATATTAACACCATGTCAATAAAACAATTATACTCTATAAGCAATTCTACTTTACATTAATAAATACAAGAAACAAGAAATAATAACAAACACATGGATTAAAAACACTAAATCACAAACAAGTCAAAAACACATCCAACAAGCAACCATAAACACAACATTTGGACAAAAAAGCTTCTTATACTATGTTAATAAACCCTGCAACAAGATACACAAGTAGATCTGAAATAGAAAAAAATATTGACTGACACAGAAACCACTTAACTCCGCTTAACACCTCATACTATAAATCATTCAACAAGATTATCTAATTTTAATAATTTAACCTAATGTAAATGAAATCCTTATATCGTGAAATCCCAGGGAGGGTATCATCATTTTTTACTTGTTACAAAAAAAATAGTAAAATTTATTTATTTATTCATGCTTAGAAAACATTTATTATTATATGTGCAGATGAGACTCTTTAGACCAATAATCGCCTGGTGTGTCACTATGTTTCTATTTTCCCATTCCCATCATTCTATTCTTGCCATTGATTTGAAAATTATTTTCCTAACACATTAATTAATTTATTTTTAAATCCTATTCTTATTTATTATTCAAGTAACGTGTTCTGTAAAACATAATTCAAAAATATATTTACAGGGTATATCAGCAAGTGCCCGACATACTTTAACCAGTGATTCCTAAGCTTATTTTAAATAATAAATGTGGAAGTAGTTTTGACCACCGGTGACTTTTTTTTGTTTTCACCTAACAGTCGGCATTGAACAGTTGGGGTCGAGGGGGGCGGTTACTTGACTGAATGACCAGTGACAACGTGCGAATTATTTAATTATAATTTATTTATTTTTAAATACATGTAAGTAAAAAAATTAAGCAAACAAAAAAAATGTCACTGGAGATCAAAACTTCTCCTCTATTTTTTTTTTCAAATAAGCTCAGGAATCACTGGTTGAAGCTTGTTGGGTACGTGCTGTTACAACCTTCATATATCACACTTATTTCCTTCTCCTGAGATATTCTTAAATCCGTGTTTAGACAGTTTAGCGCAATGTTTTCCCAATATCTAAAATACTTCTGAAATGGTAATGTGAACGATTCATTAACGCACAGTGCAAATTATCATGTTTAAAATATAACGAAAAAAAAAGTCGGAAAATTTATATTCATATTGAAAAAGTATTTGATAGTCAAAAGTGTTAAGCCGAGTGAGATTTTGCACAAATCGTATCCAAAGCTACGAGCGATTCATTTGCACTTCACCCATTCCGCGGTAGCCACTCCACCCGGCCTCACGGTAAACCCGCCGCTGGCCAAATTGATTTACGATGATAATGCACTGATTGCGAAACTCAATAACGGAATATGGCAGACGAGATGGCATGGACAAAACTATCCATCGATCTGGCCCACACGTGACCGGCCTCTCAATGGAGGTGCGGTAAGACAAACACGGTGCAGCATAGATTGGGTCGCTTCATTATTGTGCACGACTAATCAAACGGTATTATGTTTGCTATCGTTAGTTGGAAATATTCACCCATGCTGCGTGCTGCACTATATCGATACCAGTATCAGTATAAGTGAAATCCAATGGTCAGATACGCGGAAAATGCAATCAGAAGCATTTGTTTCCAATGTGGAAGGCCCTCTCAACAGGCCTCGAAGAGGAACATTTACTCTTGCCAGCAGTATTTGAGTTCACTATTTGAAATTTTTGAAAGAGAAGTGGTCCCGCCACTGAAGAATCCATCGTAATCTCAATGTCTATTACATGTGTCGTTTATGAGAAATGGTGAGGTTACAACTGATCAGTGGCGTAGAGTCTGGCGTTTTTTGCTAAAAATTTATCATTTAACGTATTTTTCCACGAATTTCGCGAGGAACTTGTTGTCTAACTTATTCAGTTGGTCATTACAATCAACGGAAAATAATAAAAAGGGAAGTTTTAAAATATTCAAAGCACAGTTCATCCCCGAACTTGAGAACTTGAAAAACTAAGCATAGCCTACCTTTGGTAATAGATCAATGCACGCCACTGCAAATGATCTATCAGCGGTATTCTTTTCATGTTTTTATAAGTTCTTCATCAAATGATCAAAAGTTACGAAATTTTACTAGACATAAAAAGAAGACTAAGATCGTAGTCACATCTTGAGGAGCAACAAATACGCAAATACCCACCCCGGGGCGGTTTTCCAGATTACCCGGGCGATCTCTACGCCACTGCGCATGATACCACTCTCATTTGGAGGCATTCTCTATTAGTAATATTTTAGTTTTTTGTATTTTTACCACTCATGTTTATTTCTTTAGTTAACCAAATAAACAAAAAGATAGTTTTTAAGGCGAAGTGAGACTTAACTATGATGCAGAAGATCTATTTGTTTGTTAGAAGTCCTGAAAGTAAGTAAAATAAAAACGCTCAAAAGGTAAATTCTAGCGTCAAAAAATTTGCATGGCTCTTTGTTTATTATTAATTTTTGAAATAGTCATCCAACGATCCAAAAAAATATATTTGGAAAGATATTTCAAAAAGCATTTTAAAACTCAGTCTCAACCGGTCAGGATAGAACATTATACGAGAGTAAGAATAAAAATCGACTCTTCCACTTATATCTCATCTCCCGTATAAGTTATTTGTTTCATATGTTGGTACTTACATAATAAATAAGTTCGATGCTAGGAACTTGAAAACATCGGCGCACAATGTATTTAATATTTTTTATTATTCTACCAAGAGGTGCGTAGTTTTGTTAAGTACTTACCACTGGTTTACCGATAAACGGCCAATTTATCACTCATCACGGTGCAGCCGAAACACGGTGAAATAATTAATATTGCCGGTAATCTGATTACCGACGTACTAACTTGCGATGCAAATTGGGTACTATTGTGATCAGTTAATCCCAAACATATCCGCAAATAGTAAATTTAAGGGTAAACTTAAAATTATTATTAAAATTCGTCATCACAGATGGCGTTAATTTTAATATCTTTAAAAAGCAGCTTTAGCATGTACTGCTTTAAATATTGAGAGGAATAATTATTTGTTCAATCATTGTAGAAAATAATATTAACATAACCTAAATGAAACATGAAAACGGAAAAAACGACATAAAATAAAAAGATTTCAGTCGCATCTGGGAGCCGAACCCAGGACCTCTGCCTATCCGGGGCAACCGCTTAACCAACTTGCTATTGAAACCAGTTCAATTATGTCATTTTCATCGATATCATATCTCAAATTCAAGATTTGTCAATATTATTCTCAATTTTTATCGCATATCATTGGCAGCTATCTTTAATATCTTTCCTGGGTTCGAGTTCTGTCGTTTTTTTCCGTTTTCATGTTTCATTTGGGTTATTTTAATATTATTTTCTACAATGATTAAATATTAAAATGAGGTTTTTAAATCTTAATAAAAATAAACAATAATTAAAAATTGAATTATGTGTTTGTTGGTGGGTGTAAATAAGTTCAATTCCTTCTAAATATTATATTTTGTATGTATACTGTATGTGTTGGTGGATTGTGTATTTACAATTTTAAATATATTAAAAAAAAAAACAATATTTAATTTTAACAGTAACACATATATACTGTATGTGTTAGTGTAACATATTTTTATTGAAGTTTCTTGATCCTTCAAACCTACACTGAGCTTTAAACCTACAATAACGAATTATTCTATTTCATATTCCGTATGTACATCCGCCAACAAACAATTCATCTCAATATTTAAAGGGGTGCTAAAAGTTTTTTTTTTTATATTGAAAGTAACGCCATCTGTGATCGCGTCTTTTCGGAATATATTTTTTAAATTTAAGTCTAATGGGAAAATTTTCAATATTTTTGAAGAGGAAAAACAGTTTTAAATTTCTTCAAACAAAATTGTTAAATAACTTTGTGGCACCTTTTAAAATGAACAATAATATTAACCACTGTTTTAATTATAAATAACAACAGAACTAATTTCAGAACTAATGATTCCTTCATCGGGCTACAAATTATAATACAATTTAAATTACATATTAGCATAGACGAAACTATACCAATAAGTAGTGGGAGAGGGTAACTAATTAGGCTTTAATGTGAAAACAAATTTAGGAAACGGCTATTCGTATTTATTGATATCTTTGTATTATACGGTACCATTTTACATAATACATATTTTTATATAATACATAAATAAGTGTAAATGGGTGCTTTCTATGGTGTCATATTTTATATGCTAACACCTTTTTTTATTAAAAATTTTGTAGACCTGTTGTATTTGTAGGTAAAATTTCTAAATTTGTATGAAAATAATGACTCGTTTATTTACTCGGTGGTTGGCAAATTCAGAATAATTATCATTATTTAAACACCTCCAGTGATCCTTAATCCTAGTGTTAAAATTTGGACGATCGTTAAGAATTAATTTATAGACCTCCGTTAACAATTTTAAATGTGGTCATGTGTAAAAATAAATGTGCCATATTTGAATTTTTTATTTATTTTTAAATGTTTATATAGCACTAACTGATGTGTACCCGGCCTAGCTCGGTTTTTTTTTAATAAAGTTATGAAGTTGTGAATTTTTGCTTGCCATTGGGGTGCCATAATTGATTTGACAGCGAAAGTAATTATCTCCAAATAAAGAAACATGCATTTGAATATTTTATTTCAATCCAAACGTTTATTTTTTCAAAACATATCTAAATCATAAAGTTCTTAAGTGGGTATTTACTCGTGTTTTCCATTTTGAAAATATTCTACCCAAAAAAACCTTCTTCTTTTGAACATGCAATCTGTGGCTAACCCGAGTGTTATATATATGGGTTAACCTAAATAAAGCATGGCGGGTTCAATGTTTTTGATACTAATTTTAAAATGTTACAGCAACAGTTTTACATATAGGATTTCATTCAAACTACTTTCTAAACCTTCCCGGCACTAATAAAAATAAACTGTGCTATTTTCAGCGAAACCGGTTCAGTGATTTTTGAGAACATCTAGGACAAACTAACTTACAAACATATATTGATTTATATATATATATAGATGTATAAATATGTACATATTATGTGGTTTTCTCCCAAGAGCTACTCAAAATTGATCGTGAATATGTTCATAGAGAACTATTTTCGGATTCTCAACCTCGTCATAAGGGAAAAAAGCGAATGTATAATTTTTTGAAATATCAAAAAATAGTTATATTGTAATTGTTCGTAAAAAAATTACCATTTTGAAAAGCTCATCTAAATTAACATACAAACCTATTTTTCAAAAAGGATAGAGTCTATATACGTCTTCCTTGGGCATCCCCGAGTACTTCCATCTACTTGCACATCTATACAAAAATTCATTTTCTATGTTCCTACTTTTCCAAGCCATCCCGTGAAGAAAAAATGTTTTTCCATGTTTTCCATTAATTTCCCTTTGGTTGAGAAATGTCTGACTTGTATAAAAATATGTATTATAAGATTTTTACAAGTTTTTTCATCACAGTTTTCATGGTGAGTGTTTAAACATAGTATTTTTCCTTGCTTATAGTTCCTGTCGAGGCTTTTTTTACTTGTCGCATAATTATTAGGTAACATAAGTATTGCTCCAGACGATCGCAACTATTAATTTATATATCTATGCATGTACCCACTCGTGTTGGCTTGAATTGGCATTGTGACGCGTAGTTTCTATTCTGTTTAAATGTGGCTTCTTAAAACTGATAATGCCAATATTATTGTGCGTAATATGCGAAATGCAATAACAATGATAAGTTTTATTCCAATGACGTCGTGTGGTCCATGCAATTCACGACCGCAATATTTTTTTTAAAATGTCATACTCGTAGATATGACAATTTTATCATTGGAAGATGTGTAATGAATTTGTGGCGTCATAATTAATTTAATAAATAAGAATAATTTTGTTAAAACCACTGTTTTTAATATATAAATATCTACATGTTTCCGAAGCAAATTCATTATAATTATCATTATTATGATATTATTTTTAGTATGTTGTTTATCCTGAAGAGGGAAACTTTGCTTCTGAACCATGTAGATATTTATATATTCTAATCAGCGATTAAAACAATTTTTTTCTTATTTATTACTAGCTGATGTGTACCGGCTTTGCTCGGGATTTTTCACTTGCCATTAGGGTGCCATAATTGATTTTACAGCGAAAGTAACTGTCTCCTAATAAAGAAACATTCATTTGAATATTTTATTTCATTCCAAACGTTTATTTTTTCAAAATATATCTAAATTTTCTTAAGCAGGTACCTACTCGTGTTTTCCACTTTGAAAATATTCTACCCATAATAAACTTGTTCTTTTGAATGTGCAATCTGTGCCTAACCAGATTGTTATATCTATGGGCTAACCTAAATAAGACATGGCGGGTTCAATGTTTCTCATACTAATTTTAAAACGTTATAGCAACAGTTTTACGTATTGGATTTCATTCAAACTACTTTCTAAACCTTCCCGGCACTAATAAAAACAAACTGTGCTGTTTTTAGCGAAACCGGTCCAGTAATTTTCGAGAAAATCGAGGACAAACAAATAAACTTACATTGATTTTCATATATTTATTATAAAACTTATAATTAAGTTCTTATGTTTGATTTACAAATGATGTGGTGTTAGGAATAAGTATTCGTGACTGAGGTAATAGAGTCATTTCATTTTGTGAATAACATTCCGTGACTTGCATATAATTTTTGTGGCGTGTCTGAAATATTTTTGTCGATTGGTTTTTTGGACTTAGCACATATTGTTATTAGCGGTGTTTTTTTTTCATTTATCTCCCTGCCATAAAAAAAAACACCAAATGTTATTTTCTCATTGACTTCAGTCGGAAAGATGTATCTTTTGAAAGATTTAATATTTACATTGAGTATGAATTTTACATTCAATCTTAAATCAGATATCATACAACATTATTTAGCTGTGAGATTAGCAACCAAATCTGCATTTTTTTTAAACTTAAACTGAAATACAGCAAACATTAACGGGTCAAAATATTTATTTTAATAATTTATGTATGCCTACTTAACTCAATATTTTTTTTTTTAAAGACGACCCACGTTTTAGTTTTTAGTAAAAATGATTAAAATCAACAACAAAAAATTCCAATAAAATGAAAAATCAACAATCAATAAAATTCTTCTTCCATTCCAAATTCACCATCAAAGTATTTATATATCTCTCGATATAATTTATAAGCTCGAATAATCATACAATAGTACTTTTTTGTATGGAAAAAAACATAAAATAGCTCTATTTTTTTACCTAATTATAAAACCATTACATGCCATTGGTTGTATGGAAAAAAAAAACATCAAAGTGGTGCCAGTAATTTTTTATTTATTAAAAAAAGCATTATTTACCATTATTGGTTCCATTTTCTGCAAATCCTTCTGGAAATTCTGTGGTGGTGGTCGTCAACCTTGTCCCAGCGGCCATGTGGAGAGCCATCCCGAGCCACAAGAGCGTCCACAAGGCCGTCCGGACCGCCCCCGTGGAGATCCGGACTTTCCCGGGGCCTGCTGGGCCTCCGGGGCATCTGGGGCCTCTGAGACCTGCCGTCCTCTGAAGCTGCATCACGCCGAGAGCTCTCGCACTGTCCCGCACAACTTTAACACTTGTATCATTTATTTGAGAAGTACTCCTCATCGGGGATCATACAATAGAGAAACGTTTGAACACTAGTTTCGTAGATTACATAGTTAGAAGAACTTTTTTTTTTTAATTGCTCTTTTTCAATGTCTGTTACACTATTGTGCCTGTGGAAAAGAAAAAAAATCAGTATCTTCCTTAATTAAACGTGTAAAGGTACCTACAGTTTAATTAAAAATTCCAGTATTCAAAGTATTTGTACAGAATAATTGCTGAGAGTTTGACTGTCGCTCGCATTTCGTGTGACAATAATTATCATACCGTTTATCATCTAAGCATGAGTTGTGGGTTCTCTTATTGATATCTACGTTTTTTTAATTACATTTTCGTTAAAATCAAACGACTCGTGGAGTTCCAATACCCGCTCTGGAAACTTTTACTAGTTGTGATACATTCCTACAAAGTGTTAAAGAAAATTTAATATTAATATTTTTCGCAAAACGTCATAAGAATTATATACTATTTATAATATATTTAACATAAAAAATGAATCGTGTTTATAGTGAAGCTATTCCAAACAATTTTTCGAGAATATTTCTAGATTTAAAAAAAAATCCAGAACAGGTTTTAGAACTCTACGCATTTTGAAAATACAAATAAAAAAATAAAAATCAAATGTTAATATTTGAGACGCTGACAATGTTTCACTCATGATGTGGACATTAATATTTAATTATGTGATATTATGCACTGTTTAAATTATTGAAAAATTACGATTTTCACCCTATCATTTTTCCCTATGTTTGTCATCTACTTGTCAACTACTCTATCTAACCTTATTTAGTGTGCTTTCCTTGAACATCCTTGTTTTGTTTCGTTTTTTTATGTTATATATTTTCGTCGGTTAATTTCTTATTTTTCCTTGTATAAATTGAGTTTCCTTGTTAATTCTTGTAATATCTTTATAAGTATTTTCCCTATAATGATGCAATTCGAAGGGTCGTTTATTTTGCATAATGGATCATTTTATTGTGAAATATTCTTTTAGTTCAGATTCTTATACAAATGACTTTACTTGTTACCTGTGTCGACAATAATTCTTGAACATAATGTAATTTTACTTGAATCGTTTCTATTTTATATCATACTATTTATGTAATAGTAGTTTCGGGTAATAAAATAAGAGAGAAACACAATTTTCAAAAAGTTCTGTTTTTCGATGAATTTTCGCGTGCTTTCCGGCGGGTATTCCCCTAAATATTCGAGGAAGGGCGTTCCACAATATTTGACTTTATTTCAATTTGATTATTCCATACCTACCTCAAAACCTACCCTGTACATGAACTGACCTACCTGCATAATTTTTCTAGATAAATTTAACAAAATTCTAGAAAAATCTAGTACTTTCCTTAAAAAAAAACTAAGCTGATTAAATAGATATTTTCAGATTCTTTATTTTTTTATTACTACGTGAGTAGGATATAGAAAAATCTAGTTTCCTTCACTAAAAATGGTTACAAATCATATAATAAAATGCATTGAATTATTTCGATACCTACACGTTTATTTTCTACTTATTCATTTAAGCGAAAATAAGGATTCAAAATGATTTTCGTAATTTTAGTATTTCCTAACCACAATAATAGTATCAGAAAATTTAACGCTCCAAGCAAAAAAAACTTTCTTTAGCTATGGATTTAATTGTGTATTCCTTTTCAAATTGAATGGTTTTTTAAGTAAACATCTTGTCAAAACTTAAGAATAAATTTATAAAGTTTTAAAAATATTCTAGAAAAACTATAGTATCCTACTTTTGAACTCAGTTTTGGTAGTGTTTTACTACTTTTCCGACACTTAAAAAAGAAAAACGCGCGTCGAAACTTGTGAAAATATTACGCTGCTCGCGATCGCAGCTTTCGAACCGTGGGGCTTCGAAAGTCTCCCCGCAAATAAAACCTTCGCGGCCTGAGGTCGCGAGAATACTGCCGCGCGGGGAAGTGTGCTCTATGTGCCCGCCCGTAGACCAGCAACGCGTCTGCGCAGGCCCGACCAATCGCATGACGGAAGGCGGGGCGTCCCGACGCCCGGCCGTCTTCAAGAAGCGCCGCGACGCAAACATGCTACTTCGTACGCATGTTCGTAACGTCGCTTTTCTTAGAACAAGCAAGGCGGTGTGGGATAACGCGAAATCTTCACATTAAGGCTTGCCTACGTCTTGCGGCGTATTTTTTGGCATGTACGTCGAGCCTCTGGATGTTTCGAGAAGTACCGTTTATAAAAATGCCGGAAAAGGGTAAAAAACAGTGTTATTTATACCAAAATAAACATGAAAACAATAATAATGAACATGTTATTAAGGGTTGACAGAAGGCGGAGTTCTTTTTATGGAAAAAAATTTCAACGCGCTTTCGTAACATTTATTTGCAAAATTATAAATATTTTATTTGGTATGTACGAGTATTCTGTGAAATGAGTTATATTGCCAAACCGGTTTGGTCTCTTATGTAGATAGAACTATAGTATATCATTGTGTTCCTTATCCGAATACCTACACCTCAGGACCTTGACCTGTTTTCGGTGGAATTCTTTTAGGCTTTCATGCCGCACGCTCTCAAGGGCGGCTACCAGATACCCCTGAAGTTACCACAATTACTAAATTAAAAATTATGCATCTGTTTAATTTCTGGCGCTCAATTCCAAAAAGTTTTACTTTCCTTAATATTCTGTAAATTTGACAATATCTCATATTCCTATTATTCTATTTAGGCAGTGGTGTAGCAATAAAAGCTCGAGACGAAATCATTTAATAAGTTGTACAATTATTTTCTAAAAAATAAGCGCGTAACGTTTATCGCCGTTCAAATGGATTATTTTAAGCAGTAACGGGCCGTGACCTTTAGTTATAAAGTCATCATTTTCTGGAGCTATAAAAACGTTAATGATATGAACATTTTAATAATTAATATCTATATTTAAGAACTATCTCACGTCAGCTTATTCGGGAATATGATAACGTTTTCAGTGTATCCATGCTAAAAGGGAATACGGGAAGAAATTTAAATTACAATCTCCGAACGCCTGCCACGGCACGCTCTTGGTACATAAAGCGCCGAAGCTGGAAATATTAGGTATTATTGCTCGGTAAATAAAAAAAAAAAATTAAACCCCCCTCTCCGTTAACGCCGCAGCCCGCATGTGAAAAATTTACGCGTTTCTTACACCATTTGCAGTTTTTTTTTTTGAGTACATGATTGAATATAATATTAACAAATCTCAAATGAAATATGAAACAGAAAAAGACACGGAAAAATAAAAAGGTATCGGTGGCATCCGGGAATCGAACCTAAATAAATCAAATATACAGTCTAGATTTATGTCAATCGATGTCCCGTATAAGTAAAAATCGGATAGGTATATCGGATAAACTATCTAGATTACAAATGTATTCAGGTAGAACTTTGCAACCATGCAAAAAGATAGCAACCAAGAATGTGGGTATTATTTGAAAACATTATTAGTAATTCTTAAATTGAGACATCGATTAAAATGACAGAAAATAATTAGATAAAAGTTAGCAAAGAGTGTTGTCCCTGCTTTCAGGACCTTGATATCCTTGGTTCGACTCCCAGATGGGACCGATTCCTTTTCGTTTTCTGTGTTTTTTTTTCTCTTTCATATTTTATTTGAAATTTGTTAATGTTATCATCAATGATTAAATATTACAATGAGGTTTATGGATTTCAATAAGTTATTCAAATCAAATGAAAAATGTGTTAGTTAATATGACATAAAAAATAATCAGTGGCGTGCATTACCCTATTACCAAAAATAGGCTATGTATAATTTTTCAATTTCATTTTTTTTTAAAATAATATGAATAGTACTCGGGAGTCCTAATTGCTCCTTGCCAACTAGAACCAGTGAGTAGACTATGGCATCTCCAATCGGTGTATGTTGTGAGGTTGGAGGTTAAGAAGCGGGGAAGGATATTGGGAAGGGGAAGGTGTGGGATTACCTGGCTATTCAGATCTGGTCACCAAACACGGTTAAAGCCGTTTCAAACAATGTTTCAATTCTGAATGGTGGTCTTTCACCGAGGTGTTACGGAGAGTATCTACCACTATGGAACGTGCCGCAAATATACTATACGTTATTTCATATTAATTAAATGTGAAATAACACAATTTAAAATATTTTCATAAGAACCAATCACTTTGCTTTGTGGTTTGAAATCATATTAAACAAAACAAGCACTTTTTTTTATAAACCACGGATTTATTATATTTTTACACCAACCGGTTTTGCTGAGATCAGGTTTCATTGGGGCAAATACAATAACTAAAGAATAATACAGAGTTATCGTATAATAATAATAATAATAATAATAATAATAATACTTGGACGATTTATATAGCGCCGTTTTTGTGAAAAATCACCTCAAGGGCGCTATACAAATACTACTTGCTAGGGTTAATCTTATTATGTACATATACAGAAAACATACTTACTTGGTAGGGCACTCCAGATTAAAACTGTATGTATATGGACAGAAAACAATGGCGCAAGACAGATATATTACAAATAAAAAGAGAAAGGAGAATAAAGTATTAGAAGGAGACAACAATTATTTTGTGTTCAAGGGAGATAACAATAATAGATGTTATTACAAATAAAGAGTAAATACAATTTTATATGAATACCGCACCAGAGTACCACTTGCTCCCAACCGTCTGGAGCCAGTAAGATTATGGCATCCCCAATTGGGGAATGTTGTGATGCTGATGGTATTGGAGAGGGGAAGAGGAAGGTGGTTAAATACCTGGCTATTCAGATCTGGTCACCAAACACGGCTAAAAGCCATTTCAAGAAACGTTTCAATTCTGAAACGTGGTCTTTCACCAGGGCGATACTGAGAGTATCTATAATAGTGTAATGGGGGCATAATTAAGTGATTACGACAATGAAATAATGATTTATATAAGACAAAGCCACCATTAGTTGAAAATAAAATACTCGATTACATTATTATATTTAAATGGGCGACTGAGGCAACATAACAGAGGTACAGGAAGTTACTAATTGATAAGATGTGAAAGGATTCAAAGGAAACATGTTTAAAATCGGACTATAGGATAAATTTGTTTACTTATTAAGTATCTGATCATTTTAAATTTAAATTTCTTCTTAGTGGAGCCATAGCTTTTCAGCCTCTATGTACGGCACGCCACTGCTAATATATTTTACATAAAGTGAAAATTTCATTTTTTTGTTTATATCTTTAAAATGTTGACTGTTTGTACCTCAGATTATTATATTATATTCTATGATCTGAGGTTTGTGCAGTGAAAACATTTCAAACAGAACATGCAACGCAATTTAAAAAAATCGATCCGCAAATAAAAATTATCTATTTATTTATTTATTTACGTCCTAACGGACTTATACACGAAAATTATATAATACAATTGTGTTAACTATTTGTTATCGTGACAATGGTAGAGCAAGGACACGATATTGATTTAAAAAATAAGTTACATAACATAACGCATGAGTAAGATAATTGTGAAATACAAAAAAAATATGCCTCATAAAAATTAAATGTAATTTAGCAAATTAGATATGTAATCTGTGTAAACCTTGACATGATTTATAAAAAACAAAATAAACACATGTAAAAATAATATCGTGGTAAGTAGAGACTATGAAAAATACGTGTTATATAAACAACAAATAATATCTCTAATGCCATTCTACGAACTTTAAGATCAAAGAATAATTTTTGAACTAAAAAAATTGGTGAGGTACTATAAATTTTGCTAAAAATGGAGGAATAAAAATGCTCCACCCCTTTCTTCAGACAACTGATTGTAGCGAAAAGTTTCTTAATTTACTCACTTTCATTCTATTTAAAAAATACACCGTCATTTTTTTGAGATACATTATGTATGTCTATAATGTAATTACAATCTTGAACTTCCAAATGAAAACAAAAATTAAACTTATTTTTTAATGTAATGTAAATTTAATTTAATAATGCTATTATTAAGTTCTAATAGTATGTTAGTTTTTTTTTATTATTATTGTGACAACTTTTTTGGCATTATTTATTCAGTAAATCGGTATCACCGGTAATAAATCATTTTAGTCACAATAAAAATTGAAAATGGGTGGGGGTAAATAGAATCGTATAAATAAGTCGCCTCAACGTGGCATAACCTCAGTTTAAAGATGGCTGTGAACGCCGAAACAGCTGTCCCAATAATAAATACTGAAATAGTTGGAGAACTTAATAATGACATTATTAAATTTGATTTATATTAAAACAAAAACAAAAAATTAATTGGAGCACTACGAATTTAAGCACAAAAACAGTTAATAAATTTGAATATTAACTTAATTTAAAAACTGGCAGACATTGGACATAATTTATATCGATTCAAAATGGAAAATGATTTTATGAGCCACCTTCCCAAATTTCTAAAACTCATCACATTTTTTCACACGTGTAAACTACACGTTCAGACAAAAGTATTACGTACAACTAAGGAATTTTCATTTAGATATTAGTTTATACCTAGATTTTTTAATTGTATAAAATCTTTTAAGGTTATAAAAATGCAATTTTTTTTAAGTGTTCATTTATAAAATGAAATTCATGTATGCTATTTCTGATATTGATTGTTTGATATATTTTTTTGTGATTTTCTTTACTTATTTTTTTTTTTAATATTACTATTGCTCATGAAAAGTGGTTAATTATGATGTAGTATCACCTCCCTCCTTTTTTTCGTGTTTTACTTATTTTTAACCGAAGTGAATTTTTTTTTCCAATGCAAAAAGGCAATCGCTTTGTGGTTTGATATCATATTAAATTAAACAAACTTCGTCAGGGCAAATATAATAACAAAAGAATAATACAAAATTATCGGTTATATATAGTTACATAATACAGTAGAGTGAAATATAAAGGATACAATAAATAGAGAAAAGAGAACAAAATATTAGAGGGAGACGACAATAGAAAAGTATTATGTGTATGAGTTAGACAACATTAACATGTATTACCAATGATAGATAGTAAATACAACAGTGTAATGGGAGCATAGTGAAGTCATTAAAGAGAGATAATAATAATCCTGCAATATTTGTACAAGAAAGAGCAGTTATTAATGGAAAATAGACTATTTTATTACATAATAATAATTAAATGGATGACTGTGGAAACATGACAACGATATCCATAACGACATATGTGTTGGAAGTTAATAATTAATACGCTGGGGGAGATTCACAGGAAACACGTTTAAAATTGGGCTATTGGATAAATTTGTTTAATTATTAATGTTATCTGCTAATTTTAAATTTAAACATTTTTTAATTTATCGTGCTTCTGAGTTGCCTAATCTAATTCCTCTACCGTATATATCTAATTATTGCCGTTCGAAACAAACCCATCTTTTTTTTCTATTCCATTCCAAAAGAGTGGAATTCGATTATTTTTCTAAAATTCAAGAGAGAACAACGTCAAATAAGATTTATAAAATAGTGTGATCAAACTTATTAGAGGCCGGCAAATCATTCCACAACCGGGACGTTTAATACAAGATCGAGTCGTGGAAGCGATTCGTTCTCATGTGTCAAATGTCAATCGTGTACAAATGTTTGGCGCGTGTTTAGCGTGTTTCCCGACTATGCACCGGTGCCGAAGAGACCAATTACGTTAGTTCCTCAGAGCATCTTCCATTGAAATACCTGTAGAACAAGGACAGAAATCCCACCTGACGTCTGTGCTCCAAAGACTGCAATCCGTTTGTTAAGATAGGCGGATCTATCAAACGGACCGCCCATTTCTGCGCAGAGTCAAGGGATTTTTTCAGATATTTTGGGGCTCCCGACCAGAGGTGGTTGCCAAATTCTACAGTGAGGCGCACTTACGATTTGTACAAATTCAAAAGTAGTGTACTATTAAAGCATCTGCCTAGCTTGAGAGGCTACGATATGTTAATTTTCCAAAACACATAAAAATCCTGCTGTTTGATCGTATCTACCTACTTAAAGTTCACAACAGATATTGTAACCTTTGAAAATTCTGTAGGTACTATAAATCTCGGGACATATATTTTTTTATAGTATATAATACATACGTTTTTTTCTATTTTTTTTTTTAAACTTTTATTTAGGAAACAAACAGTCGATATAAATAAGTGTGTAAATATTAAAAAAATTACTTTTTATATAAATAGGTATAAAATATTTAATACTACAGATATATCTTAATAGCTAACTACAAAAAGTGTACATTTATTTAACAAAAACTATATAACTCGATAGAAAGAAGCTATGTAGTTGGAAATATTGATGGTTTTCGTAGGATGACTTTCAAAATCAATATCTGCATCTTTTCAACTGTAAAGGGTTAGTTTTAAAGGTTCCCCCCAACCGATTATGCCATATTGTAAAATGGATTGCGCAAGGGACAAATAAATTATTATTATCATATTCGACGATAGGATGTTTCTCAATCTAATGAATATGTAATTTTTTTTTTGCTCTGATTCCCATATTTTGTAGATGTTCTTTCCATTTTAGTTAACTGTCTACTAAAACACCCAGATGCTATTTTTGCCTATGATTGGTAAACATTTGGCATCCTCGCATTATTTTTTTTTATTTGCACACCGTGATGATTGGATTTTGATACAAATATTGTTTTCGACGTTTTTTTTTAAGAGAATGGGATGAAGTGTGTTTTATCAGTACAGACAATTTTTGTAGAACCACGTTTTGAGTACGTTTATATTTGTATTTGCTATTCTTATTGTTTCCTCCCATGATTTTCCTTTTGTGATCACTACAGTATTGTCTGCATAAGATATGATGTCTCCAACTACGGGAAGGTTTTATTTACATATATAATAAAAATGATTGGTCCAGTGATAGTACCTTGTGGTATACCGAAAGATGCGGTTTTGGGTTCACTTAACGCATTATACATTTTGAAATGTTAAAATCTCTCTTTTAGATAGCTTTGGAACCATGATAGCACTATTCCGTCTATCCTAATTAGCTTTGGTTTCTCGATGAGTTTGGAATGTGATATGCTGTCGAAAGCCTTGCGGAATTCTATGAAGATAACAAAACACTTTTCTCTATTATCTACATTTTACATTATTGTTGATGTTAATTTAGCAATCGCATCCTGGGTGCTGAGATTGTCCTTAAAACCAAGTTGATTTGGACTCATTATCTTCTTCTCTTTTATGTATTCGTTGAGTTGTTTCTTCACAATTTATTTCATAAATCTTAGCTATGTTTGATGTGAGTGCTATGAGACGATAGAAATATTTTCTTCGTCACCAGATTTAAAAACCAGGGTGACAATAGTTTTCTTGTAGTTGTTCGGGCAATTGGTTTGCTGGTTAGCTCATATATTCTACACCAATTAAGTTCCATTGAACGAATCATAGTACCTATGTAATATTACGAATGATAATAAAAAAACTTTAATATGTAACATTAGATATGTAAATAAAAATACAGTAATCGTATTAAAGTGAGAATGGTTGTAAGAAATAACAGTTTAGGTGCAAGCCCTATAAACTATAAAACACAATAAATTAACAATATATAACTGTAGAATTTTCACATAATCTAAAGTATCAATTCAACTAGCTTCATTTTATATTGCAGATACGTCATATTAAAGAGTTTTGCGCGTATTTCTATGTAGAGTGTGGTATTCTAAATAAATTTTTCGATCTGGTGTTGGGCTTAGGGCAACGAAATGCAATCCTTTCTAACAGATACGACGAATCATCAAGACAGTTCACATTTTTGTATAAACATAAAGCATCAGAGATTTTTTCTTCGTTTTTGTATATACTAACTCAGTTTTATCTTGTAGGTGTACCTATAACTTGGGAAAAACTACGTGAATTTACAAGGTACAAGCCCAGTACGTATTAACACACTAGTTCAATACCGTGCCTAAATATTTAGTTAGCCAATCCCGCAGAGGTCCGCTTTTCGTTTCAATGTAATAGGAGAAGGTGAGTATTTAACTTTACAAAGAAAAAATACCGTTAACACTGGTTATATTCGGGACCACTCATCAGGGCCGCCGCTAGGCCGCATCCGTACTAATATTATTGCCGCCTTGGAGTATAACAATAATTCAATAATTACTTCTGGAAACGTATACATCAATACCGTGATGTTTTACCAGAGGTCTATAGTCTATATACCCCTAGGTGTAAATACATTATTTTTTTAAATTTCCCTATTTTGAATTCCATTCTAACCTTTAAACCCAAGCATCGATTAAACACTCCAAACTGTTTCAATTAAAGATTCTAAGCATGTAATATATATGTAAATGATACAGCTATCGTCATGAAGGTTTATGCTTTGATCGTGGATTTGATTCGAATGTCGACTACAAAATCTTCAAACGGTGTTACGATGCATTTCTCAATTTCTTTCATTATGCTGATATCTTCCTTTCATCTTACTTTGGTACTTTGGTACCATCTCAATCTCACAATCTCATTCGTATACTTGTTTTAAAAACAACACTTTCTAAGTTAGAATAATATAAGATTCGCGTTTACATCCAAATTTGCAGATACAAATTTACCTGGATTTAAGTAGTAACAAAGGATGAATCAGTGAAGAAGACTGCCGAATCACAAAGCAGCCGGTGTAAAAGCGAAATCAAGAGGCCGCTCCTTTGATTCTACCGCCCTTGTGCGCCGCATTCATAGAGCAAAAGCTTACGGCGCCCCTCCCACCCACTACTCAGTACCACTCACCGATTCAGCGTTCAACGTTCAGCGTTCACCTGCCTCGGAGCGATAAGGCTCTCGCGCATACAGAGTCAAACTCAGTTAAGTACCGCCGGCCAACTTAGATTGGTGGTTTAGAGAAAACTTTAACTCGCGGTAACTAAGATTTCCACACGGGAACTAAAGTCCAAAGATAAGCAAGGCTCGAGGCGTTTTCTACACTTGAACAGAACGAGGGAAACATCCGTAAAATGGTCTGCTCCGTGTCTACCTTTTCTTTAAATTAGTCTGATCCACCTATGAATACTTGATCACTCTTACCAAAAGGAAAAGAAAATAAGCCTACCTTCGTTGATATTTGATTGAAACGACCAAGTAAATACGAAAATAGTTTAAGGGGCTAGACGTCAAAACTTTGTTCTTTTAATTTATCGAAAGGTTTTCTTGAATATTAAATGAAGCTCCATGTTTCGAATGACAAATCAATCCAAATATACGAATCCCGTAAGTCTCTCTGCTATCATTCAAAAAAGGAAGAAATTCAATTCTCTTGTTTTTTGCTTATAGACGAGACATCCACAAAGTTTGCAAAAATTATCACGAAATGTCTTAGAATCATCTGATTATAATGATACTCGAATCTAACTGCCGTAATTTGTGGGTGGTTACCTACATACATTTCGTTTGTTGGTATTCTTCTGAGCACTCGGTATACATTACCTACATGTACGAGTATTACAGTGGTGTGCATTGCTCTTTAACCAAGGGTAGGCTGTAGCTTCCAGATCCTGATATTCACCATTAGATCTTCATAAAAAAATCCGTCTTAAATTTGCAAATAAATAATCCCGCTGAGTTTATAACTGGTTGAAAATTACAAATAAATCTTTTTTGGTAAAACGATTATGACGTAAAGAAATGGTTTTTGTGAAAAAAAAATTAATATTTTTGCTTCAATGAGAGTAAAATCACTTTCTGCCATCAGTTTCAATTAAATAATTAAGAGTTATTTTGATAATTTAATATTTTTTTCGTTTGTATTCATTTTTATTTGGGTAGGCACCGCTTTTCAGCCTTTGTGGACTACACGCCACTGGAGTATTATATTCGTCGGATGAGCAAAATAGCTTGCAACACTGAATTCATCATTAAAAAATTTAACTCCATATTTATTCCTAAATTTTAAGCTTTATCGGTGTCTTTAGATAAAGACCCTTCCGTGGGGCGTTTTACTTTGTGATTTATTTTTTTAAAATTTATTTAATGGTACCTTCCTACCAGCTCACATTATTAAAAAATATTCTTAATGGAATGATTTTATGGGATGTAAAGTAAAAAGTTAATTAGGTGTATCTTCAAATTCCGAGACTAAATCTAATATGTATTTATCGGTCAAATCGTAAGTCGCTAGGTAATTGCTCACTTTCAATTAAAGCCTCGGCGCTCAAATTCTAGCGAATCAAATAACAACGAGAAATTCAACGGTTCTGGTTCTGCCGATCCTGTTCGTGAAATATAAAAAAATGCAATGTATTGTAACGCTAACATACACAGTATTATTAAGTTCCTCGGAGGACCTGAACGCTAAACTTACAATAACAATTCCGTTTCATATTCCGTATGTCCACCTGCCAACAAACATTTCATCTCCATATTTAAAAACACTACGTACTAAACGTGTTTTTTTTTTAATTAGCGCCATCTGTGAGCGGGTATCACGATTCGTTCACCCTTAAATAGGTTTTTTCTTATCGACAGGAGCGATGCGCGACACCTGTGTGGATCTGTTGTAACAGTGGCGTGCTGTCCATAAAGGCTGAAAAACTGTGACTGCCTTGGCTTCTCTCTGACGGTCCGTGAGGAATGAACATTTCACTCGCTACTGGAGACACTGCGCAGAAAAGTCCCACAATGGACTGCGTTGCAAACCGTTACCTTACTTTAGCAAACTTGACTTTTCTGTGCAGTGTTTGCAGTAACGAGTGATATGTTCATTCCTCACCGGACCGTCAGAGAGCAGCCTTAAAAAAACGGAGGGTAAAAAAAAATAATAATTTTATGAAAAATTTTAAGGAGTTTTTTAAGTAGTCATGTTTCACATTAACAAATGTTTCTCGTTTAACAAATCTCGTCTCAATAAAAATTCGTACTATCTTCCTCAAGATAGTAATTGTAGCTTCATCTAATGGGATGCATAAGTCACACAAAAATTAATCCTGAATAGTAGGTATATAGACATCACATTTTTTCCAACTGTTTTTATTTCCAAAAGCTAAATTACGTGAACTATTATGGTAAGTATTTTTTGCACAAAAAATCGTATTGAAATTAGCTTGTAATCATTTCAACGATGTTTTCACACATTTTCAAAAATTTCGTTTTTTCGCATATAACGACATCTGTGAAAATATTTCAAAGCTAATCATAAAACTAACGGATCAGTCCATTGAAACCAAAAGATTGTATACGACTGTCGACGATGTTATAATAAATTATTTCGTGTATAATTATTTCACTATCGTTTTATAACATTGCTTACATAAAAATTCACTGTCGATGTATTTTTCAAGAAATTCAAAGCAACATTTTGAGCAAAATCAAATAATAACATTTTTTCCGTAAATTCAGTGAAAATTTCCCATCCCAGCTGCTTTTAAATCTTTAATGCCTTTTCCCGCTATTTTTTTTTGTTTTCAATCGTCTTATGGACGAATTAAGTATTTTTTGTTCATCAGAAGTTTGCTGGGAAAAAAACACATTGTAAATTAGCATAGAAACAATATTAAATTATGCCTTTCCACAACTGATTAAACTACCCTTACTATTGATAACAATTCCAGCAAGCAGAGCATCAGCTGTTGGGTTGTTGTTCAGCACCAAAACGTTCTCACATAACTAACTAACTAACCATCACGGCGTTTTTCCGCAGGGGTAGGCAGAGAGGACGGACCGCCAAACAACTCGATCTTGGCATACACTTCTTGCTTCATTCACATTCATACATCGTCTCATACATTCTCTTCTATTATTCCGACTTCTGACATGGCCCGACTCAAGTATTTGATTTTATTAGTGTCGGGAAGGTTTAGAAAGTAGTTTGAATGAAATCCAATATGTAAAACTGTTGCTATAACGTTTTAAAATTATTATGTAATATAGTATCTATCTCCAAATAAAGATACATTAATTTGAATATTTTATTTCATTCCAAACGTTTATTTTAACGTCCATTTTGAAAATATTCTACCCAAAAAAAACTCCTTCTTTTGAATATGCAATCTGTAGCTAACCAGAGTGTTATATCTATGGGCTAACTTAAATAAAACATGGCGGGTTCAATGTTTTTCATACTAATTTTAAAACGTTATAGCAACAGTTTTACATATTGGATTGCATTCAAACTACTTTATAAACCTTCCCGACACTAATAAAAACAAACTGTGCTATTTTCAGCGAAACCGGTCCAGTGATTTTCGAGAACATCGAGGACAAACAAACAAACAAACTAACATTGATTTAAATATATATATATAAGATAACTATAGCCCTAAAGCTCTCACTCAGGTGACAAATCGGGAAAAAGGGCATGTTGATTTTTTCATTGAAAAAAAGATTTTTTATTAGCGCAATTTTATTCATTGTTTTTTATGTTTAATTCGTAACTGCATTTATTTTTTTTATTTTTAAATTAAATGTGAATCAAATTTATAAAAACAAAAAATTAATAAATAAAAAATTTCAAAAATAGAAGTTCGCTTTTGATAAATACTGCGTTTAACATTATTTAAGTAATTGATCATGTCCAAGAGTATATATATATATATATGTGTTATAATTTTTTTTTCTGTTTCATGTTACATTTGAGATTTATTAATATTTTCTCCAATGTTTAAATTTTGTTTTAATACAATGGTGACGCCTCCAACTACACAGATGAGTTTGTATATTATTCATTTGGTTGTTCGTGTGCTTGAAAAAAAATCAATTCAAATAGGTAGGTACATCAAAAACTCTATAGATTTATTTACAATGTGACCAAATCATTTTAAAATAAACCAAAACAAGGCACTGTATCCTGGGCAATTTCATTTGTATGTTCACAACACACAGTGGTGGTTATAACTAACTAACTAACTAACCATCACGCCGTTTCCCCGCAGGGGTAGGCAGAGAGGACCGACCGCCAAACAAATCGATCTTGGTATACACTTCTTGCTTCATTCACTTTCATACAACGTCTCATACATTCTCTTCTGTTATTACGACTTCTGACATGGTCCGACTTAAGTATTTGATTCACTTGGTCGTGCCATGTCTTCCTCGGACGTCCCCGGCTTCTTCTTCCATTCACACTCGCGTCATATATTCTCCTTACACTCCTTTCTTCGTTCATTCGCTCTACATGCCCAAAACATTTACCACACATTTGTGTCAGAGATCTCATTTCTACAGTATTCAGTCTACTTTCATCCTTCCTCTGCCAGTTCCATGCCTAACTGCCATACATCAGGGTTATAATAAGTTAAAATTAAAAAAAAAAATCATATTCTCCATACGTTGATAGTAGGTATGTGCCCGCCGCGTAAGTTTATTACTTGGTAACGTCACGTAATACACGTATACAACTATTAAAATATTAATTAATTAATTAAGAAATGAGTTTTGTTTCCACCACTTTATAAATATACATAAACTTCTACATGTTTCGACAGCAAATGGTGTCATCATCAGGAATATATGAATACTAAAAAATAAGTTCAAGTATAGACAAATGATAAAAATTAGAATACAATAATTTAAGAATAGACAAATTATAAACATAAACAAAATTTGATTAAAGTAGGTACATAATTAATCCAAAATGCTAATAAAAATAATTATAAAACATTGAATAACAAATTTATATTAGAAATTACAAAAGAAATTATTATTATTAATAATATTAATCTGAAAATAAATTCAAGAGATAGCTATTTTAAAAAAAATATTTGATTATTTATTCAATTTAATTCGCTATTAACGCTTATTCTAATTTATAAAATTGTAAACCGATTGTATTTGTATGTAAAAAATTTAAACCTTTATTTCTATCAAATAGAATAGTTGTTATTATTTAAACACCTTAGGTGTTCCTTAACTCTAATACTGAAATTTCTAGAAGTCTTTCCTAAGTAAAAATAGTTGCAATCGTTACAAATTAATTTATATACCCCCAATTTATTTAAAATATTATCTTGTATCACCTTATACTACTGTCTTATAATTATTAAACTTTTTTTTTAAACTCTTGTACATAAATTGTATATATTTTATATAACTATTGCATGTTTATTTTATATGGAATGTGTGGGACTGCACTAACCTCCCCACATACCGGAATAAACATTTATTATTATTATTATACAATTAGTTTTTTTTTTCTTTTTTTTCTGTTAGAAATAACAATCGACTTTCCATCTTTCGAATTTGGGCGCGAACGCACAACCGACCCATTCAACAGTAGTCGCTGTAGCCAGAAAATACTGAATATGAGAAATGAATATGACGAAAACCGCCCGGCGGTCGGTGCAGTGTGCTACTCCGTTGAAGTAACCAGTCGGCTCCAGCCTCGCCAGTCTTAAATGCTTTCCAGACGATCGGGTGGCCCAGTACTGTGGCTGACGGAAAAAATAACGGCTCCTTGTCTCCGCTGAGCGGAGCGATTTCGGAATTTTAAATTACGCTTTGGAAATTACTTAACGATAAATAAAACGCGATTTCCAATGCGAAATTTCAAATTTCGAAACCGCTTCGCTCATCGGAGACGAGGAGTATTGCCATTATTGCCAAGTCAAAAAATAAAAATTCGGTTAATATATATTTTTTCCGTCGACCACACTACTGGGCCACCCGCTCGTCTGGAAGGTATTTTAGCACATAGCACTAGTCTGCTTAGTCTGCTGGCGCGCTAAAACAAAAAAAAAGTAATTTAATATGGTTTCGAATGTAACCGATAGGGTGAGTACCACCGTGAATGGCATATCTATGGTGCCACCCAGGCTGCTGAAATGATCACTGCCATCTTTTGACGGTTTTTGGTAAACATTTTTGGGATAAGCATGCATTCACTCAAATTGAAAGCTTAATATTATAAAGAGATGGTGCATGTAAATATTATTCTATGTGAATAAATATCTCTTAGTTGTAATTAACAATGTGTTATTGTTGTTTTTTTTTTACAATAAATATATTACTTGCTTATTCTTATTAGTGTTATTACTGACCTACATAATCTAGATGAATGTGCAATTTTTTTTTGGGAAACGGTAAAATTTCTTTTCTGCCACAATTCAAAACAGTATTCTATGAAAATATTGATATGTTAATAATTTATTGTTGAAAAGTTGATATGACGGTGCGTCGAGCAGTTGGTATTGTTCTAGGAATAACGCAAAAAGGGAGGAATAGAAAAGCGATCTTAGGTAGTTACAAGTAATTTATTTTGATAGTCGTGGTGTTAGTCTTAAAACTAGAGTAAAACTTAATTAGACATAATAAATTTAATAAAACTAGATACGCAATTACTTAATTCTACTGTTAAAGTCTTTGTACTTAAAATTAGAGGTTCACTGGCTTAGGTAATTACTTAATTCTACTGTTAAAGTCTTTGTAGTTAAAATTAGAGGTTCACTAGCTGACATTGTGGGAGGAATTATCATTAGAGTCAGAGGCACTTCCCTTTTTGGTGATGGCTGTCCAGGGTCCAGTGGCTGCGTTGTATGTAGAGTCCTCGCGTTCGCACTACGTATTCGTGTACCTCCGGATCGGGAGTAGGTGCAACGCGGCGATAATCAGAGGCATGGGCGGTCTCCGATGTTGATCTCCGAAGGGCGAAGATCAGTTACTTCCTTCTGGGATGGAAGCGTAGAATTCCCTCGTCGTCAGAGGACCTGGGCGGCCTCTCCAAGGAGCGAGAATAGGAACCTTCCTGGGCGGAAGGTTTCACTTGGCTGTGTGTCCTGGGCGGACTACTGCAACCGACTCGTCTGTCCTGGGCGGACTACTGCAACGACTCGTGCTTCCTCGGTGGAAGACTGCACGCGACTCGTGCTTCCTCGGTGGAAGCTTTCACTCGACTCGTGCTTCCTCGGTGGAAGACTGCACCTGACTCGTGCTTCCTCGGTGGAAGACTGCATCCGACTGTCTCCGAGAGCCCTCTGTCCTTCTGTCTACCTGTAGGTATTATCTTTTAACCCGCATTGTTCAGCGGCCTTTGTTCCGTCGGGCGGCTCAATTCCTTTGAGGTGTTTATTGCCGTCCCATAAAATTCCAAAGGAATTGCGGACTTTCCCAAAATAGCAATTAAGATTATATTATTTTAGTTACGATTTTTCTAACAATAGGTTCGGTTAGCCTTTGTACTAAATTCATTTTATGGCCGGTCTAATCTGGGAATTCCTATTATTTAAAATGCACATTTTAAATCTAAATATTTCGGTGAATTCGGTCATTTATTTTAGGTGATTACAAAAGGCTATATCAAAGTCGGTACACTTTTAATTCTATGAAAATATTGATATGTCAGTAATTTATTGCTGAAAAGTCGGTGCAATTATAATAAATATAATACGATAGGTAATTATTATTAATGCAACTTTTTTATTTAATAGCTTTTTTATATATTTTATATTGTGACCGCTAATTACAAACCCCAAATAAAATATTTATTCACATGACCAACTTGTGTACCATATTTTATAAATAAAACAAGTACCGTAGTGCTCATACGTGAAAAACAATATATGCATATTTGGGAACAAGCGCTCGCGTAATCTCCGAACTCCGAATGCCAAATGTCACATCGATGATTCACTTGACAGTTCGTGTCATCTGTTGAATTATTGTAGTTTTTTTGGTATTTTAGTTACCATTCGTTTATAATGACGTGAAAACAATAATTTTATATCTTATTTTTTCTGTAATCTTAATATACGACGTGTAAACTTCTAAAAAGTATGTTACTTTCTGTATTTCGCTTTGTTTATATTCCCATATTTATTTTAGGATATTGAATGTTTATATGTATGTTGTGGTTGTAAAGTTCGGGTAATAAAATGTTTCTTGGGTGTTCCTCAGTTTCGTTATAATACTTTATGATTTTTGACCACGTAATTAATCCTAAGATCCAATTTACCGCTGTTTTGTAGGTTGAAACAATTTGCGCTGTTTTGTTTCTTCAATATGACGAAAAAAATACTCCAGCATTTGTTTTCTAACGATAGTTTTACCAAATCTTATACAAAAATTAATTTTCCTTAATAAATATATAAATTCTGTGATTTGATGTGTCAGTTGCTTTCCCATATATGGATTTCCATAAAATGCGGTGATGGCAAAAGATGAATTTATAAAAAACCTTCCTCGTAATTCGTTAGATTCGCTTTATATTGAAAAAAACCTGTACTGAAATTGTCAAGATATTAAATATGTTTTGATAGCGTAATTTTTTTTCTATCAGCAGCAGAATGGAACAATACAACCGGCCCAATGGAACCAGTGCCCGTAAAAGGGATTTGGATAGTTTCGGTCTAGGAGAGGATGGACCAGCGGTGTTCACAAGGGGCAGAGGGAGACGCAATGAAGGAGGATTCGTAGACCTAGGAAATGAATACCAGTATGGAATCGGAGGTCACCAAGCATCGGGAGCTAACGAATTATTCGCTGAAGAACAAGTAACAAATTGATATAAATATATACTGTATTACAAATATGGTCATGCTGAACACATCAAGTTTTGATTTTAAGTCAATCCATCAAATTCCAAAGCATTTTTGTATGGCATTTTTTTTTTTTAAATTTTATCTTTTCAATGACTCACAAGCAACATCTGATAGCAAATTTTCTCATAGAAAAACAATAATGTGTTATCAAAATACAATGCGTATTTCTAATCATGAAATATTTTAAGTTTAGTGATAAGCATTAAAACGGAATGAATTGTTTCTATTAAATTCTTTATTTATTAATTATTTTTCACTTTTTAAGTGTCGCGGAGCTAAATTAAGTGAAAGGTTTATTTCTCTCCGAAATGCAAAATCACCATTGAAATAGATTATTTTTATGCTTTCAACTCTGAATATACAATACCTCAAACTCTTGACATCTGATGGCAACATACTACAGTTGAGCCTGAGTTGTAAGAAGTGGTATTTTCATGCATTTTAATATATTTTCTGTGAAATATATTCTCAATAAAGTATGCATGTAAATCAAAAATTCAAATAATAAGTATTAGGTGACCTACATATGATTTTACTCCTTTTTGCTCATATATATATTTTATTTTAAAGAGGCTATTAGAATTATATTAACATTTAAAGCCTCGCTGCTCGCGCACTGTCTAAATTGTTTAAATTGTCCGGAAGCCTACGGCCTGGGCCGCTAGACGCGGTAGTGTAGCATATTTCTAGTATTTTGTCAAGGCTACGCGTGTAATCAATTTTTTTATATTTTTTTATATGAATACCTCACAAGAGTCCCAACTGCTCCCAACTGTCTAGAGCCAGTGAGACTATGGCATCCCCAATTGGGGAATGTTGTGAGGCTGAAGGTATTGGGGAGGGGAAGGAGAAGGGGAAGAGGAAGGTGGGGAAATACCTGGCTATTCAGATCTGGTCACCAAACACGGCTAAAAGCCATTTCAAGCAACGTTTCAATTCTGAATGGTGGTCTTTCACCAGGGCGATACTGAGAGTGTCTTCCACTCTAGAACGTGTGCAAATATACTATATATTATTTTTATATAAATTAATTGTGAAACAACACAAATTAATTAAATTAAATTTACTTGCGCACGCCGGGATTTGAACTCGCGACCTTCGGATATAAATATCGTAGACATCAAAATACTGGGAACCTGTTACACTTCGCCTTATATAGGAGTATAGGCTTCCAGGCCGTATTGCTATTGTAATAATTTTTTTTTTCATTGAATACAATTTAGACAGTGCGTGAGCAGCGAGGCTTTAAATGTTAATACAATCCCATTAACCTCTTCTAAAAACAAAACTAAAAAAACTATATATATATACACAGCCAAACTTGGTTATAATGAGGACAAGGGGACCGACTAAATTTGCACCTTACAGTCATTACTCGTTATATCAAAAATAGTTTTTTTTAAAACATATGTACTATCAATATATTCAGCAGCGTATATCTTTTCAAAATATTCCTTTTAATAATATATATACGTACATATTATAAAAATATACAGTTTTATGGATAAAATTTATAATCATTGATTGATTTAAAGATTTCGCTTTCACGTTTCTCAAGTTCCTCCTCAAAACACTCAACGTATTATTTATAACTCTCATCATGATGGATAGGAATATTTCACATTACCGACAATCTTACACAGGTAGTGCCATAAAAATATTAATCCATCAATTAAAATATTATTAACCTAACCGGATTTAAGGAATTTCCCAGCAGTTGTTGCCTCGCTCGCCGCCGTACTATGCCGCCACCTTTGTCTGTTATCACTTTGGGAAGTGTTTTTTTCAAACCCCACAATCTATGTATGTATTTAGAAATTTTATTGAAAAAATTATTTGTCCGGTATATCAGTGAAGTGTCTTCGTTATAACAGCCGATGATTGTATGAAGATAAGTCTGAACTATAGTGAGCAGTTACCCAATGATATTTTAAAACTCACTACTACCGTGATCGTTATAACCAAGTTTGACTGTATATGAGCAAAAAAGGAATAAAGTCATATGTAGATTACCTAATATTTCTTTTTAGATTTTTCGATTTCTATAATTTATTAAGAATATATTTCATAGAAAATCTATTAGAATGTATGGAAAAACCCAATTCGTACAACTCGAGCCGCTAGAGGGTGCTAGTGTAGCATGCTGCCATCTCAATGTATGGTAAATGTCAAGAGCTATATTTCTACGGTATTTGGTGGCACTATAGGTTACGTTTCAAAATGGCCGCCAATAGTTGAACAATTGATTTGCTTTTTTTTTCAGGGTGATGTCCCATGGTGGAGGTCTAATTTCTTCATATCCCAACCAGTTCTGTTTGGGACATGGGACGGAGTGTTCACATCGTGCATGATCAACATCTTTGGAGTAATCGTGTTCTTGAGGTCTGGTTGGATGGTGGGACAAGCCGGGGTTGTGAATGCGGTCCTCATTGTTCTATTTACAGGTATTTTAATACTTAGGAATATTTTTCAAACTGTTGATTCTTTTTGCAATTCCATTGTAATTTTATGATTGAAAATTTTGAAGTACCTACTCGACTATGTACATGCAATTATGATTGTTCTCTTGGCAGTTAAATATGTAATTCGATGAATAATAATCTGTTACTGAGAAGGTAAGCCAACCTCAAGATTTCAATACTTTGCTTTGTTTTATTGTTTGTGCATGAGAACTATAAAAGTAAAAACATAACTATTACATCTTTACTTTAATGTAAATTTTCCTGAAATAAATCCTTATTGTTGACTATAAACTTACATATACATATCATGAGCAATTAAATCATACCATTAAAGGCTGGGAACTCAACATTTATTATCTACTTTTTATAATGGTGAGTACTTACTAGACATGGGCAGTTTCATTTGCAGTAGTAAATCGATTCAGTTTTATGCACCTGGTCTTGTGAGTTTATTCATTTAAGTCGTTCCTTTAATTAGTAAAAAAAATGTAATAAATAAAAACACAGGATTTTTTTGCATTTAAAATTGCACAAATGTTGGAAATCACATATTTAAAAATAAAATACACACTAAAATAACACACTTAATTAACTAGATAATAAAAAATACGATAAATGGATATACATATGTACACCTCAATGTAGTAAATAATGATTTCATTTTTAAAGACATTATTTATTACAAGCCCTACTGAGTACTGATTACTTCGGAATTTTCCACCTTACTAATGAAACTGATATCTTCGCCGCGCTGGGACATTATACGCAAACGGAATCGCCGCAGGCATTGAGGAATGAATTAGGAACTTCCGAACAGCGCCCACAGTATGCATGCTGTAATTATGGTGCCACGTGTTCAAAAATCGCAGGGTTGCATAGCCTAAGCTAGTAAAGAAATAAAGAATTAATTTCCTGTTAAATTGAGAATCAGATTGAGTGTGTCACGAGATTGAATTTATTCATTTAATTCATTCGTTAAATTTTGCCCATGTCTAGTACCATTTATTTTCTGAAATAATATTTTTCTAATGAATTTGCAATATACAGTTCTTTTGTTTAAAGTAACAATAATATCTCACGTGTTTTACTTATCGCACAAATTTCGCAAATTATTACCAATATTACAAAATATTTCACTAATTTTTACTGTTACTCAGACCTTCAACCACGTTCCCTCCTAAACTCTATCAAAACCAATTCCTTTGTGTTCACTTAAAACAATAAAATTTATAAATAGAACACATTCAAATATTGAAAATGGAAAATATTTATTGACCTAGCCAGAGCAATCTAGATTATTTCTAGAACGGCTCTGACTTAGCCCAAATTCAATATTTATGGTCTAAATTCGTTTACAATATTCTTGTAATTTAATTTTACTTTATTATTATCTCACACAATTTGTTGTTTTAGTGTTTGTTGCACTGGTGTCAGTATTATCTGCCGTGGGGATCTGTGAGCGGTGTCGGATAGAGAGTGGGGGAGTTTACTTTTTGCTTTCTCACACACTCGGATCCAGATTTGGCGGATCTCTGGGACTGCTTTACTGCTTTGGACAGGTATTACAACATTTTGCTTTGATATTTAATAATACAACTGAAGTTTATATTCAAATTACCCTTTCTAAAATAATTTTAAATTTGGAGAAGATGAAGAAAAATGCATGTCCTTTACTTTATATTGGATAGGTATGTATGAGCTAATATAGTGACATACTGGCATTACTTATGTTTTCTAATTTTGAACAATTTACAAAACAAACAAAAGAAAAGGTAATTTTGCAGATTCTCCTCAGAACTCAGTCTTGCAAACTTTGTAAATACATTATGTGTATTTAAATCGTAATACATTTTGTGTATTTCACCAGTTTTTAAAAAGGGGACTGTGTTCTATCTACATCCATGTTAAAAAGTGTGAAATTTCTGTGGTAATCCTCAGAGACTGATGAATTCTCCAGAAGATTGTTTTGCATTTAGCCATATAATTTTGTATAAAATTGTCTTTTTCTTTACATACCACTACAAAAGGCAACTGAAACGTTTTTCAATGTATTAATCCATGAAACTTCCATACAATTATGTTTTAATGATACATTTTTGCAGGCTGTTGGATGCGCCCTAAACGTGCTTGGTTTCGGCGAGTCCATGGCCGGCCTGGTGGGGCTCGGAGAGAGCGTGTGGGTGGCGAGGGCGTTCGCCGGCAGTGCCGTGCTGCTGCTGGGCACCATCAACGTGGCCGGCGTCAAGTGGGTCGTCAAGCTGCAGTTCGTGTTACTGCTAATCTTGCTGTTGGCAGCGCTGGATTTCTCGGTCGGATCCTTTGTTCATGTGGTTCCAGGTTAGCACCTTTAAAAATAATTGAATTTAGATATTACCAACCAACAATAATTTCATTGTTTTAATTGAAATATAATTTTGTCAATAGTTTTATTTCAACTAAATTCGTGTTAATATGTATTCATTTTTTAAAGTTACGTGATAAATCTCTTTTTTTTTTACATGAGAAATTTTTTTTCTTTTTCTTTTTTGCATAATTGAGAACTACATAACATATCTACATGCTGTTTTCTTCTTTTATGAGTGGAAAAATTAATTTCACAAAGAATTTTACACTGTTTACACTCTCCTAAAAAGTTGTGATTTTTTCACATACAGTCGATATCAGTGACGTGCAGTCAATAAAGGCTGAAAACCTGTACCTACCATAAGAAAAACGAACCATAGAAAAAAATTAAAGAAAATTAAAAAAAAGTCATGATCTTCTGGTCAAAATGTATTTATCCCATGACTTCATTACTTGTACGCTCATTCATTCAGTTGGCCATAATAATCAGCGGAAGATGATAATAAATCGGGCATGTTCAAATATGCAATACATGATAATTTATACCTGAAATTCACACAGCCTACCTCTGGTCATAGAGCAATGCACGCCACTAGTCGATATATGTTATAAATTGTTAATCGAAGTTCAATGTATAATTTCTTCAAAAGATTGGTATTCACTTTGTGGCATCATTATTAATAAATTAATTAAACAAATTATTTTGTATTCACTACTTTATATAGGAATATACAGAATACTGATATAATATATGAATGAATATATGATGAAGAAAGCATCGCTTTCGAAACATGTTGATATCTGTGTATATTAATAAAGTGGTGAATACAAAGTAATTTTTTAATTCATTTATGAAGTTCAATGTGTTTGAATATATGTATGCATATAAAAATAAATCATATACATATTAACCATAGTATGTATATGTATAATTTATGAAAGACATACTATGTTGAGTAAGTATATATGAGACTTATTATTAATTTATTTTGTAGAGAGCGGTTTCGATGGCTGGCTCAGTGGCAACATGGTAAATAACACCTGGTCGGAATACCACGACGGCTACACCTGGTTCACCGTGTTTGGGGTGTTTTTCCCCACCGTCACCGGCATCCTCGCTGGCATCAACATGAGCGGGGATCTTCGCGCCCCCTCCACCAATATTCCAAATGGGTCCTTGGCAGCTATTTCCACTGGGTACTCTTCTTTTCGTAATACTCATCTTATCTATTATTCCCAGATTCTTTACTAACAACTGCTGGCATTATTTCAAATTGTCCTTTATAAAACAACCAAATAATATGTAATATACAGGAATTGGCAGAGGAAGGATGAAAGTAAAGTGAATCCCGTAGAAATGAGATCTCTGAGGCGAATGTGTATTAAAACCATGTATGATCGTGTGAGATTGAGATTCGTAAAGAATGCAAGGCTGATGTAAGATTAAGAAAGGGATGCTTAGATGGTTTGGGCATGTAAAGCGAATGAACTAAGAAAGCAGTGTAAAAGAATATTTGAATCGAATGTGAATGGAAGAAGAAACTGGGGATGCCCGAGGATGACATGGCACGATCAAGTGAATCAAATACTTGAGTCGGGCCATGTCAGAAGTCGGAATAATAGAAGAGATTGTATGAGACGATGTAGGAATGTGAATGAAGCAAGAAGTGTATGCCAAGATCGAGTTGTTTGACGGTCCGTCCTTTCTGCCTACCCCTGTGGAGAAACGGCGTGATGGTTAGTTAGTTATTTAGTTACATACATACATATTATTTAGTGGTTTTTGGGCGTATGTTACTCTTGACTAGCTTTACACAATAGTTAATTTCATAACTCCCATATGGACGCCATGGAAAAAATTTTTGATTTACACAATCATCATTTCCATAGAGATTTGCAGACATAGTTGCCATTAATGGAGAAATATTATTTTGGGACAGTACCAAATTCTCTTATATGACAGCAGCTCCAGCTCTTGAAATTTATTGTGCAACATGCTACACTAGCGCCCTTTAGTATGAAGTTAGTTTTTTCCATACATTTTAATAGATTTTCTCTGAAATATACATATTCTTAATAAGTTATAAAAATCGAAAATTCAGAAAATAAATATTAGGTGACCTATATATGTTTTTACTCTTTTATTTTATATTTATTATTTTTTTAAAAGAGGCTATTAGGATTGCATTAACATTTAAAGCCTCGCTGCTTGCCCACTGTCTAAATTGTTTACAATTTTTTTTTATTACAATAGAGTGTGGACACCTATAGCCCGGGCCGCTACAGATGGTAGTATAGCATGTTGCCAGTATTTTGACAAAGCTACGCGTATAATGAAATATCGTAGACGTCAAAATACCGGCAACATGCTATACTACCACCTCTAGTGGGCCGGGCTACAGCGTTTATTAAGAATATGTTTCACAGAAAATCTATTGAAATGTATGGAAAAACCCAATTACACCAACTCGCGCCACTAGGGGCACTAGTATACCATGTTACCATCTCAATGTATGGTAAATGTCAGGAGCTGCGCGCATTATTATATTTCTACGGTATTTGACTTAATCTTCAAAAAATGGCAACACCTTCACAAAATGACAAAAAAAAATTTAAAAATCTACATGAAATTCACAATGCCGAACAGAAACTCACATTCATAATCAGTTTAATCTTTTTGACAATATTTTAAATATTTATATTCTGAAATAGACTCGCAACATCTCCACAAAATATTTAAAAGAATGATAGCTTTCAAACAAAGCGCTCTAAACTGTACGAAAATCGGTATCAAAAATAGAACATACCGTTATTTTCAAACCGATTCCATAAAAAAAAATTAACAGATGAAAAAAAGTATTGTCTAAAGCGCCCATAAGTTGAAGACTTCTCCTACTTACATAATGCAAAAATGAAAGAATTTTGTTTATATGTGAACATAACGGTGTAAAATATTGAAATTTGACTTAAAGTGAATTACATATTGTTATTTTAAATAATATGTAATATACCAATTATTATTTATAACACATACATAGGTATACAGTAAAACCCCATACGTATGATGCACAGGAAGCTTTGTTTTTCGTCCCTTGAAGTAAAAAAGGTCTCCTTTGGAACTCGCATATAAGGTTTATTTTTTCTGGTCACTAGAAAATGTTATGAGAGGATTTTTATGTAATGATCATTTTAACAAAGCGCAAACTGCATTGTGTCTTGCTGCATTGGCACAATGGTGACATAAATATGCAATTTAAGTAAATAATAATTATAACTCTGCATGTTCTCCTCTTCCAGAACCTTCCTGTACCTGGTCTTCATTATAACTCTTGGAGGAACTTGCCAGAGATCAGCTTTGCTGGATGATTCTTTCCTTACTGCAAAAGTGTCTGCTGTGAAGGTCCTTCTGTTAGCAGGACTGTACGTTAGCTCCATGAGCAGCTGTTTGGGGGCCATGTACGGAACGCCAAGAGTGCTGCAGAGTATCGCCAATGAGAATGTGATTCCTGGACTGGGAATTTTAGGAAGGGGTGTAAGTAGAACTATCTAAAGTTTATTTAGATTTTTTTAAATTGTTGTCAATCCATGAACTCTGTCCGCCAAACACAATTCTCTCGAATGACTTCAAAGGTTCTTCCGATCTCTCTCCAAAATAGCCAGCATGCTTTTGCTATTCTTCACGAGGGCTCAACACTCTGAACCATAGCTCAAAACAGATCTGGAAAGTATTTCATAGAAATTGGATTTTGAAATTTGTTTGTCGGAGACTGTAGTTGCATTTGTTGGCCAGGGTGATGCATTGCCCGCATTATTCTGTTTGTAAATTTTTCTCAATGCTTTGCCTTCACACGTGATTCCAATCGGTTGTTATATTTTTACAGCGTGGACCCAACAGGGTGCCTATATTTGCAATGGGTGTGGTAGCCGTTGTGACCATAACATTCATTCTAATTGGAGACATAAACAGACTTGCTCCCATTGTCACCATGCCTTTCCTGATAACCTACGCGTGCATCGATTATTCCTACTTCGCCCTCGCACAAACTTTCGATCTGCAGCACAAGAAAGAATTAAGGTAAGCCTGTGTTCTCCACTTGCATTACTTGAAATATTCAGTGAAACTCCGGAAGAAATTTTCCAAGTGACCGGAAAAAAAAAACTTCTTGAGAAAACTTTTTAAGTGTGTTTCAATTGAGGTTTTTTATCTAGTATTGTGCACATAGTAATTAGTATTATGTATGTATTTTAAGTGTAGGTAAAATGAATTTAAAATATTTCATTATTTTCAGCTACAACAATATCAATACTTTCGTATTTTTCAGCCATAGCAAACTCACAAACAAGCTAATGTAAAGTTGGATAAAGCGGAAATGCCGATGTCGGCGGCTAGGTAGATATCGGAACTGAAAAAAACAATATTCGGTAGCACAAAACTGGCAAAAATTACTCAAATTTTGGGGATGCAAACTGTATAAGTCATTAATAATAACAAAGTCATAAATTTTATGACTCAGTAAAAATTGACATTTTCAGGTATATTTCGCCACTAGTTTTCGTATGTGATGGATTCACCCCCGAATTTTTAAAACTTCTTAGGCGGGAAGCAGTTTAGCTCGTTTTTTGTATAGAATTTGAAGGGACCAAAAAAAAGTACCTAATTTAAATGATAAATGCTATGTCTAATAAATTTATAATGCGATTGTAATGTGTTTCAGGTTTCAATCCAAATCTCAGCAACCCTCACAAGACGAATCGCCCTTAACTGCCGGAGCTTATAGCTCAACCACAAATGATTTAGACGTTTTGTTTCCGGAAAGGACCCGGCACAAGAATCTTGCTGTATGTTCTGCTCTCTATCAATAAAATTTTACTGTCATTGTATCATCTCAATTCAATATATTAGCACGGATAAATTATTATAAATGTCGATTGACCGTCCCAGACGAAGCTGGGGAAAGCAGCTCCAGAGGCTGTGTGAGGAGAGACTGGGCCTGCAACAGAGTGAGGTTGCTGACATAGCACAGAACAGAGATACCCGGAGACGCATCTATCAAAGTGATGGGTACCCATTCCAACTCGGATAGAGGGAAGAAATTTTTTTTTTTTACCATTTTTATTTTTTCACAGGCATCCTCGTCTACACCAACAGGCCCTCCACCAGCACTGAATGGATCGGCCCTCGGTGACGAATCAGATCCTATAACTCATCAAGCTAGGAGTACCCACATCCATTCCAAAACCAAAAATTGGTATTCAAGTCTCTGTAATAGGTGGCTCTCACTCGGCGGGGTAAGTTGTGCCTATGCCACATTATATTTTAGATTATTCAGTTTAGTATTTCGTTTCTTGTATTAAAGCGTATATCATGACTCAATAAATCTCCGGTGAGAAGAATCAAATTAAATTATCCAAAAGTGGACGATTTGTGGTGTTAAAGCAGTGATGCAAAGACTGTGACCTAACATGTGTTCCTGTTGCTGGTTTGCCAATATGGTGTTGTGCTTACCGCAAAAGAGTCCCAACTGCCCAAAGCCAGTGGAGTATGTTGTGAGGCTAAAAGAAGTGGGAGGGAGGAGGAAGGTTGGAAAGTAACCTGCTCTTCATACTTGTCATTAATCATGGCTAAAGCCATTTCAAACAACATTTCGATTCTGAACGGTTTTTTTTTATATGAATACCGCACAAGAGTCCCAACTGCTTCCAACCGTCTGGAACCAGTGAGACTATGGCATCCCCAATTGGAGAATATTGTGAGGCTGAAGGTATTGGGGAGGGGAAGGAGAAGGGGAGAAGGAAGGTGGGGAAAAGACCTGGCTATTCAGATCTGATCACCAAACACGGCTAAAAACCATTTCAAGGAACATTTCAATTCTGAATGGTGGTCTTTCACCAGGGCTATACTGAGAGTATCTTATTTTTGGAGAAAATACAATTTCCTTTAAACGAATTGGTCTTAAATCACACATAAGACTCCTGAAGCTACTCATGTGCCGTTCCTGAGTTTGCTGCGATCTTTGATCATAAACTGACTTGGTATATGATGTTAACTACTCCCTATAACGACTCGAGCAAAAGCGTATTTAAAAAAAAAAAAAACGCCTTGAGCAACGACAGACTGAGGATAGTAGGATCACATAATAACCTTTTTTTTTCTTTTTTTTAGGTGGTTGTAAAGCTAGTGATAATGTTTTTCGTTCACTGGGGCTATGCCATCGGCTGCCTGGTGGTGGTGTGGCTGGTGTGGCTCTATGTGGGCACGGCCAACCCGGCCGTCAAGCCCGGAAGGACGGCAGAGTTCCGCCTACTCACTTGGCTCAAGGGCATCTGCTTGCAGGCCATGGGGTAAGTCCATACCATCGATTAGTACATAAACTTTGAATGTACATGTTAAATTTTTTGTTGTATTCATGATTAACCCATTTCATAAGTATGCCATCATAAGTAATAACTCTGTTAACCAAACTCAATTGCCCACATTTTAGGAAAAGTAGTCAGGATTGACCCTAAACAAACGACCGCCCGTGCATTGCAGCAACGCATTACTGCCATATTTACATTATTTCCTATGCAAGTGCACAAAGATATAATAGTTTATTATAGAAAAAATAAACAGGCAACGTGAACTATTTTTTTTTGTTTTTTTTATTGTGAACAGTTAAATTAAAAAATAAACTACACTTTTGTGGACTTGTATGCTTTCTGGATTGTCACAACTGACATCACAAAATTGATAGACTTGCCCTAAGTACAATTTCGACAGCTGGAGGCAATGGTCACGTGACATCCATTTTGGCACCAGCTTAGTTCTCTGCTGTACATGTTTATTTTGCGTGATTTTGACTGTGGTAAAAAAATTACAAAAAATATTCGGTTTTTGTAAACAAGCCGAACCTTTTTACTTGGTTGCTGTTTTAGGTAAATTGGCGGCACGCCTAGCTCGCCCTCCACCCGTCTTATTTTGCCTTCTTCCCCTTGCGTGTTAGGACATCCCTATGTATTATTTGTTCTGCGATTCTCACACAAGTCCAGTATTGCGGATTGGGGCAATTGATACATAACTTCTTTTTGGGATTATGTATAAGTTTTTTTTGACAAAAAAGACAGTGACTCAATATGTATAATACTGTGTATTAAAATAACAATAAATCTTTATTTCAGCAGGATAGAGTGGTGGGTGCAAATACCCTGTCTGATATAAAGTAGGTCAATGCCTGTATAGCTTTAGTTTGAAGACTGTTCATAGCAATGTTGACAAGTTTCTGGGGAACTATGAAAGAAATATTCTAAGCAATGTTATTTACTAACTTGCAATATTCAATTTCTTACTATTTATTTTTTTAATTTTCCAGAAAACGCGTTACAGAGTATGAACAGTTTGTGGTGACCCCCGTGCACCCGGGAGTGGATGTGCAGCCCTCGCAACTCAACGAGGACAACGAAGATTTTGCGTCAAGGCGGAGATATCACCAGTCAGCCACAGTTCACGGCCACTACGTTAATGTCGATGACTAGATTCCTATGAAACTAATCAGGGTGCATTTATGAGATTAAAAGGTGTCTATTTTTTGTAATGTGAAACGTTTGTGTGCAAGTTTACTTTTGTAAATATTTTCTTACAATCAACATAATGTTGTGGTTCAAAAATAATACAACTAAAAATTTAATACTTATAAATTAACACGAGACCATAAAAACATAATAAGGAACTCCAGTTCATTTAAAAAAAAAAATAATGATCAATAATGACGTTCTAACTTAAATACCATGACTAAAATAACTATTGAAGTGTCAATTTTTCAAAGCCCGCCAAAACGCACAAAATCTATGGCCGGTCGGCATTGAGGCTAAAATGTCATATGTAAAAAAATTTCACACAAATCCAAAACCAGAAAACACACGGACAAGGCCCATGACGTCAGATATCAAGAATGCTATGGTTCCAACAGAATAGGGCGTTTTGATGGAGTGGATTTTTATTCATTTTTAGAAAATCTACATATAAGTATATATATTCAGAATCATCGTTTGCTGATCTATATTTTTAAGCCAGATATTTTTCACTGGAGTTTCTTATTCTCATTCCACTTACTTTTAATTTAAAATTATTCCCTGTCATTAATGCACTCCGTGACACTTCTTATTTAATGTTATTTATTTATTTATAAAATAGCAAATTTATTTTTAATAACTGTTGATATATAGGAAGCCCGTATTGTGTCAGGATTTATATAATTTTACACCGAAAACCAATTAAAAATCTGTGCAGTTGCACAAATTACAAAAGATTTTGAAAATATGTGTCTATTTGTAAAGTGCCTAAAAATGTGTCTTAAACTACTGAATGGTCCACTTTTGATTAATTCATACAAAATTTTGCAATACTGCTTGCTTGATTAATATTAAAATGATAAAATATATATGTGTAGGTTTAAAATGTGTATTCAATGACTAAATTAAAGTGTTACGAAGACCTAAATGCGAACAAGATAATCTATGTAGCTATAAAAGCAATTACCTCTCAAAAATATCACTCTCAAGACTGAGATTCTATTTAGTGATGTTGATTTCACCCAGTTTTCCCCACAATTTTGGTAATCCAAACAGCAAAAATCACCTATTTTCATCAGACTGAAATCAATCACACATTTCACATCCATTGGCTGTCAAAAAATCTATTCTTCCTACATCATGCATTTATTTATTTACTTGACTATATTTAAAGCGGGTGATACCTATTTGTACATTCATTATAGGCACAATTTAAATACCTTAGAAATTATCAAATTGACTTTTAAATATTATTACATATTACGCTAATTATTTAACCTTTGCAAAATCCACAATTTTTGTGTGAAAGAGTGGAATACATTTAAATTATATTTGTACATACCAATAACTTTAAAAACAATCTATAAACTGCAATGGCAGCTTTTTATTTCTAAAGGTGGGTTGTTTCACAGAATTTGAAGGATTCATCAAAATTACTAAGCTAATATTCTAGTTTTGTGATAGTTTTATTTAAGTACTGTGAAACAACTAACTAATAATGTAATAATAACAGATATTGAATAGAACTTTCACAGAACTTGAATATTAACTTGAAATTTTGATGAGCCCTTCAAATTCTGTGAAACCCCCCCTCCCTAACTAAATCTTTTATGTTAACCCTTTGACAACCACATTGTTTCTAAGTTTTGTGAAAGGCAAATTTTATGTCTGATACCTTAGAAATTTCTTATATTTTTTGTTAATAGTTAAGATTTTTTTTCTAATTTTATTTTAATTATTTTTTTTATGTCAAAGGTTATTTTTTATTAGTAATGAAAAAACCTAAGACAAAAATTATTTTATTTAAAAAAATATATTTACAGTGTAACGTAACATGAATAAATATAAAGATAACATAAAACAAAATAATAATGGATCCCAGACCGAGTAAGACTGCCGAAACGGGAGCTGTCACTGTATATGCGACATTGGTCGCCGAATAACTATAACATCCTAGCAGAAAAAAAAGACACCCAGAGAAGATTCCCAACTATTAGAAAACAAAAATTTGACTCTTTGAAATCTTTATAATTATGGCAAAAAAAAATCACAAAGTTAGTGTTAATTTGAATTGACACTGGTAGTCAAAGGGTTTAAACATTTTTTTTTAATTACTTTTTGTAGTGAAATTATGTTCAGAAATGTGAAATATGGCCCTTCGTACACAAGGCTGCGCAAGTATCCGATATCTATGTTGTGTACTCACGTCGCAAGCAACTTGTCGCGCACAGTCCGTACGCAATCCTACTGAAATCTCGAGACCCGCATCAATATTTTATTTTATTTATTTACATTTATCAAAATAAGACATAATTACATATAATGGATTGTTCAATGCCTGTCTCACTGGTAAAATCCCTGTGTCGAGACAGACGAAGGAGGTACATAAATTATATGTATTTTTAAAATATAAGTAACATCGTATTTTCTGTGTACAGACCTCCTTGCAAATGTATTGCGGTGGTCGCGAAAATACTTGAGTCACCAGGTATCGAATACTTGCGTAGCCTTGTGTACAAAGGGCCTTAGTTTTTATTTCTCAGTCATTCAGTGTACATAGTTCTTAATTTGACTTCGATAACCCAAAAAAATTTATAGCAAAATCATTATTTATGCCATTCATGCTGGATCTCAGTTTAATGTAATGCTTGTTAATGCAAGTAATCAAAATACGAACCCTTAATAAAATATCAGTTTTGTCAACACTGGTGTTGGGTGGCAATTCAAAGCCACCTCACAGTAAGAGTTACAACTGACGATGATTTGCTATGATTTTCTGAGGCTAGTATTTTTATATTACATTCCAGTCATTATTTTAATAGTGAGGAAAAAATAGCTTTACTTTTTTACTGGAGTTAAACTCGTTTAAGAAGTTCCCATGCTTAAGAAGTTTGGTTTTTTCAGACCCTTGAAGACTCAATTTGAAATTTGGGTTAATTTATCCCACGTAAGAAAATAAATTCCCAGTCCCTTCGAAAACTTCTTAAGAGAGTTTCACTGTATTCTATATGAACATCATTAACCTTTTCTATGCGTCAAAAATACGTATGACCTCTGTCACACGCGGGGCTCTTTAAGTAAAAGCTTTGTGACGCACGAGTGAGCCGCCCGCGTGCAGGGCATGTATGGTTTTCCACGTCTAAAAGGTTAATGGGATTAAATGTAATTTTGGAAAAAAAAGTAACCAATTCTTAAAGAAATGTAACCAGTGATATTTTTGAAAATAATATACATATTGATAATTCATAAGGGCAGACCATCAATCAATAAATAGTATAAAGTTACACGCCACATCTTAAAACGTAGATCAATAGTTGATAAGTGCTATTATTATAAGATGCAATGTGTGTTATTTTATGTAATAAAGGCATTTGAGAGTACATTTCATTCATGATACTCCTTTATTGTCAATACACAAAAGACATTAAGGCCCGGTTTTTCATTTGCTTGGTTTAGCTATGAAAAAATCTTTTGTCTATAGCGGTCCGATGTCATATCAAAAAAATTATCATCCGTATAGTTTTAACACATATTTCAATGAAAAACTGGGCATAAATGACAATTATGATAAAATGAGATTTTTAGAATTAAAGAATGCCGCGACTAAATATTTTTTTATATGAATGGACACAATGGAGTAATTTTTACATATTTGGAGAAAAATGGTCTTTATCAAACACGTAATTAAATTTTTGTAAATACTTTTATTACCAAAAATAAATAATAAAATGCTTTTCTATACTCTATACTAAAATTGTTGTGCACAAATTATCTGTTCCAATATTTTTATACTTAAGATAAGTGTCGCTTTTTGTAACTTCTGACCAACAGCAATAAAATAAAAAATAACACAATATGTTTATCTTTTTCTACAATTGAATGTTTTCTGAATACTATACTTGCCCTTGTCTGGATCACAACTTGTAACATCTTGTCATATTTTTAGAGAATACAATAAATATTATTAACTTGTCGATTGTTTAAAAATAATAATTGGATGATTTGTATAGCGCCGTTTTTGTGAAAATCACCTCAAGGGCACTGTACAAATATTACTTCCTATTCTTTATCTAATTATGTACAAACAGATACAGAAAAACATACTTACCTGGCAGGTCGCTTCAGATGAACAGTTTTATTAGAAAATTTAAGTATAAAGACAATAGTTTTACACTTGCTATTTTGTACTCCCTTTCTATTGATGTTACATTTATTAGAAGATTGGTGGTACAAGAAGAGTTAGTATTTATTGAAATATTTGTAATTTTATGACTGGAAAATATTTTTAAAATGATCTTAAAAAGCGTAAGAAGCTTTTAATAGTAATTGAAATTTTTTTATTTATTTTTACACTTTTAGTTATTTACAGTGTTGCAGGCTGTGGACACATTTGTATTACCGATGCGTGAATTTTTACTGGGGCAATCTGCTAGTCTGTAATTTCTAAATTTGTAAATCTGCTAAAGTCTGTATGTAAGATATGTAATTTCTTCAAAAGATTGATATTTACTTTGTGGTGTCGTTATTAATAAATGAATTAAAATTTACTTCGTAATCACCACTTTATTAATATATACATATCAACACGTTTCGAAAGCAATGCTTTCCTCATCAAGAATATACAGAATACTAATTTGTCTATACGTGACATTATTATATTTTAGTATTCTGTATATTCCTGATGAGGAAAGCATTGCTTTCGAAACATGTTGATACATATATTAATGAAGTGGTGATTACATAGTAATTTTTAATTAATTTATTCATAGATGTTTTTAGATTCTTCTGAAAGGTTTTGAAATGGCTTTCTGAACTCAAACCAAATGGAAGGTCATTCCAAGAATGTGGACACGATACATTAAAAGATCTGTCCCCAAATTTAGCAGCATTCGTACGAGAGGGCTCAACCAGTCTGTTCGACGCATCAGACTTGGCCGAGCTGAGTGTAAGTTGCCTCCGAGTAAGATTGTCCCTCACGCAGAGATCAGTCAAATATGATGGTGCCAGCCCATTCAGTGGCTTTATATACCATAAGACAAATTTTGAACTGAACTCTTTCTGTGACTCGAACCCAGTGTAGGCAATCTCCGAAGAAGAGTGATGTGACAGTATTTGGTGGCGCCGCATACTAGACGAGCTACTGTGTTGAACACTCCTTGTAGTCTGTTCAAAGGTACATTAGGCAGACCAGCATACAAACTATTGCAGTAGTCCGGTCAGTGGCTGAGTTGGCATTGCGTTTGGGTCTCACCCAGGCATTGAGTTCAATTCGTCGGCTGGCCAAGTCCTCCATTTACGACACAAGCAACACTTCCGCTTACTGTGATGGTAGTAAGAGATTTTCAAATATTGTCAGGTTATTCATAACCAGGGAATATTTGTCTTTCTTTTTAAATAAAAAAAAAAGTCCAGCCTGGAGACGAGAGCATTTACCAGAGTATTGGCAGAATCTTTTGGGAGTCACCTTATGGATTTATCTACAGTCCAGCCTGGAGACGAGAGCATTTACCAGAGTATCGGCAGAATCTTTTGGGAGTCACCTTATGGATTTATCTACTTCTGGCAAATATTCTATTTAAAAGGGACTACAAACTTTAATAAAATATAAAGCGATCACCCTTGGGGTGATTTTAATCACTAAAGGGCGCTACAGCAAAATTCACCATGTATTATCATTAAAGTCAACAATAATTATCAAGCACTCTTCAAAAAATAAGAAAATAATTGTGTGGCAAATGTTTTATTATTTTTTTAACAAAACAAAATATTTGTAGATAAATAAATACATTTCAATGCATCATCAGTATGATGGACAGTGGCATATTCACCAAAAAATTTCATCAAAATATTTACGTATTCAAATTTTCAAATGCAAAAATTATCTTAAAAATTCAAGTCAGTGTGAATCCCATCTCTGTGTAGTAATTACTTAACCACTTTGAAAAAAAGACAAAAAATTATACATATGTATTGGAAAATGCGCATACCTACAATAAAATAATTTACTATCGTTCAATTTTCATTGCATTCTCAACAATCTTTCACATAAGGGAACTTAAAAAGCTGACAACTGGCCGATGTCTAATGCAATGATTTCCTAATACATAATGGTAGGTTGTTTTACTGCAATTAAATTTGGAAACTGACTGAGCAGCATGCGGTAGGTGCAATTTTATGCATGCTGATAAAATAAATATTTGCATTTAAGGATGACGTAGGCAGTGATGGATTTACATGAAGACTTTGTTTTTGTAAGAAAATGCATACAGATTTTAAAGTAATAACGTAATATCAGTAAATTATTACCGATTCTTTGTTTCAGATTATGTAATGGGACTAAGTGAATAAAATACAAAAATATTATAAGAAATACCCTGGTTATGAGAATGATCTTACAACAGAATAAACAAAGAGGAACGGAGCACAATTTCCTAGGTTGTTTATGGCTGGTGTAGTTGAAAGTTAATATAGACATGAATATTTCCTACGTATATATGGCTTATGTTCCTTTTCTCCACTTTTCTCCGTGTGTGAACTCCGTCATGGGCTTCCCAGATATTCCGCATGTACCGATGCCCACCCGACCGTTGACATTATCAGGGGAAGCGAATATACTCTTACCCTTGCTTCCGCTTCCTTGCTTTTTTGATGATTTTGCTGCGAAAGATAACCATTTGTTCTTTTCCGATTCGCGATCTTCTTCGATTTTTTTAAACCTCTGTTGTTTTTTCTGCTTCTTCTTTTTGAGGTAGTCCCGTGTGTGTGGTTTGCCCAGCCTAAAAATAGAATATAAAAATTAGAAAGCGGCAACAAAAAAAAATTACGAACATGGCCGGATTACCATATTTTGAAAAGTACACTTTTTAAACAAATGTTTAGTAAACACACATTACAAATAACATTGTTTGCCGAATAGAAATTACCCATACGTACACAGGTATTAAAACTACGGGGGTTTGCTCAAAGATAGACGTTTTAATAAGAGGGATTAATCTTATTTTTTAATCTCACTGTTTGACTACTGCATATTTAAAATTGATATGCCAATGTGTTAAGGCATAATCCATTAATTTCATACATTATTTTTTGCTGTATGATTAAAATAATAAAAATTCAATACGTGTTTTGGAGATTTCCTTTACAAACAAATTTCTTGTTATACAAATAATTAATAATGTATAATAATTGATAATAATAACAAATAATAAATAATAATAAAGAAGATAATATTAACACATCCCAAATGAACCACGAAACCGAAAAAACAACAGAAATTAAAAAGATTTCAGTCGCATCTGGGACTCGAACCCAGGACCTCTACCTATCCGGGGTAACCGCTTAACCAACTTAGCTAATGAGACCAGTTCAATTTACGCCATTTACACCGATATCATACTTCATGTTCAAGATTTGTTAATATTATCCTCCATTTTTATAAACTCAATTGCAATCTTAGTTATAAAAAATAAATCAAATAATTTAAATTTACCGATGTATCGAAGGCAACGAGCGGGCTGACGGACTGGCAAGGAAAAGGGCAAAAGCACCGCTTGAGGGACCCGAGCCTGCCATAGGAGTGGCAACTTGCCACACCAAATATTAAAAGGTGGGAACCCCGAATGTGACAATACAGGTTACTCATGAACAGACAAACCAGGCAACTACTCGCTGAGGCAACTCATAGGACTACTAACGTAAAACTGCCACCACACATGCAACTATTGGGTGTAAAAAACACCAATAAATGCAGGAAATGTGAAGAGGTTGAAGAGACTCCAATTCACCCATGGTGCCAATGTCCCACATTGATGGGGAAAAGACTCAGCTACCTGGGAAGACATATTGTGGAACCAAGAGACATAGCCGAATATCCAATGACAAACCTGTTGAATTTTATCAAAATGAGAGCTAGCAAAATAGGCCTACGCCTGAGTGCTCACGGGAGCTATGCAAACCGTTTCCGTATCAATAAAATAAAACAAAGTGTGACCGGTGTCAGGTTGAGTACTTCTTCGATGGAGGGGACAGACACTTTTACATGTACTAAAATCGCACTACCCAAAAAAAAAGATTATTTCTCAAAACAAAAATGGACAAGTCATGCACCTAATTAGATGTCTAAACACAAAATGATAATGATGAAAATAGGTAAATACCAATTTACATAGGATAATAAAGATAACGCAATACCTTGGAAGATTATCATAGAACTTAATTAAAACACGCGCGATTCCCGCTCAAAACTAAAGTAACTTTCTTGAATTAAATCAAACGGTCCAATAGATAGTCACAAGGGGATTTAACAGTTTATCACCTAATTCTACGCAATCTACATACATATAAGTACGCATGCATGGTTCTGCGGAATGCCTATGAAACGTACTGAATGCACCTAAAAATATGAATTTCAAGGGAAAAAGTCCGGTGATTAGCAGTCATGTCCCCAGTCTGCACACAATGCTGTGCACACTATAGCCTATAGACAGTCACTGTCCTCTCGTGTTGGATGTCCGTTCACTCGTAGGAATCATTGAAATTTTGAGCTTAAAAATTATTAGAAATAAATTTTTATATTTCACTCTGCAAATGTTAATTGCCTATATGTAAAGAATTCATTAATTTTGATGAAGAAAAAACTTTTGACTATTTTTTTTATTTTAGTAGGTTTCAGGAATATTTGGTGGGGATTGTCCGCAGCGTCCCCCTGTGAATAACCGCCACCGGGTAAGACAACCGGCTATCAGTCGCGTACGAATTACACAGTGGTTACTGATTAATGCTACTTTTTTAGCAAAAGTTGTGAAAGTGATTTTATAGTATATAACAAATTATTAAAATGTATGTTAGGTTTTCTTATCAATGAAAAGGTTGATATAATCAAAATGGTCTTACTTTGATGCCTCATCTCCGGAATCCTCAGCAGGCCTCTTGACACCTGATGATAGCTCCTTGATCTCTTCTATGCCGCACGTCTCGGTCTGATTATATTCCAGAAATGTGACCTTTACCGTTGTCTCTGTCACCTCCCCAATCAACGCCTCATAGAACCTGCAACATGAAGACACTTCCAATACCAGTCAAACTATTCCTTATTTTAATCAATTCTAATTAAAATAGTCTTAAAAACTTGATAAGCCCTTCAAAATAATTAATCCAATAAACCGGTTGGTGTTTTGTGGATTTTTTTAGGCCATGTAATACATGCTTAACATTTAGAATATGCATTAAATATAATAGTTATTAGAGATATGAGAACAACTACTGATATCAGTAAGGATTCGTTGATTAATTAAAAATAATTAATAATCAAAATAAAGTTTTAAAATATTTTTGATACTGAAAATGATTAACCAAATGAAATAGATCACTTAGATATGAAATATTCCATAAACAGTATGTTCAGTTATAAATAACCAATCATGTTTATAAACATTTTCTGGTAAAGTTTTACAATTCATTCTCGTTTTTAGGTTAATTTTATTTTTCTTGAAACCCAACTAAGAACCGATTGTATATATAATTCATATATTGTATTATGTATAAATAAGGTTCTAGGAAAAAACTAACCTAAAAACCACACAAAAAATTAAAACTTTTACTAAGCTTTAAAGGCATTATTTTGCATTTCCGCCGGCATAAATAGTTGTTTCTTGTTGTAATTCAGTTGAAACGACGTGTTATTTCAATAATATATGCGTAAAGAACGAGTCTGAAATGTAAAACTTTATCAATTTTCGTAAGAAAATGTCCTATAACATGCCACTAATGAGCTGTTCATAATATACGAGAATGGAAATAATGCAAGATTCTTGAAGATAGATAAATAAAAATGTCAACTAACTGCCCGTCAACTTTCCACTTCGCTTGGCATTTATCTCCAAGTTTCCATTTTCTTTTTTTATTTGATGTGCCTCCGATTCCTCGCTCTACTGCTAGCAGGGAAGCCGTAACATCGTCATCATCATTGCTGTGACCACCCGAACCTCGACTGTCTTCCGAAAACTTGATAGATTCCTCCTGTTGAGTTTTGATAAGATCTAGTGTCAATGCAATGACTTCCTCAAGATCAGATTTCAGTTTGAGTAACTCGTCATTGTTGGCATCTGATGTAAGAGCAGCATCAACCTTTTGAAGACAAGCATAATTAGAAGTCATAAAAATGAAAGCAATATAGCAAAATGTCATTTATAAACCACAGCACATAACATATTAGTAATAACAAATTATACCTGCTGTAATTGAAGCTTGTAATTCCTCAAATCGTCCTCCATGTTGAATATGTTCTAAATATAAATAGTTATTTCACTAAAACGGTAGTTAACACAGGGTTTTCAATAGAATAAACGCATAACCTACTAGAATATCGAGCACAAAATTAACGAACACAACTTAACACAACCACCAATCGCCATTTAATTTCGATTCGAATAGACAATTCCATAGAGAAGTTTCAATTCTGAAAAAATGTTTTTCCATGATTTGGATTTAGCGATAGGCACTGATAGGTGAGCCAAATCGATTAATGATCGATCATTTCAACAATCGAAATGTTCCGTGACATTGTCAGAGATAATCGATTCTCTCATATATCGGACTCGAGATATTCATTCGATTTTCTGAAAATCGATTACTCATTCGAAAAGACTGTCATGGACCAACTTTCTCGGTCTGAGAATAGATTTTCAGAAAATCGATTACTCATTCGAAAAGGCTGTCATAGACCAACTTTCTCGGTCTGAGAATCGATTTTCAAGTCCCAGTTACGAGAGAAACGATTTTCAACTGGATGGATATCTCGAAGGTACATTGTTAACTAACAATGATTGTTAGCTGGTAAAGATTACATTTGAACATTTTGTGCGCATGTTGATGTTAATTGTCATTTACATAAAAATGTATTGTAAGTGTTTTAATAGTTGTTTCTTATTGTAATCAAATGCAATTAAAGTTTTTCTTTAATATGCCTGAATGATATACAAATGTAAAAGATAACCTTCTATTATAATCAGTTTTCAACATAACTAGCTTTATTTTATGTCAAAATGAAATGGAATTACTTTTGATTTTCAAAATATCTCAAATTGCATTACTGGCAGAAGCTGTTGCTCTCGCTCACTGAACTCTGAGCGATTCATTCGAAACAGCATTCGATCATTTTGATGTTTCGAAATATCCTATTTCGATTATGCTCATCGTTACTGCTAAGTGTAAAGGTCCCTCTACATAATGAGCCATCAGCTGGCCAATGCGATGGCTTGGCGATGGCCCACGATATTTACAACGCCACTACATGATGGCGAGGTTCAGTTTTACTATCAACGTGCTTCTAGATGAACGTGCCGCTGCAGCAATATATGGTTAAAAAACGAGATTATTAGTTTTTATTAGCACATTAGGCAATAACATTACAAACAAGTGATATGTAAATGTAATTTTAAGATATTAGATACTACCTAATATCATAAAATTAATTTCGGAGTTTCTGAGAATGGAATTTATTTTAAATTCTTGTTATTGTTTTGTTTTTCCTTTCTTCCAATAATTCTAGCCCAATAAAAATAGGAAACAAATGGAGAGTTATTTATTTACTTAATTTAAATAAAATATTTGGAGAGCCATAATTTACAAAAATACATATTTAGCGTTTATTTTCATATTAAGGATTTTATATACATTCATCTAAAGAATAATTCGATGAATTTTATAGATTCATCACATGTTCAAACTACGCCATTACGTTTAAAAATGTTTCGAAGCTACATAAATATTACTAACTAGGACTTCATCTCCAGAGCACCTTCAAGCGGACACTGAGCAGTTCGCCACGTGTAGGGGGCGCCACCATCGCTGGCCTGCTATTCGTTGATGTGTGGACGAAAAACCAATAAGGTCATCCTACACCATCGCACGCCATCGCACTGCGCCATAAGCCATCCAACGCCACTACGCCCTCTACACGATGGGCCATCCGTAGTGGGCCAGCTGATGGCCCATCGTGTAGAGGGCCTGATTACGTATAATCCATAGATATACCAATCACAAAATAATAAATTATGTTGCTAGTAAAAGTAAACTATAAACAAATCATTGATTGCAAATAATGTAGTAGGTACCTAAATGCGCAGCCATACTATCCTAGTCCAATATATCATATTTATATGGATTGATATAGCCTTTTTCAATCACCTAAAATAAATGACCGAATTCACCGAAATATTTAGATTTAAAGTGTGCATTTTAAATAATAGGAATTCCCAGATTAGACCGGCCATAAAATAAATTTAGTACAAAGGCTAGCCGAACCCATTGTTAGGAAAAATCGTAACTAAAATAATATAATCTTAACTGCTATTTTGGGAAAGCCCGCAATTCCGTTGGAATTTTATGAGACGGCAATAAACACCTCAAAGGAATTGAGCCGAACGACGGAACAAAGGCCGCTGAACAATGCGGATTAAAAGATAATACCTACAGGTAGACAGGTAGACAGGAGGACAGTGGGCTCTAGGAGACATTCGATTGCCAGAGTCCGCCCAGGACGGAGAGTCGAGTGAAAGCTTCCACCGAGGAAGCACGAGTCAGGTGCAGTCTTCCACCGAGGAAGCACGAATCGTTGCAAGAGTCCGCCCAGGACGGAGAGTCGGTTGCAGTAGTCCGCCCAGGACACACAGCCAAGTGAAACCTTCCGCCCAGGAAGGTTCCTATTCTCGCTCCTTGGAGAGGCCACCCAGGTCCTCTGACGACGAGGGAATTCTACGCTTCCATCCCAGAAGGAAGTAACTGATCTTCGCCCTTCAGAGATCAACATCGGAGACCGCCCAGGCCTCTGATTATCGCCGCGTTGCACCTACTCCCGATCCGGAGGTACACGAATACGTAGTGCGAACGCGAGGACTCTACATACAACGCAGCCACTGGACCCTGGACATCCATCACCAAAAAGGGAAGTGCCTGACTCTAATGATAATTCCTCCCACATTGCCTAAGCCAGTGAACCTCTAATTTTAAGTACAAAGACTTTAACAGTAGAATTAAGTAATTACCTAAACCAGTGAACCTCTAATTTTAAGTACAAAGACTTTAACAGTAGAATTAAGTAATTCGGTATCTAGTTTTATTGAATTGTCTAATTAAGTTTTACTCTAGTTTTAAGACTAAACCCACGTATATAAAAATAAATTACTTGTAACTACCTAAGATCGCATTTCTATTCCTCCCTTTTTGCGTTATTCCTAGAATAATACCAACTGCCCGACGCACCGTCATATCAGGTTTATGTCAACACCCTTTCAATTTGTCATTGCCTCTGTATGGCATCACTGGTTACAACACGCAAAATAAGGAACTCCAGTCCATTTTTTATTTTTTTTTTATTAATGTTGACATCCTAACTTAATTTTCTGCTTATTTAATATTTTTTTAAAGTTCGTTTTCATGGTTAAAATAATTGTAAAAGGTTTCAATTTTTTTAGCCCACCAAAACGCACGAAATCTATGGTTTGTTGGGTGTGACGTCACACGAGCAGTCGGATTAGCGATTCAATAGGCGGTAATTGATATTATATGGATTCCATACAAAACTTCGAGAACTTTATACTCAAATTTACCTGCTTTTAATTGAAGAAAACATTGTAGAATATCAGCGTCTCCTTACTATTGTAGGTGAATTCTACCAAAGTGGAAAAATACATTCATATCCGCAACTAATTAACAATTTATCAGCGTTCAAAGAAAGTCTTTTAAGTCTTTTAATGCTTTAAATTATGTTTGCATATATAAGGCAAATCAGAATCGCGTGCGTTAATAGCTTCCATCGGTGTTCAACGCATGTGCGAAAACTGACGCATGCGCATCTATGAACTTGACAAACAGCCGGTGACAGCAGTAGACAGGTATTATAGGTATATAGGTATAAATATAACATAAATAGTTTGAATAAATTAAATAGTTTTGAACTTTAATGGCTTAAAATAAAAATAAATATATTATGCATTGTAAGAAATAATAGATTTGAGGTATCATTAGAAACCCTCCACTTCCAGAATAACTGAAGAAAAAATCACCAAAGAGCCAATGGCGTTGTTGTTTTGTGCAAGCGGTATAGATTATCAAGTAGACAAATTCGTTAAAATTGTTATGAATTTTCAAACAAAACCCTCAAGTAGTCGCTACATACAAACATAATTATTTTACGAGCAAAATTAACACTGCAAACAGCGAAATTATAAGCCATAGATTATAAAAAGCGGAAAAAAACCTTATCTAGTTAAAAGTTGGGCTCGAAAACTGCATGTGTGACGTCAGAAGCAGTGGTACCAACAGAACATGGTATTTAATGGTACGGTTTTTAATTCACTTTTATATAACAATTTATAAAATCTACGTATATAAACAATGAAAGTTACATATTCAGAATCGGCATTTGCTGATCTATACGAATATATATTTTTAAACCCATTATATTTTTCACTGGAGTTTCTTATTAAAAATAACTACAATATAGTATTATATGTATACGTATGAGACGACATGTGAATGTGAATGAAGCGAGGAGTGTATGTCGCAACGTTTACCTTTATTGCAGATAGTTAAATAATTAAAAAGTTTATTCATTCATTCGTTATTTATTTCTATTTTTCGAGACAATTTTTATAATCCCTTTAAGCCTACTATCAACATATGATGTAAAGTGAAATCTGGTGTTCTCTCTTTCTAAAACACGTGTCTGACCTTAAGAGAAAGGGAGATAGAACGAGTATTATGAGGACCGTCATTTGGTTCCCAATACGGAACAACTAGAATAAGAAACTTCAGTCCAATTTTTTTTTATCAATAATGTCGTTCAAACTTAAATACCCGTATATTTCTTTTTTTTCTAAATTTAATTATCATAGTTAAAATAATTTTTAATGTTTCAAGTTTTCAAAGGCCGCCAAAATGCTCCAAAACTATGGCCGGTCGGTTTTGAGATTAGAATGTCGAATGTCAAAACAAGGATGAGCTTTACCGTATATAATTTTATATCCTATTCATAGTAAACCTTAACTAAAAGTAAATAATAACATTATGTACCTTTTTAGAAAGTTTATCTCGAATAATAATAATAGTATTGATCATTAACATTTTCCCGGGTTGCCGGCAATAAAATGAATGAAATGAAATGATTATCATTATCAAAATATCCACATTGACAATTGGTTTGCTCATGAATACTCTAATTTCTTTTGTTAATAGTAGTTTTTTTTTTATATTGAACAACAATTATAGAGCTCAAAGTCAGCCAAATTAAGTTTAAATTTCACCAAAGCTAAAAAAATACAAAACAAAATCGAAAAATAAAAATCTCCATACTAATCCAAAAACAGAATACACACGTGACGTCAGATGTTCTAAATACAATGGTACCAATATAACAAGGTGTTCTGATGGGCTGATTATTTATTCATTTTTAAATAACGATTTATAAATTCTATGTATAATTAATTATACACAATAAAAGTTATTCAGTATCGGTGTTTACTGATCTGTATGAACATATATTTTTAAAGACATAATTTTTTTTACTGGGGTTCCTTATTGGCAGGATATAAGCAATTATTATGTAGAATGATGTGTATGTACTGTAAATTATTATATATATGGTAATAGCATTTCGTGAACGCTTCACTAGGAGAACCTGCGCTGAGGTTTCACATATTTATGATGTAGTATTACTGTGAAATGGTTGTACAATATGTTTAAGAATAATAAAAATATTGTCAAAAAGACAAAAATTATTAAAAAAACTTACTTTAATTTTTCCATGAGCCATCTTGGTGTTTTCATTTTAAATCTTTTAAACGATCGCAGCTCCCTCACATTTTTCTACTATAATGCCAGACTGTACTACAACAATTTGCTGCACTGACCAGCAAACTAAAGAGAAATGAATGGTTGCTACATTATCTTTTCCTCGTCAGTTACCAAAAAATATTATTCAGGTAAAAGAGCATTTAAAAGCGTGACTCTGTGGTTCTCCTTGCTACAGTTTGCTTAGTGTTTTAGTAATAATCATTTAACGTTCATCCCTTTTATAAGACTTCAGTCTTATAATTTTTTAGAAGGTAATTCGTCATCAATGGGGAAATACCTCCCACATTGTCAACTTTTTAAATCGATTCTGTAGTTTGAGATATCATACGCCGGCAAATTAATATTGAGAAACCCAACAAACAACTGCCTAACAATAATTGAAATGTGTAATTATTTTGCATATTTTTATTTAATTATAATTTTTACATTTAACTTCAAATAATTATATATGTACAAACATAGTTTCGCATGTGATATATTTTAAAGGCAGTCTAACTTAAATATAACGTTAAAATTATAACAAATTTTCAATAATAAGCTAATGAAATAAAATTAATTTAAGTAGTAAGTACGATCATACTTCTTTAACTTTTCATAAACTTTAAAATATTTTACTATTACAATATAATTAATAGAAATTCAAAGCTAATCTAAAAGAGCTATTAAAAAAAGCTAATGGATATGATTTTAATAAAGTAGATTATATTTGTGGTATTAAATCATTTCATGTTCACATAGTGATGTTTTCAGAAAAGTTATACATTTATTGTGTAGCCGATGGCTACTACTCCAAAAAATTGATAAGAATATTTCAAATTACTATCTTACTCATACTAAAACCACAAATTTAAGGATATTTGTTTTTTGATAAAATAATTAAAGATAATAAATTACTTCAGGGAATAAATTCGTCCAATGAAGAAAACATTTGTCACTTTTAGTTTAAAATTAAATGTAGGATAATTTTTTCTATTGCCGCCCGCTTCAAGTGGGCAACTGTGAATAATTCCGACAGTCACTTTACAACAGCTTTTTGATAGTAAGATCTACAACCATTTTAGGTTCAAAAGAAAGCATAGGTACATAATTTTGATAAGAACTCTTTTTTTGGTAAAAAATGAAAAACTACATATTTTTATTGAATAATTGAAGGTACAATGGGAATGTACAAATGAAGATGTTGCAAGCTTTAATCTAATGCATAATTTTAAAATAAACAAACCCCTATTTTATAAAGATTTCACAAGTATATATAGTGCATTCCAAGCAGTGTTCTACTTTGGTCAGAAATGTGGTCAGTTGTGTGAGCTATGGGAACTACATACAAGAAATAACCTTTCTCTTAAAGCTTTTACCACCGTTAATGTTTTTCATGTACCTTATTTATTATAAGAAAACATTATCTAGAAATAATTACAATATCCATTAGAAACTTGGTGTTTGAGATTATTAAGTGTTAATTATTTTCATTGAGTACAAATATATTGGGACGTCACAAAAATAATAGTAAACGATGCGTACAAAGTTCTAATAGCAGGTGTGTAAACAACATTATAAAAGCAATTCGTCACCTTAATTAGTAATTTACCAAGTCCATTTTTTCACAAATTTAAATTAGAATGCCACCTCTTAGCATTCACTATTACATATTACTATCAAAACCTTATATCTGTAATGTATAAGTTAGCAAAAAACTGTGTCAGGTAAAAGGAATAAAAATGACAAAAGAAACAAAAATGTATAAAAGATATTTAAAAGGGTGATTTGTTTTAAAAGTGTTTATGTTTTGGTAAGTACAAATAGCAATGGCTGCACTTCCGAATTATTTGTGATTTACAATTTTATACTTCGATTGATTCTTAAAATTCTTCATACTTATAAAAACAGTTCAAAATTGTACAATAACTTTTTTAATGTTAACATAAAATAATTTTTTTCTTGCATATGTGCATTTTTATTATATATGTAAAGTAGTTCCAAAGCATATCTCAAAATTTAAAAATTCAAACTATATAATAAAAAAAAAAACAGTTTTTTGTTTCTCTTGTAAAATTTGCTTAAATGGACTGACTGATTTTACAAATTAAGGTTAAGCGAAATGTGATAAGTGCTCATAGATGGAGCTAATTTAAATATTTTGGAAAAAAACGCTTTTACCACTGAATGTTTTTATATATTAAGATGAATTGTTTTTTGGGGGGTGTACATATGGAATATGAAATAGATTAATTTGTTATTGTAAATTTAGAGCTTAAGTCTTTTAAGAAACTTATATAAATACTGTATGTTAGTTTTACAAAAACAATTTAGTGTAACAATTTATTCTATTTAATATTCCGTGTGTACACCCGCCAAGAAACAATTCGTTTCAATATTTAAAAGCATTATGTGCTATAGTTCCGTATATGAGTGTGTATTACGTTTCGTTTAGCCTTAAGGTGGCGAATTGCAAGGAGATGAAAAAAATGTACACTTACAGGAAATAATAAATATTTAGTTTTATGATTTAAGATAACAATAAATGTGAATATTTTGTGTGTTGCGATAGTGTAGTATAAAATGATCAAAGTAATGTAATTATTTCAATAGGTTTTTATTTAAATATTACAATATAATATCTGTAGAGGGTATGTTTAGTCTATTTTGGTGTTATGAATTTATTTAAAAAGGCTGGTGGATAGAGGATAATATATAAAAACATTTTTAAGTACATAATTATTATAGAACTGAATAGATGCCCCAGGTTGTTCATACGTCTTCCATTGGGAAGCAAGCAAGCTCAGTAGGTCAATCAGAAAGGTGATAAAAAGCATTTTCTTTTAAAACACTGAATATAATATGTGTCAAGACCGGTGATTTCCAATAAATTATTGATTGAATTTAGCTTCTTTTATAAAACTGTAAAGGTTATAATTTTTTTAAAACCTAAAAGCTTGTTGGTACATATTGTTGTAATCAATTTATTGAAAGAATGACAAGATAATATTGATTAATACATGTTTTATTATAAATGTTTCATTACATTTAACTATAATTATAAATATGCTTGGTATCAATACGAAAAGGGGACTCTCCCGCTGTAAGTTATTTTTTATTCTAAATAAACAATGCTCAGATTGGACAAGTTGGCGAAACCCATAAGAAGAATTATACAATTTTTACTATTTTTAACAAAAGCTTTAGAAGTCAAGTGGATAAAAAAATGTATTTATTTATAATGTTTAGTAAAGTAAGACGAGGGGCTCTTTGTGTGAGAATTTATAAACAAAATGAATCATCATTTCATAAAAGAAGAATTCAAACTAAATAATAGCAAACATATTTTACAATATATACAAACCTAGAGATAAATTGTTTATCTACAATGGAATGGTCAGTTATGTAAACTAAATACTTAACTTACGTATATAATTATGAATAAAAATTTGAATTACTTAGATCTTATGAACGCAAGTAATCACGAGGAAAGGGTTTAAAACAAATATTTAATGCAATTGTTAGAATAAATTACATTTTTAGCCTTGACTTTCTTTGTAAAAATCTCTGAATCAGTGTTCCTGTTACTGTAATAGAACCCAGTTGATAATTTATTTGGGTCTTTAGATCTCTACAAAATCCACAAACATAAAATATGTATGTTGAAAAAGTTACGCATGCATAGACTTTAAATACAATTTATTTTTGAACACTTTCTTTTCGTGAAAGTTACGCGTTATTATAGTAATAATGACATATTATTCGGCTCTGTGATAATTCTTTCATTCATGATGTTAATTTCTTTGCAAATTGATAAGAAAAATGAATATATTATTTAACTTTTTGAGTAAACTTATGTACTACTTGTGTTCTAATATATTTCTTATGTATCTATCACAAAAGCTTGTTCTTTCATCGATTATACAATATAATATAATGGCAATAGATAGTTTTTGCCTTGTAAATATTAATATCTGGTAAACCCAACAATTATAACAGGTCTACACAACTACAAAATATGTCAGTAATTATTATTCTAGGCAGTTACAAAATGGACCGAATTAAAGTTATGTTGATAAAATTGTATATAATACGTAGGTACTAGTTATCAAAAACGTTAGCTCTAATGACTTCTTGGTGCATCGATTAAAGGAAATATTAAATTTAAATGTATCTACTTGAACAAAAAGGTATTTCGAGAAAAATAAATGTTTCAACAAGCCATACTGAACAAGAGGCTGCACTGTACATAAGAGTTTGTGACCAACACATGACGGAGTGAGAAAGCTTTTGTTTACTATACACCACTAATTTCTAATTTAATTAAGATTCAGAACTGAACTTTAATTCAGTTTAATTCCGTGACCAACTATTTGCACATTCCCTTTGAAGCGGTCACGACTTCTTTGTAAAATCGTTTTGATGACAGTACCAAAATTTTTGCGACTGGAGAAATATATTTTCCCACTCGCCAAATAAAAATCTCTTATTATATTTGAATGAAATTTTTATAATTTTAAATTTAAAAATCGATCGTTAATTTACTAATTCCGAGATATTATAATATCTTCAATATTTTAAATATTATTATTGTAAGCGTCATTTTTGTGCCCTAATTATTAATTATGTTTTATCTACAAAATAAAGATAGATTTCGTTTAAAATTTAAAAACTATTTTAGGGATTTTTTTTTATCAAAAGCAGTAAGCGTCTTTAACCATTAATTCTATGAATGCCAATATGCAATAAAATTTTATTTGCACTACTTATTTAATTTTTTTAAATGTAACATTTTTACCATAAAATGGAATTGTTTTATAAGGGACACTTTCATGGACCGCCTTTATAATGAGTCATGTTGATCCCTGAATCGTTTTATTTGTACATGCCTCAATGGTAAATGGTTATCCATTCCAAATTACCAAAACTAGATATTATTTCTTCCGAGAATACAACGGTTTATTCCATTGTAAACCGCCCATGGTCATGGTGAGTCGCCTATATACCCGGTACAAGCTGCTCTATTAAAGAAACGCGAAACTAGTAAGCTTATATGGTATTATTACAAAGTGTGAACATCTTCTCATACTATATCTACATAAGCCGTTAATCATAAATGGATTAACCGTCTGAGATATCTTAAAATGTCAAAGAATTGTTTGAGTGAATAAATGTTGCAATACCTAGCGAGTTGATCGAAACTGAAACATTACAGTTTTTTTACGATATCCTTTCAATCCCGACAACACAAACATGACTCAAAATACAGACACGAAAAAGGGAATAATTTCCAAATCGGGTTCACCTACGATTTCGGGTAAAAATTACCGAAAAGAACAAAATTTTAAATAAAGTCGAAAACTTTTACAATTTAAAAATAATATTAATATGAATGCACATTATAATGCAGTAGACTTTTTAGATATAGTTGAAAACATATTTTCAATTCAGTGAGTCATCTTCACAGTGCTAAATGTATTTTAAATAAAGCCACGGTTTTGAGAAGTGCAATCGTGCTTGAATTAGCTATATTAAACAATTGAACATTGCTGAAAACTATAAGGGAAGAAAGCCTTGCAAGATCTTCCCGGAAAAGTTAACTCTATAAAACCTTCCTAAGCACCTCTTTGTGAGCTTTGCAGACTAATACATTTGTTGCAAAATTATTCGTTATCAATTGATCACATTTTAATAATTGTATTAATTACCAAACTTATGGTTAAGAATTCAGATATTTAATAGTTACTATTTGCATTGTAATACTCATTTTTATAAATTTAATGGTCTTTAGTTAAACTTATTATACTACGATTTCGAACTGTTACTTAGTTTCTTAAAACTATAATTTTCTAGTTAATTACTAGCCTCCGAAATAAGGAAGGCATTCGAATATTCAAGCTAAATACAATTATTTACATAATTATTTAGATTATAATAATAGTAATTATTCTTTATGGTCTTTTATAAGCACAAAACGAAATAAAAAAGAAACGCTTATTTGCTTTATTTCAAAATAAATGTAAGATTTTTCGAAAATACTTCGAATTGTAATGTAGATTGTTGAATACCAAAACAGCTGGAGATTATTGGAATTTCTTACTGGGGGGAATCAAAGGAAAAAAAGTTGCCTCGTGGTTTATACATTTTTCAAGATTGGATAACTAGAGACATCAAATAAAATCCGAAATGAGTAAATTCCAAATCAAATAACTGTGGACATACAGTAATTTTACGACAGTCTCTTCACTAAAGATAACACAATAATATATCGATTACGACCATCCGATGATGTAGTATTGTCGAAAACTGAACGAAAGTGGAAAATTCCTCCAATTAAATTCTTAGTTTAAGTAAATAGTAAGTACATACGCCTTAAGATTTTAATTATTTATAACACTGAAAATACTTAGAAAAAAAAGTGAATCGTCCTTGAGATTTGGTTCGGTTCCAGGCGGTTCGAGATGGGGGGGGACGGGGGCGGGGGATGGGGCCAGGGGAGGAGCGTGTGTCAGACCTCCTCGGCGGCACGGGGCCTAGGGGGCTCGGGCCTCAGCAGGTGCAGGTCCAGCGGCACGGGGGCGTCTCCTGGCCTCCTGCCGCGAGGGCCCTGCCGCCCGTTGCTGCCCCCAGAGATAGGGGTGATGATGATCTCAGTGGTGGCGGCCACGCGGAGGAGCGCCGTGTCTTCTGTTGCCATGGAGTCGTAGTCTCCTTCGTGATCTATCTCTTCCAGACCCCCCTCCTCCCCCTCGTCTAGTGCCTCGTCCTCCCCCTCGTCCAGCGCGTCTCCATCCCCGGTGGCCCACGCACCGTCATCTGCAGAGCCGCTATCACTTCCGTCGGCAGACCCTGGAATCATCAGTAAAGTTATCGTTATTGACATTGTGTAAAATCGTAAATGCATTAGTGGCAACACTGACAGATTGGCAGCGGTGGAATCAAGAACTAAAAATTTAAAAATAATTGTTGTTCCTGGTTTCACCGCAGTCATTTCCTCTGGGGATGGGGTGTGGTACCAAATTTCTAATTTACATAAACATTTCCATAAACAAAACAACACTCAGAAGTAAGTAGATTCGCTGGCTTATGATCACAATAACCATAATCAAAAGATTCCTATGTTAATCTATGAATACCACATTAAAAACAATTCAGATTGGCATACATATCTGTGCAGGTGGCCAAAAGAAAACTAAAAAACGAACTTTTTTTTTTAGTTCGTCGAGAGTAATTTTGTATCGACAATTTTCACAGTAGCGACACCAATGCACAGATAAGTTTGTGGATCTGTAATAGAATATAGAAAAATATGGTTTTAAAATAAGAAACATTAACGAAAAACAGGTATGAAAAGAAGAAAAACAATGCCATTGTTTCCTCCCGCCACACAGTGACCCAGCATTATGTTCGCCTCCTTTGGAATCGAATTTAAAATAATTAACAGTGTACTAATTCGTACAGAAATAAAAATGGCGTGATGGTTAATTGGAACACAGTTTTGCGTTAAATCCATTTTATTTTGAATTCTAAATACTCACCTCATTAAAACAGTTCCCCTACGAATAATTTATTTTAAAAAATGTGTTTGCTACCAAAGAATCGGTCGCAAATGGCCCATATAATATCAACTCTGAATAAACAACAGCAAATGGTACCATCACGTTTTATCAATTTAGGTAGGTAGCCATTATATCCGGAGTAGAATTGTGGATTTAAATTTTTAATGGGTAGCGAATCCAAGTAGTTTCGGTAAACTGTGAATTTGAATATTTATAGGGTGACCGCTGCATCTCAAAGACCTGTTCGACCCGAATCAATCTTTCACAGGGAGGGGGCAAGATTTATCGCATTTCAAATGTACTTTATGTACAAAGTGGACTTTAATCCAGAAATGTTCCTTCCTTTGTAATGTCAGATGTTTTTTTTCATGCATTTTGTAGAAGATTCCCTCGATTTACAACTCACTCTAAGTTCTAGTGACGTTTTTACAGCCGCTTGTTGAAAAGACATATCGTTTTCCGACGAAGAGATTGTAGAATTGTTTAAATAAACTATGCCGGTATTAGTTATGTTCACGGTAAAGTTGTCCGAGAAATAAATATTTATTTAGATGATATTTGATGTTGTTACAGTAGGGTCAGTAGTCAGTAGGTATAACATCGGTGGCTTATTTCAAAAATACTTGTAATGACCACACCATGGTTCGGTGACGTGTCGTCTTCAACGTGCATCTCTGTTTGCATGGCGAGGAATCGAACTCGTATGTTTATAGGTTGGATATAGTTATTACAGTCGCAATGATACAAGTATGAAGCTATGGCAATAAGAAGGACGAGACAACCATTCATTCGCTTATATACGTCCATAAGTAATACTGTCTCATTCATACTCGATTGTCCCTTTCTTATACTTGGACATTCGTTCACCACATTTATTTGGCGGAGACGGGGAGGCAAGGGAGAAGTGGAAGGTTTGGAAGTACCTGGCTATTCAAACCTGGCAACAAAATATAACTATTTCGCCAATGTTTCCATTATGAATGGTGGTCTCTCACCAGAGCAATGCCGGGACCATTGACCTCTCTGGAACGTGGTGCAAACTTACCTTATAAATTTTAATCCTATTTGTGATAGTAATAAAACTAGGAATCATTTGTATTAGAACCTGTGACCTGTGGGAAAAGGATCAAATATCTTGTGAAAAAAAAGTTCGTCGACCCGTCTAAAAGTTTATTCACATCTACCGGCACCGTGCAGTGCAGACGCGTACAGTGGCAGGCATGGCACAGAAGGGAATATTCACATTACACCATGCGTGAATGTGTTCATCGATAGTATATTTATTTATTATTATTTACTTATTTTTATTCATGTATTATTATTTATTTATTACTGTTTACTGATTATTATTTACTTATTATTATTTACCTATTATTATTTACTCACTTCTTCTTGTTAACAAAAATATGGTCACCCTATGATTGTGGCTAATTGGAACACAGATAATTTATGATAGTTATTTGGGTTACAATGTAATTAATATTTTTGTAATCTATAAATGCAAGGCCCAACTTAAAAATATACTGTTAAATTAAAAAAAATATAAATATTTACATATCGTTTCACTAAAATTGTAAATTCGCTCATCTCAACACAGGAGTGTCCTAGTGAGATGAGTGGCTAATATTTTTGTTTTTTTTTAAATTCAAGACTAAATAAATAAATAAAATAATGAATTTCCGCATTCTACCTTTATAGTTTCATAATGATGTTATGAAATATACAAAAATGAACATTAAATAAGAAAATTTCGAAATACTTGGAATATCATACAACCTTCCGTCAAACCATCAGTATTAGAGCGTGCACACTCTAAATGATAATGTTAATTTAAAAAAAAACATTGTCAATATTATAAATGTCTTTACAATATAAGTAAAACCTACAAAATAAAACATTACAGTAGTGAGTTGTCACCATAAGAAAAATAAATATTTTCTCATCATATCAACGGGATGTCGTTTAGATAAATAATATTATTTGCAACCTGCAACCGATCGGACGTAGTTACGTAAACACGTAATGTTAAATGAAGGGAATAAACGCTTTTCAAACGCCACGTAACAATAATAAATTGGCTCGTCCCTGGCAAATATGTTTTCCGGTGGAACGAAGGTTTTGGAAAAGACAGGTCACGTTGATGTTAAAATTTAAACACGTGAGCCTTATTGGACGCTGCAAAATAATTCGTAGGATTCCCATAAAAATATATATTACGTCGGTTTGAATATGATCGTTTTCCGGTAAAGCACGAATAGTTTAACAGTAAATGTAATTTATACAATAAGACACGCGATTAAGATTTCAGTGTACAAAGGTTTTTTTTTAAATAACCGATACATTTTGCGAAAATCGGAACTAGTAGGTAACTGTTATCCAGATTCGCCCGAGCATAAACACATTTTTTCGTTAGACTTAGTCTCTACCCAAAAAATGTGACCAACAAATGGCGTATTGACCGATTTTAGATTGTTATAAGATGAATAGTTCACGATGGAGATGAAGTTGCGATCTGAAAATAGTTGCGTTTTCCTAAAACATTCAAGTTTCATGATACCAGAACTCACCGTTCGCCAGTTTTCGTTGGTTTAGATATCGCACAAACATATTCTCTTATCCATACCAAAAACCAACATTAAACACCGCAAATAACCGCACAAATATATGGACTCATAATAACGTGTATCGTCATGATACAATTATTGATCTCTCAATTTGCCATATCTCACTTTTAATTAAACCTTCGCCTGTCAGCTCTGGATTGCCGGGTAGTCCCAGTGACTGCCTCGGGACCTGCCATAATGTTGCCATCGTGTGTCAGGCTTACGACTTGCCCGCGGAGAATTAGTACTGAACTTGCATCCTTATAAGATTAGCGAGTCATACAAATTGACTTCTAAAGCGGCACTAAATATAACGTACAAGACAAGTGACTATCCTGTCTTGAACGAAATTGCATTTAAACGATGAATTCTAAATATGCATTTGACAGTATAATGTCTAATGTAGCGTCTGCGTCTTTGCAAAAATTGACATAATATATGACCTCCAACGAAAGAAATCCGCAGGTATCTTGAATAGCTACAATTAAGAGCCAAGTAGGTTTTTGGCTTAAGTGGTGGAATAAAGAATGCATAAAACAAGGAAAATGATTTGTTTTCGCTCGTTTTTTATATTATAACTCTCCCAGTTTTTCAATCACCATGGACCTAACGCCACTGCATATGAGGGGTCGAGCTTTTACAAGTAGATACACCCTTTGTTATTATTTATTTAACCATTATGACGCAAAGAGCAATCAGATAGGAACTTAAAGGTCAAAATAAAAGAAAACTTATTAGCCTTAAAGTTCGTCACTTATTTAATATAATATACTTCAATATATTGGTTGTTATTTAACCCAAATACATAATATTAAAGTAATCAATTATTTCACAGAACTCATCACCATGGTCTAGGACAGGGGTCGGCAACCTTTTGAATAGGAAGAGTCCAAAATTACAATTTACAAAATTTCAAAGTTTTTCAGGAGCCACATTTTTTTTCTTGCCAACAATAAATAGCGTAGCGTATGGAACTAAAGTGCCGCAGCTTCACATCTAAAGAGCCGCAGGTTGCCGACCCCTGGTCTAGGAGTCTATTCATGGTAAAGAAGATCTGATAGTTTGTTCTTGTGACCGTAGTGTGAAATAAGACGCAATACCTAGTGATTCTAGTAGGTATGTGAAATTTTACAGGTTACGCAGATTGGGAGGCCTATTCTGGTTCTTTTTAAGGAAAATTCCCTTTCCTTAGACTTAGAGACTTATTGCTTAACAGCGGAATTTCGGAAAGACATAGTAAAAAAAATCCTATACAGATTGTTAAGAGATTATTTGAAAATACTAATTGATGAAATAAATGAATAATTTTGAACCAAAACTTTTAAAAACAAATACATTATTTATATTACTTTGCATTTTTATTTTATTTTTAAATAGCATAAATACGCTTTTTTTTACGAAGAATTACGTTTTGTAAAAAGGTACCTATCTCACTAGATTGTAATGACCCTTTTAATCTGTCACTACTTCTAAAAGTGACATTTGCCGCCGTGGTACATCTATGGTGGTATATCTGTACCGCCGCCGGCCGTTGTGCATTGTTTTGTTTACCGTGCCGAAAATTTTAACATCTATGAAATTACCACGTAATAATTATTATCACGTTATTATCTCAATAATTGGTAACTTACTTAATATTGAGTTTGTCTCTTTTTAAAACTACACAAATATTGATATTTTTCACGAATATCATTCGCTCAATGACAGCTAATAACAGCTGTCATCCTAGAGAATCGGTACCGCAGTTAAGCAAGAAGTCTTTAAGCCTAAGGAAAATGATAAGGAATTTCTCTTAAAAAGAAATATAATAGGCCTCCAGGACACTCAATAATAACGTTTATGGTTTTATTTAAAAAGATTACGTCAACAAATGCTCATCCCTGGGACAAACTTAGAAGTCTTGATTCATTTAACCCTTACCACTCCTTTGTCGGGTGCCAGCCGACATTACTATTTGTACGCTACAACTCAGTTGTCGGCTGGTAGCTGACAAGATATGCTAGAAGATGCCCGTGACGTTGTTTCTTGTGATTTTTCGATAAAAAAAACCTTCAAATTCACGTTTTAATAAGATTTTGACTGTTATCCGTTTTTGTTTAACTATGAAATAACCTTTTTGTAACTGCCTATCAATAAATTAATATTTTGACATTATTTAAATTAGAGTTGGCTGACGATAAACATTAAAAAAAATAATGGAGTGGTAAGGGTTAATAAGAATGTATAATTTATGAAATACATAGATATTCTTAAATTATAGTTAATATATCGTAAAAATATATTTTTCACTCTTTCCGAAGACAGCTAATGACTACTGTAATATGAGATCATTTTGGGGAGTTGTATTCTAAATGGCTTCATATAAATGCACAGAATATAATAAAATTTGATAATGGTAATAGTATGCAGCTTCTTGTGCTATTTTTGGGGAAACGAGGGTTTTAATAATCCTTTATTTACAGAGTTTCTTAGTGATAACGTAAAAGATAACAATAAAGTACTCATTGTTGTACCTTACTATGGAAGCGAATATTGTTGTTTGGCCTGCTCATACTTCTAAAATATATCTGATAATAGGAAGAGTAACAGGGCTTCCATCTTTAGCCCTTCCTGGTCGGTGCTGTCAACTGATTTGACATGCATCTATTTATTTAAATATCTCTGTAAATATGCTAAACACAGAGTTCGTACTGTAGGTGTTCCTCAGCAATACATTTATGTATTGGATAAAATAATTGAAATATATAAGTATTTATCGAACGCGACAAAAAAAAATATTTTGTCGATAAATCAGGAAAAAAAAAGTTAATATATACGTGTATGTATGTCTGCGTGCGTTGATAGCTTGCCGAGTGGTGCGGCAGTGATCGAGAAGGGTACGGAGTTTCGCTAACCGTGCCACCATACGCAGTCGTCAGTACTATCCGGTGGTCTGCCGATTGTAATGAACTTATCATGCGTTTTATGCGTGATCGGGTTTTTTCCTCGTTTTCAGCACGTATACTCAATGTTTTACTCATGCTCATATGTACACGCGTACCTATGTACTTCTCATAGAATGAGTTACATAAGTAATAAATGTAAATTATTTATTTTTATCCAACTTAAAAATACAAAATTCTAAATGCGTACCACGGTACCGGAGCTCGAGGGATTTTCTAGCACCGCAAGGGAAGGGTTAAGTATTGTCAGAAAATGAATTATTAACCGATTTGAAATGCCTGAAACTGTTAACTATAAAAATTCAGCGTGAAAATTTATTCAGTTCTGAATAAAGTTTGAAGCCGGCAAATAACATAAAAGTCGTTTATCACAAATGAGGCATTAAAAGCCCGACTGTAAACTGCAACCCATTGTTCCACTTAGTACGGTAACTTTATTATCCAGTGACGTGCTGCATTCGGTTAGAAATCTTTTTTTCTTCATAAAACTTATTAAACAGCCAAGCAAGTTGCATTTATGAATATAGCTATCGCATATCGCGTTCTGAAAATATTCCAAAATTACCAAAAAAAAAATTAAGCTGAACAAGTCAATGATTTTTTTATGTATTAATAAAACTTAAATATGATAAAATGTCTTAAATTATGAAAAATGCCATATAAAAAAATATGCTACTGCATAAATATTAGTATTAATAAATTGATAAAATCTTTATCTAAACGTCTTAGATCATACGTAGGTAGAAACTGTAATATGAACTAACCAAGAAAGAGCCTGCGTGCCTGATGATACGGTCAATGAAAAATTTATTTGTTGAGTGTTTGGATCCGGCTCGAAGGACCAATTACCATCATATATACTATTTGGGGTTCTCATTCGGTGATATATTAAACATTATCAAAGATTGGTCTATTTCTAATTCCAGGGACATATAAGGGGAAAAGAAAAGCACGAAACCGCGGGAGGAGTGGCCACGCTAAAGTTTAACCCGGCTCCGTATTAAATTCTTCAGGTGTCATAAAATGTCTATTCTTCCTTGCTCAGCTGTTATTTATGCCACCGCTCTGAAGTGGAATTTATAAGATAAGATTTACGTCCAAAGAACAGTGTTCTGAACTAAAAAAGCTACAAAAGTTTTAAAATATTTTACAAAGTTTACAAAATATCAACGACTCGCTTCGTAACCGACGTAGCAAGATAAAATAAAACTACACAGATAAAACAAAAATGTTAAAAATGTCTTTTGTTTAACTATGTATCTAGAAACAAACTATGCTAACGAATTAGATCCTTATTTATTACTATTTTTTATTTATGAATAATGGTAACATTTTCTAGACCGTAATAAGATAATCTTTAATATGAAAAAGATTTTCCCTTTATACATATTTTTGTAAATAGCCAAAGGCTTTGGGCCTATATTATCACGGAAAAGGGAAAGCAAACGGTTTCAATCCTTGCTCTGAAGAAATATGTATGGAATCCAAACAATAATATTACCCAATTAATATATTAGATACACACCATCCTAAAAGTTTGTGGTCGGATGCTTAGACAAAGCAAATATAACCGCGATGTCTCAAAATTTTCATAATAATTATTAGAATTTGTTTGCATGTATGTTTACATTAGTTCATGATGGTGTAATGTAATATAAAGTATTACGTCTATACGTTCTTATATGTAGGTATACAACAACACGCAAAGGGCGGAGAGGGGGTGCGAAGCTCCAACCCCTACTCAAATAATAATATTTCCCAGAAAATAATACTGCTTTGATTTTGGGATCGCAATCGAAGATAACGTTATCTAAATCATGTTTTTGATTATTTTTTGCAACAAATATATTATACACATTGTAAAAGAGTATACAACCTTAGGCAGATAAATATATTTGTATATTATCAAGTAAAAAAATATTTTATTTATTTATCAGATCACGCCGTAGTGTAAAAATCTTTCCCATTTGTTTATCATTGTTATTTTTTGAACTAATTTATAATCGAATATTAATAATAAGTTGCAAACTGACTAACGAACCAGTGATTTTTAAGTGCATGATTTTTTCCTTAAGATTATCTTTTGCTTTTACTATAATACTCGTATACGTACATGATTTCAATAATCCTGTCAATTTGCTAATCACCGTTGAAACTACAGTTTAAAAAAAAATCTACTCGTCATCTATCTCATTGCGTTGAAAAAAATGAGATGGCTTAAATAACTCCTGAAAAAGAAATCACCCCTTGAAGCGGTTCACTTTTTTCACTCACTCAAATTGTTTGACTATCATCTCGTTATAATTGTAAATCTGTTTTATCTCTGTAAATCTCCCATAAAAGACTAGTCGAAAGAAGAACTAATCTGCGCTTCAGATCCCCCTGTACCCTGGAGGTTGCATTAGTCAATCCCCGACACGTTCATTATGGTTCCTTGTATTTACTCCTAACCAGACCAGGAAATTATTTATCGATTCTCCAAGACCTCATCCCCTTTCAACAATTATATCAAAACACTGATTATTAAACTTTTTAATTAATAACTCATTTTATCTCTGAATGAGCGTTTAAAAAGTTACCGTAATTTTATTTAAAGGGTTGTACCTACCTATTCCAACATCCGATAACTTTTGAAGGTTGGCACATTTCCTTCGTGGCGAGAAATCATTATTGAATTGTGTCCATCACCCCTTAAACTTCTTCAAATCGATTAACTTTAAGATTGAAAAATAATTACCGATTAAAAGGACGAAAGTTTAGTTTGTACTTGGTACGCACGCAATAAACCTGATTAAAACATTTTTACATTCCATTTCTGGTGAACGTAGGAACATGTGTTCCTTTGGACAACATGTTTTTTTTTCTATTTAAAATCATATCAGTATGCAAGTTTATGTTTTTTGGTGCGCAGATAATATTCTAATTTTTACTTTATTTACGGTCTCACCGTAAATGATGTTTAATTACTTAAAGAAAAATACACCTTTTGTCCAGAAGAACAATACAGGCATTTTTCTCTGTAATATTATATTTAAAAAATTCTCTTGTTGAGGTTGTTATGAGACATACAACTAGACCTACGTCATAGTAAAATAATAAGCATTCCAACACTGAAAAGATAATACACATTTGAAATTTAAGCAACGAATGGTCAGACTTTTGGACAACGAAACACGCCCACATCGTATTTCTCGTGTTCTTCTTTATTCTATGCATTCCAATGTGGAATTCAAATATTGTGCATTCTAAAATTTTCAAAACAAAACCTCTCTAAATAGAAATTGAAAGTATTTAAATCATGCGCGCACGGGCGACTTTTGTCACGTGAACAATTTCGTCACTGTTTCAAATAGCAGTAGGTATACATGGCAACGTCACATTAGGGTGACTTTTAATGAATTCATGTGGATTTTAAAATAGTGATGGAACTTTTGCTGCGACAAAGTCACCCGCGTGCGTCAGGATTTATCTTTTATACGAGAAAAAAACCAATCAGAAATCCTCACTTTAACTTTCACGGTAGAAACCGGGTGTTAAGTCGTGTTTCCCTGATTTTTAAATCCATATTTTGAAATATTACAATTAAATGTTTAGTAAAATAAAACATGAGTGTCCAGAGGAACACGACTTTCCCCTACGTATGAAATACATACGAAGCAAGACGGAAACGTGGTAATGAGAAAACTTTGTATTGACTTTCTAACCAGACCTGCAATTCTATTGTTGGGCGGAAGATAAATTCGGGAAAAAATCCCACGAAAACCAAACGGGGGTTTTCAATTTATCGCGTATTTTTTACGTCAACATTTGGGAATTTAGCTTGTCGTCCTCTCACACAGCCGCCATAAAGCGGTACCCGCTGGTAAATATGTATTATATGAGAGCGCCGTAAGGGAATATTCTATTTCATTGCATTTCGGTTTTTCCGCCTATTTCGAAAGCTCGAGGTGTAAAATATATGGCGACGAAGGGTTACCACTGAAAACTTTAAAGATAAAAAAAAAACAAAGCGTGCCTGGCAAACATGAAATTTGCGTAATTTGTATTCAAATATCACGTATCAAGGATACAAACATTCCGTATTGGAAATAAATTGAAACTGTCGGATTGCTCAGATTTAATGATTTTAGCTTATATCGTTTTGAGGATGCATTGCTAATACAAGTCGAGTAATATTTTAATTGAAATTTTAAATAACGTTGTTTTACCCGCTTTGTAAATTCAATGATACACCAACCCAAAATACAGGGTTAAAAGAGTACTTGATAAATTGATTACATTATAACGTAGTACTTTTTAAAAATATCTCTTATTTTTGTGTACCTAATAGTAATACTAGCATAATTGGGAAAACGTTTTTCCACAATCTATTCATGTATTTAAAAAAACACAAGAAGACATTCAAATTGCACTACAAGCAAACGGAATGTTAAACTATAACCGTTTTTGGAACGGTTCAATATTAATTTATTATTAAAATGAAATAAAAAGTATTTTGCATTGTGTCAGTAATGCATTCACACGGCGATATTATCCTCAGGGTGGGCGCTTGGAGTTATCCAGAACCTTGAGTATAAACAAGATTAACTGTGATTTTATCTTGCACGTCACTTGCGGTTTTTAATAAGGGAGGAAAAAATGTTTCCATCGCGGGGTTGTTTCTGTATCAGCATATTCCGTCCGAGCGTACTTTGCAAAGCAAATGTTTGTTCATGTTTTAACCAGAACCCGCTGTGCCCGAGGCCCGGGCCCGCAGGAATTGGACCCAAGCAACGCTAGGGCGGGCACACTTCACGCCCGAGGGCGCGTCGCGGCCGGGAACATGGGGGAACATTGAGAACATTGCAGTGCGCACCGGACCGATAAATGACCTTCTACCCAAAACATATTTTATTAATGTGTTATTCAAGAAGGATGACGCCGAATTTATTATCTGCGACTGCATAAATGAAAACTGTAGGTCAATTATGATGAGTACAAAAAATGCGTATTCGTGATTTGTGGTATATTCTCTCACACATGATCTTTCAAACCAATCAAACTAGTGAAATGAGGGTACTGTTTTTTTACAAGGACAATTCCTTTCCTAAGAAATGCTATTTTTTCATTAGGCAAATTTTGACACACAATCACAGATATATGCAGCATGTTTCACTCTATTCCCGCGAAATTCCAGGGGGGTGTTTTGGAAGAATTTAAGCGTTAACACTTTCCTATAGTAAGTTATAAAAACATATAATAAATGTTCAATCATCGAAGAAGATAATATTAACAAATTTCAAAATGAAACATGAAACCGATAAAGACAAAGAAAATAAAAATGTATTAGTCGCATCTGAGAATCGCACCCAGGACCTCTGTCTTACCAGGACAACGTTCTACCACTGAACTAATGAGGCCAGTTAATTTTACGTCCATTTTATCGATATATTGATTCAAATTTATACTTTAAGACTAATGTCATTTTGCGTTAGGTTAACAAACCTCCGCATCTCTATTTATAAAAATGAATGTTTGTCTGTGTGCCTTCCATTTTCTCACAAATTACTGGACCGGTTTCGCTGAAAATAGCACAGTTTGTTCTTATTAGTACCGGAAAGGTTAGAGAGTAGTTTGAATGAAATCCAATATGTAAAACTGGTGCTATAACGTTTAAAAAATTAGTATGAAAAACATTGAACGCGCCATGTTTTATTTAGGTTAGCCCATTGATATAACACTCTGGTTAACCACAGTTGCATATTCAAAAGAAGAATGTGTTTTTGGGTAGAATATTTTCAAAATGGAAAACACGAGTAGGTACTTAAGAACTTGATGATTTAGATATTTTGAAAAAAAGAAATATTTAGAATGAAATAAAATTTTCAGATGAATGTTTCTTTATTTGGAGATAGTTACTTTCGCTGTCTAATCAATTATTGTACCCGAGCAAGGCCGGGTACACATCAACTAGTACAAAGTATAATTGTTCAATTTTGTCATATAACGTAACAACAACAATTCTTTCACACATTACCTTCTTTATTTTTCACCTCTTCTATAATGATTTATTCGTAATTCCCTTTCAATTATTGTTTGAATATTCTAGAATTACTATTTTAATATATTATGTTTTAAATATTTTCATTTAGCCATGTCTGATCTGTCAAAAAATCACAATAATTTTTTTTTTGGTACATCCAGTCACCTACCTCAGAACAAGCTTCACCTAGTGAGGTAGGTAATGTAAATCATATAATAATATAATTATGTAACATATATTGTAATTATATTTAAACGTGTCATATTGTATGAAACTGTCGAACGTTCTATCAATTAACGTCGATTTATCGATTCTGAAAATAAACCCTTGAAGATTCTCGGAATGAGCGAGAAACACCGTGTATTCGAACATTGTTTTGCGTTGGTAATCCAGTGTTCTCTTCTCGTTTTGCAAAATGTACGCAGAATGATTTTCCTACGTGCGGTTCCGCCGAAAACTGCTTACCGCTATAATTTTAAAGGCATGTTCACCTTATTATATTAACCCGCCGAATTTATGCCCAAAATATGAACCGTAAATATGTACGGGCCGCTGCCTCATTGCCACTACGTGGTTCTAATTTAATTCCATTTTGCTGCCTTTAATAAGCGTATTTCATATTTCTGAACGATATAGCAATATTTTTAATCTCTTTTATCCGGTGACCACGCAGAGTTCAAATTGCTAAGAGCCAGTGGGACTATGCTGCCCATAATATTGGGATGTTATGGGTTGGATGAGGTGGAAGAAGGAGCAAGAGAAAAGACAGGGTTTAGGCATATTCACTAAACGTAGTTACGGCATGTTCAACGTTCCAAGCTGTTTTCGTCAGAATCACGTAGGCCATCAGTTAAATGTAGAAGGCTGTCATTTGTTGAAATACTTAGGCCTTTAAAATCTCACATAATCACATTAGATTCTCATAACACGATAGCATAATTGCTATATTTCTTTGTGTGATATATGATTTTTAAATAATATTAGTATATATTTATCCCTGAAGAAGGAACGGTGATTCCGAAACAGGAAAGAAAAATAGCCAGTTAAAGTGATGTTATACTATGTGAAAACATTTTATTTTCATAATGAACAACCACAAAGTATTAGCTGTTTACAACAGCTATATTACTTACTCATGAATATTATCAATACGTTTTTAAAGTTTAAAAGCGAAGTAAAGCGTGCGATAGCTCAAAAAATGAGGAAATTGAAGTATTTAGGTTCTACTTTTTCAAAAACCACGATGGTACCATAGGTGGCAAACATAAATGTTTGTCAATGGAAAAACACATCAACTATAACTCTGGTATGAATAATCGTCGGACACAAACATACTTTCTCAAATGACATGACTTTTGGTTTAAAAATAAAATAATTATAATGTAAACATATACATTTGTTTTGAACCAATTCAATTTATATATATATATATATATATAAACTTGACCAGTTTCGGAAGTACCCTTCCCTCGTCAGGAATATATTAAAACTAAACTACAGTATAAAATAATGTTAAATATACGTGAATACTTAGATGTTGGAGTGGGAGCCGAACAAAGGGAAAGGGGTAAGTAGGGCTTTTTTTTTGGAAAAACCAAGCGATTTACTGGAAACATATCTAAAAGAATACTAACTAACCATCAGGCCGTTTCCCCGCAGGGGTAGGCAGAGAGAACACTTCTTGCTTCATTCACATTCATACAACGCCTCATTCATTCTCTTCTGTTATTCCGACTTCTCACATGGCCCGACTCAACTATTTGTTTCACTTGATCGTGCCATGTCTTCCTCGGGCGTCCCCGGCTTCTTCTTCCATTCTCATTCGCGTCATGCATTCTTCTTTCACTCCTTTCTTCGTTCATTCGCTCTACATGCCCGAACCATCTAAAAGAAGACTATTTGATAAATTTACTTTGTTATTCAATATATTAGAATTATTGTTTAGGGCTTTTCGAATTTCCAGTGCTCCTAAATTATCTAACTTTTTGCGGTTATTATTACGGTGAAGAATGAAAAGGAAGAAAGAATTTTTTTTTAACTCATGTATCTTTATTAAAAATATGGTCCGTTGAAATGAGATGATTGGCAAACTATGAAAAATTATCGTCATTCACGAATTATATCCTTAATTCCCACTTCTCCACAGTCAAATAAAACCCCACTACAACCGAACAATCAACGGAAATGCAGCGCCGTAATAACAATACCCGATCCATCGGCATTGTTTCCTCCAACACCGACGGAATGCATTAAATAACCATTTTCCAATTAAATGCGATAGCGGGATTATAAACCAGTAACCGCAAGGATATTTAATGCCAAACTGCAAGCAGCTGCAAGCGCCACCGCAGCACTGCACTAATTGAGTGCACTGCAGCACTGCACTACGTTTTGCACAATAAATCCAAAACTAAATATAAAATAAACTGTATTTTTTTTATTCAATGCGTTAATTTTTTGGAACTCTGTTTTTAATATCATACAAACTTATTAGTTACTACCCTGCTTGGTCCAACTCCATTTTTTTAAATCTCGTTTAATTTTTAGAGTAGTAGATGCCTTCAGTATCGCCCTGGTGAAAAACCGCCATTCAGAATGTACTAGTGCCAGGTACTACTTCCTATTTCTCATCTCCTTCGCCTCACCATAACCTCCAGCCTCACAACATACCCCAATTAGGTATGCCATAGTCTCACGTTGTGCGGTATTCACAGTTTTTTTTAAAACCCCTATGGATAAACATAACGAAAAAAAGGCATCTTGAATTTCGTTAAATTGACTTTTCAAAGATATTGTTTATGATTGATATAACATCGCGTATTAAAAGGGACATGAAAGTATGTGTGAATTCCATGACGCCAGACCTCATTTTTCGATACAATTGAGATCAAAACACGGTTCTTCTAAATACGTATTCCAAAATTTGGAAAAAGTGCTACCAAAATCGTTAATATACCCATAAATATTAATGCCATGTTACCGTAATTTCTCAAGAAATAAGTAACTATTATTAAAAAAACCAACGCCACTTGAAGATGTTGAGTAGACTCTTCACAAAGTAGGTACTCGTGTATTTTTGTTGACTAGCTGCATTGTGCAGAACGATACTCAATTTTCGCCAGTGGATCTGACGCGTTCTCCGGAAATCGATTTTGGATTGTAACAATAATAGAGAATTGTAAAATTGAAATCGCCTAAGCCAGGGATTTGTATCATTATTACAAAACTCTAAAAAAAACGAGCTCTTCAAAAAAAGATTTCGCATTGTTTTCCTAGAAATACTGATTTTTCTAGATTTTAAATTATAGTTATTAAAGAAAGTAAATAAATCATATCCAATATTGGGAAAAGGGCATGTACAAAACATTGCTTTAAAAAACAGTAAGTCACTATAAAAAGTCGATTTTGGTAAAATAGGTTTACTGCAGTGGCGTGCATTGCTCTACGACCGAGGGTATTATAATTACATCACATTGCATATTTTAGTGGCCTTATAAAATACCGTCTTTAATTTTATCTTCTATTCATGGTTGTGTCCAGGTTGACAAATGAGAGCAAACTATAGTAACCTATATATTTTCTGTATAACTTTTTTTTTTAATCGCACGCAATATATTTTTTCCAAATATTAGAAGTTTATAAAATATTTCTGAGCGTGAAATAAATTGCTTTAAAATTACGCTTATTTTTTCTCTAAACTTTTATTCACAGTCAATTACAATACTTGATTTTATAACTTATCTACACTTCTCCATATCATCTCCCTACACACTTTCTTCCTTTTCATTATTAATAGTCACACATATATTCATTAGTTAAGAAGCATTCTCATCCCAGATAAATGACTAAGATATTTTATGGACACACGTAAAAGGTATTTTAACAATGTAAATTTTAATATACCAACCTTATCATTTATAATAAAATATGCATAAAATGTTCCCGAGATATTTTCAAGGTAGGCACAGCTCGTCGTCCTTTATGGACTGCACGCCACTGATTTACTCGTATTTAATATTTTGAGCATACACTTAAGTACGTACATAGTTGTAAAAATTCAATTATTGAATCTACGAGTACCTAGATGATAAAATAAGTAAAGCAGTGATTTCTTTTAGACTTTTTATTTAATCGTAATAAAGCGAAAATATCTGAATTATTTATTCTTTCTACTTTTCAATTAAGGAAATTTTTGAGACACCAAAACGAGATTCGAAATGAAGACATTAAATAATAAATTAAAAAATTCCTTTAAAGGTCCAGTTAGATTCTAAAGGCGTCTGTTGCTGGGTTATACCTCGTTAAACTGAATTTAATGAAACCGAAAAAGTTTCAGCGTGAACGAGCATCAAGGTACTTTTAAGAAAGGTTAAAAAAGTATTCCCGTGGAATTAAACAAATTCCCAAGTACAGAACTCAAGATGAGACAATCTCGCACATCTAAATGGTTTCTGAAAAACTTTTAACGTGAAAAATAAGATCTTCTGAAAGTTTCAGTGGCAAACTTTTTCATAATAGAAATAAAATAAGACGTTGTGATAAGAAATGGTGAATGTTTAAATTTATTTTTATTTTCTTATTATCCTCACGATAGACCTGAAGCTAGTTTTGTAAGATTCGTCAAATATATCAATCAAAAGCAACACCCAGACTGTCAGCGTTCAAAGCATAACGGAAAAAAAATCGTGAAAGTGGCAACACAACTGTAAAATTGTTGAAGTGGTTTAGAGATATAACAATACTCTTTAACAAAACCTTAATGAACCTGATTATTGTGATTGTTTACTCACGTTGTAGAGAAATAATGTAACACAAAAAGTAACCGTCGCATAGATGGTTTTAAATATTGAGGGGTTTGACGGAAAATGTGGATCAGGCGTGTTGGTTTGTTAGTTACCTATATAGTTTAGGAACTGTAAAAAGGACAAAATTAAATTATAAATAAAAGATTATAGGATTTTGTCCATATTGTCAATGACAGAAGTAAAAATGAAAACAAAAAACCAGTCACCGAAAATGTGAAAATTTACTGTAATGCTTAATAAACAAAGAAAGCAATTCGAGACATAGATGTACCTAAATAATAATAAAAATGTATCGACAGCGTCTTACTGCAAAGGCCCCGACGAGATTCGAACTCGTGATCTCCTGTTTACTAGACAGGCGCTTTAACCAACTAAGCCACGGCGCCGGTGGCATCTGTGCAGGGTAAAGAGAACACATGGACCGAGAGAAAAGTAGGTAGGTATTAGGAAAATATATGCGCGCAAATGTATAGAAGACGAAATCGGGGATGTCCCGTGAAGATCAGCCCAATGAAATCAATCGAGATAAGACTCCGAGTCGAATCACGTCAAGAGCAGAAAATATAAAATACTATTCCCTTACATATAAAACTACGCATGAAAGAAGAATAGTCTACCAGTAAATAGTTGTGTGGTGTTCCGTCCTTTATCCTTTCTCCTTTCATGGCAACATTATTTTAGAAACAAATCAGAAATTCCAAGTTCGAAATTTAAATGCTATTTTGTTCGGCGCGAAAAAAAAACTTCGATTTATTTTAAAAACAAAATGTTACCGAGAGCTGGATGCGCTGAGCAGATCATTGAATAGTTTTAGTATAAATAAAATATAAATATTAATAAATTAAGGCGATCCACGAAATCACGCGCTCCTTATGCAGGTGGCGACAAGGTTGAAAGTCCCGCTTAACATCGGCCGCATATTTCGATTTTCGCAAAAAACCCATCACCAAAATGCGTGTTTTATTCTGTAAAGCTCAGACATAATTATTAAAATGTTTTACGGTCATATTCTAATAAACTTAATTTACCACAATTAACAATGCTAAAATATCGGAAAAGGGGTTTGTAAGTAGGAAAGTTTGCGCTTTAAAGATTTTTTTTAATGTCTGTTACTTTATTTTTTTCTGGGCTTATAAAAAGACACACCAATAAAATGGCCGGTTAAACAAAGGCCAAAGTGTGTTCTATTTGCAGTATTTAATTAAATCATCTATGATGTTTCTATGACATCAAATTTTCAAACCGAAAACATGTGATTTTTAATTACTTCCCATTTTTAGATTTATTTTACTGAGAAACGGTTGAGAGTCGAATTAAGTTCGTAAAACAGTTTAAGCGTGGAGCAAACGTAAAAATATGAATGAATAATTTTTGATTTAGGGAGTTTAGTTCAAATTTACTTTAGAATATAATAACCGAAGGATTGAGGTTTCGAGCGCACTTCCCCAAAAAGGATGGCAATTATCTGTTGACATTTAAAAAGAAAACGAAATGCGTTAATCTTTAATCTGATGGTATACTAGACAAAAATAATATAATTCAACAGTCATTGTACGGCGCAGTAAAGTTAACGGTATAAAAAAAATCTCTTAACAAGCGCCAAAATTCACAGCGTTTGTAAAAACTCATCATGTCAAATAAAGAAGGAGAATAGTTTTTATACAACTTTTTTTTAATGTTTCTATATAATTTTGATCGAAAACAAAAAAAAAACTAGCAATACTTGTATAATCGCAAAAACAAGCAATTATTTTACGTAACTTGAAATGAAGAGAAGTATTTAATTAGGATTCGAGAAAATGCCAATTTATAATTCTTGAACCGGCAGTTTATTATCATAAAGCAATATTTTTAAATAAAACCCATTCAACACTAACTTAAAATAAAACGTAAAACACACAATGTTATTGGTAAATACATATTTTGTTTGCTCTCCATACCAATATTTGCCGAAATATATTTCAAAATAAGCGGATAAATTAATCAAAATGATGAGTGGCCTAAACAATAAACTGAGTGAAGTGAACATCCATCCCTTGAAAGTGAGTTTTACACTTGCTTTAAAGGGATGTCAGATGAAAATATATACCACAAATAGATGTATTTACATTTAAAATGCAAAAGGAAAAAGAAAGGGAAGAGTAGTAATATTCACACAAACCTACACACGAGTACATCATCGTTACACTGAGAAATAATGTTTAAATCATGCAAAGAAAAGGAGCCTTCACAACCAAACGTCTGTGGCGTTTGGTTGTGAATCCACCAAAAGGAAAAATTACATAAGGTTCCTACACAGACACAATATGATTAAAGACGATATCGAACTCCAACTATGTACTAGAGAAGACCAGATCCCTCGGAAGGACTTGACTAGAGAATGCAGGGACCTAGGGGAGAGTGATTCAACGGAAAGGGTCAACAGTGCGCCGATTCGTTTGATCTTCAGATTCGGTATTTGAATGGTGAAAACTCTTTGACATGCAACTATGATGGAAAACCCATCTTTCTTTCAAAATCTCCCATCAAATTAACGTTTTTCAATTTCACTCAAATACAAACCAAATTACATTCCCGCCATTAAAAATCAAAAATGTTTACTCAACTTGCCCCTTTTTCATAAAATTAACTCGTAGTTAAACATATTTGAGTAAGCATTTGACTAACGCAACGCCAGGTAGAGTTTCATGCTGATACGGAAATAATTATATTTGTTCAAAGGATTGGGTCAGCTAACAGGCAGAAAGGATTTACACAGACATAAAAACATGTACTTTTTGACTCACAAAGGTACTTTGACTCACAATCCGGTTAGTACTAGGTTAAGTGAAGGACGGGAGCACCTGGGAGACCCCCTAGAGGGACGTCGATGATGAAAAATCTTCGTAAGAGTCTGAAATTTTACACAAACACACATCAACATAATGACGACAAAAAACTCTTTAGCGCTACAAAGGAAAATATACCAGCCGCCAGCGCCTAAGTAAAATAGCCCTGTACTGTCTTAAAATGATGTGTCCGGAGAACAATGGGTAGGTGATTAAGAAAAAACCAATACTTAAGTAATAAGCCTTGAAAAAAAGGCGAGTAAAAACGTCTGCATTCCACCTACATATTTCTTCGTGTCAATTTTCGTTTAATGTTATCGATCTCTGTTTTTAATAACATTAGCTTTTGTTCGTTTCGTATCACTCAGTATTTATAGCAGATATCAGTCTTTTTTTCCATCTCCCATGAGAGAAAAGATTTTTTCTAGAAACTTTCGACCGAAAGGATTGGAAACCCAACGATTTATAATATGTCATCTCTAACCCCGTGGGACTACAAAACCTTTTGTAAGTAACATTTATCATATTATTGTAAAAAAGATAGTCGCTTAATGGAACTATAGTAATCGGTACATCGGGTATGCTAACGTTATAATCGGGCACAATTCTATTGTAAATGGAAAGTTCATCATTAACAGACGAGCTTTCCACTCTTCACAAAACAGAAAGCAAAAAGTGCGATACGCTTCATAACAAAAAACTGACAGCTGAAAGAACGTGATATCAGTTTAAACGAGGGAACCACCTCCAGTCTCATTGTCTCGCCTCTGTGAAACGATGTACTTTATTTTCCATGCAGTGTCATGTGCGATGTGCGGCTCCCTCGCCCTTTTCAGCTGTTTTTTCAGTGATTTATTCTCGAACAATAGCCCCGGCGACACCCCACATGCACTACCCTCGGCAATGTACGTAGTCTATTCTGCTACCCACAATACGGCCCAACTCACAAATATATTCCGCACCTTGACTAAAGCGTGTTCCGATGCCACATGAATTTCCGAACTTTGCCAAAGTTTGAATATTGTTTTGATTTTAACCACATTTTATTTCGTGCGTATTCTAGTGACATATTTGTTTGCTCCAGTAAATTTGTTAATTTAGTTTGGTACTAAAATGAACTTAAACCATCTGCAAAAGCAGTTTCGTGCTCGTGTAATTTACTCAAATTTAAAGTAATTTATAGATTCCATTTAACCTGTAGAAATGCTAACTTGTAAATATAAATAGAGCTCTCGAAGGCTACATATTTGGGTGCCTTCTGAACAGAACTTCCTTGAAATAGAAAGAGTCCAAAGGTGGTTTATGCATTACCTTTATATGAGAGAATACACATATTATCCATTCCTTGTTATATTTACCTTTAGGAATACGTGATTTTAACACATCAGAAGTCCGCCGAAAAATATTTTTAAGGTAAACATTTTTTAAAATTAATCTCAGGAACTATATGTAATTCATCTAGTTCTACTCGTGGAAAATTCCGTACACTTTGTTATGCTCCGAAAGCGAGAAAATCAACAGTGCGACCCAGCTGGTTAACGACGTTGCGTCGACCGTTGACATATTTAATGTCACTTAAGACAGTTTAGCTTTTTTTTATCTTTTGACCTATGCCACAAAATAGTTGTAAGACTGTCCCCATGACCCTTATATACTTCTATTTGGTTGTATTTTCCCATCAATCTTTTCTAGTTATACCATATAATACGTTAATGTCATTTCTTAAGTGTTTGAAACATATTAAAATTTTGACTATTTTTTCAGATTATTATTATTATACTCAAATATACTTACTTTTTAGTTGCTACTATTTGTTTATTTATATTTTTAATCATATCTGCTTTTCTGCACCTTTATGTGTTCTACATTTGTAATATCTACAATGTATCGGTGTACATCTGTTTTATGTAGACTATGAAAGAAAAATAAGATTTTCTTTCTTCATTAATACAGCAACATTTATATATGTCACAATCATCTGTGATGTAATACACACGATGTTAAACATATAACCTAGGTTGGTTGGAAGAAATTGCCACCCGATAATAAGCACGCCTTTAACATAATATTATATGTTTAAATGTAAAATGAGTTTTCTGAAGAGTTGCTAAATAAATAAATAAGGTGAAGAAATTTAAAATTGTGCTGCAAAAACATAAAATTCATTTCTGGAGAAAATGATTTCGACATAATATATACATAATTTTTTTTTCGTTTTTTTTTATTGTATTATGGTGGACATATTTCAATTGTCAATTGATTTAGTACAGTGAAAAACTTAAAAATAATGATATAAAAATAATTTGAATTGCTTATTTATCGGACAGTATTATAACTTTAGAAAATAGTAGGATGATAATTTATAGTTAAATTCTCATTTATTTATGTTGCCAATGTATTTGAAACGTTAAGCTAAATAACAGGTTGTTTCAGCAACCATTGCGAAGCTAATACATCCTTCCCGTTCTATGGGGGCATATGACGGCAGGGTGGCTAGCGCCTACCGCACCCGGGCCTTCAAGACTCCGGCCTTCCAGCCATACAACCTTCAGCCGAGTAGGCTGCGGGTAGATACCAAGCCCCAGTGGTACTATTCAGTATTCGCTGGCTTCCTGTGGGTGAGCCAGACAGAATCTTATCTGGTGAACCGCATACATACATAATGTATGTAAATGCGTTTCGATGCATCCGCCCCTAGACTTATCGCCTTTCGGCTCCGACATTGTTTATGGTTTCGGACTTAGCCAAGCTCAAGTCGTTTCCGATATGGAATTTATACTTTTCATGATACACAAAAGTCAGACGTTGCATTCGAGAAATGTTCATTTCAAATCAGGAAGTCAAAATCGCCAAATCGAAAACTGTTTAAATTCCCGATATTTTATTGTGATTAATGTGATTTAATTGAGTGATTTCAGTAAAAACCAATATTATAAAATTCTGCTTATGCAGTAACGAAAAATAATCGTAAACCGTTCTAAGACAAGAAAATGCTGCGTCAATAATTTAGATGTCTTAGTGACAAAACTACATGATTAGAAAATACATTTTATTCTTACGCTTTCACTATTTTTGCAGAGAATAAATGTTAACACCATTAATACACGCAATAAATATTAAGAAAAACAATTTGGCTTTTAAAATCCATTTTACGCTATCTGACCCCTTAAACTGCATTCATTCTGCGTGAAAGATTTATGTGTGATCCTAAACCGCAGTGCGACATAACGGAAAACATTTTATCCTTTCGAACAATTGGAAGTTTTCGAAGGATCGAGTTATTTCCGATTTCCAAACCGCGAGCGTTCGGAGGCACCTTCGTTAAATTTCTCCAGACTATTTCATCCTACCCACGGCTTCCGCTTCCGCTTTGGAGAACTTTAAAAAAAGGCCGACCGAATTTCTAAAAAGGAATTTGGTCTCCATTTTATCTGGGCAAATTGGACCCCTAATAGTGTTTAATCTTTTGGTTGATGGTAACAGTTAATTAATTAGGGGTCTTTGCAAATAAACGTTAATTAATGTCTCCGCGGGAGGCTGATTCTTTTCTTGGAAAAGGCGAAATTTTCTTCGCGAAATGCTCCTTTTTAAACAAAGAAAAATGATAAACTTAATTGATTATTCAGACATCTTAATAAAATTATATATCCTTGGAAATAAAACGTAACTATTGGTTAAGGAATTTAGGTTAATTTTAGTTTATTTACCCCATCGCGATAATAAGAAATTGGAGGCTTGTAAATTTTATTGTTTTTAAGTTCAAAATTGAGAACTTAAAAGAAATAAAAATGGAGCCCTTATGCCTATTGTTTGCACATGACGCAGCGGTTAATTTCTAAGTACGTGGCACACTCCTCTTACGAGGAGTTACAGCTCAAAGAAGCCCGCCAGTGGTGCCATGAAAAAAGGTTCCAGAGAACTCGCTCGAGCAGACAGGAGTAACTTGTTAAGTCCTTAAGAACCTGTTAGTTATACGTTATGCTTAAGGCTTTATATATCTCTAGACTTTGTTAGGCAGAACTCCGTGAAGACGTACATGATTAGATGAAACTCTACCACCACTGCACTCAGCCAGCATTAAGCATTTTCGTCTGTAAATGAAATCCTAGAGTAGTAACACTTGTAGAATTTGAGATGCGAAGTGTTTTTATGGCGAAGATAGATAGGTACAACGCTCGGGTGGGATATAGCAGTTATTATTAAGGGCAAGAGGGACGTCGTAGCGGAATTATTTATTATTTCGAAATATTGATAGTATTATTACGCAATACGATAAACGTAATGTTTTTAAATAGAAAAATATTTATTAAATATTTTATTAATTTACATAGGCTTAGCATTTATCAAAATCTAACCGGAAATATTATTTTTTCTGACCGTCCTATTGTATGTTTTACAAAATATTTAAAATTTGAATATAATTTTTAAAGTTGCGAAAAGTATTTTTAATCACTTCTCGTTACGTTTTTGTAAACAAACTTAACGAAAGATTTATACGCCGCATAATTTTTTTAAAATAGTTACGTAATGTTTATGAAAAGTTTAAACTACACACTGTTCTTTTTTTAAATTTATCTCATCGACATGTTCAAGAAAAACCGTCACAGCATTTTTTAAGGATATTTAACTTTTTAAATGTTTTTGTGAAACATGCGTAGAACGGTCAGAAATGTGTAATATTTCTGATTTTATTTTGATAAATAAATAATAGGGCCATGCAAATTTAAAAAAAAACGTAATAAATATTTTTCTCTTTAAAAACACCCTGTTTATCGTATTGGGCAATAATATTATCACTATTTTTAATTTATAAATAATAACTCTCCGACGCCCCTCTCCCCGTTAAGAGGGACGGCTGAGCTGTCTGTTTCATATAAAACTTAATTTTGAGTTTGAGGCCAAAATATCCACCCAAACCGAATGATATTTTTTTGACTTAAAGGTACAGTAAATATCTAGTACGGATTAGAAGTAATTTATTTATTTAAGATTTAGGTTATGAAATAAATGCCATTGAATTAATCAATTTTTCACAATTTTAGAGATAACTTTGACTTTTATAAGGGGGATAGTGGTATTTTTTTTAAATTGTCATATTTGTTATGTAAATATGATTTACATGAAATAAAAAAAAAAAACTAAATAAAATGTCTTTAAAAAAATACGGTTTTTCGGGTCGATATTTTAAATTATATACGGCAAATTGTGTTCCAACGTAAATTGGCCGTATTTAATCTGATTTCAATTTCATGAAACTGTTTATTTTAATACCTTTTTATTTTTTATTTCGTTATATTGTCAGAGTAGAGGAAATAATTTTTTTTTATTTTTAATTAGCATTAACCCCCAAATAATTGCTAAGGTTGCCTCAGAAATCGCGAAAATACGATTTATTTAATGGCCTTTATTTTGTAAGTTAAAAAAAAACTTCTAATCGTAACTAGATATTTATTATGCCTTTTGATAAAAATAAATATCATAAGGTTTAGGTGAGTATTTTGGCCACAAATACAAAATTAAGTTTTGTATGAAACAGGCCGCGCAGCCGTTCCTCTTAACAAATTAGTAAAATTATTTATTCAATTGAAATAACACGCTTAATACCAAGAGCTGGGTGTCGAATAAAAAGTATTAATTATAGTGGGGTTTTTTAAATCCTTTTGTTTGTACACCTACAATACCTGCGATAAATAGTTTAACGTCTATGCGAACGCTTTACTTGCGCAACAACGGGCGTGATTTCTGTTATTTTTAAAGATAACGCATTGTCTTTATCCTTAGTATTAAAGACATTTTGCTTAATTGCGATTCCGATTACACGTCAATGGTAATACATTTTTAAAGGTGTTCGTGGTATAATTATTACAGAGTAATTCAAAATTATTGGTGCATCACACAAATTTAACGGCCGTAGTTTATTATCATATACTTAATTAGAATTTTAATAAGTTTTATCCGACATTTCGGGCTTTAGGCATAGGTACTTTACAAACATCGTAATTTTGTTGATTGGTCTAATTTAATATCATAATTATGCGACAAATGGCTTACTAGTAATGTTTTAAGTCAATTCGTACGATGATATTGAGTTTTTCTTTTGTTAAAACTACGCAAATATCGATATTTTTAAATAATGTTATTCGCTAAGCTGTCACCCGAGAGAAACGGATCTGCTGTTGAGCAAAAAGTCTTTAAAAAGCCTACGGATAAGGACAATGCCTTTTCTTTAAAAAGAACCGGAATCAGGCCCCTCTGGAGGGTTAGAATAAGTGCAATTTAACACGAGGATATGTACCGAGCACAATCACGGGCGGGGTAAGAGGTCGTACATTCACCCAACAACGGTTTCGTTCTTTGCTCGCATTTCCTGCCCAGGTACAAAACATACAAATGCCGAGCAAGTTTTTATTGCCGCCAGTTGACAACAATCTCTGCAGCTCTCCAAGCTGAGTTGAATGGTTTCCGTTTCAGGTATATTTTGAAATGCTAAAATCGCGTGACTGCACCGCATGAAAGTTTTTCCGGGCTTTGAGCTTTCCCTGCATTTCTACGAATGCTATGGTTTGAAAAATCTCAAGATTCTATCAACTGGCAATAATTTTAAAGCGATATTATAATTCCAACAAATTCTCTACAATAGCGTCTAAACTCTAAAACAATGCGCCTATCGCTGTATAAATTGAACTTCCTATGTTCAATAATGTTATTTTGTTATTATAATATTACTTCTTGAGTAGATTTAGACACGCACTATGAAGGTATGTATTTTGTTTATATGAAAGGCAAATTCTATCTACTTACAATGCAAAGACATTGCATTTTACGATTTCATAAAAATAATTTTATTTCCTATATTCGCTTGCAGAGTGGAAAACTCGCAGCAGCCGGAAAGGCTGTTACTACAAAAGCGATAAATATGGACAATTTTATGGCGGGACGTTATTTCTAGTCCATGTGGTGAGACAGGTTCAAAGTACTACAAAGGAAGATAATAAAACTGATTCATAACTAAATGGCATGCCTTGAATATAGATTTGCAAATATCAGCGAATTTCCTGAAAAAATGCTGGCCGTAAATAATTATGTAACTAAAGGGCGATTACACATTTGCGAGAAAGGGAAAATGTGATATTATGAATTTTAAGCCTCCATGTTTACTTTTAAATCTTCCCGAAAGTTTAAAATATTGGATTTGATGACGGTTTCAACGTAAATAAATTTAGAAATAAGTAGAAATACATTTTGCTAAATTGACAGTAGGGGTCTATAACATTTAAAGGTGAAAGAAATATAACATTTCATTGACATGTTATATTGAGACGGAACACTTTTCCTTTGTGTCGATGAACCTTGAAAACAGGTTCCAATGAACTTTACAGGTAGAAATGGTGTAAGGTGCATGGACAATGGAAACATAACGTGCTGTGCTTCACAAAAAAGAAAACATTGACAACTCAATAACCCTAATGGAACACGTACCTGATGATGAAAATGTAGTCGAACCAAAACTTCGTGAGTGGTTTAGTCTCCAGGGTCAAAAAGCAATCATCTAAAACTTGCGCTTATTTCACAAATGGAGAATCAGAGTCGGGCGGTTTCTTTGCTAATGGAAGACTGCGGAATATATTACTCAGATCCATTAAAGTAATTAATTGCAGACCTTTGGAAGACGCGTCTCAAAGCGGTCATTTTTATATATGCCCTAATACACAAGTAGTTACCCGCAGCAGCACATTGGAGGCAAATATTTCCATACTTAAAGTAAATAAAGGTAACAAAAACACAACACAATATAATTTAGTCTAAAAATAATTGACTTCAGATTAACATTATATAATTAATAATATAGACGTTAATCATGTTTCGCTGGTACAGACCTACCCAAGATTCAGGGCTGTGTGATATTAAAATTTTGTCGGCGCCTAAAATATCAATAATTAGTGGTTCTAAACCAAATTAAGTAAAAGCTCTACTGGTTGATGTTACAACTTGTATAAAAGCTCTACTGGTTGATGTTACAACTTGTATAAAAGCTCTACTGGTTGATGTTACAACTTGTATAATATACCTACCCATGTTTTGTTATTAAATTATTTGTTAAAATATGGTTTCCCAAATAAAATCAATTAAAAAGTTGTCGTGTTTTCAAAGTACTGTCTGTTAGCTGTGTTTCTTAAAAAGTATTTTTTTTTATTTCCCACATGGCATAAATAATTGAATTGCAACAAAAATAACACAAAGTGAGCGACATAGAATTATGGAGGTCTGATTGCGACCTGGGGCCCGATTCCAGTTCTTTTTAAGGATAAAATATTGTCCTTATCCTTGGAGTTAAACACATTTTGCTTAACTGCGGTTCCGATTCCATGTCAATGACAATTAATTTTTAAAGGAGTTTGTGGTTTAATTGTCACAATAATATTAAAAATTATAGATGCATCACATTTACTTAATACTTATAGTTTATTATTACTTACTTTATGCGTGTAGTTTATTATAATTTTTATAGGTACTTTAGAAATAACACAATATCGTTAATTAGATTAATTTAATAGCATTATTGTGCGACAAATAACTCACTAATAATGTTTACAATCAATACTTACGATGAAAACTACACAAATATTTACGATATTTTTAAAGAATTCATTCGCTGAATGACAGCTCTTATCCACGAGAACCGTAATCGCAGTTAAGCAAAAAGTCTTTATACCTCATGATAAGAACGATGTTGTATCCTTAAAAAGAACCGAATTCGGCCCCTGGTGGATTTTTGCATATGTAATTATTAAGCTATTAAAAGACTTTTAAAGCGCAATGATTCATTATTGTCGTAGGCAGAAATACTCACCATTATCGTTGTGTTGTGCAGTGGAGTCCGGCGGGGGAGGTCGGGGCCGGGGAGGCGCTTCACACTGCTGCACACCACTGGAAAAAAATCACGTTGAAATACCTATAGCAAATAATTTAACCACAGTAATTATTTTTTACTGTTTCTGTTACTGTCAGGCATTTATCTTAGCATAAATAATGTTTACGTAACAAACGGTATTAGAAGAGCTATATACGGGTTTAAACTTATGCTTCTATATTTTAATTAATCCTGTATCTTCAATGCTCTCACTAGTAATCAATCAGTATTAATTATTTCTGTGTTTAATTCGTAGAACTCCATTTATTTTTTTATTAAATCTGATTTACACCAAATTAAAAAAAAGATATATTTAATTATTTTTATAATCAATAATTATTAGCCTGAAACACTCATCCAAATTGAAAAAACCTTCCGAGAAAAGATAAATGTCGCCGACAGGACTCGAACCTGCACCCCTTCTGATATCCGGTCAGATGCTCTACCATTGAGCTACGTCGGCTTATCGCAAACCCGCCAAGTTAATCAATATATACTAGTGTTTCATTCAATAATTACTGTTTATAAAAATAATTAAATATATCTTTTTTTAATTTGGTGTAAATCAGAAGGGTGCAGGTTCGAGTCCTGTCGGCGACATTTATCTTTTCTCGGAAGGTTTTTTGAATTTGGATGAGTGTTTCAGGCTAATAATTATTGTTTATAAAAATAAATGTTACCCTTTGCGCTATGCACAAAAATCTTGTCTTAAAAAAAACTTTAGTTTATCAATTAATATATATTTAATTAATAAATCAATCAACCATGGATGGTCATCAATATATCGTACAAGGATGGAAGGATGGAGCATGGTTAAAATTACAAACAAAATCGAAAGATTTCGATAAATAAAGTATTATCAGTTTTGAAATAATTTAATAATCGTATATTTTCTGTACGCGGACGCCGATTTTTTTAAAGAAAATAAATAAATAATTACGATAATTATTATTAATTCGTAAACACATTACAATCGATTAACCGATTGGGTATTTTAAGAGTCGATCAAAAATGAAATTTATTATCTTTTTGGTTCATTAAAACAGTAATTTTAAATTGGTTATCTCAAATTTCCCAATGAAAACTTTTCGGTGTGAAAATATTTACTTAATTTTTCACTTTAATTTTAAAACCATCCGAATCACAGAAGTCAGAATGCATTGCCTCTGGTGCTACTTTCTCCTGCACGTGAATACTACGTACAGAATTTATATTTTTCCTTGAACCGGAACCGAGTTTATGGTCTCGGGGAGAGAACGCCGCATGCCAGTACTTTTCAGAGGGTGTCTTCAGGATCGGATTAAAACCACGATATTGCCTAAGAACTTTGAAGATTTTAGAACTTTCGTGTATATTTCTATTTTAAATGTAATATGCTGTCAATCAAAATAATTTTTCGAAGAGAAACGATACTTACAATAAAGATAGAAAAAAAAAATCTATATAGTTATGGAATCTTCAATAATAATAATAAAGTTTCATTATCTTTTTTTATAACACATACAAAATAATGATATCCTCAATAAGATTTCCCGTGCTGAAGATTTCATTTACAAAGTATGAAATTAATTTATATTAAATTAATGCAATGCTGAAAGAAAAAAAAATTCTAAGCTGAGGTTTTTTAAGTGGAGTTGAGGTGTTAGTCTGTATTTGGTGTTAATGTATTCTCTATTTCAGATCTCTCTATGTAACGTATCCAGCGTTTTATTTGATATTTAAATTTATTATTGTTGTGATTTTTGAAGGAGTGTGGGATTTTGTTACAGAGTTTGGTACCATGGTATATGAAGTTTTTTTGTCCAAATGTTGTATTTGTGGTTGCTTGCTGGGATGTGTTTTCGACTCTGAGACCACGTGTTTCTAATGTGTTGCTGTTATTTCTTGTTTTTTGTATTTATTAATGTAAAGTAGTATTGTTAGTAGTATAATTGTTTTATTGACATAATGTTAAGATTGTAGAAGATTTCGTCAATTTTCATTATGTCTTTTTGCGTTCTAATGAGTAAATTAAGAATATTGTCATTAGTACTGTCCCATCCGATAATATCATATCCTAATAGTGATTGGCACAGAGCCATGTAGATCTTAAGGCGATACAATGGGAAGTACTGCAAAATCGTGTGTTTTCGGTTTGAGAATTTGTTGGTCTAGAAATATCATAGATAATTGAATTAAATAACGCAAGTAGATCACACCCTGGCCTTTCATTTAACCGTCCATTTTTTTGGTATGTCTTTTTATAAGCTTAGAAAAAAATAAAGTATGAAACATTAAAAAATGTTTAAAGCGCAAAATCTCCTACTCATAAACTCTTTTTCCCATATTTTCGTATTGTTCATTGTGATAAATTAAGTTTTTTAGAATATGACCGTAAAACATTTTAATAATTATGTCTGAGCTTTACAGAATAGAATAAAACACGCATTTTGGTGATGTTTTTTTTTGCCGAAATCGAAACATGCGGCCGATGTACAGCGGGGTTTTCAACCTTGTCGCCACCTGCATAAGGAGCGCGTAATTTCGTTAAAACTTTAGCCGGTGGATGGCCTTAAATCAAAGATTTTGTACTGAAGACATTCCTGATTGTTTTATTTATTTTTATATTTGAATAAATAATGTGGTCAGTTCACTTTAAATCGTGATAATTTTGTACGCTTAGATATATTATGTGGTAAACATTTTTCAATGATGGACAATTACATTGTCCATTTAAAATGAGGTGAGCTATAAATTTTCAAGATAAGGTTTGTTTTTTGAATCTTTAGCATTGTTTATTTTAAAAGAGATGAATTTGGTTTTATTAGCATTAAGTGTAAGTTAGTGATAGATATAAAATCATGAAAAGTACGAAAGAAAAAAAAAACTAGCCGGAAAACCTAATCTCACCTAACCTACAAAAAAATGAAACATATATATTGGCTAGGTTAGGTTACATCCGGGTTCCGGGCTAGCTTTTTTTTCTTACTTTTAATGACATATCACTTTTAAAAATGGTATCGATTTATCCGTTCGCCCTTGGGTACTTCCCCGGCATTGGTTGACTAATCTGACCCACTGACTCTAGCAACATTTGTTGTGAAGTAAAGTAAATAATCCACGTATAACCGACTAGCAATATTCTTGTGATGACAAACAGTTGTTCTTGTTAATATATTGTACAGATAATTTTGTTGTCAACGATTTGTGACCTTTCACCACATGGTTTCATGAATAATTTTGTTTAATGGTGTGATGAACCTGGTGTAGTATAAATCGTAGATTTGCACAATAGTATGGTTCATACGAAATAAAGAAATTAAAATTTTATGTGGAGCCCCCAACCCCCTTTTGTCCTAAGCACGTTTTTATTTTGCTTAGTAATCAATCCAGCCCTGGTTATCTCGAATGAGCCTCCTCTAAGATTCGCACAGACAACTTCTACAATTTCTGCAACTTGGCGAAGTTTTCCTCGAAACTTATCTCCTTGAACCAAGGGTTGGGACGTCACCTACTCGACTGGAGAGGCTATCGGTTTTAGATACGTACATAAATACAAAGTCAAAGATAACTAATGAAAAATGTTTTCTTTTATTTCACCCCTTTCGTCAGCGAGTTGGGTCAAATGAACATTAAAGTGGCTACTTCATGAATTTATAGGCAATCCAAATAAACATTATATAGAAGTTTACTTGAGAATACATAATTTACAAGCGATGAGAGGATAATATTATTTTAACATTTGTATAAAAACCCTACTCTCTTTTAATGAGACATTTAAAAGTGGACAGAAATGACATTTGAAAGGACAGAAGTGACATTGTCACCGAGCTTTAGCGGACATGAGTAATTACATTTATGGGCTATAAAAATATAGGATGATTGAAAAAATTAATATTGTAAAAATTTATTCGTAGTTATTTTATAACTTTTCAACTAAAGATTGTGAAATATTTACCAAAACTCAATCCATTATGTCAAAAGCATTATCACTATCATAAAATTGTCCCTATCTTAATAATCACATATGAGTCTAACCTTAAAGTAACACGTTTCCTAATCCTATTGCCTAGATCCGAGTAGCCCCGGTGCATGGGCCTTCTCAGCTGGGGGGGCACCGCCGCCTGGCTGGCTGGCTGGTTGAAGGCCAGCGCGATGGGAGACGTGGGCTCGGAGCACTGCTTGTCCACCAGGATTGGTCGGGGGCGCGGCGGCTGCGGGGGGTCGCCGCCGCCTCCGTCCCCACCCGTGCCACCGTTGCAGGGCTCCGGCGTGGGTTCCATGACCGCCGGGAAGCGCTTGCGGTCCTCGAGGTACAGCTCCACCAGCTGGTCGAGCTTCGTCTCTATGTCGTCAACCTGGGGTATGAACATGCATAATATATTGTCATGATTAATGTCATAAACCAGAGATACCAACATACATATTACATATATTGTCATGATTAATGTCATAAACCAGAGATATCAACATACATATTACATATATTGTTATGATTAATTTCATAAACCAGAGATATCAACATACATATTACATATATTGTCATGATCGGTGTCATAAACTAGGTTTGCCAACTATTATCCTTGGAAATCGGCATAGATAGTCATGTTCGATGTCATAAACCAGGGATAGCATGTATGGTATGACATTAACCTGGTATATCAACATTATTTTGTAATGTTCGATGTCATAAACCTGGAACGAGTAAGGTATTTACCTGGGATATCGATATGTTATCAAAATGGATCCCAAGATGTGTCATCACGAAAAAAACATTGGAGTCATTATGAGCCAAATTTAATTACACATCTTAACCTGGTTTCAGGCACGATCAGTCTTCATTATTTATTGTTAATTGCTTATTTGAAAGATCAAGCTCATAAAAATTGTTTAAATTACAACGTCTATCTCGATCTGGAAAATTTTAAAGTAAAATGTTGATTAATGAATTCCAATCCTTTTGTCACCAGAGAGGCCGCTGGAGCCATTTCAGTAGTCTACGGTGATTCTAATTACCAAAAGTATCTATTCAAGCGCCCGGTTAAGAGTCTGCTCTACATCTGCCCTATTCTCTAAAGCTTTGTCATATATTTCGCCCTCATCAAAAAATGCATAGAATATTTGTTTTTATTGAGTCTCACGAATTTAGTACTAAGTAGTTACTAGATGCTATTTTTTTTTAAATTGAAAAAAAAATTTATATGAATACCACACAAGAGTCTCAACTGCTCCCAACCGTCTGGAGAAAGTGAGACTATGGCATCCCCAATTGGGGAATGTTGTGAGGTGAAGGTATTGGGGAGGGGAAGGAGAAGGGGAAGAGGAAGTTGTGGAAATATCTGGCTATTCAGATCTGGTCACCAAACACGGCTAAAAGCCATTTCAAGTAACGTTTCAACTCTGAATGGTGGTCTTTCACCGGGATGATACTGAGAGTATCTTCCACTATTATAGATATTCAGTGAATGACAAACTTTTTTTTTCAATTATTTTCCATGTGTAGATGCTAGCAATCCACTAATTGTAATGGAAGTAATATTTTCATACGTTCTGGTATTTTTTAATTATATTCTAAGACGGTGTTTGAATTAGTATTTTTCTCGCACTTGCTTTAACCCTGTACTTCTACCGTACTTTGCCCACCGACTTGTACTCTTCAGACAAAAGAAGCGGTGGATACGTCTCCAGATAATAGTACAGCCTTTTCCAAACGAATTTTACTGCATTAACAAATAATTTCGAACTTCCGAAACTTGGTCCGTTTGAAACCAAAGTAAAAACGCGTTCTTGTGGAAAGGTTTTTTCTTTAAAGGACTGTCAATATTTCAGGGAAGCGCATTGCTTAAAGCAAGACATGATCTCAAAAAATTATTTATGCTTCAGATTGTATGTCATCATCGGTTTGAATGTGTCATAACAAACCGTCCGAATTTTCCAGGAACCTGGAAATGCAGTTCAATGATATTACATTATATATTACCCCGACATTAGAAGGGTGCGGGTTCGAGTCCTGCCGGCGACATTTATCTTTGCTCGGAAGGTTTTTTCAATTTGGATGAGTGTTTTAGATTAATAATTATTGTTTATAAAAATAATATTTATTTTTATTTATTCATTTACATTGGGAACATTTGCATTTGCAAAACATAGTAATTTATCATCAATTTAGGTACATGTAAGTTGAAATTGCATTATGTTTGTCGATATTAATTCCGAACTAGACATATTGCCTGTTATAAGGAATTAAATATGTTTTGGGTATCAGAATATCGAGTTGCAAAGTGTTTTATTTTTTTAAATTTATTGTTGAAGCTCTTTTCGGTGGGTTCCGAAATTGTACCAGAAAAAAATAAAATGAAGATATGTTACAAAGTTATAATAAGCATTTAAATAAATGTATCAAAATTAAATTTCTTACCTGTCTCTCTACTTTTACGATTCTACTAGCCAGGCTGATCTTAGAGGCGTAAACATCCTTTGCTTTGGAACCTTGTTTACCAAGAATTTGATCTAACCTAAAAAGACAAATGGATTAATATAACAATAATGTAACTATCAATTCATCATTTCTTATGTGACAACATCATAATAAAAACTTACCTTAATTTATAAGTAAAAAATGAGGGGTCGGAATTCTTTTTTTTTTAAATGTATGTTTTGGAAGGCATACAAAACAATTTGCAATTTAATTGAGTGGGTACTTTAATTCCACACGAAACAAAAATGCCAAAATGACAAAATGCCAACATGTGTTTTAAAACCCACATGTCGTTGCAATATTTGAATTGGCAAAATATGATAAAAAAGCCTTTCATGTGCAACACATTTCAGAATTAATATTTTAGATCATACACTTTATAGTGATGTATTGCAATTAGAACATGAAACGGTAATGAACCAACGCCGACGCTCATAACATTAATGATATTCTGAAAGGTTTTAAAACTGTAGTGCATTTATTTAAAGCACTGACTTCCATTTGAAGAACAATTTTTAAAGTGGTTTGTAAGTTGAATACTACTCAATATAGTTGTATAACAATATTATTTTGGCATTTTATAAAAATAACATATAAAAAATAATTTTGAATAAGCGTTTAAGTTTTGGTTTCATAAATGCTTAAAATGTTGCAATTAATAAAGCGATCCCGTAAATATTATTGTTCCCGTTTACCTTTTAAACACATATTAATAACAATTTATTGTTTTATATCAATATACCTTAAGCAAAAAGCTAAACTTTTATAAGCAATGTGATTCCAGGGTGCGGGTTGTGAGAAACACCTAATGCGTTGAGAGTGTGAAAATCCAAATTTTGTCTAAAAAGCCATTTTCATTTGCCTAAAAATCTAGAAAAAACTATGAAAAATAAAATTGTCATTACAATGATTATGTTGGCAGAGGTGAGTGATGCGAAATGACAGACTTAAATAATAAACTTAACTTTAAGCACTTATGTTGTATATAAAAAGCATTCAAATACCTTAGAGCTTTCGGGACATGTTTGATGTTATTTGCAACTATGCTGTGGTTCTAAATATAATTGCTTAATGCCTAGACTCAGTCCTAAGACCGAGAGTTACTCGCCAACTTTGGAGGGCAATGTTCTATACCCGAACGCAAAAAGTGAAATGTTTTGTTCAAGCAATGTGTTCAGTTTGAAAACATCTCTGAAAATGAAAGCGTCCAAACTAATTCAAAACTATCTGACGTGATTGATGAAACGCTAATTCTGTATAATTGAGTTGTGTCATACTTTGTTAGAATAATTTTACCAGCGAAACATCGAATAACGCCATTAATGACCACAGCTTTCTTAAGAATATTAAAGTGAGAGATCGTTTTGAAGGAAACCCTCGACGTCAGGTCTTATGTCTGGCTGCTTGGGTCAAGTGAAGGTCTTTAGTTCAAGCCTAACATTGTTAAGGCAGCGTCTATCGTGAGTTTGTAATTTGTTGTTTGTAGATTGCAGCTTGTAGCTTGTTATTCGGAAGCCTCTCAATTGTCAGGGGCTACTCACCTAAACTGGAGGTTTCTGGTTCTGTTCAGGAGGTCGGCATGCCCCGAAGAGTATTGCTCAATCACATCTTTAACATCGTAAGGCTTCAGCGCCTCCCTAAATCTCTTGCGTGCGAGAAAATACTTCAGCTACACGGAACACAAAAACAACACACAAACATGTAAGGAAAACAGCCATATCAAATAGGTACATAGGGGACACGCACATGAAGTGATGTTGAATGCATCGATACACACGGGTCAAGTATTATCTGTCAATGTGTAGATGTTTCTAATGGAGTTGATGGGAAGCAAAGAAAGATATTAAAATACTTCTTAGTACAACGTCTTCTAGTTTCTTGTATGAGGACTTTCTAGATTTATGCATCTAAAAAGCAAGACCTGAATATTAGTTTACAGATTATTTCAGTGTGTAATAAAGTTCGTTCATGTTTGAAAAAATAAATACAGTGTAATGTACAACAGGTTTTTTCATCGAAAAACTAGCACAATACCATGCACAAATATTCCGTCAGAAAATTAAATGAGCACTAGTAATCGCTTGTTAATCAAAGTCTGTAGGTAACATAAGGACTTTATTCGAGTTGAAAGAAAAGTTTCAAGTTTTATTTAATCTACTTTATTCATGCAGATTGTTTTAACTCTAAAAAAGTTTAGTAGAAAGAGTTGGCGATGGTTTTAATGCGTCAAATGGTAAGTATGCAAATTCCACACACGATGTAAAACCTTCCAAGAGAAAGACAGAGAATGCGGAGTGGGTGAACACCGCGAGGAAGGTATGTTTATTTGTTGGGAAAGTATGCAGCAAGGGAAGATAATGATCGGAAGAGGCGAGAAACTTAGCCAGTACATGGTACAAACAACGGAAGGTGGCTCATGCTCACATTGCAGAGTATGTTAAGTTAATGCACGCACAGCCTATTCGGCAGTTAGTCTGCTAGCGATGCACCCGCGAGGACTGGTTTGGTTCAAAGCAAAGGCATCGCTCCTCGCTGACAACGGACACCATCACCATCTCCACCACCATCACTGACAGTGCTGTCAGTGACCATTGGATGTTAGTTTTACAGAAGTAAGTGTTTGGTATTGTATGATTCGAGAGACTGTGATAATATTGGAGTGCTGTGGTGTGTTGTCAGGTGTAGCGATGTCTGGAGTTAGTGTACAGTGACCAGACCAAGGTTAGCGCACAGAGAGGAGACAAGTACTGATCAGTGATCACTGCATGGAGCACACTACATATGACAGTAGAGTATCTAGCCTCTGTACCTAGTTTGTACATTTTTCACCCTGCCCAGCAGGTCAACGTGCCCGGCGGAGTATTGTTCTATGACGTCCTTTACGTCGTAAGGCTTTAACGCCTCCTTAAACTTGCGCCTCGCAACAAAATACTTCATCTGTTGGAAAACAGGCAAACAAAACACAACATTTTAACACTTTTCATACATTATGTGTCAACTGAGTTATTCTATGTTCAAGTGTTAGTACTATGTCTCTCATTTTGTTCTTTATCAATAAGAATGGCATCCTGTAATACTAAAGTTAATAAATAGAATGAATTTTAACATTGTAATCAGCTTGCAAAAATATCATTCTGCAACGACACTTCAAAGCTTTTGTTGGAAAGCAGATGCAGAGTAGGTGTTATCGCACTATAGCATAAATTCATTTTGCAATTCTGTTTTTTTTTTTATGGTTAACTAATGAAATGTTTTATAATAAATAGTCATGTTTTTTTTAAATACCACAATAAATTTCATATTTAATCATGCACTTTTCAAATATTCTTAAACTGTCACACTTTTATGTTTATTACATAATTTAATAATATACCACAAAAAAGTTATATTATTTATGATATATTTTATCCAGTGAGTTTGATAAAATACATAGTTTTGTTTTTCAGGAAAGGCAGGTAGATTTTACATTAAAAAAATAAGAAAATACCTAATAAAATGGTCAATTTTTCTATAGCGCCGTTTATAATATATATAATGTAATTTATATTATATTTCCCATATTAAAGTTGAAGGACGAATTATTACTACTATTGCTTTCTTTTGATATTATAAATTTGTGATTTAAAAAAAAATATTTTTGTTACTAACTTTAATTTGAATAATTAAAATGTTCGCATGTCTCTTATCTCCGTTACGTGGTATTGCATTGTTCCGTAGTCATTCAAATCAATAAAAAAAATATAAAAAAACACACTAATCTGTTAAATTTCTACATTGCGTTATTTCTAGTTTTTCACGCAAACACGATATCCGCACCTTATGCAATCAAGTGCATGAAAGTTTTCACCGAGGATTAAAGTACATGGAAAATCTATGAAAACGAAAGGCACTTTGGACGTTTATCTGTTAAACCAGACACGGTTGCAAGTTTACATAAAAATCCACCGCAACTAGCTCTCCCCTTGCAATTAGGCACGAACGGCCGAGATATAATCATCAAAAGCATTTGAGTCACCAAATGAGTCATGCACGTCATTTAATCTCCCTTAATGATGTCAATCCGAGGGGAATGACAGTCCCAGGGGACATCATTAAAAGTGGGAAATAACTATATTTGCGCACGGGTGGAAGGACTCAGGATCAAAAAACACTGACGGCTTTAGTTGACCTATACATTAGGTGCTTGGGACTAAACCAATCCCTTGAACGCGATGACTCTTGTGAATTAACCTAATTAAAATTCTGTTAAAGTGAAAAAAAAGGTTCAATTAAAAATATTTTAAGAGCTGCTATTCAAAATGATAATTAATTAACTGCAATGTTATAATTTTATGTCGGTATTTGAAATTTCAATAAAAATCTAATTTTTCTAAGAAATGAATTTACAAAAAGGCGAAAATCTATCACTAAATAATTAGACTTTTGAATCTTGCATTAAAGTAATAGGATTTTACGAGAGCCTCCTTAATACGGAGTCGATACCATCGCGTATCAAAAGTAGTATTTCAAATTTCGGATAAATTTTCTTTAAAAAGCTTGCGATAAAAACACAGATCCTGTTTGAATTATTCGAGGCGAGTATCACTTTGAATTAATAATGTTCCACGTTCGAGTTAACAGGACTAACCAATCTACAATATGAAAAATCTAAAACAGAAAAAAAATAATAATTCGCCTTTGAACAACGTAGGTACCTCCTTCAAATTCCTAAAAACGTATCACGTTCCAATCATGAGTAAGTTTTCCAGTTATTTTTTATTTTGTTTTATTATTGTATTTGATAGTATTATGGTGCCAAGTGAGTTAACCAGGAACGTGTAACATTTATTTGTACTTCGTAGGTTGCCTAACGATCATTTTAAATCAAATTAATCCGGTGATGATTTGTGATCGTTAAATTCTGAATTTCTGACGTTGTGTAATATACCGATTTGAGAAGGGTTCCACAGGCCGAGTACGTGCTTATCGTTTTAGGAAAAGAAAAAAAATTGAAATTTGAAAATGATGTTACATACCAAATTGTTTAATATATTGTTCGACAATCATATACTCATGTGATTTGACTTCATATTCATTATAGATTTTTGTGCATGGGATTATTATTTATTTTTCAATAATGTGTGAATTTATGTAATTTAAAAAAAATATATTATTGACACCAAAAGAAAGTTATTAAAATTTATTTTTTACAACGCCGTATTATGTCTCAGACGTAATAAGGTTGACCAGTTAATTTATTTTAAAAGTTGGTAAATAATTTTTATAAAATTGTTCAATAAATGCAAATTCGATTTGTGGTGTCATTTTCAATAAAATGAATACGAAATATTTAGTAATTGATTAAAAATAATTTATTCTTATTTTTTGTTTACGTTTTGAATTTCTTTATTATTTGTCTATTTTTGTCATTATTTCTCAGAATACTATGTATCCTGATGAGGAAATCTTCGCTTCCGAAACACGTTGATATTTATATGTTAAATAGTGGTTTAAACAAAATATTTCCTATTCATTTTAATTATTATTAAGTTTATAGAGTTTATTATTCGTGCAAGCTTTTCTCCTATATTTTTTTACATATCAAAATCGAAAAATCTTACAGGTTTTAGATCAGTATATTTTCATAATCATTGTTATTAAAATAGCAAACAGAAATGCAAAAAAAAGGAAAATTAGAAAAATTTGAACTTACCTTTCTTATAAATCGTATTGCACTCTTATGTTGGTTCGTTAATGCAACACATCGGGGCTCATCATCTTCATCTGAAGTCATCAAAATTATATTAAAAAAACATATTATAGATTAGTCAAAAGTATTAAAAATAAATACATTTTAAAGCGGTGTTCACACTTTTATTCCCAGAGAAGGATTCAGATTACAAATAATGGGCAATTTATTATAATAATTGAAACTTCATAAAGTTTTAAAATATAAATTAATATGGAACTTTAAGAATACTGCCTGAACTTATTTCTACAATTTAAAGAAAAATTACATAATGATTTTTGATTGTGAACATTCTGGAGTAGACCAATGCAAGGATAAATAGTGTGGGAGTAATGCAAATGTCGTGTTACATTAAAAATCTGAATTGTATATCTAATATAATTAAAAACATTGAACATTTAAGGCCAACAATTAGATACCCATAACATATAACACTGACTTAGCATGCAGCAACAACATTAATGGATTAATGACAGACGTTAACAATCGTGCACAGAATCTACTGATGAGTGGAGATGTTAATGCGAGAGTACCGAGTTGTCATACAGCAAAAGAAGAAATAGTTCCAGGGACAAAATATAATATATAAGTAAATCATAGGGAGACAATCTGGTCGCAAGTTTAGTAGTGTGGCTAATTAATGGTGATTCGGATGGGGTACATGAGGATGTGTGATATCTAATGTACACATTTAAACTGTAGCTTCTTATGTTTTTTTTTTGTTTTATACTGGTAACACTCACGGTTCGTCTTGTATTCCTCGTGTCAGCTGGGATCATTGTAAAGGTGGATTGTTCACTAGTGTATTTCTAATATCTTTATTTCCGTGAGCTTTGATCGACATTATTTTTTTATTAAGTCTAACTTTCCTTTTGAAAAAAAAAACGTTCAAATACAGTATTGTAGATTGGTAAGAATTCAATGAAAAGCCACACGAATGTGTTCGGATAAAAAAATATTGTTCTTGTAGTCCTGTTTCTGTATTCAAAGCAGAATCAATAATTCACAGAAGTTACATGATGGTGACGTCAGATGTTCCGTCAGGTCCGAAAACAGAATGTATTTTTTGTACGAATTTAGCCTTTACCGATGCGTAGGTATATTATTAGGGTCGCCATACATTCCAGTGAATATCTACACGTAGGGGTCGAGCGCTTTGATGCTTTGGGCTCATAAGGTGCCCTTAGCGATGACGTCAGCAACTTAAACCACTTACAAACGGAGGGCATGAGATGTTCAATGTATTCGTTTGTGTTTCGCTGAATAGGACACGTTTCTTCCTACATAATATGTCACGGAATTTTTTTATAGGTACTAAGAGCTACGGAAAGAAAATAAAATGTGAAAAATGAAGTATTTCTGACGACGCGTCGTGACGGCTGGAAGCTTGGGTTCCTTCCAAATAATAAAGAAAAACAAAAACATTTTACGACCGTGAATGATTAATTTCAGTAACGATGATCATCTCTGGAACCTCATTCGGAGTTCTTTATTTTTACGGAATAAGTAAATAAATTAGCGGTTCCAGAATGGTTCTATGGATGTATGGGGGTACTGTAATATCTCTCGGCGCAGCTTATATCCACATTGCGTCGGTTGTTGGATATTCTTTCTAACATATTCCGAATTTACGTTTTATGATTCTCTACAATGACAAGCCGCTAACAAAAATTATCAAAAGAGTGGCGTCAGCGAAAATTTGTAAAATATTTATATTGCGCATACCCGACATTCAAACATCTTATTTATACCTTTTGAGATCACTTCTATGGATATGATTACGTCGAAGGATGAATAAAATTGTTTCTATGTTAATTGTATAAAGTTTTAATAAACTTGTAAAATTTTGTCATTGATTAAGTGAAACAATTATTAATTGTAAATTAGTTCACTCAATGAACTACCTCTCTCCTTATGTTCCGCGGAAACTTGGGACACTCCAGAAGTAACTTCCATGTAATTATTGATGTTTAGAAACTTAGTCAGTGTTTATCTTGTAATGTCAAGGCATTCAAAGAGTGACACTGGGTGAACAGTTAAGTTGCTCCACATCATAAACATGAACTTAACATGATGTGCTTAAGTAATGTTTCAACTAGCAACACTACCGCACGATATATTCTGACCCCGATGAACATAGACTTGATTACATTTCGTAATTTAATCAAATAGTAATCAATTAATGATTCGCCTGAGAAATAAACATTTCTCTTTTGAAAATGTCGTGAATTTTGGTTAACTTTATTCGCCAATTGGTTCACATAATTACTTTTAATTAACCACTGTCGCAAACGTAAAGCCTATTCGATATATTCGATCAGGGTGAACAAAGGATAAAATGGTTTTGCTCTCTGTTAGGAAAAAAAACAGCTAAAAACTTTCCCTTTTACGAAAAACATCAAAAGCTTACTCCGTATGAAAGCTTTACGCGTAAATATCCCATTCAAAAGTCCAAAAGCTTTGCTCGCTGGCAGAATGAGTCTTTGCTTACACAACGGAGGAATACCAGTTGCAAAAAAGTCTTGACATTTTTATAGTACGGTAAATAACCATATTTCAATTTTCGCCTTTTTTATCCGGAGTAGATCCAGAAACTTCCCTCATTTCATTTTCAGGGGTATGTTGGAACGACTTTTTAATATATTTAAGTTTATTACGCGAATAAAGTCTCCTTAGTATTTCTCCGTTTTTAATACAAATGGAAACTAAATAGCTCCCGCTAATGCTAACTTCTGGAAATCCCAAAACGGTAAACGAACCATAATATTACACAGAAAAAAAACCTTTATGATAACGCAACTTGAATTTATTTATAAATTACTGGTGCTTTCTTAATTACGAATTGTTTCAATTGTTTTGGTATACAATGTATTATTTTCAGTGAAATTAACACTATGCATAAATTATTTTCCGGGTACTATAAAACCTGTTCCTACTTCTAGTTTTGTATTTTTCTATATTTATTTACGGGCATTGAAAATTTCAGCCATAAAATAAGTATTGCATTTTCCGGACAGTGCATCTATCACAGAGGATAATAATTGACAGTAAACTTTTATGTTCAGATTTACGTTCAGCAATAAAACTCTCAGAGAGAATTATGTTTTGTCTTTTTTTTTAACAATCTACTCATCTTTTAGTACGTACTAACGTTAGTGCCAACGTAACAATAGTCGGTGGTGTTGATAGAGATTCCTGAACTTTTTATTGATGCTCCCCACTAACCGAAGCCAGCGACGAATCCCCAATTAGGCTATGTTGTGAGGCTGAAAGGTATGGGGAAGGGGAGGAGATGGAGAAGAGAAATGTGTGGAAGTACCTGGCCATTCAGATCTGGTCACTGAACACAGCTAAAGCTATTTCAAGCAATGTTTCGAATTTTCATGAATTAAATCTGATACAACGCAATTTAATTAAACATAATATAACATAGAAATAAACAAAGAACAAAAAAAATAACACACCCCCATACACACAAGCTCAGCTTAATTATAGGGGTACATCTTATATAAATATTGAACTTTTGAAAAATATTGTAACCTTGTTTAATTATTAATTATGTATCTTTTTTTGAATAAATTAAAAAAAAAAAAAAATTAAAAAAATTTAATAGCGCTTGCCTGAATTCGAACCCGCAACATCCGGATTCGTAGTCGAGAACTTTACCCCTCGACCACGAAGGCCGTCAAATTATTTAAACTTTTTTTTATCATTTTACTAGCATTATTTATTTTTTCCAACTTTATTCATGATGCAAACCATGAATAATATGTATTTTGGTATTTCGTTTCTTCAATTTAGAATTTTTTTAAACAAATTAAAAAATGTATCTAAACACGTTAAAAAAATGTTTTACGGTCTTATACAGTGTGGATATAAAAAAGTAAAAAAAAAATAACTACAAAATTGTGTATATTCGACCTCGAAGATAATCGCGGTGAGTTCCACAGATTACTAGTATTGCCAATACACATTTCAGTAGGAACTCTATATTCTTGGTATATTAACTGCGTCATACCATTTACTTAACTAACTAACTAACTAACCATTACGCCGTTTCCCCGCAAGGGTAGGCAGAAAGGACGGACCGTCAAACAACTCGATCTTGGTATACACTTCTTACTTCATTCACATTAATACATCGTCTCATGCATTCTCTTCTATTATTCCGACTTTTAACGTGGCCCGACTCCAGTATTTGATTCACTTGATCGTGCCATTTCTTCCTCGGCCATGGGGTTTCCTGCATTCACCCTTCTTATAGTGTTATATATTGACTACATGGCTCCATCCGTGTTACGATCCTAGTACATTGAAATATTTTTCCTTAATCAAAAATTGAATAACTTGATACAAACAATATCTTGTTTAATTGTACAACAAAATCAAAACATTTCAGTCAGAACTGACCGTTTGAGAATTTTTCAGACTTCTGCGAAACCCATCAAACGAATGATACTATAGCGAGAATTACGCGCACTCCACAAATTGCGTTTACGAAATAAGTACATCGACAAATGAATCGATGAAACATTTTTATATTTAGGTACAGAAACACTTTTACATTGATGTCCATAAATTTGATTGTTCTGCAAAAAATAAATACTCTTTTGCTTGACATTGTACTTAACTGATTTAAAAAAAAATTTAAAACCCCTATTTTGTGCTATATTGTGTTTAAAGCCACTTTGTCTAAAACCACTTCGTTTAAAACCACTTTGTTTAAAACCGCTTTGTTTAAAACCACTTTGTTTAAAACCACTTTGTTTAAAACCACTTTGTTTAAAACCACTTTGTGATTTTAAACAAATAACTTTTTTCATTAAAAAAGAAACTACTAATGAAAGCAGATTACAAATCAAGTGATGACAGCACGCCACTGGTACAGTAAGGCACTGGCAAAGTGTTTGTACCTGAGTTGGTTCAGAGGCATAGAAGAGCTATTTTGTGTAGGCATTTTCCACAACCGCAATTTCCATTTCCTTTGTAATCCTGCTTAAATAATTACAACGGTGGTGAATACGCACTTATAAGTGAAAATTGTTTTCTTAATTGGCCATTTTAAGACCGAAATTAGTTTCAGGTTTCACAACTTTCGGAAATAAACAACTAAGTTCTGGGAAAATTATTTGTTGAAGAATTACAGGAGAACGGAAGTTATCAATGCTCAGTTTTGATAATTAATATAATGAGGAATTTCAGTTAATTTTTTAGAATTGTCTTCTTATAACACGTTTTCATGCCGTAAAAACTGGTCAATTTGAAGTAGCGCCAAGAAAATTCGCATCGGATTCGCATGGTTTTCAATGTGTCCGCAATGGCGTCCCGGTCGGATAGGATGACGTCAGGACCTCGCCGGAGCATTTAGATCTGATTGTTTTTAAATCATGTTTTCAAATGAATAACCACACGAAATGAAACTTATATATATTTCATAATGGACGTTTGTTGTTCTACATGAATATATTTTACGTCCTACTGTTTTCTCTGAAATTGTTAATTAAAAAAAAAACATTTTTAGTGCCGGTCAGTGGCAATTTTTAAATATTGCCAGGTTATTCGTAAAACGGGAATGGTTGTCTATCTTAAAAAAAAACACTGAATATCTATGTAATAAGTGTAAGTTTTAGTAAATGTATGAAATTAATCCAATAGAGTATATATTTTTTCGGAAAATATTTTAAAAGAACACTGCAATCCTCCTGAATAATTCATTTATTTAAAAACCAACGGAAAACCTAATAAACCTCGACAAGAATAATTTGGAGATTGCAAAGCTGGGAAAGGGAAGAGGAGATAAAGGGATCAGTTTTTTCAGCAATCCGAAAATCTTCTAAATCCTGGACGTTTTTGCCTTCTACAATTTGCCGCAATTTCAGTTAAATGTATGTGTTAGGGCGAAGCCTTCCAGCTAAACAATAAGAAAAAAATACTGATGATTACGTCAACCGTCGTATAATAAAACTGGTAATTAATCGATGCAAGTCTCATCATATTAATGAAAGATGGTTTAAAAAGATTTCAACAAGATACTTAAAGGGATCTATTAGAATGTGATGGAGTGTTCCTAATATTTAAGCGTTCTATGTAATAAATACTCGATTCTTTTGCTACGAGGTTTGCTGGATGTAACAATATGATGGATTCTTAGGAAAAATAAGCTTTTTCAAAATGTGATCTGGATACACAAATGTACTTGTTTCGTGCTAGGTAGACAGGTCGACAGGTAGACAGACAGTTTAGGTATACATAAATAATAGTTTGTTACTTATCTACGGCACTGCTGCGTCAGTGGGGAGTGCTATTGTAAGTTAGTTTATTTCATTAAATGGGAAAAAGCAATGTCTGTAGCTTACAATGTTAAATAATTCAAATCAGAAAATGTTTTCATTAAAGATGCATAAAATCCTAGAGATGGTTGTGTCAAGCTTCAAATTTTGTGTCTGTCAATCAACAATACAAAACTTCACAGTGAAGCCCTCTTTCTCGGGACAAATAGAAAGACTTCTTTTTGTACGAGTATAAGTATTTTCGTTTGATCTTTTGAACTTTTGATAAAGAATAATACATAATAAATCATATGTTTAACGTATTATGCCAGCAGAATGAAAGGAATGATAGAATAGAAAAATGGTGTCATGTGGTCAAATATTCCGCGGTAGACACCAGCTTAACTATCGGGAACAAAGTTCAGTCTTTTGACCAACATCCGCATTGGACAATGAACATACTCGAGGATGGATGTGTTCATTCTGTGGGTGTGGTTAATGACAGTCTGACAGAACTACTGTACAAATATACAGTAATATTTAAACAAATTATGCAATATTTCTCTTTTCCAGTGCATGAATCTAATTATCATTGAAACATTCTATTTTTATGTCAAATAAGAATATGATAAAAAAAACACTTTCACAGATAAAAGGAGTGAACCTCTTCTTTAGAATCAGATTCGTTCCTATGCGTGTTGATGGAACCTTAAAATAAATTCTATATCTAGACCCGGTAAAACATTGCATCAAAACAGAAAAGGTATGAAATAGGCGCCAACAAAGGAAAGTTACTTCCTGTCATGGAGTTAAACAAAGATGCCTTAAGTAACGTTTACAACAGAGTATTATGTTCTTCATTAAAAGACTACTTATTTTCCATCGATCGTTTGTTTACCGGGTCTGAATATTGAGTGAACTAAATAATGCTCCGTGACGCTGCAGTTTCAAACGCTAAATTGAAATGGCAAATGGTTTCTTCGTTTTAACAATGCATACAAAACAATATAGTATCCTTTGGTAATCGTTTGAACTTTGTTTCTTGTCTTTTGTAAAACAAATCCAACCAAGATAATTGAATCTTTCAAAAAACGCAAGAAAGCTTCAAAGAACTGACAGAACGTTAAATACATGTACGAGTACATGACATGAAATATTTTTACATTTATATTTAGATGGGGTAAATATGTTACAATAAAAGCTTTGAATCGCCGAGATATGCGGCTGATTGGTTTCAATCGCAAGACTGAACGCCTCGTTAAAATGAATGTTTGGCATAAAATGCATTATTTGATTTCCTCAATATTAGCGAGATGTTTTACTACTTGCAGTGTCACGTTTCATGAACAAAGGGCAAATATTGCTCTAACGCACAGAAAAATATAATCTCTAGAGCTCACAAACGTACGAATATGGAGTATGAAAAATATAGTCCATCGATTTAATTCTACAAAACATTCAGGTACCTGTTGTTTAAAGTTTGTCATAAAGCTTCTATATACGAGTATTTTATTAAAAAGCATCGATCATCATAATAATTGGGCTCCGAAGCGTTTGTGGCTATTGGGAACTCTGCCTTGAAAATCGAAACCCGCATTTTATTTTTCAATTTAGCTCACACTTTGTATGCCGTGAATATGATGAACAGCCTTAATCTACGCATGTCAATATATTGAAGAAGGAGAGTGATTAAAAATGAAAATTCTTAAATCGTGATGCTACCGTTTCAAACTTTAAACTATATCATAAATATTTATCAATCGACTATAGTCGTGCCGCAGATAGCTCGGTTGTAATCTCTTCCTCTTTCCCGTAAACGATTCGCGAAACGGAGAAAAGTGGTTACAGCGAAGCTCTCAGTGGTAGGACCATAGGAGTACCGTTGAAAGCTCCGTTGTCACATCTCCATCTTTCTCGTAAACGACGCTTGAAACGGGTTGAGAGATAACTACAGACCTCTCAATGGCAGGACCATACGCGCACCGCTGATAACTCCATTAAAACCTCGCCCTCTTTCTCACAAACGATGCGATAGAATGAGAGGTTCCAACGGAGCTCTCAACGGTAAGGCCAGAATGTTTTCATTCGTGGATCCGTAGAACGCTCCGACGGACTTGCATTTGTCATTTCGTCCGCTAACCGAGGCGCGAGATGAAGTACCTTCGATCATTCATCCCCCCCCCCCTCGAATGGCGGCAAGAGTAATGAGTCGCGTCGAGGCAGTGGAGATTGTATTTTTCTGGGCGTCGACATGGTAGTATACCCGTCTCTGGGTGGCGGGCAGTATAGCTACAGGTAGGGTCGTACTTTCTGGGAAGAAGAAGACCGACCCAGAGGTGTCCGGCTGCAGGAGCCCCAGCAGCGCGAGGGGCACGGCGGACGCGCCGCCCAGGTGTCGCACGGCCCCCACCCCACACGCGCCCGCCAGGTCCTGAGAGCTGCCCGACCGCAGCCCCGCTGTGGGCCAAATGCATCACTCTCGCGACCACAATGACACTATATAAACACTTAATCATCTATTTGCATATCTCTGGGTACTCATTGATTGTGCTCGCTGCTTGGGGATCATCACCATGGTGTGTACTTAGGACGAACTGATAATGATAAATTAACGATACGTACAATATTTCCAGATAAATGATGGAACCTCAGCTGTGGGTGAGTAACAATAACTCTGATTAAGTAGTGTATAACATACATACTTTTAAATATTTATTTTATATGGGTACGCAGTGTTGAAATGATTTAATAGTGATACTTTTGATATATGAAATTTCTTACTTTTTTTTGCAGCAATATAGATATGTTGCATGAAAACATTGATAAAGGCTGGTATTACATAAAAAACGACGAACAAAAATAAAAACAAATAAAGCGTATTATTTTAATGAAGAACAAATCAGTAATGGTACTAACATAAAAAATGCACACATTGTGACATATAGAATTAAACATGTACGAAAATGAATGATTGACGAAATGCATGGACACCCTGCAAAGTTAACTTTCAGCGGCCTGATTAGATTTCTCGCGAGTAAAGTGTGTGTCAGTGTAGTGAAAATGTTATTACGTTCAAAACAATTAATATAACATCGAAACGTATCCAAAGCGACAACATATACCAATCGGCTCGTGTTTTTTTCCGTGAAAATAAGCTCTTACCTATTTTAAAGTACTCACTCTGCTTGTTCTTCCTGTGCCAGATGACAGTTGACTTGTCAGAGAAGTACCAATCTACGAGTAATAGGGTGACCATAACAAAATGCATGCGGACGAAATGAGGCAATTTACAAGAAGATTTAAATTTTGTAAGGCAGAAATATATTACATATTCAAGTTGTTAAGTTTTAAAAATCCCTTATATCTCTGTTTCATTGACTCTTCAGGGATGGTGTGTGGGCGGTGGGAATATGGATAAATGTGACAGGAATTGATTGCATTCTTATGAATTCTCGAAATAAACAAGACAATATTTATTTAACAGCGTACTTAAAATACACAATTTGATTTTATCGAGAAAAACTTTCCGGAAAAATGCCAAAGTTATGTTTAAACATGAAATCTTTCAGGTAACTGACCTCAATTGCATAATTAATTTGTAAGAATAATTAAAAATAACTCTGTTATTGATTAAACTTAGTAATGAAGTTAGTTGTGGTGGAAATAAAAATGTTATGGAAAGAATATTATAATGGTAAGAAAATTTAACGCTTTGCTTTAACGTCCAATGCGTATTGAAAACGTGGCGATAGACCCCCGAATATATTACCGAGCGTAACAATACACTGATAAACTTTTGGTATAAGCAAGTAAACTTCTAAATACCTACAAGTTTTTATCCGCTCTACTGAAGTATTTTCAACAGATCACAATCTTTACCTTTCATTTCACTCCAACGCAACGGTTCAAACCACTACTAACTATTTATTTTTTCAATTTTGGAATAACTTATTGAAACTTACATACCTCGTGGTAATATATTAGAGTCGTTGAAGATTAACAACTGTCAAAATGCAATATGAAACCGAAACGACACAGAAAAGAAAAAGATAACAGTAGCAGCTAGGATTCGAACCCAGGACTTTATTGCATACCGCAAGGTCCCGGATAGACCGCGAGGTTCTATGTTTGAGTCCCAGCTGCTACCGTTATCTTTTCATTTTGTGTGTTTGTTTTTTGGTTTCGTATTGTATTTGTATATTTCTTTTTTAATAGATTGCTGTCTCATATGTAATATTCAGTATTCATATTGTTACAACCTTGTGTAAAATACTATTTCCCACTGATAATAAAACTTTTATCACTCGGCCGACGTTCCGTCATTTTTCCGGTAGTGTCGTACTTAACCTAACGATGATATAATAAGAAAATGTGTATATTTATGTCAGCGTGGTACAAATAAAGGTAGAGTGTACTTGTTAAATTTTACCCCCTATTTAAAGTATCCGATATTCCTTGAACGCTGAAAGAGTACTGACAAAGTACTGGCCCATGACCAAATACTCTGTCAATGGGACTCTTGTTGTTGGTATAAAACAAATCCGTTTTCTCGGCCAAATCCAAGAAAGTACGAAGTAAAATATAGGGATAACAAAAAACATTTTTTAAACGTGTCACATAAAATACGTTATCCTTTCTCCGAATACAAAAGGAGCGGTCTTGAATTGTGTTTCGTTCTCGGGAAATGTTATTTACAAAGAATTGTGTTGCATAAGAGAGCTGATCTGAGAAACAACATCTGAGAGTCGCCGCGAGATCCTCAGGAGTAAATCTTAAAGTATTGAGAATATGATAAAGCTTGGGAGCTTATTTAGGTATATGGAAGAGGTGGCCTCAACACTTGGAATTTCATTTATTTCTTGCACGTTCTCAGGAACTGCTCGACCGTTTAAAGGAGTTATATTGAAGCAGTTCTTGTTTCTGAAGCAGTTATTAAAATCCTTGAAAAATAATTAACATTTGTAACATTTTAATGGTTACTAATTAAACGCTGCGCGTAAAATGAGTTTTTCGAGAGTTTCATGAAATTATAAAACACACTTGAACAAAACATTACGTTAAAAAAAGTATAATATAAAAATTGTCAAATGAATAACTCTTCCATGAAATGACAGATTTTAAATAGTTGCTGCAAAAATATTTCAACGAAGATATTTTGTAATGCTTAATATAAAATTTCTAAATATTATTTATGATTTTTTCTTGAATAATTTTTGGGATATTTGTCGTGTTGCGCTTCCTCCTCCTTTAGCCAACATTTCGGACAGCGATACAGTATCCATCATCAGGGCAGGTGTGTAGATTGTGAGTCTGTATTTATGTATGTAGACTTGATACCATATTACGTGCGTAAACCCTCTTAGGGCCGGCATTTCAATATAATAATTATTATTATTGTTAGTTTACTTAATGTGGTTTTCGGCTTGACGTTTTTGTGTAGCCGCCAAGCACCGGATACTAAGAACTATAAAGTCTAGTTCCGTCGTCCCTGGTAATATTATTGGGATTAATATCGAAAAACTCTTAAAGAAAATAATTTTACCCGTGAAAACCTAAAAACATTATTTAAGATACATATAAAATAAAATGAAGCACAAAAGACCTTGGAGATTTTCCCGGGAGTTTTTAAAATGTTACCGAAAAGCAATTCGAAGTTAGATTATGCGATAATTGAAGACTTCTGAAACTGGTGATCTAATTTCACAAAAGTAATCGTCAAATTAGAAAGTATAATGAATTTGACTGTCGTAAGCTTCGCACCACACCAAGCACAATGCGTGGAACCACTTGACTATTCATTATTCATTACGCATTGAGGACGATCTGGTTAATTTATGCGAACCATCCATTAATTCTGACACATTTTGTCAGACAAATAATACTCAATGGAATCGTAAATGAGAAATGGAATATAACTGTGTGAGTACCTTTATGGCTTTCAAGTGTGTAATTAATTCTATTTCAGGTATGAAAAACCATTTTAAATGGATATAACCAAATCGCACTTCGTCCAGATAGATTTATTCTAAATTTCTTTTCGAGAAAGCGTTAACAGATCGTTTGATTCGTTCCGTTCGACTTGATGTATCAATACTGAAACTACTGGCATCGCCCACTAAAATCAATCACTACCCGAAATAACTTCTGGCAAAACTTCAGTCAAGTTGTGTTTTTCCTCCGACCGGACCCTAATCACTTTATTGGAGGGTCGTTTACCAAGTCCGATGAACCACTTGGTCGGAAGCTGTGTGAAAGGAGAGCTTAAGAAGGCCAAGAAAAGCGGCATGCTCTTCTTATCGGATCTACGCTAGGTACGTATTCCGACAAGATCTCATCACAGCGCTACTAAGGATAGTGGAGATTTCCGGAGCTTTACTGCTTTCAGAGTACCCATCTTTCAAGTAGAATGTCTCAGATAAGGCTATTGCGAGCTTGCATTTATTTATTTAACTCTTGAATGAATTATCCATGAAAAGAAATTCAATTACCATATCTATATAATAGTAGGTCCCTTTACGAAAATGTTTTATGATAACGAATAGTATAAGGAAAATATCTAACAACATTAAATTATTTTTTCAACTGCGCAATGGACTGTTCAGAATTTTGGTCGTTACTTGTGGCTAATCCTTCCCCCAAAGTGACACTGTACACAACATCTCCAAAGATGATACAGGCTCTGACGGCAATTATTTTCATCGGGGGTTCATTTAAAATAAATTGTCAAAAAATCATTTTTCAGAACATAGGTGGTTTTGGCTTTACAGATAATCTCGAGTGTCTCCCAAACGGATGTATCGCCCATTAGCATTTTCCGGGGGGTGAAAAAGTCTGTCAAGAACTTTGAGAAATGATTTTTTTTTGGTATTGACGACCGGTTCTTTATCGTCGTTTTAAGGACACTCAATCGGTTGGATTTTTAATTTACAAAGGGCACGATATAAAATGTCAGAAGCATGATAAAAAATCTGTTTTTTGAACAGCCGAAATCCATTGCAGTCTTATTCTTTAAAACTGTATAGCTTCGTTTCGCGTATTTATGTAGGACCGCCCTGTTTACACCCTACTACAGGCATCTGTAAACTCTACTGATCAAGTAGTTATAAATTAATATTAGTTGCGAATTTCACGCTTTCTCCGGATTTCTTCCTCGCCCCTTTAACCATCTTCGTTTGAGCTCTAGAAGACACAATAATTTTTTTTTAAATTTAATGAAAATCATATTTAATAATGTTATTATTAATTTCTGCAAGCATTTTTAGTTTTTTATTATTGTGACAGCTGTTTCGGCGTTTAAGGCCATTTTTAAACTCTGAGAAATGATTTAATGATTTTTTTTGGTCTTAAACGCCGAAACAGCTGTCACAATAATAAAAAGTAATAATACTTGCAGAACTTAATAATAACATTATTAAATTTAATTTACATTAATTTTAAAAATATATATAAATGGAGTAGTACGAATTAAACACAAAAACAATTAATGATACAATAATTGATGGATTTGAGATATAAATTTGTGAGAGAAAATCATACATTTGTTCTCCGACTTATAGTAAACTGTACTTGAATCCTTTCATATTGGAAACGTAACAAAATAGGTTCACGTGTTCATTATTAGCCCGTCGAGAAAATTCGGTTATTTCATTACTAATTATTATTAATTAATTAATTATATACGTAAATTATTTTTTCTAATATTACTAAACATCGAGCACATTTTTCCTATGGAACTATTAATTATGATTACCGAGCACATTCGTATACATTATTTTCGTTCAACTATATTACATCTAAGTTGTACTGAAAAAATTACAACATTTACAAGAAAAATCATCTTATGCTCAATTTATATTAAAAAAAAATCTTCAAAATAGAAAATAATAATTTAAAAAAAAAAAAGCATTTACTGATAAAAATAATTCTTTATTTCAGAAGGTATGCAGGGATAGTGCAATGCAATACATTCCATAGGTGATAGTAATAATATTTAAAAAAATAGAAATACATAATATAAGAAGAAAATAATAGAGCAATATAAAACAATTATCATCACATTTTAATTTAATTATTTACACATTCTCTGATTTTACATAAATTTAGCATTATTGTATTTGCAAAGCATAAAGGCATACTTTACTATGAAACAAACGTTCTGCTACATAATACAAACGATCAGATGCATGCAACTTTACATTACAAACGTTTCTGTACAATAATGTACCACACAAGCTTATCGGAGATTAAAAAATATAATTAAAATTCTCCACTACGCCTTTTCATTAAAAAGGATAATGAGGTTACAGCGGTTTCACGTGATAATGGTTCAAATTAACAAGCAGTCTCAGTAAAAAAAAATCGTATTAAAATATTTGCCCGGTTATGTTTACCGTGTACACAATAACATTTTACTTCCCGTTTGTGTTTAAAATCTAGTCCACCGTGTAACTAGTAAGTTAAATGATGTAAAATGTAAAAAAAGTTAATTAAGTATTGTACGAGCATTCATTTAAAAAAATATAAATGTATTACGCGACAGTGAGCTTTGTGGACTTCGTAGCAAAAAAAATTGCAGTGCCTTCTTAGTGCGCCGGGCGAACCTTCTTTTTTACACCTTAAAAATCTCAAATCCCACAAACATCAGATCCCAGATATTAGATAATCCATTCTTCGAAGATCGTTTAGTCAATTTTTTTTGCGCCATATTGAAAAATTTCCGGATTTTATTTTCTGCGTTTGCTTTCAAGGATGGAAACCACATAGAAATATTTATTTTAAATGAGTTGTTTTTTACTTTGGAAAGAGTAATGTTTAAATGCTTCGACATTTATTACAGATCATATATACTTATCAATTGTCAATGAAATAGTATACCGCACAAACATGAAATACATTTTTATAGCAGCGTGCGTGAATTATACAGAGCAAGATACACATCAAGTTTACTTAATTTACCTTACAGGAGATATGAGTTTTGTCAATCGTTCATTTGTGTCTATAACATGGTTCAAGTAATAAATATAATTTTTTTGGAAGATTCTATTTTTATTTTATTTTTCTGACCTCTAATAATACACTTAAAAAAACTTTCACTGATGCTGCGACCCCTATGTATAGAAATATTACTTAAATCATCTATTTATTTCAAATTAAACCATGCGAGGGTTTAAAATCTGTAAATATATTGAAACTATTGTAAATATTCATTCGAACCATTAACAACTTCCATATGATCTACATATATTAACACTTTAATGTACGTGCGAAACATTAAAATATTGATTTTAAGTACATTTTTAAAATGTCGTAGTACTATTATTTTATTATAGAGAGGTTTAGTTCCTTAATGTGCATTATAATTATAATGAAGTTTTAATGAGTTATTTCTCAAAAGCTTTACACTTAATGTACGTGTAATACCAAGATGATTAGGTATAGAAGAGATTAACCAAGTCATATCGAAATGTAATCAACTAAACTCAACAACTAAAGGAATAACTATTATATGATTATGTAGGTTATGTTGTTGAAAGCACACGACTAGGCGGCATGCCTGCCCTAAAGACCCTAATGTTTCAGGTTAGATTGAAGTAAGCCCCGGCTCCGGTGAAATTAGTACTACCTTTTCAACAACACAGCCATAGTGAATACGCTAACTGTTTAATTAAATATTGATAACGGCCTCCAGCGAGTAGGTTAGCCAGCAATCAAACACTCGAATTGGGGATATGTCCTAGGAAATATTTAAGGTTACATATGTCCTTTTAGAAAAAATCAGATGTTGAGGTTTTTTCTTGTAATACAACGTAAATAATTGAGGTTGTGTCCTCTGAGACAAAGCAAAGAATTGATGATATCTCCTGTAAGATAAAAGCTACAACGTGGTGACATCTATTGGCTTACCGTCGGAGTTTTTCTTACACAGGGCAGTTTCCGCCACCGAGTCCTCGCTGTGGCTGGCGTTGAGGTGCCTCCCGCCGCCCAGGGCTGCTAGTGCAAGCAAGCCGACAAGCATCAAATCAATCGGAAATAAAGGAAATAACTCTAGGGGGCCGCCCTTACTACGGGTCGACAATATGTCCAAGTATTATTGTAAATGTTGATCATCCATTAATAACGCACTGCGTGAAGGTTTTAAGCGTTTTAAAGCGCTTGAGAAACACAGAATATTTCTTCAATTTACATACGTAGTTTATACATTTGTTTTTAAGTCAACTAGTTATTTTATTGTCATTATGTTTATTTCAAGGGCATTATTTATTAACATTTTATAAATAATTCACTTCAATGGATGCCTTACCGAAATAATTCAATTCCAAAAATATCGCCAGTGTCAATCACGGTGTGGAAAAGAAACTTTTTGCTGATAGATAAAAACTAAATGTTCGACACTAGCGTATATTCAAGGAAGATTTGATGTTTAATAGGTAATTATTAATTCTGTGTTTTCCCAAGCTAACATTTAAAATATAATCAAGTGCAATATTTCTAGCTACCTCCTAATTCAATCTGAAAATCAAACATTAAGGTTTCATCTGTAAAATTTCCTCAATGCACAATCTTAAGAAAAAAGCTTATGGAAAAAAAATAAAAAAATCTACTTTAAAATATTCATTTTGTGTCCTATTTAAAAAGGTACATAAAATAGTTATACAGCAAGTTTTCTAGAATACTTAATTGAGATAAAATATTTACAAAATTGTGTCAAGTGGGAAATCATGCCAGGGCTCCATAAATCGAATAATCTCACTAATAACCTTAAAACTCTGTAAACAATTATTCCCAAAGTAAAAAAAGTTTAAAAACTTCAGTTGCCAATTATGTTACGAATTAACTTTAAACTTTCCAGTTTAACCTAGGTTAGGGCGATATTGAGCACGTTTAACATTCAGAAATACTGAGCCTAATTTCATTGCTGATATGAAAATTCCGCAGTGAATTTCCTTTCTTGCAAAAGAAAATGTGTAGAAGCTTTAACCGAAACTCTAATATAATGAACCTGGTAGTTAGTACTGATTCTAATTCAACTCAAGCAAATTATATAGATAAGTTAACTCGGAGAAAAAAAGCTTTTCGTGTTGATTGATTTGAAAAAATCTCACTTTTTTTTGAGGAACTCATCAGCTTAATTTTCACACAGTAATCATTTTCTCGAGAGACAAACAATTACCCTTATTAAAAATTCAAGAGTGTTTGGTATACACAGTTCACTAGAATTTTATTTGAACGTAGTTTACACAAAACTAGTGAGTGTGTGAGAACGATCGTTGAATAATAAATAAACTTAAGGTTATGTTTAATATTTTATACACTGAAGCTCTTCAAACTGTCTTTTATTGATCGTAAAATAATACAGATAATTCGCCTTTGTTGACCTTAAAATCAATTATCGACGCAGAAGGTTAATCTAATATTCAAAATTACTTTAAAACGTGTTGTTTTCTTGTACAATGTGTGTATTTAGCGTCGAACAAATAAAGAGGCGCCTTTACAGTAAACGGGGAGATATTGACACACTTTATAGAGACAAAAAATATTTACACTTTATTTTATTGAGCAAAACAATTTGTATGGGGAATAAATTCTCCGGGTAATGCCAATTTCCCCGGATAATGAAGGGCGGTCGTTTGACTAATCCTAGCTATATTTGTCTTATCCTTCCTATCTTTGTCTAATCCAATTACATCTTTAAGCTCCCGAGTATCGGCAAAATATAAATTAGCACGCGCTAGGCGCATTACTGAGACTCCAACCCCCGCGACAGGGTTCAAACTCCACTATTTACACTTCTCATTGTTCACTCAATAACGTCGATTTCATTTCTTGTAAATTAAAAATGTACATGTGATTTTTGACGCCTTTTAAAATACTGTGTTAGAATCATATTTTATTATTTCCTTTGGATAACTTAATTAGGATGAAAACACATCGTCGCGTTTCATTTGGATTATTTTTAACCAGCAAACAAAGGTGTAATAAAGAAACAATGAAGAAATAAAATATAGTATCAACTTGATTGTTGTGTGTGTGATGCGGTAGGACGTTGTTTTAATAATTATGAATGATGCACAGACAAATGATAATAACAAAGTGTTACCACTGCTGTTAAATAAATTATAAAAACAAGCACCGTTATCTACTTTCTTACTTTTTCGAGGAAAATAAGAAGCAAATTGATTTAGTAGTATAGGTAGGCACTCAAGAAGAGAAGAAGAAACATTTTATAAGCAGTAATTCAATCAAAAATAATATTTTCTTTCTTCTTATATGTGAAAAGAAAAAAAAATGCACATTACCCTCACAAACCTAAATAAACATATCAAATATATTATATTGAATAAACGGAAAACTCCTTATACCTTGAACCGTATTCATTTAAATAATTTAAATGAAAATGTCAGATAAAATAGACATGAATCAAGATATTCTTACAAAATTCTTTTCCTTTGGGAAACATTTTACTTTGGATCGGTTTAAATGCCAAAAATACGCCGAGAAATCAATTAATCTTAAAATATATTGTGCGCGTTGATCCATTTCATAGAATTGATTCGTTTTCAGCAATTGATTGGAACTTTAGCCATTTCGCTTTTTAAAAAAAGTTGGGTTGTTATTACAGAAACGTATTTCTACGTGATTTCTTTATATTTATACAAAAAAGCAATGATATGATTTGTTAAACGATGACAGCATATTAGAGCTGTTATTTTGGATTAATGACATTAAGACAATTTAATGATGTTTTTGATAAAATATCAGGAATAAAATCCTCACACTAGAATTCGGAATACCTCATATGTAATAATTTTTCCTTGGAATTCGTTGCCTGTTAATAGTCCATAAATGTGTACTGTACAAAGCAGTGGCTTAAATTATTTAAATATCTATCGAACACACATGGTATTGTTGACCGCTAACCGGCATCGATTCCATTTCCATACAATTCCTACCCATAAAGACATCCACCCACGTTGCATTCACTTCACATGGTATTATATGAAGACATAGACGATGGTCAAGTATTGGACAAAGGCACGAATCATTTTGGCAAACTGTTTCCATACGGATTTTAATAAATTACGAATGTCTGGCGTGTCGCCCTCCTCGGTAGATGTATTAGGTACAGGCCGATGGGTAGTCGGGCTAAAGATCTAAGAATGTATCTAATAAGGAAACATTTTGAACCAAAGAAGTTAATAATTACAGAAGTGATAAATAGTGAAAGAAAATAGTCAAAATTGGTTAGAACAAACATAATCGCTCTGTTCCGAGGCGATACGGGGTGGGTATCTACTAGAACGCCGAGCAACTTCAAAGTGTCTTTTTAATTATGTGGTACGTTTTCTTTATTTACGGGTATGATTTTTTTTCACTTTTTATCTCCGTAATAGCAATTCCCTTAAAAATAGATAATACGCCCAGCTTCCGACATTTTCCTTACATTGAGATGGCATGTTAATAGATTTTATGTTAAAATGTATGAATAAAACCAATTCGTACATCGGGCCGCTAGAGGCGCTAATGTAGCATGTTGCCATCAAATATCAGAAGCTGGGCGTATTATATATTTTGGGTATTTTAGGGTTTTGCTTGTATTCGTCTCATCTCTTACGTCTTTCAATATATCACAGTACATACCGCTGATAACTCCGTTGTTCTCCCTTTTTCCATAAACGACGCACGTGACGAAAAGAGACGTCACAACGGAGTTCTCAGCGGCGTTACCGCATTACGACTCTACGGGGGCCTTACATTTGTAATTGAATCACAGCCTGTGGGAATACTTGACCAAGGTCGACGCTTTCACTCTCGCCTGAAATCAACACTAATGTAAATAATGAACCCTCGGTAATGCGAAGGGGACAGGTAACGTACCTAGGTTCTCGGCGCTGGCGTTCATGTCGTGGAAGGGCCTCGGTCCCCGGCCCTTGCCCCCTCCGTGCGGGGCCGGGGAGTGCAGAGAAGTGCTCTTGTGTCGCCTGATGGTCGGCAGCCGGGACACGAAGGACGCGTTGTGCTTGAAACTGGAAGACAGCGGGGCTCGGCTGAGTGGGGATTCAACGATACATTGTGTTAGTGGTTAGTTGTTAGTAGAGTTAGCATTTTGTAAGAAAAAATGTAAATTTGACAATTTATATAAACCAGTACTGACATGGCAAAAGGTTAAGAATATTATCTGCCTTTGACACAATTTTGCAGGAAAACAAAATTGGCTGGACATTGCTAAAAATTATTCCAATCTCCATATATAAAAAATAAATGTTTGTCTGTGTGTCCTCGATTTTCTCAAAAATTACTACACCGATTTCGCTGAAGATAGCGCAGTTTGTTCTTATTATTGCTGGAAAGGTTTAGAGAGTAGTTTGAATGAAATCCAATATGTAAAACTGTTCCTTAACGTTTTAAAATTAGTATAAAAAACATTGAACCCGTCATGTTGGGGTTAACCCATAGATATACCACTCTGGTTAGCCACAGATTGCATATTCAAAATAAGAAGGTTTGTTTAGGTAGAATATTTTCAAAATGGATAACACAAGCGGGTACCTCCTTAAGAACTTAATTATTTAGAAAAAATAAATGTTCGGAATGAAATAAAATTTTCAAATTAATTAAATTTTTTTTCTTTGTTTAGAGATTGTAATAGTCTTCACAAGGCATTACTTTCGCTGTAAAATCAATTGTGGCACCTAAACGACAACAAGAATTCACAACTTTATTCTAAAAAAAAAAAAAAACCCGAGCAAGGCCGGGTACACATCAGCTAGTTTTATATAAAAATTAGCATATTTTCCGATTCCAAAATCAATTCTGAATTAATTTTTTTAATTTATTATTAATTTTTTTTTATTACAGTGGAATGTATTGTCCCCGAAGGTAGGAGTTCACCTGTGTTGTGGAGGACATTCTTCAAGATTAAATTAATTTGGTACAGTGAAAAAAATTTGATGTTCGTTAATTTCTTATAAATTCAATTTTTTTTCAAAAGCCTTTATAATATGTTACAATCACTGAATAGAGAATACAACATGGACGAACCTTTTGGTGCTAGCCTCGAGAGAGCCAATGAAAATACACTATCTGTCTCTCTCACACCGCCTGCATTGTACGAGTATATCGCCATTGCGTTTGAACGACACGAAATTATGATGAAATAATTTTTTGCATCTGCAATTTAAGGTCAGATCGGTAAGACTGGATAACAAAACACTTTACCCTATATTTATAATAGACACACACACACATACAGGCAAATCATTTTAAAGAAATTGCTCGTGTACTGGTGTACTATATCGTAGAACTGCTGCGGGGTAAGACAGAACTGGCGGGTGTTCCAAGCTAGTTCGAACCAGTTTGAACAATTATCGGTGAGCACAGACAGATCAATGGCACATATATTTGGCTATACCCACCCCATTTAACTTATTGCCACCACAGACTTAATAACGAGTAATCCTAAATGTTGATAAGGTCTTACTGTTAGATACATAGAATAATGAAAAAAATATCTCTTCTGCCATTAGATTGTCAGTGTGTTACTCAAATTATTAACTTCGAGGTTAAATGGATAATAGGTAGTAGCGATGCGTCGTTCATTTATGCCGGCTCATTTTTGAGAGCCGTGAACGTACGACTCCTGGTAAACTGTACCATGGCTCAAGTCAAGTGTGACTCTTTTTGACAAATCTTGAAAACACTCAAGAAAGATTGTTTATTTATCTAAAAAGATAAACGTATTATCTATTTACGATATTTGCTAATAGTAATAATTTTACAGTAACAAATAATAATACCAGCAAGGGTTCATTTATTACGCTGCAACTTTTGTAAGCATTCTAGCATCTTAAAAATAATGAACAGTCTATAAACGAGGCTGTCAAGTTTCGTGGCATCGTTTGCATGTAATCAGTTCACTGCGGTAATGGACATCGCCGCAGTTCGCTAATGTACCTGAACGTAACATGCAAATCGTACCGTGAGTCATAATAGCCTCGTGTATTGATTGATTGAGAAATCGAGGGACATATTGGATGATATTGTTGTTCCCACGAATATGCCGTGAAGTTGGAAAACGTGTGGCATGCGAGGAAATTGAACAGCTCTTTCAAAGTAATTCAACCCTGGCTGGTATTCAAATACTGACCGCTTTTCCGATTTATGTAGCATTAAGGAACTACGGCGGGAGATTAGGCGTGGAAGGTGAAAGGCGGCACAAAAATGTTGTTAACATCCTTTGTGAATGGATGGATATAGTAATGCCACACTTCAACAAGACATCATATTTCACGAAAGTAGAATATATCTTTGGTTAAATAAGAGTGGGCAGTAATGTAGGACACTTTAACTAGAAAAATAAGTAAAAGAAAATGACTGTGCAAAACTGAATCTATTTACGTCACGCCCGGAAAAACATTATTTGCTTTCAAAGAAAATATATTTCTCCGCGTTCAATGCTCTGTGGGTTGCTTATCGACAAACGCACTTACTCCGTGAGTTTATTTACATTAGATATATATTTTTTAAACTATTTCTAAGCGTGACGTGAACGCATCACTTCAATATTTCACCTACAGAAATCCTATTCTTAGGTTTGAGTAAATTGAAAGAATCAGTCTCTGGGATATAAAAATATTTTCAAATAAATACACAACAACACCAAGTTTTTAAAAGGGCGTCCACATTTTGGAAAAACAGCAACACTAAAAAAATGCATATTTCTAAAATAACACCTACACGAATAATATATCTTTTCCTTGGAACAATAAGGTTCGATGAAACATTTTGGCCAAAGTTGACTTTTTGCAACAAAATTACCACGTTTTTTCCTCTTTAAGGCTAATCAAAAATATGTCCAATCTCTATATAAGTTCGCAGATAACTATACAGCGAAGTTCTATTTAAAATATTTTATATTTAGTTTTTAGAAAAACACTATTTTTTTCACAAGTTTCATTTGCAAATTTACGGGCAACGTAACTCTATCTGCCATAGATATCTGCCTTTTGCGTGAAACTGAGAAGATGAAAAAACATTTTTTTAAAGTGAATATGAGGAACGTATTGTAATTGAATTTTCTTTATTTAGCCAAAATGAACTAAGTAAAGAAGTCAGATAAAATCCTTGTGCTCTGGGTTTAGATGATTTTCATAGCAACGTGTCGTATCTGTTTTTTTTGTACTGAGTTTTTGTTAAATACCACTTGTTTTTTTTTTAAAATAGAATGTTCTTATTATGTTAAACATGTTAAAAATTCAATTAGAATACGTTTTTCTTATTCAGTTTTTCATTAATGTCTATTTTTATTATTTTATTCAAGATTTAAACTTTGAACCTCAATATCTCAGTTTCGTGCAAATGGCAGATGGAACCTTATTGTTCCAAGGGACCAATACGATATCAATTTGAATTTCAAGTTAATATGAGTGTTCTTATTTTAACTTATTTTATACATTATAATGACATTCCGCACCAAAGACCAAATTCAAGTAAAAGTTTTGTGAAATCGGTGATTCAACCGAAGATGTAAGCCGCCAAGATAATTCGCCAAAAAGTCGAAAATACAATATTCCTTCACTATTCTAAATACACTTTTGTATCGTTATGTACGAGTATGTATTGTATTTACATTTATATGTATAATAATGAGCATCTTAGTGGACTGAATTAGGATAATGTGTATAAAATATTTTAATTTTATTGTCGGACACCTAGGTATTTATTTGGTGAATATATTGTCGGGCACCTACTTATTTATTTGGTGAATATATTGTCGGGCACCTACGTATTTATTTGGTGAATATATTTATAAAATTAGATCGGTGATACCGACAGAAAAATGTATCTATGATAGGATAGCAGAGCTTTTAGTTTGTGGAGATTTAAAGCCAAATTTTTCGATTGACTCGTGGATTTCTTTACTTGCGTGACTTTGGTAGCTAGTTTTCATATACTTTCATGATATCGTTCTTCCGGGAAGTAATTCATTCCAACTGATTGGAAAAATAATTTATTAATAGCGTTTTTTCCCTCTGCATCCAACGGGTCTCATTAAAGTTTATTATTATTCCCAAATAAAAATTCATAAATTTTACCTTGCAAATTGGTACTAATTATTGTTATGTTATTGTTCCTTAATTTAAATCATGACCACACCTACCATTTAAAATTTTCATAATACACATTATTATTAATTTATGTTACTCGCACATTTCAGTCAACCTGACCGAACCGAACCGAACCTAACCCCATCTACCCTAACTTAACCTAACCTAACCTAATCTAACTTAACTTAACCTACCCTAACCTAATCAAAACATACCTAACCTAAACTTACATCACTTAACCTAACCTAACTTACCCAAACCAAACCAAGCCAAACCTAACCTAACCAAACCTAACCTAACCTAACTCCTAATTTTGTTAATCTAACCACCGTTGAGGTTGTTTTTTCCGAAAACGGCGCTGTAAAAATAATTTGATTTATTTAAAACAAATAAATAATAGCAATAAAATGCATTCTTTATAATTAAATAAATATATAGTGCCATTTCAAATATAGATTTTTGTTGATCTCTGTTATAATACATTTTCAGTAGATACTTTATCGCTGGTCTGGATTTAAAAAAAATCATATTATTCTTAACACATAGGTACCTACTTCAGTTCCAAATATGTAAAATTCACTTAGGTACGTACCTACGCAATCACAATTGAATCGCGTGCCATAATTCTATTTTTAAAAATGGAATAAAATTATAGCCGATTTCACATCTTTTCTATTCTGTGGTATATATCATGGATCAGAACGAATCTTCTATTCTATTTCAATTGTTTTTTTACTGGCGGAGCTCAAAGAAACGCAGCAAATCTGCCACAAAAATGTCATACGAATATTCTTAATATTTTTTTTTGTTATTGTTTTAAATAAAACAAAAACAAAAGAAAAATTAAATAATAAAATTAATTTTAATAATAAAAAATTTTATTAAATTGGAGTAATACAAGTTAAACTGGACAAAAATAAATTATAATTTTTAAATAAACCTTTTAAAAATAAATGAGTTGGTAATTGTAGTTAATATGTATAAAAAAAATCGAAACCGAGACAAAACCGGTAGCGACTCCAGTATTGATTAAAAATATAACTACAATAGAAAAAGGTTGACGTAAGAAATTTTTCATTTGTTATTTGTGTAGTTCAAATTCAATCTGCTCGCAAATACATAAATAAAAAGTAGTGCCTGAATATTTTTCAAGTGCGATAACTTTCAACTTTAATTGAAAACTTCCGTAAACAGTAATGCAGAAATATATGAAAAGTGTTGCTTTACGTTTTTTGTCGAGTCCGAGCAAATGTCCACCTTACTGAAGTGTGATACGTATGAAAAAGTCGATCAAACCGGCAAAAGCGAACGCTTTGAAAAACAAACGAACTCCGGGCATCACTTAATGCGGATCATGCGGTAATCGACTCCGTTGCAGAGCGAGATGTGGGAGAACATGAGTGAAAATCTAACTTTTTGAAAATAATGTTGGAAATAGAGAACTAACATATAGATATTTTATTGTTATAGAATGATTTTTACGGTGTTAATTTGTTAAGTATTATAAATAACATAATTTTTTAAACTTACGAAGTGGGTGGACTGGGCAGCGGGATCTGGTGCATTTTCCAGGTGGCCACGCTCATGGAGTGTTCGTCCGCCGCGTAGCAACGCCAGAGCGACTGGATGAGCGTGGCGGCGGGCTGGCGGCGCCGGATCATGTGCTTCTGGCGCTGCTGCTGCTGCACTTTCAGCGCAAAGCCGGAGCCGAGGATGCCCTGCTCAACAGACAACAAATAACCATAAATTAAAAAAATTCTCATAAAAAAATATCATAAAATAAATATTGTTTATATTGTTCTGAAATATTAAAGAAGATGTAAAAAAATATTTGTACCGAATCCCTTTCGTATTTTGTAAAAACAGAACGGAGACCGTTAAACATTTTCATCATAGCATCTGGAAAATCGAACGTCTCTATTATATCCATCACGACACAAGCAACATCTTCCGTTTACCGTAATGGTAGTAGGGGATTTTCAAATAATGTCAGGTTATCCGTAACCGGGGAATATTAGCCTCTCAGAAGCTGGGCGTATTGTACAGAGCCCGCAGATACTTTAATAGTACACAACTGCTGACCCTGTACAAATCGCAAGTGCGCCCCATTGTAGAATTTGGCAGCCACCTCTGGTCGGGAGTCCCACAATATCTGAAAAAAAACCTTGACTCTGTGCAGAAACGGGCGGTCCGTTTGATAGATTCGCCTATCTTAACAAATGGGTTGCAATCTTTGGAGCACAGACGTCGGGTGGGAATGCTGTCCTTGTTCTACCGGTATTTTAATGGAAGATGCTCCGAGGAACTAGCGTCATTGATCCCTTCGGCACCGGTGCATAGTCGGGAAACACGCCAAACGCGCGCCCAACATTTGCACACGGTTGACATTTGTCATATGAGAACGGGTCGCTTCTACGACTCGTTCTTGTGTTCAACAGCTCGGCTGTGGAATGATCTGCCGGCCTCTGTGTTTCCTCCATCCTATAACATGGGTCTCTTCAAGACCCAAGTTCACTCCTTCCTATCCTCTAAAAGATCCTCCACACAGCATCCCCAAAGATGATATAGGCCTTGAGGGAAATTATTTCCTCCTTGGTCTCCTGTGTGGAGTTACTGTAAAAAAAAAAAAATTAGTCTTTCTTTAAAAAAATATGTATGTGAAGAAGAATGTCCCAGGCATGTTTGTTTATTTGTATACAAATCTACAGTTTTATTCTGAACTTGATAAAATTTTACACACTTGACCTTAAGAAGAAGGTCACTGTCTACATGAGAATTTGAAAAACCACCACTGTCCGTCTTTCCCTTCCCTTAAAGCAGAATCTTGGTACTTATTGATGAAATTTTTACGGTCAAAATAATAGAAAAATATCTGGTTAGGTGTAGGGGTAGGGGTATGGGTAACCCCGGGTAAAGCCGTATACTTCAGCTAGTTGCTAATGAATAAGAAATGTCAAAACTTACTTCTGTTACATATGTTTCAGATTTTTATCTTTCGGAAAGTCAAATTTCAATAAAAAATTAGTTGCGAAATCTTTTGGAGATTTATAAAACAGACATCTTTAAAATGCCTCAAATATTCAGATATAATTTTTTCCTAAATATTTAACAATTTTCCACTGTTATTGAAAAGTTCGATTCTCCTTTTTTTCACCAGAATTAGGTACCGTAAACTTGTAGAAATTTTATTTAGTCAAGTGGGCCGCACGAAATGAGCTCGCGGGTTGTACACCACTGGAGTAGAATATTAAGGTGGAGATGACGGGGGGTTGGGCGGTCTCGGCTGAGTGACCAGTAACGGCGTGTGAAGAATTTTGTTGTTATTATTTGAATTTGAAAAAAATAATAATAATATCAAAAAATACCGAAATTTCATTTACATTTGTCGCTCCAAATAGGGTCAGGATTCGCCGATTGAAGTTTTCCAGGTGCGTCCCTTAACACCTTGTATATATCATAGATTTAGTTTAAATTGTACCAGTCTGGAGATGCTCATTTTAATGTTAAAACGGTCTGATCAAAAAAAAAACACAACTAAAAAAAAGTTATAAAGGTTTTTAGAAAATAAAATAAAAAATGAAATTCCACAATGAATTAACTGATTTAAAATTTAAAAAATTATTATTCATGACGTCACAGGTAAAATATGATTATCTTAATAAGAATATTTGTAGTACAGGATAAAATGGTTTTATAAGTGATAAAATTGATTCATTAAACTTTGGTAATACGTTCATCGTGATAAATGAAGATCTGCAGAGTCTGCAGGGGGATTTTTTTGAAAAATACACGTTTCAGAACTAGGTCGAACGAGGTATCGTTTATTACGGTTTTATTAGTGCTGAATCGAATGAAATCCCCCCTCCCCTAGAGGGGTGTTCCACCACTTTAATTTGGGCGGACTACAAGATGAATATATGACCAAAGTATCATGAATGCAGCAATTTTGTCATTTATTTTGTGCATTTTGGGTATATTCTACCTGTACAATATTATTAAATGTGATTAATAACAAATATTTTTTTAAATATGTATTATTTTATATATAAACATCAGCTACCAGCTATTCACTTCCAGATGAAGTTAGTTGCTAGAAGGCTTCTCACGCCCATGCTTTTGTTTCCCCGTACCTTGATTATCTCGTCGATCCTGGGTTTTTAGGGAGGCTTCGAACCCTTTTACTTCGTCTTGGGCGGTACTGAATGACAGGATTTTGTCCATCGGTTATCCGTCTTGCCCATTGTCATTTGCGTTTTTGGTGTACCTATGCTTTTATCGCAGCTTCCTTTGTTTGCTCCCTTACCCACTGATTTAATCTCCTATCCATTCTGATTATGCATGCATCTGTTGCGAAAACTTCTTACACATACTTTTTTGGAAAATAAAAACATTGTATTTTTTACACTTACCTACTATAACTATCCTATTAATCAGAATATGTGGTGAAACACATTGGTTCACTTTTAACCCTTCACTGCCCAGTGTAGATGATCTGCTATACCACCAAAAAGTGAATCAATTTATTTTGATAAATTCTAGTCACTCGGCGCCCACTGTGTTATATCATCTACAAACCAGCCCACATAATTTAGTTCCTTAAACGACCGCCAGTGGAAACTTATCAGACAATATTTTAAACACAATTTAATTGTTATGCGATCTGTCAAAAGCGTGGGTGAGTTAACGTTTGATTATTAGTTTCTTCGGGTATTTCTATAAATTTATACACATAAAACAATGATCTTTCTTATTGTGTATTTCAAACAGAATGATACGTTTTTATCCTTTTTTATGTTCATATCCCACGTGGCACATTATCTACATACCAAAAATATAATAAAGCGTTATAAAACTTTCAATATTTCGTTTTTTTTTCATAATCTGCACAAAAAAGGTTAATATTTCAAGTTGGGATTCTGTTGAAAAAATCCTAATTTAAAAAAAAAAAACTTTCATTTTCAAAAAAATAAAGATAAAATATTTGCATATGAGGAAATAAAAGAACCTAAGAACCTGTGTTTTAAATATCCATTTTATGCAGTTGACATTTTTGACATTAAAAATGGCGTCAATTCTTCTTCAATATTTACACGTTTTTATATAAAGAAAGTAAAAAATGAAGTACATTATTTTATATTTCCGTATATGCAAATATTTTTTATTTATTTCTATGGATGTGAAATGCTTTTCTTTTTAAAAAATTATACATATTTCCAACTGGAAATATTTACAAAAAAACTAATCAGAATAATTTATTCGTTGAGAAAAGTAAAATCGGGCAGTGAGGGGTTTTAAAGCTTCCAAAAGCACTCTACCCCAACATCGCTGTGCGTAGAATTTTATCGTAATTAACCTTTATCTATGGATATTTTTGCGCAAAATAAATGTAATCGCCGACTTGCTCCAGCTGGGCATTGTTAACGAGGAAAACTTTTGGGTCAGTAAAGCACTTCGCCATCACTTTTGTTTTTAAGGCATTTATCATTAAACCTGTTTTGTGGCTTTTACGAGTTCCTGTATGCTATTTTTAAGGTCATCTAGCTCGTGTGGGAGTACAACAATGTCGTCAACAAAACAAAGGTGGCTCTTGTACAGCTTTATTTCCATGTTTGTATGTCCCTGTCCTTGAACGGAATTGGGTTGGTACTTTAGAATGTGTGTTGTGTTGTATCATAAAAGGAGTGTCAGGAGAATATATGAGGCAAACACGAATCGAAGAAGAAGTTGGGGACGTCTGAGAAAGATATCGCACTAATAAGTGAAACAAATACTTGATTTGGGTCATGCCAAAAATTAGTACAGCATTAGAGTACATCGCACTAAGAATCGCATCGAAATAGACTGCAGTATCTCAAACTGAGATAATTAGATCTTTTTTTAGCCAAGTTTTGATTTGATTTTTGGAATAATTAGCCATTTCTGTTTTTTTATGGCCGGTGGAAGTTAATTTTGTACAGCTTAGCGGAGAAATATTTAAAATTCCTTAGTCCGAAAGAAGTTTATAATTTAGGAATATTCATAACGTCATTCTGGTTCGCTCTTGTGAAAGATAGATAAATGAACTCGGAAACGTTTGTCTTTATTTATTAAAAAAAAAACTGTATTCTTTATACTGTACTGTTGTAGTTTAGCAGAATTCAAACAATCAAAGAAGTGCACATAAAATATTAAAATTTGTTTTTCGTAGTATCCATGTTATATTGAGAAATGTAATTTTGGTGGGTTTTCTTTCAAATCAACTAAACGTTTTACTTCTCAAAACACTCGATTTCTAACTAGTTTGGTTGCGAGAGTACCATATATAAAACGATTTATGAATGTGAATGAAGGGGAATGTGCCAAGACGGCGTTGTATGGTCTATCTTCTCATGTACCATTTTTTTTATCCATTTAATAGGTACGCACTAATGTGCCGTTTAAATAAATAGATTTGTTACTTTGTTAGTTTTTCCAGAATCCCGATATACTCGTAGTCTAGGATAACAATGAAACAATAGTATGGTACAGTAGAATCATTTAAAAATATATCTTGCGGGTGTAGTGGTGTACTGTAACGTGGCACTTCTGCGGGGTAAGGGGCAACACGGGCGGGTGTTCCAAACCAATTTGAACCGCTATCGGGGTGCATCCTACATAAGCCGGAATCTCTTTAAAATGGCTTGCCTGTATGTCATTACTCATTACAATAAAATTGTAAGAAATGATAAAAAATCACAATTGGGAAACAATGTTAATACATCATGATTGATGAAGAAAAAAAAGTACATATTATTACATGTACATGTCATCTGTCTCCTTCTGTTCCTTTTCTATTATTTAAATGTAATCTATTGCTATATCACAGTTCATTGATTTCATAACCTTTGTATCTATGTACTAGCACTCATAATCACGGCGTTGCCCGGGGTAATGAATCTTTGTGTTACCCCTACCCCTACCCAATAATTTTCCTCTTACTTCGAACGTCAAAAGATCAAAATTTCATCGGTAAGTACCAAAATTCTGTTTAAAGGGGTAGAAAAGTGGGATGGGGAGTGGTTTTGCGAAATCTCATGTAGACAGCGACCTTCCTTTTGTTTGAAGGTCAAGTGTGCAAAATTTCTTCAAGCTCATGATTAAACTGTAGATTTGTATACAAAACAAACACGCCGCTCGCCCGGGAAATTATTCTTTATATTTTTTGCTTAGTTTAATTTCATATCCTGATGAAGCTTGAGCTAAGCGAAACCGGTTGGTCTTAAAAATTAAAATAAATTCCGTGATTCCAAACAAAGAAATTGTTTTAAATCATTTAATATGTCAAACCACAAAGTGCCTGCTTTCTATCAATTTTTTAATGTCCTGTTGGAGCTAATATTTCTAACAAAAAAAAAACATTCCTTAAGTCTCAACGTTAACAGAGATAATACACAACGGTTAAGTTTTATGGGAAGTAACTCCCATATTTTATAGAACCTCCATGATAAAATATAGCAGGATCCAACTAAGAAATGAATGAGTGCCTTGTAGATAAGGACCAACAAAAAGAATTTCCCGAGAACGTAAGGAGAACAAGATTTTTTTTTGTGACCACATTTTGCCGTCTACATGTTAACATCTTCGTGCGAACGAACAATATCGTTATTGCACATGTTTTCGCACGTACCTAGTTTCAGTAAGGTGGGTAAATAAACATTGTTTTTCGCAAGTAAATAATACATAAACTTTATTGCGTACACCACACATGTTGTAAACACATTTATTAGAGATATTTACACGCCGATTTGTTATGCATGATGCTTTTATGTAGATATTTTGTTTGTGTTTCTAATAAATAAATAAAATATATATTAATAATTCTGAACGAAAAGTTATGAAATGTTTTCATCACAGATTCATCGTTTCAAATATTGAAGGAAGCCGTGTTATTCTATTTTAATAAAAACTTGAAAAATATTTTTCGAGGTTTTGAAACTGGAATACAAATGAATAAATCATCGGAAAAATGGTTTCGATTTGAGCAAATTGAAAGAATATTGGAATTGTATATTATTTCAGACAATTTTCCAATTTCGTTCCTGATATTAACAAGTAGGAAAACGTATAAACAAATATCATATTATTAAATGTTTTACGGTTTAATTCATAGAGATCAATTTTTTTTTTTAAATTTAACGAAAATCATATTTAATAATGTTATTATTAAGTTCTGAAAGTATTTTTAGTTTTTATTATTGTGACAGCTGATTCGGCATTCAAGGCCATTTTCAAACTGCGGTTAATCCACATTGTGACGACTTATTTATATGATTTTATTCACTCCCACCTCATTCTAATTTGGACGGGTTTTTAAAGCAATGATTTATTATCTGTAAAATCGATGAAAGTGGAGAATTTTAATTATTTTCTAACTAAATTTAATTTACACTGTTATATGAAAATTGAGTCGGTTCATAGTTAATGAATTATTTTATGTGATAAATAATCTCCTTAAAATAAAGTTGAAACATACATAAATTAAAATATCTTTTTTTGCATAATATATATCATGAGCAATGAGCATACAACTAAAGGGGCCAAGTCGAGGTCCCTGACGCTGGTAGACTGAGGCCGCTCTCTGACGGTCCGGTAGGGAATCGACATAAACCGGGTGCAGAAAAAATGAGAGATTATGTCAAATTCCGGCAAACGTACCGAATGTCAAAAAAAACATTCCAAGAACTGGTCCAGCACGTTACTCCATAAACAAGAAGTCATCCTATTGCACACCAAGCTTTCTCCTTGTCCCCTTTACTGCATATGCCGGTAATTTATAGTTATATAGGCGTGTATATTTCTCTACCTCCATTAGTAGCCGAAAATTCATATCCCGCTCCATGTTTGAACTCAAATGATGAATGGCGCGTAAACGATCGAAACGCAGTGCATAGATTTACTGGATGCGTGTTTACCGAGGAGCTACTGATTTGTTATCCCGCTTGTGGTATAACAGAAGTACGTCGGGCCGCTCCCGCTTCCCCCCGAGTCATGAGCTAGCGCCCATTGAAAAGTATGGCGCAGCGCCCTGTCGGTATCACGCACGAGTAGGCCTGAACCTAATATAGTCGTAACAGGTATACGTATTATAATACCGCCATACATCGGATATATCGATACTGGCTCCATAGATATTAGCGATCTAACCGATCCGGGCGTTCCGAGAACGTAAGCGATATTTATTGAATACGTGATTTCTGATATTCAGTATCGGTATATAGTATATCGATATTTAACACTTGCGTTATTGACCGATCTCAATATATTCGATACAAGTATCATTTCAAGTATTCATCGTTGAGAGATACAAGATACCTATCAATATCGGTATAGCTGTATAAAGCAAGTTCCAAGTTGAAACGCGGTTTTGCCTGCCGCCATACAAAGCAGAAAGCAGGAATTTACAATTTAAAAGTTATTATGGGAATATTTTGGAAGATTCGAGAAAACATGCAATCCCATTTTAGGTCATTAATCTATAATAATAATAATAAATGGATGATTTATAAAGCGCCGTTTGATATAAAATCACCTTTAGGACACTACTTTTGATTCCGAAAAAAACACGTTTTAGTGAGTTTATAAGTGTTTATAACGCGAAAGTAAATGGTAGAAGAAGTCGGTGACACTCAAGGATTACGTGGCACGATCAAGTGAACCAATTATTTGAGTCGGATCATGTCAAGAGTCAGAACAACAGAAGAATATCTATGAATGAGAATGGTAGAAGAAGTCGGTGACGCCCAAGGATGATATGGCACGATCAAGTGAACCAAATACTTGAGTCGGGTCATGTCAATAGTCCGGATTAAAAAAAAAGTATATGTGAATGAGATTTGTAAAAAAATTCGGTGACGCCCGAGGAAGACATGACACGATCAAGTGAACAAAATACATGAGTTGGGCCACATCAAGAGTAATAGAATAATCTCTATAAGACGATATATGAATGTGAATTAAGCAAGGAGTGTGTGCCAATACCGAGTTGTTTGGCGGCCTATCCTTTCTGCATAATCCTGCAGTGAACCAGTGGGATAGTTACTTTGCAGTTGGATGGTTTCATGATGAAGAAATATTTTGTAAGAGTTTGTTGATTAAAATCTTTATTTTCGTTCGCAAAAATTATAAAGCCACTAAAAATGACCTATCACAAGTATTATGCGTGAATACAATATTTAAATACTTTATTGTAAAATGTCATCGAGGAAACAAGGATTCAAAAAATGCTGAAACAACCAGTTGGGAAAGCTCGGTCTTTGTCGATCTGTGTCCGCGTGTTAACGCAAGTTCTTGACATTTAGTTTCGTATTTTATCATTAAAGGCCACAGACGACCCAACGGTGATGATTTCATGGTAATCCCCATGTCTGGGACATTTTATTCGTCAATGGCCAAACCCAAATCATTGTATTTGGATCAATACTTCCATCTTAAATTCAAACATAATGTTATGTAACACACTGGAATACTTGAAGTAAGTATGACGGTCTCCATGGTTGTATAGCTCCTAGATATCTGGTGTACTTACTGTTACGGTGTTACTATTATATTTAAGTCTATCCTCATTGTAACCAACCTGTACTGCTGTTTTATGTATATATCTTTTAAATTTTTATTTCTTAATCTATTTAATACTTACAGATGCTTTGATATTTCTGATATTTACGTAATAGTTATATTTTTGTAATATGAATGTTTTTATAATGTTGATATTTTAAAAAGTATTGATGTTTTTATAATATTGATATTTTTATAATATTGATACTTTTATAATATTGGTACTTTTATAATTTTGATATTTTTTATGATATTGACATTTTTATAATATTATTTAAATCGGTGTTATAAGATTAGACTCTAGTATCTCAATAACAAATCTGTAATGCTTTTACCATTATTTTTTCTCTTTAATTTTTTTTTTTCAACTTATGTACAGCACAAGATGCATGCGCCTAAATATAATAATTTTTGCCCTATATTTGTATGATGATTGTAATTTATTGTTGTATTATATTATATTGTTGAAATAAACTCCTGCTGACAAGCTACTTGCAGTGGCTTAGCGGGTATAAGTTCCCACTGTATATAATTAATATTATACAATAAAAAAAATAAAAAAAAGTACACAATCTCTTATTATCTTTTTGTTGTATTTATAATTAATATGTATTACCTAAGCATCCAAACAAATATGGACAAAGAACTTTAGAGTATATGATTTCTAGCTGTTTAAATATGTTAGCTGCTGAAATTTAAAAAAAAAACGTATTAAAACTAAAATAATACATATGTTGAAAACATGGCTAGCTGAAAGGAACTATCTGTATTAGATGATTAGGAAATATTGTTCTATTTACGATTTAGTATTGTCATTCATGTTTTTATTTATTATTTGAAAAACATTTTTGACTAAGATTCTTACGAAATATTTATGTTTTAAGTTTATTAAATATGTTTTTTTTTTTTTAATTTTTTTATAAAGATACTTAACCTTAACTGTAAATTTAGTATAAGATTTTGAATAACAAGCTCCCGTTAGACAAACTACTAAAAAGTAGTTTATCAGAACTTTTTTCCTTACATTTTTGTAAAATGTCTTAAATTAATAAAATAAAAATAAAAAATACGTGACATGTAACTTTCATTAGGTACACTACTTACTGTAAAATGTATAAAAAAAAGAATTATTACAGTTATGCGAGAACCTCTTCTACCTCCGAAAAACATTTCTTTGCTTTTGTTCAAAGAAAAACCATATTTTTCTTTATTTTTATTAAAGTACATTAAACAGTACAAAAGTTATTAATATCCGGGAACGGTGAAAATAACGTAATACCGGCAAATGAATACATCAGGAATGGGTAATATCGCAAAAGAACAGGTATGACTCAGTCCTATGCACAAGGTTTATGTCGATTCCTTATCGGACTCTCTGATAGTGGCCTAAGACTGAAGCAGGCCGTGTGCACAGTGTTTTTAATTAGGATTGGTAGTGGGAATAAAACAACGAATTAATTGATATTAACAAAACTTACTACAGTGGCCAGTTTTCGCTAAGAATGGCAGCTGCTGGCCTTAGCCAATGTTGGTTGGGATTATCTAAGCCACAATAAAAAACCTAATCACCGCTTCATTTATGCATATCACCAGTCAATTACCGGGAATATTAAATTTTCATACTTTTTCGACCGCACAATTATGAAAGAAAGCCGACATACATTTTCATGATTTCGTTAGTAATGCTGTACTAATTAATAGAGGTACCAATAGATGGCGCTGATTGCTACATTATTGTTGGCTACATTTATACCGAATAGCACGGCCTTTTAGACACTAAAAGAAACAAGTCCCTTGAATGAGCATCGCGTAAACATGTTAATTTTTTTGTGTCGAATGAAGACAACATTTGAATACGACGTATGCATTATTTTGCATACTTAGCTCCTGCTTTTGACACCTAGTATTTCGTTACGTTTCTTAGTTAATACTTTGCGCGTTATTTTTAAAGTGTAGATTTGATTCTTGTAATATATATATATATATTTGTTTTTTTTATATGAACACCGCAAAAGAGTCGCAACTGCTCCCAACCGTCTGGAGCCAGTGAGACTGTGGCATTCCCAATTGGGGAATGTTGTGAGGCTGAAGGTATTGGGGAGGAGAAAGAGAAGGGAAAGAGAAAGGTGGGGAAATACCTGGCTATTCAGATCTGATCACCAAACACGGCTAAAAGCCATTTCAAGCAAATGTTTTAATTCTGAATGGTGGTCTTTCACCAGGTCAATACTGATAGTATCTTCCACTCTGGAACGTGCGCAAATATACAATACATTATTTTTAAATGAATTAATTGTGAAACAACACAAATTAATTAAATAAAATTTACTTGCGCACGCCGGGATTTGAACCCGCGTCCTTCGGATTTGTAGTCAAGAGCTTTCCCTTCGACCATGGAGGCCATCGAAAATATGTATGTGAGTAAGGATGGACAGGCAATACCTATGTGCCTACATGGACTGTGCGTCCCTGGACTGAAATCCTTTGCATAGATACAAACTCACAGCTTCGCAAGTCAGAATATTTTTTAAGTTTATGAAACAAAATATAGTTTAATTAAAAAAATATCCTAACTTGTAAAACTGCGAGCCTGCATCCATACAAAAATCCCTAATCTCAATCTGCCAAAAAATAACGATTTTGACTTTACCACTTTTCATTGTATGCTCACGACATATTGTGCTAGTAATTATTTCTACCAGCTTCGCTTGACTTTCAACACTATTTTAACGGAAGCTTTATGACATTTAATGAATATTACAAAGGTCCATAACTAATGATAGAAATAACGTTACGAGTTAAATATCTGTTTTGATTTTAAAATTCCAAACGGAAATATTCCGTAAATCTCATTACGCCAGTGCTCAACGGTCCTGATTGTGACAAAAAAAAACATTTTGATTGAAGTAGTAACTCTGGCGTCATGTGCAACTTTTGGTCCGAAGTTTCTAGATCAATACTTATACAAATTTAATATCACAACGTATTACGTAAATCCATATAACTTTCGGCATACCATTTCAAATCAAATATAATGTTTTTCTTCTCTACCCACTTCTAAACACTTTGTTAAATATGTCGTGTTACTTTTGCGATATGAAGAGAAGGTAAAAGTGACAAATAAAACAAACCCGAGAATGTTTTCTAATTGGTTTAATTTGTAACCAAAGTCCAACCTTTCCGAGAATCCCTTGCAAATTGGCATTGTTACGGCGGAGAGTCCGCTCTCTTTTCACTGCGAACTACGCAGATTATCTGCTTTAAATTAGTTCAATGGACGCATTAGTTCTGGCTATCCAGGTTCACCTACATTTCCGAGATTCTTGAGTAGACAAAATGGTTTCCTTGTTCCCCCGAATTCACCCAGGAGATAATTAAATCTTGGGACGCTTTTAAAAACAGACAGCGGCAATGAACTTGCTTAATTTGGCTCCGCATTTACCTTATATTAGTTTCAATCACGTATTGCGTTGTATTTTTTATGTTAAGAAATATAATGTACAAGCACTATTCAAAATATTTATTTATTTAACTTTTATATATTAAAAGAAAATGAGAAGGATTTTTTTTTAATATTATTTTTTAAATAATTATATTATTCATTGCGATAATTACGCTGTAACTACATACTGTTATATTGTACATACTTACTTTTTTACACTTTATTTATTATTTTATGTGTACATTATTGTACTCCCTTGTAAAACTATGTGATAAATGTATCAACATGTAAAAGCCTTCTAGACGTGAATAAATAAATAAATAAATTTAAAAAAACTATTTTATTAAATTTTAAAATACATTTAAAAAAAAGTCCTGATAAGCTACTTTTTAGTGGTTTGACTAACGGGCGCTTGCAATTTAAAACTATATAATAAATTGAATTTACAGTTAAGGTCTACATAAAATAAACACATATGTAACAAAGTAAAACCTTTAAAATTAAATATTTCACAATAATCTTACTCAAACATATTTCTACTTATATCTATAAAAAAAAATTTAAAAAAATAACAATGATAAATCGTACATAAAATAATATTTCCTATTTATTTAATACAAATATTTTCTTTCAGCTAGCCAAGTCTTCGATATATTTATTTATACGAATAATTTGAAAATCTTTGATATTTGAAAATTTCCTGCTACCGTCACAGTAAGCGGAAGATGTTGCTTGTGTCGTGATGAAGGACTTAGCTGGCCGAAGAATTGAACTCACGACGCCTAGGTCAGATCCAGACGCGATACTAACTCAGCCACCGACTGGTCTTATAACTGTTAACTGTTTTATTTGAATACAATTTTTAATTTCAGCAGGTGATATATTTAAACGACTAGGAATCACGTAATCTAACGTTCTTTGTCCATATTTGTTTGTATGACCAGGAACCATTAATCCTTCATTCAAATTGAAACGAGTATTGTAAGTGTGCTCTTATCTATTTGTATTATATATATATATATAGATTTATTAATGTACTGAAATATACTGTTGTACCACAGAATTGCTCCTACTGAAAGAATTTCAAGACGAAGTAAGGAATGTTATTCCTTTTTTCATATAAACATTTTCGAGTTAATAATTTAACCAATGAATTATGCACTGTTTGAACATGACTGATATTTGTTTTATAGGAAAGTCTCCAGGCTGTAATTTCACCTTATAACAGATTCAGCTAAAGATAACTAATGTTAAAAATGGTAATTCACTAAAAATGGAAGATAAAAGAAAGAAAATGAAAAATAAATTTTTAAAATCATAATTCATTAAAAATGAAAGACAAAGGAAGGAAAATTATAAACATAAAATAATTTAAATGAAAATTAAGGTATATTGAATGTCGTATTAGCATTCAATCTGAATCGTCGGACTCACTATCATTTGATGCTTAAATACTGGCTCTTGAAAATGTATTCAGAGACTCCAAAGTGCAAACCACGCTATCCATTTACTAGATATCTGTGCAACTGCTCAGATATGCAGACGATACAGATTCAGTGGCCACGGCATCAAAACCTGCCCATAAAAAAAACATTCGTTGAAAAAGCTGCAAAAAGATTGGCCTTAGAGAGAAATAAGCCAAGAGAACTTTATTCGCCTTTGAAGAAAAAAATATATTCACCTTAGAACTCAGATCATACTATAAAACGACATAGTTCATAAAATTAAAAGAGCAATCAGAGTGGCTAAATGTTTCCAAAGACAAATCATAACACCTCTCTGAGTCTCCGGGCAGTATGGGTTGTAGCACAGAAGACAGTCATGATAAAGATGACTTTTTCTTCCTGATGAATTATTGCACACGCATTGTAAGATAAAAATAAAGTAGCTCATCAACGATATATTTTTTTGAGGGGAGTTGCAGGAGTAACAAGATGGGATCGAATAAGAAGCTCGATGATCATGGAGGATCTAAATATTGAACCACTATTACTCGTCAAAGAAAAGTCGCAACGGAGGTGGCTTGGGCACGTGTTAAGAATGCCAATAGGTCGAATTCCGCTGAAAATGATGAGTGCTATTCCAAAAACAGGCGGGAGAAGCTACTCCAGATGCTGTGCGAGGAGAGGCTAGACGGATGCCGTTAACGTAGCACAGGACAGGGACGCCTGGAGGCGTCTTGTCGATTCGATGGGTCCCCGACCCGAATACGTCAAGGGGAACAATATGTATGTATGTATGTATCAACGATACAAACGTAATTAATTCAAAATACCCCTATCCCTAAGCCCATCAAATATATAAATAGACAACAATGATGAAAATAGTTTTATTAGTATCCTAAATCCATTTACGACAAACTATTTATTCCTTCATCGCAATAAAAGACTATGGCCTGAATTAACGCTTTTATTTTTATGACGCCAAACCAATTGGTAAACACTACACTATGTTTATTAAGATGTTCCACAGCTTACATCTCCCAGAGATTGATACGAACGATTCTGCGGTAAGGATAATGAAGACTTCCGCGAATACAATTTTCGAAAGCCGCAATAGTTTTTTGTCCAACTTTTAGATGTGTTTATTTTTACAGTATATGACTAAACATCTAAGTAAGCATCTGTAAAGTTTGAACGCCGCTTTTTCCAAACATAATATTATACCCACTTGCCTGTAATAAGATTTAAACAAATATGTTTTCAAATTAATAAGAAATATTTTGTGTGAACCACTATTTAATATATAAATATCAATATGTTTCGGAAGCGAAGCATCCCTCATCAGTATACTTATACTTTACAATACACACATACACAAAGTATACATTTATACAAAGTAAAGTATACTTTGTATCCTGATGAGGGAAGGTTCGCTTCCGAAACATGACGATATTTATACATTAAATAACAGTTTACACAAAATATTTCTTATACATTTGATTAAAAATGACACCACAAAGTAATTTTACATCTATTTAAGAAGTAAACACATTTTCATTTAGAGATGCATAAAACTATAAAGTATAAAATGACGGGTGAACATACCGCTGGTAAAGCGAAAAAGGAAATTCCAAGAAGAGCACAGAAGGAAGCGATGACTTTCCCCTGCCAGGTCTCCGGTACCATGTCACCATAGCCCACTGTACATAGTGTTATCTGAAACAAACAAAACAAACACCTACATTAGAAAACACATAAAAACACCATAACTCTCTTTCGAGCGTTCATTTAAGCTTTCAAAAATACCAGTTTTAGCTGTCAAAGAAACCGGTTTAGCTCAGGTAGACATGTTTTTCACTTAAAGAAAATCATTCAACGTATATTGTATATCAACGAAACCCACATAAAGTATTTTGTCAGAAAATTTGTCACTTTTCAAATGTAATTCATTCAGTTACTATATGTATTGACATTTTTTTTACAGATCTTCATCATAAAAAAGATATGTACATTTTTATACTTAAAACGATTTAATTATTTATTGTATTATATATGCCCTATATGGGCTTTTATATATTTAGTTAATTATAATAAACAGGTGCAAAACACATAACAGTAGGTACATAGATAATACAAAGAACAAATACAGGAATAACTTAATATAAGTACCATTCCAAGTAAATAGTTACAGAGGCGAATATTCCAAACATACCTCACATTCACTTATACTTATACTCTAACATAGACACATATATTAATAACTAGCTGATGTGTACCCAGCCTTGCTCGGCTACAATAATTGATTTGACAGCGAAAGTAACTATATCCAAATAAAGAAACATACATTTGAATATTTTATTTCATTCCAAACGTTTATTTTTCCAAATGTATCTAAATCATAAAGTTCTTAAGAAGTTACCTAATCGTGTTTTCCATTTTGAAAATATTCTACCCAAAAAAACCTTCTTATTTTGAATATGCAATCTGTGGCTAACCAGAGTGTTATATCTATGGGCTAACCTAAATAAAACATGGCGGATTCAATGTTTTTCATACTAATTTTAAAACGTTATAGCAACAGTTTTACATATTGGATTTAATTCAAACTACTTTTTAAACCTTTCCGGCACTAATAAAAATAAACTTTGCTATTTTCAGCGAAACCGGTCAAGTAATTTTCGAGAACATCGAGGACAAACAAATAAACTTACATTGCTTTTTATATACATAGATTGTTGAGAATGTATGCAATGATCGTCTGTTTGTATTTGTATTCCGAGCAGTTAGACATATCTACTATGTCTGAAAATGTATTACCTTCTGCGTGAAGTCTAGGTAATAGAGAATTTTTGAATGACTCAGTCCTGAAATTATTGTTACAATTGAAAAAAGTTTTAGTTCGAGTTGGAATATTAAATTTAATTAATCTGACAATATCAGGGCTGTCTATAAAACCATTAACAATTTTGAAAATAAATGTTACGTCAGAAATAAGTATTCTATCTGAGATATTATTACATATTGTCATATTCTAAAAGCCAATTATTTAGAAAAATTAATTACAAAACGGCGAAAATAAATAACATAAAATGAAAAATAACTATTATATTTAGAACACGTCGATATTATTAATATGATTGATATTAAATGAAATTAAAATCGAGCCGTTCGTACCGGCCACATAATTCACATCTCCATCAAACATCCTGTAATATTCTTCTTGATTTTTAAACCGGTAAAAAATTACGTACTAAATCGTTCAAATTAAAATATTCGTTACCAAAGGTAACTTTATCATAAACTAAGTAAGGGGATACCATGAAAAAGTAGGTACTGAGTGAGATCTAAAAACATATCCAAAAGAAGACAAAACCATCGGTCGGTAAATCTACGGCACGGAGGTTTAGTTAATACCAACCTAGTTTATTTTCGTAGCTAGCTAATTTATGTCTTTGCACCCTTATGTTATAAGTATCCCGCGTGGCTACTATATTAGAAGACGTTACGAGGGTTTTTAAATTATTCTACCGTACGAAACTTTGTTATCCTTCATTGCCATACAAATTAAATTATTTTCACGAGTGTTTTGGCATTCCAAAATATAAGTTGAACACTGTGATGGGTATCAAACGAGTACAAAACGAAAGTGAATCAAATGGCCATGGTTTGAAAAAGTATAAAAAATTTCAGTTTTATGAATCCGCTCTCAGCTAAAAGACTCCATTTATTGGCAATATTATACCTTATTCATTAATTCCAACGATAGTTTATGAAGTCAATACCAAATATTTTTTTATGTAAAATTCTTAATTTTCAGGATAACGGTATTTCAACTGATACATTAATCTTAATACTCAACTGAGTTTACGATAACTCAGTTAAAATTGAATTAGAAATATTGATATATTGAGTTGTTGAGATAATTATGTACTACAGGAATCTATCAAGTATTTAAATAAATACGATATGATGCGATATTGCTGGGGTGATTCTTTTAAAGTAATAAAAATCGAAAAACGCTCAATTAATTATCCCATTAAACAGTGAGAAAGGCAAATTAATAAAATGACTTAAAACTCATAGAATGAAATACAAAGGTGAATGTATACAAACTTCAAAAAGCTCCTTGGGAGAGTGGAGCACCAAGTAGTTACCTACATCCGGGTGGAAGTTTTTAACCATTATATCAAGAGTCAGTATTTAATTAAAGGAACTGTAATTTACGCCCCTTTCGGGCGCGCTGTTGCATAGCCAAAGAGTGAGACAAACTGAAGAAACGAACATGGGAAAAATGTCGACATCTTAAGTAAAACAGAACAGAAATACGCCAAGAAAGGGGCCGGTATTATACAAGGACAAGTTGCTCAACTCAAATAATTACATCTCTCATTCCAGCAAAGCAGTCTAACAGATACCTGATTTTCAAGTTTATTATATACGGGAAATTACTTATTTTAGGAAGAAAGGAATAATATCAATTAATAAAAACTTTAGAGATTTTGCTATTATTAAGTAAAAACAAATACTTAAGAGGAACGGCTGAGCGGCCTGTTTCATACAAAACTTAATTTTGATTTGAGGCCAAAATACGCACATAAACTGAATGATCTGTTTTTTTTTTTTTAAATTAAAGGTATAGTAAATATCTAGTACAGATTAGAAGTATTTTATTTTTTTATGTGTTAAATTATGAAATATAGTCCGTTAAAGAATTCGTTATATACATTTTAAATTTTTTAAATCTCGATTAATGATAAGGTCTTTAGGTGCACTTTAAGAATATTGAAATAAATTTTAGCACACCGGTCACGACATCGGGTCAATTGCCCCGATAGAGATGGCTGGAGTAGCGTCTGGGTATATATTGTATACGTATTAGATATAATTTAACATAAGTAATTGAAATAACATTGGGGAAGGAAAAAAACATTAGTCTCAATCAATTTAGAATGTAATTTAGGAAGTCGGGTAATGTACAATGATAGGTATTTAAGTAAAAGTTATAAGAAATTGTAAAAGAGGGGACAATGTGGTAGAAATTGATAGTAATAATATTGCAAGCATTCTGCGTGTCGTCGTTTTAAAAAGGGTGAATTACACGGGATATTTTTGATGTCTTGACCTGAATTTCTGTTTGGAAAGATAGAATTTCTAAACTATTGCATAGAAAATAAATTCCGCGCATATGTTTTACTCCGTTAAATTTTTTTAGGTGCCTCAACAAAGAAGTTTCTAGAGCTACCCTGGAAAGATGTGTGCATTAACTTCGCATTCAGAATATAACGGAAACGAGTGCGGAACCTCTTGCCACTTGGTCAAGTGCTAATTCAAGTAACGAGATGCGAGTGTCGTGATGCCCGGAGCCCGACGCCGACGCCGACGCCGGCGGTGCTACTAACTGGGGTTCGCTGAAACGCGCGATGCACTTACTGACTTACTTGTAGCCACCGCACCGCCCTCCGTGCGGTCGCCAGTATAAATTTAATTTTGATAAAAGCATTCAATGATAACGAAGAGGAGTTATCACATTACAACTTAAAAAAACTCATCGGTGTAAGTGAATTCCGACATGCGAGTAAGTTTCTTCATACGTAGGTTAGTACTATTACTAAATACGTACATTAGGATAGACAATATAATAAGTACTGCGTTTCAATATACTCTTTTCTAAATTAATCAATAGGATCAAAGGGATGATCTTACCATTAAAAAAAACATTTCTAGCTGAGAATATGGGATCAATTAATTTATTAAACTTAGAATTATTTCACTTCATGTTATCTAATATAAACTTATACGAGTATATTTGTTCATATTGGTTATTTCTAAAAATTACAAACATCGTTTTACATCTTACTCTAAGTATGCTTAAACTAGGTACATTTCTTTATTATTTCTATGTAAACTATACGAATACATTTTAATCCCTTTATCGAGTAAAAATTTTGTTATATAATATTATTGTTCTATGGTAAATATCTGCGTAACTCCCGATGCACTTAGGTACCGCAAAAAAACTCAAGCATAAAGGTTCTCCAGAAACACAAAAAAGTTACACTTTTTTATTAAAATCAACAAAAATCGAGAGGCCGAGAGAAATAAAACTTTTGTTGAAAAGTATTCCTAAGAAAACTCTTGAAATTGTATTTATTTTATTAAAAACCAGTAATTTGAATCATCCAATCAAAAACTTGAATTGGTATTTAATTTTGTTAGGTGTTTTTTCGCTGTTGCTTCCAATAGGTTTCAGTGAAGATAACTTCGCAATTCCAATAAACAAAATAAATACGATAAAACTGTAAAACCTGACGCAAACCGATAAAAAAAATTACCTGTGTCGTTTCCCGTGGCACTTAGTAATGAGATCTGCATAGATTCAGCAACTCGCTTCTACCCAACGGGCGATAAATCACTTTAATTTTTCGTCGTCTCGCTGATTAATGGAGGTGCCTTCTTCGGTGTGAATGGGCACTTAATTTAATTCAATCTCCAGTTTTATATATTCTACGTTACTAGAACATGAAATTCTTGATCTTTGACATTTCCAAGATTGAATACTTCCATAATAAATTACGGAAACGTTCCATCTTCTAACAAAGTATGAAGAGTCTTATAGACCTCTAAATAAAAACGGATAGCATTTAAACGACCAGGGCCGGTTCCACGATATCTCGCGCCCTAGGAGTAAAGCACACCAAAATGATTCATAGAAAAACAGACTTTACGACCTACTAACTATAATGCAAATCGTGAAAAAATGTAGATTTTTTGGCGATCGTTCAGTGCACACTTCGCCGCCTTAGAGCCTAGCCTTGTAGCCTACCAGTTGAAATACAGCCATGGCAATAGAAGATAAAATTATTCCACGTTATGGGACATTATGGGTAATTTTTAAATGATTTAGGGAATAATTTCAGCGCACTTTCAGAGATTGCGTCTATGTTTTTTGCATAGAATGAACGAATAGCAAATCCGGCGCTGTACATGACTTTATCTTTTTTTAACTCCACGTAACATGCCTCAAAGTTTCCTTTAGTCAGTGGAAATTTTTAATAAAATCACGGGTATACCCGGATTCTGAAACATCCGACAGGGATTAATTGGGAAAGAACATACAAAAAACGACCGGTTTATAGTGCTCAAATGACAACCTTACAAAAATATTATATAAATGTGCGTCTCTTGGCCAAGAGGATTCTTTCGATCACCTTTTAATGAAATGCAAGTACGAGTAGAAGAAACCAACATTCTCGTCTAGCAAATATGTTTTAAAGGTTGCAATCCGTCCATTGAGATCAAAATGGCTCGCCCGTATTTGAACAGACAAGAGTTTTATCAGGTATTTAGGAGCTCCAGACAAGAGGTTAATGCCAAACTCAAAATTCGGTCGCACTGTAAAGTGATTTGTAAATAATTCAAAGCTAAATTATTGTAATGCCTATCGGTAGCGGTTTTCTCTAATGAGTGAACTCGCAAAGAAAAATTACAGCGAGCAAGTCTTTCTTGGATTACAATATTACTACAGCTTGAACAGCGCGTCGCGACTCCATAGCAAAAAATTCCACCAATGATAACACAGCGCGATTCGAATCCCGGAACGCACATATGCAGCTAAAAAACCTATGAAATATTTCATACAACATAATTACGGTTTCGAACGGTGCCAGAACGTGCGTCAAAGCCGAAATTCGCAATTTCGGTCCAAAGCGACGGGGCAAATATTTTTTTCTTCTTTCTGCGTTTTTTTCTTCTGTTTAGTTGTCTGAAAGCTAATTAATATTGTTATCATTTGAAAGTTTTTATTATTTCCAACTGTGAAACATTTTATTCGTAGTAGAATTCCTTTTAAACATGACTCTTGGTTTTTAATACAAAGTCATATTAAAAGTTTTTGCATTAAGAATAAGAAAATTTTTAAGTGATACCCACCTCGTTAGTTATTTTATGGAAACACAAATATAAACTTGCGCTTTTCTCGTATTACCTAAAACTTGTGGCTGTCTTAAAATAGCTAATACCTACCTTACCACACAAACTTTTGAAATGAAGAAATGACTCCATTACTCCATAATATATAATATTATTAAATCTAATAAATCTGCAGAAGAAAATCTGCTCATAAAATCACTTTAATGTTGAACTATAAATGTTTTTGTCCACTAACCGCTGTATGTTTAGTATGTATGTTGCTATATACAGTACGCTTTATACAGCTTCTAATAGGCTAACTTAGATCTGGATAATATGACCCCCTTGCTTGTACTGGTCGCATAAATACAAAATAAAGTACAATATAACTGGAATCAAAGATAAAGTTAAAAATAGTACACTTACCACTCCCCACCAAAGAGCTTGTGCAAAATTAGAGAATTTGCTATCCTTGACATCCTTCTCCGCCAAGTAAACCAGGAATGAAGCAAAGATGAGCCCCAGGAAGCCGATGTAGAGTGTTGTGATCAACTCCTGCGAAAAAGAAACAATGAACGTGAATCAATAAAATCATCAAAAGAAAAATAAAAAAATCACTCTCTCGATTTTGCGTGGAAAAAGTGTTTAGCGTATAATTTACCAAACAACATCGATAAAAAATATTTTAAAATCTCTTTATTGTTTTTGATTACAAAACATTTCAAAGTGTTTGATTTATAGGATTCAGGACAATATCAACCAGGAGTGGTAGTTGAAACGGCTGGATCGCTTCCAAAATATGTTTTTGATGCTAGGAAAAAAAAATCGTTTACCTTCGGAATATTAAAAAGATTCCGAATTTGAAAACAGCTTTGATAATGAGACCGGTTCTAAAAATCTCTTTCACTTAAATTAAAATATAATTTTGTTTTCCGAGTAACTTTTCGACGGTGATTTACCTTCGCAGAAAATTTCTCAAGATTTGTGACTGAAACATTGAATTATTAAAAAGAAGAAAACGGCGTTGAGCAGAGGTAAGTTGAGGCCAAAATTAGTCTAAAGAAACCATCAAAGGATGTCCCATTAAATTTTCTTTCCCTGACTTAAAAGTTTATCTTTAATTGACACTTCTGTTCCCACCATAATATCTTTGGCACGGAATGAGGTATTGTCAAAGTTTCCCCTTAAAATCTGCAAAATGTCTTATTTTTAATTTTTTTTTATACAAAACAATACTTCCCTAATTTTTTCTCCGCAATTCTTGCGAAATTTCACCTCAAGTGCGCTCTAAAAATATACCAACACTTTAAGGGCTGGTGAAATAATTTAAAATGATTTAAATAATATTATTTTTTAATCGACGTTTCTTACCACAAGCTAGTACCTAGACTGGCAGCGACTATGCAATAAAGTGATATAATAAACTCATGTATTTTACGCTGCAGAGAGAATCGAAATCGTAATCTCGGACCAAAGGTAAAATGCTTAAAGCTTAGACCATTATGCTACCCGTTATTGCTAGTAAATCGAAGTGACAAATCATGCTCGGGTTTCTAGGCACTAAAAGTACAATGATTTTTTTATTTATTGTATAATATTAATTATATACAGTGGGGATACATTTTGTATAACAGTTATTTGAAAGAGCATTTTCATAGTGAATAATCACAGGATCTATATAATTTAACAGATCAATATTTATGTCACCAAATATTAGCATATTTTCATTAGGGTTTGAACATTTTGTTAGTATTGATGAGTTCATTGATAAATGATTGTTTACTAAGATTTGGTGATCTATATATTGCTAGTACATTGAGTATAGAATTATTTGGTAATGTTATTATACAGGAAATATTCTCGAACAACTTTGTTTCAAGTAAATTTTGGGTGAAAGGCAAAGAATCTCGAATATACAAGGTTATACCCCCTCCAGATTTGGATGTGCGACAGTAACTAATGGTAACCGGGGATTTCAAAAAGACAAGTATGTTGCCCTTTTATTGAAGTTTCACATAGCATTAGGATATCCATATTATTCCAACAATTTTGGAGGTTAACATGTAAAACATCCCAGTATTTAGTTATGGATCGAATGTTTAGTTGAACACAAGTAAAATTACCTATATCATGGCCAATTTTATGTTCTTCCGTCCACTGTTTCAAGTCATTAGTCCTCGTGTAGATAACATCACCGTCGTATATGTATTTTTTTCTATGTATTTTTACGCCATAATCGATGGTGGCAAAGTCCTTGGAAAGAGCAGCTTTATAAATTTTTTCAGCCTGCAAGACGTTGATGTTTGCGAGGGCTGAGTTGAGATCTCCTCTCAGTTCTTCTTTCTCAAGCAAGAGCTGGGCCACTGACCCAAGAACAATCGTAACATTTCGGGACACCTTGAGCTGCTGTTCTTTTGATACCTTTGACGGTTTTTCAGCCAATGTATCCTGTAAGGCCTTCAGGGATAATTGTGTCCCGGAGAATATTTTTTGTCATGATGAATTACCGCGGTTAGGGTCGATATCCATCTCTGTCTCCTGGGCATCAGAATCTGATTCGTCCGAGTGGGAGGTATAGGGAGAAGCAATAGTGGGGCTGTCATTTTTTCGAGAATTCTTTTTGTTTTCCCATATTCACATAAAAGCAAAAAAAAATTATTTGTTCGTAAGTTGAGATTTAATTTGTAAACTAGTGATTTCACAATATCACAGAAATAAGTGGTGATTGGTTAAAATGAGATCGCTACACCAGTAAAAGCACTGAAAAGTGAGCTCATAAACAAGGTAGCCAATCAGCGCACTCTACCTCTGCAAACATTGCACCACTATCTGATAATTAAATAAAACGAAAAGTTTTTCAAGACAAAAAACAGTTCAAAAATGCATAAAAAACACAAGAGAGTAACACCACAGATCAAATCGCGGTCGATTTTTACAGCGATAATATTCTTTCTCCCGGCCTATAAGTTAAAATAATGAATCTTTCAATTATAATCGATAGCTTGACAGAGCGTCACGAGTTCGAAGTATTGTTGTTGTTGTTGTATGATTAGTATATATATATATATATGTATATAAAATGGTAGGTGAAATATATATATTTTTTTATACATGATTTTGAATGAAATAAAACGCATTCCGGGTAATAACTGTACAATAAACAAGGTCATACTATTAATTCCCAAGATGCATAAATATGAGCAGTGAAGTAAGGAAATGATAGTTTGATATTATGCAATAACCGATGAACAATAATTAGTTCTAAGAGAGTGGAGGCCGAGAATAGTTTGCGTAAACCGATCGGAAGGGAATCGCTACACTGGTCGGTAAACTTCTTAAGAAAACATCGGAAACAAATTAAAATATGTATTTTTGGTTAGTTTTGAACTTAATTTCAACTCATAAAAATATACCTACCGACAAATATCTATTTAAAAAAGCTTAAAAAGTAAAAATATTTAAATTATTCTACCTACATTTGTCGAACGTGTAAATTTTATATATATACTCGTATATATTGGAAGTGAGTATAGGTACCGTCGCCCGGGAACAACTCATCGGATAACCAACACCTCTACCACGATAGGTCACCCCAAGTGGTTCGCTACGTTTGGTGATTTAGCAGGGGTGCCTGGGTTCATGGGGTGAGGTTTCTCCAGATCTTGGCGGTGGATGCGTCTGCCCACAAGATGTGTGATGAGCCAGATTTATTGAGGGAGACCCCCTGACCTCTCCAGACAGACTCCATGAACCATCGCCTTTCACCGCAGTTGGCGGTATGGATTAATATGTTCGTCACTCCTGGAAACACTGACCCCCAGATTCTTGCCCACCCTCATACCATATTTCCGTTCAAGAACTTCTTCATCTTCCTTTCCTCAAAATAACATTCACACATCATCAGCATTAAGGAAAATTTCTTTTCTCCTGTGTGAAGTTAATGTTAAAAAAATTATATGTATTTATATATGTGTGTATATGTTTATATATGTGTACATACATGTATGTGCATGTGTGTTTACGTGTGTATGGATGCACTTATGTCTACATGTGTGCATGCATGCTCAAATATAAAAAAAATACATATTAAAAAGTCATGTATATTTTTATAATCTTATCCTTATCCTTTCTATCTTGTACTTTCTATTATAATTTTTACAATTTTCAGCATTTTTATATACTAAATCCATATGTTTACACTAGACTTCATACAAAGTAACTATACTCCATTGGTCACCATAAAACACGCAGCCGCCTAGTATGGTGATTTAATGTATCTACTCTACGTAAATGTCATAATTAAATATCATGTATTTTATAAATAAATTTAAAAAAAAATCAAATATATGTCAATAAAGGGTTTCTAAACATATTATTAATAAATAATATTTACTTCAATAAATCTTTAACGTTTTCCCATAACATTATGTAAGCAATCATATTAGATATATATAGAATCATTATTTTTTATTGTACTGTGTATCCTGATGACGAAATCTTCGCTTTCGAAACATGTCGATATTTATATATTAAAAACAGTGCTGTAAACAAAATACTACATATCAATTTTATTAATAATGACGTCACAAAATAACTACACATCTGTTGAAGAATAAGTTTTTATTTTAACCAAACATTTTTTTTTAAAGAGATCCATACGTTGTAAAAAATTACTAAACTGACATAAATTTATTATATTTCTCGTCACGTTTCTCTGACTGTCAAATATTTTACGAAATGTACCCTAATCAGAGTAAAATACATGTAAGTGCTTTGAGTGCCGATTAGTTTAACCGCCTTTTAATGTTCATTTACGTGCCGTATAGTGCTAATGAAATGTGGAAGAAGTGCCGTATAAGTTACGTAGAGATTTAGTAGGGACGATTGCTAATCGGGACCCTAATGAAAGTTGGACAAATAGCCCGATGTAATTATGGACACAATTACAGTTGCTATTAACTGTAGTCAGCTAACAATATTTGATCATTGAAGAAGATAATATTAACAAATTTCAAATGAAACATGAAACAGAAAAAGGCACAGAAAATAAAAAGGTATCAGTCGAAAAATATCCACATTTCCCGCGAGGCAGTTAATTAACTTAGTAAGTCTTCCCAGAGGCATCACCATGGTAAGTTAGTTCTGCACCTGGGAAGAAACAGAAGCCTGTGTTGGCAGCCTCGCGTGGAATTATCAGGAACATAAAATCCTATTTTAGTCATGATGTCAGGTATTGATTTTACACCGTTCAAGAGTTTATGAGCCATAAGCAGTAATACTATATCTCACCTTTTTTATATGAATACCGCACAAGAGTCCCAATTGCTTCCAACCGTCTGGAGCCAGTGAGACTATGGCATCCCCAATTGGGGAATGTTGTGAGGCTGGAGGTATTAGAGAGGGGAAAGAGAAGGGGTAGAGGAAGGTGGGGAAATACCTGGCCATTCAGATTTGGTCACCAAACACGGCTAAAAGCCATTTCAAGCAACGTTTCAATTCTGAATGGTGGCCTTTCACCAGGGCGATACTATGAGTTTCTTCCACTCTGGAACGTGCGCAAATATACTATATATTATTTTTAACTGAATTAATTGTGAAACAGCACAAATAAATTAAATAAAATTTACTGGCGCACGCCGGGATTTGAACCCGTCACTTTCGGATTCGTAGTCGAGGGCCTTACCCCTCGACCATGGAGGCCTAGAACTTAGGCTGCAAATACCCAGCATTCCCGAGAGAAATGCTGTTGGAAACAGCCATGGGTAAAAACTAAACTCTCTCGTCTCATGTAGAGGAATCGTAAGAATTTCTTTTGGAATCTCTCCATTTTTAGATGTCCTATATAAATAATAATCGGATAGGTATACCCTAGACACTATCTAGATTGCAAAAAAAATCGAGTAGAACTTTGCAATCATACAAAAAGATGGTTAAAAAGAATGATATTCGATAAAAATGACGTGCAATCATACAAAAAGATGGTTAAAAAGAATGATATTGATCAAAATGACGTAAAATAAAAAGGCCCCATTAGCTCAGTGGTTAGAGCCTTGTTCCGCTAAGACAGAGGTCCTGGGTTCGATTCCCAGATGCAACTGATATCTTGTTATTTTCTGTGTCTTTTTCGGTTTAATGTTTCTTTCCGAAATTTGTTAATATTATCTTTTTCAATGATTAAATAATGCAATGTGGTTTTTAAGTTTCAATGCTTATCAATATTTGTCTCATATTAACAGTCAATATAATCACCCGAATCCCGATGCTTTTCACGTGATATACTGCACAAGATGTACTTTGTCCGGAGCCAATAGAACTATGGCACCCGCGTTTTGGGGGGTGTTTCGAAGCTGAAGAAAGTGGAGAAAGGTCTCAGGAGGAAGGTTGAAGAAGGCCTGATTGTTCAGAAGTAGTCTATGCACATAGTTAAAGCAACTCCAAGTGATTTTCGATACTGAATACTGGTGAATTTTACTAATATATTTGAATCGTAATTAAAATCGTGAACGATTATTTACCACATACGATCTCATTTCGTTGAACATAACTTCTGTTCGTTGTTTTACAAACAAGGAACATGTATTTCAAGAATGGCGGCAAACAAAGCTATCAAAATGTTAAATCAACAAACTAAAATATTCATTAACGAATATATGTTCAACGTAAATTAGACCTTTTACAATTGATTAACTTGTTAAGTAAGAATAAAACTTGTAATTGATGTAAAAGTATAACAGGGACAAAAGTTCGCGAACACTGACAAAATTTAATCATTGAAGAAGTTAATATTAACATAACCTAAATGAAATATGAAACCGGATAAAAGGACAGAAACTAAAAATATTTCAGTCGCATCTGGGACTCGAACCCAGGTCCTCTGCCTATCCGGGGCAACGCTCAACCGACTTAGCTAATGAGACAAGTTCAATTTGTGTCATCTTCATCGATATCATATCTCAAATTCAAGATTTGTGAATATTATCTTCCATTGTTTAATCTCATATTATTGGCAGCTATTTTTATGATGTTTACAAAGTTCTACCCGAACTCAATTGCAAACTTAAACAGTGTCTCGGATTTACATCCGACTTTTTTATTTATATGAGACATCTATTGACTTTTTGTAAAAGCCTAAAGAATTCAATTTTTAATTTTATCTTCTTCAATGATTAAATATTACGATGATGTTCTTAAATCTCAATAAAAATAATTAATAATTAAAAACTTAAATTATCACATTTAGTGATAGCCCCCAGAACTGTTCCAAATTTCTCGAATCCCTTGTAATTCAGTATTCCTACCTCCCTATTTAAATCTCTCTTTCAGAAAGTCTTAATCATTGTTATGTTTTCACTTGACCTAAATTTTATTTTCTCTTGTATACTTATTGTCGCAGGTACCCTGTTGTAGGATGATTGGTGTTTATCATTCGTTGTTATTTCTACGTAATTTTTATATCAACTCTGTGTCGGTTGTGTACAATATAAATAAATAAAAGATGTATGTATTTATTGTCTTCAAAATTTATTTGAACTTTTTATATTTTAGTAATTTATAAGAAGAAATTTATTTACACCACTGTTTTTAATATACAAATATCTACATGTTTCAGAAGCAACGCTTCCCTCATCAGGATAAACAGAATAATTTTAAAACATCTAGATTTTTTTTTTTTTAAATAGTGGTCTAAACAAAGTTTTTCTTCTTAATTATATTATTAATTTCTGCTAGGTAATTATTATAACGTGTGACAGTTGTTTCGCCTTTCAAAGGCATTATCAAACTGTGGTGGAGGCACTTACAGACGATCTATTTATATTATTTCTATATAGGTGCTTACAATGAAACCCCGCATTTATTTCCGAGTAGATTGACGGTTATTTTAATGGTTATCACACCGTACAGTTTCCCTACTTAAGGATTATAATGTTATATTACTTAAATTTAACTAAATGTCATTAAGATAGTTATAATCAGAGTGTCTAAATTAATTTGTAATGCAAGGGTCTTATCTTGCACAATTATACTATCTTCTATTATTGCCTATAATTTTCAGAAGTGAACAACGAAATACAAGTACATTATTTTGTTAAATTATTAAATTAGTTTTTAAACTATCAGAATTTTTATTAATTTCCATTTTTTCTAAGAGGTTGAGTATACGGCACTTATCTTGAATGTGCAACGGAATTGGATTATTTTGCTCTAATTAAAAGCTGTTCTCCAATTTTTTACGTCAACGCAAATGTTTTAACCACAAAGGTTTGTTTCCGCCCCGAACTATGATCCTTTGCTAGTTGCGGTAAAGTATTACAGAAATGATTTTGATGATTAAAAAATTTCCCATTTTAGCAATCAAAGTACCTGCTAATCATGCTACTGAAGTCAGTACTCCGTATTAGTCCTAACAAAGCAGAAAATATGTTTGTCGATTAACAGTGAGTTTTGTCGCCTTAAACTGAGGCAGGCTTTCTTTCCTAAATTTAATGAAAACGCAACTATTTTTACCTTGTAACTTAATTTCCGTCATGCGCTATTTTAAAATTCTCTGAAATGCCTATTTAATCATGTTCATATTTTATAATAGTTCGATTAGAAAAATGATTAATTAATAAAATCTTAAATAAATGTAAATTTTTAAGCGTAGCAAAATATCTAAAATTTTGCAGGTTACATCGAATTACGATTATCGAAAAGAATAATATATTTTATTTAATCCTTTACAAATGATTATCCTCGAGGGTCAGGAAAAGTGAAAACAATGAGGTCAATTATAAAGTAAGTGGAATGGAGAACAAATGATTAACATTTCAGAAACAGGCGCTTCTCTTCACCGTAAAATGATTAGTGCAAAGCTCCCGGTACGTGCTTCAGTGGGATCACGTTGCCGTCGCGTGACCAGCTCCATGTCTCGACGCGTCGAGCAGCGCCGCGACGCGCTTCATTCCGCCCAATTCAAGCAACCTACTTTATATAATCTCCCAATTCAAAACCTGTTAACTACGGCTCATATTTATGTAGCAATTTGGAAAAGGGAGATTAGTCAATAAAGTACGTAACTGAGATAAATATGCAAATCGAATGGCATTTTTTTCCTACGTGGAAAATAAAGACGAGTTTGACAAATTATGTTGATTGGAGTTGTTAGCTGTTGACATAAGTCATTGGTATCGCAATGTGTGCATTTATGAAATAATAGTATGCACTTACAGATAACTCATTTTGTCTATCCGAGTCAAAATACTTGACTCGGATAGACAAAATGAGAACAAGTTCAAGCATCGCTATATTCCGTGGTTAACTATTGACCACAATCATAAATAATAGAAACACGTGGTAACCTTATAATAAACGGCTAAATATGTCTATCGTTCAGAAATACTATGGCGATGAATGCTTGCCGTAGAAAATATATGTAAATTCAAATAAATTATAATAATTTAGACCGGAGAAACACCTCGTAGATAAATAAAATATTCTGTTCCAATAAGGTCCTATTGTAATGTAGAAAAGTGGAACAAATCCCAAAAAAACGTGTTAAAATTGGTTATTATTTACGAATACCAATCCTTATAATAAATGTTTCTTTTTTGACCTAAAAATATTTGCTCCATTTGAATTGTCATAACGGACAAAATAAAAACCCATGTTGGCCATTTGTATCCAATATTGAGTTGTCACCCTTTTCCAAATCGCCACAGATTCGGCAAACAAATAGCCGAGATCTATATAATACGGATCTGAACAATGTGCTTGTCACTGTGCCTGTTAACTCGTCTATTTGAAGATGTTAATTCTGTTTTACCAAGTAATCTCATCAATAAAAGATATTATGAAGACGATTTTCACGTCCAGTTCTATAGCATTACTAAAACGTTTTTATTAAGTGAATTGTGAATAATTAATTCGGAAATTTACTTGTGAAAACACCGTGACATTCTAGTATGGTACATGTTTCACTACGAAATCAGGCAGAACTAATCTAATCGTCACATTGATGCTCGATCCAAAGCTTTTTTTAAATGTTTTTTTAACGTTAAATTCATCTCAGTTAATGTAAATCAATAATGTTATTATTAAGTTCTGCAAGTATTTTTAGTTTTTAGTATTATGACAGCTGTTTTGGGGTTTAAGGCCATTTTCAAACCGCGGTTAACCGCATTGTGACAACTTACTAGAATAGCAGTTTGAAAATGGTCTTGAACGCCGAAACAGCTGTCATAACAATAAAAACTAAAAATACTTGCAGAACTTAATAATAACATTATTGAAGTGATTTTTCACAAAAACGGCGCTATACAAGTCATCCAGGTATTATTATTATTATTATTAAATTTGATTAAATTATTATTTATTAATTGATAAACTAAAGTTCTTAAAAACTTAAGACAAGATTTTTGTGCATAGCGCAAAGGGTAACAATTATTATTTTATAAACAATAATTATTAATCTAAAACACTCATCCAAATTGAAAAAACCTTCCGAGCAAAGATAAATGTCGCCGGCAGGACTCGAACCCGCACCCTTCTAATGTCCGGTTAGATGCTCTACCGTTGAGCTACGTCAACGGTATAAATAAATTATAATTTTTTTATATTAAATGGAGTTCTACGAATTAAACACAAAAACAATTAATAATCAGTTATAAAAATAAGGATTCGGAATTCTTAAGGTTAAGGAATATCGTAGATTGTTTCAGCCGTCTGAAACATTCTCCAGTTGAAGAGTTTTCTCAAAACCATTGTGTTCTCACTCCGCAGATAATGAAACCGTGAAGATGAAGGTGGTGCAAAGGGTGTTAATTTTTTTTTTCCAACAAGCCGGTGTCTAAAAATACTTCGCACGAACATATATAAAGATAACGGACGTTAGAATAAAATTTCCCTCTTTCTTTAGAACAGTCTCTTTAAAAATTTAAAAGTTCATCACTTTATTTACACGAGCACGCAAACCTGTTTCGGAAAAACCGTGATTTCGTTAACCCGCGAGAACTGTAGTCTGCGTTTGTAACGCTAGCATTATCGTCGGGTAAAAAAGACCCAAGATTTCGTATGTATTTTTTAATGTTCTTATAGTAAAAACCAGATTATTTAAATTATTCACTAATATTTATTTTAATAAAACACATCTTTGGATGGAAAAACATATTTTAGTTCGTATCTACGAAATTTATACACCATAAAAACATATTATAATTTCGCGACAAAAAATATGTACAATGACGTTTATTCAAAGAAATTAACAAAGAGTTTAAAATATTTTTTTTTGTTAGTCTCACTCTTAGAACCATAAAGATAACAAAAAAGGTTACAAAAACATACTGTTGATGATAATACAGTTTGAGAAAAATTTAATTATTTTGAGTATGTAACAAAAATTAAGCATTTTTTTTCGCTGTTGAGGGCTGTAAATTGTGACAAAAATGTGACAGTAACGTCTAAATTTCTTTAACACAAATATTGCACATTGGTTTCGAATTTAATTCGCATACCACATGTTTAAAAAAATTACAAAAAATGTATGTTTTTTTTTGGAGGACAACGCGAATATAGGTAAGTTATTTCTTAAATATTATTCAGTGTAAATGTGTGTGTAATGTATGATTATGTACAGTGTATTAGCAGTAATCTTTAATAACCAAATATTCAATGGCGACATTATACTGAGAGCTTGTCGTTTAGGCCCAGATAAGCGTAGAACAAAAATTAGAACTGCGTGTTCTAATATTTCCGGGGAATTCTGTTACTAGCCATTAGTTCTGCAATTTATACCTGAGTTAAATCCCTCTCTCAACAAAAGTTGCTCTCCAAGTCTTCTCTACCTAACGGGGCTTATTCTTTGTTCGTCAAGACTGGACAAAAATCCCGCTGAAGCAGATACGGGTTCAGAATCTTCATCGTGTTGTTCTGTTTCCCCGTAATGATCACTCACTCCCAAAAAATCGTCATTTTCTAAATCAGGATAAATTAAAATTTCGTCATCCCGCATAATTTCTTCAAATATTTCATTTTCGTACACCATTCATCGTGTAAAAATAGGGGTTGATAAAAATTCACTGGTGAAAATTATCGTAACCAAGGCTATCGTCGGGTAAAAATACCTGATAGCTCTTTACATGTTCACCCTGGCAACGCGCGGGCATTATTGGACGGAAATAAGCTAACCAGTCTATCACATAGTTTGAAGGTACTGAGGCTTTTAACGATGTGACCATCTTAGTTAGCTTTTTAAAGAGTTTTAATAATGACCACGGGTCTTTTTTACCCATGGACAGTGCTGGCGGGTTAAGGACTAATTTATATCTCCACAAAATTACAGAATTTTCGTTACCTCGTTCAAGTCGGTCTCTGGGGAGAGAGGGACGTCGAAGAGGGGTTATTTATGAATTTACAATAATGACAATATTAACCGTTTTAGTGCTATGCTTATTTTGCAAGTACTCGTATGTATATAAATTGCTACAGATATTCTGTGTTTTTAAATGAAAAAGTGGGGTATTCAATAAAAATGCAATAACTTGGACAAACATCAATCAAATATATATATATTTTTAATTATATTATAAAGAATGAAATTTTACGAATATTATAATAGTTCTAATAAAAAAACTGCACATTTACAACTACAAAGAATATTAAAAAATACAAAAATAAAAGATAATTTTACTTCACAATTGTGTTTTCCCATGGTCCATGTAGTCCCTTTTTACAGCAAGCGCATATGAGATTGGATCGCCTTACCTCATTTGTTTTGCTGCACACATTCATTTATGGGAACAAAGGTATCGTCGTCCGTAGTGCCGCTGTCATTTGATACATTATGTTCAACCGCAATAGAACTAACTTCCGACATGGTGAAAAATATCGATTCACTTTATGGTGTATTTATTTTAACAGGATAAACAATAAATACAGTTATCAAGACACGCGCCACCAGAAATATGCCACGCTCAAATAGAACTCGTACTCTCCCGAGGACGACAAAAGCACACTAAAAATTTGCAGCGCTGTAGTGCTGCGTCGCAATTTACGTAACTAAAGTTTACAGCGCGATGGCGCTGGGCCACTCTAACGGCTAAAAAGCAATACAATAAACAAACAAAAAAACTTAAAGAGAAAAAATTTCGTACATATTTTTAAAATTTACATAGTAAGTAAGTAATAATATCTTTATTGTAATTATGTTTAACTATAACTAAAATAAATGTATAATATAATAATGTAAGCTTAAAGCGGTTTATGAAGTAGATATGTAAAAAGGAAAATAGAAAATAATATAATAACAGTTATACCTTGAAGTTTCACGTAACCCGCCTCACTAGGCTAGCCTGTGTTGAGGCAGTAATTTTGCATATTATTTCATAATTTTATAATACCTCTAAATATATATAAAAAAAAATTTAAATGAATACCCCACAAGAGTCCCAACTGCTCCCAACCGTATAGAGCCCGTGAGACTATGGCATCCCAAATTGGGATGTTGTGAGGCTGAAGGTGTTGGGGAGGGGAAGGTGAAGGGGAAGAGGAAGGCTGGGAAATACCTGGCTATTCAGATCTGGTCACCAAACACGACTAAAAGCCATTTCAAGCAACGTTTCAATTCTGAATGGTGGTCTTTCACCAGGGCGATACTGAGAGTATCTTCCACTTTGGAACGTGCGCAAATATACTATATATTATTTTTAAATGAATTAATTGTGAAACAGCAGAAATTAATCAAATAAAATTTACTTGCGAACCCGCGACCTTCGGATTCGTAGACGAGAGCCTTACCCCTCGACCATCGATGCCGTCATAATTAAATTATATAATCGCATATATATCCGTGATCGACAGAAGTTTCAGTTTTTCAAAGAGTAATTTGTAATTTCTTGACGCTCAAGATAAGAATAGTTAGGCAACTTTCTTTAGATCTTAGACCTACGTATTTTCAGCTTTACAGGAATTGAAAAAAGAATGATATTAAAAAAAAATTACTTGCGCACGCCGGGATTTGAACCCGCGACCTTCGGATTCGTAGTCGAGAGTCTTACCCCTCCATCATGGAGGCCGCCGTTATTAAGATATCCTCCGTAAATGGTTAAATCAATAATTCCGAATTTGAGTGAGTGCACCGGTAAATGCCCCATCATTACTTTTAATCCATTTTTTATATTGTGTTTGAATTTTTTTGTGAATCTGATTTTTTTATTCTAACTGGAAGAATGTTGAAGATTCTTATCCCAAAGTACCTAACATTCCGTTGCCCAAAAGTAGTATGATTTACAGGATTTTGGAGTAAATATTTGTTGGTATTTCTAGTAATACGAGTATTTAGTCTTTTTTCATAGTATTTACGTTTGTTTGAATAAAGATGATTGAGATAGAGTCTGTAATTAGAGGTAGCTTAAAGATTATTTTTTGTAATCGTTTTCTGTGCCTTTATGATTGGGTCTAGTGCAGATGAAGTACCACCTCCCCATGCTATGATACCATACTCAATAATAGATTGACAGACAGCAAAATAAATCATTTTCAAGTGTTGTCGAGAAAGTTTCGTATGGTTCTGAAAAAGTGCATAGTTTTTCTTATTTTATTTGCGTCGATTTGGGTATGAAGATTCCAATTGATTTGTGGATCAATGGTGAGGCCGGGGTACCTGATCTGATTAGCGTGCTCAATGTAGGGGCACTGACAATATTCATTGCGATTCAAACATTATCAAAATCAAATCAAAAAGATTTTTTTCTTTTTCTAACCGTTCGATATATATTTTATAAAATATTGAAAATGCAATTTTAAAAGTCAAGAAAAATAATTAATAAACCCCTTCCCGGTAAATTACTTAAATTTAACGAACGTTTTTCAATCCGTATTTAAAAAACATTAATACTAGTGTTTATGAAAATATGATACTAAACCCTATTATTCATTTGGAAAATTTCTTCTTGCCATTTTTACCTTCATAAATTCTTTTTGAGTATATTCATCAATTTAAAAAATATTGTAAAACATACGTAGGACGGTTCGAAAAACGTCATATTTCCGATTTGATTTTAATAAATTCTAACCCCATGTAAAACTTATTAGTAAATGTTTTTTCTCTTTTAAAGAAATAATAAGGGAATTTGTAATTTTTAATTTTTAATTATTTTTTTGAAGTTAAAAACCTTATTGTAATATTTAATCATCGAAGAAGATAATATTAACATAACCTAAATAAAACATGAAACCGATAAAAAATGTAGGATAATATTGACAAAGTCTTGAATTTGAGATATGATATCGATGAAGATGAAGTAAATTGAACTGGTCTCATTAGCTAAGTTGGTATAGCGGTTGGAAGGACAGAGGTCCTGGATTCGGCTCCCAGATGCGACTGATATCTTTTTATTTTCTGTTGTTTTTTTCAGTTTCATGTTTCATTTAGGTTATGTTAATATTATCTTCTTCGATGATTAAATAATTGAAGCATTTGTAAATCACTTCATACGAAAGCGCAAGCCGGTGTCCCAATATACGAATACACAAAGTTTTTATTCTATCATAAAAGCAGTTATTTTCAAGAGCTTTAAGAAACGTACTATTTTATCCTCTTGGTCCTTCGCGAATTTTGTAAGTTATGTTTGGTTTCGTAGTAAAGAGAGCTGTTAAGTTAGAAGTAACAAATGGCTCTGAAAGTGTTTGTGAGGTCATTAATTTTGAACACTTTTTTTATGACGAAGCTTGCCTTTATTAACCCTTGCTACAAATTAATCTCATATCTCTAGGGCCCACAACTGGAAAACAAAAACAGTGTGTTTTAAATCGTGGTAATAACGAAGTACAAATATCATTACAATAATTACAACAAGCATAATAACAGTTAATTTAGAAGCAAAACTAATTTTTGTTGTTTAAAATGTGTGTGTGTTTTTTTTTAAATATAATTCTAACCTGAGAATATGAAGTATGGAAAAGAACTCAGCTTTTTTAAGCCCACGAAAAATTATTGTTTAAAAATCACTGAAAATGTTTTGAAATATAAATTTGATTAATAACATATACTCGTATATATATTTTTTAATATTTTGATGTGGGTATTAACGGATAATATTAACTGGTTAAATTTTAACAGTTTAACAGTAAATTTTAACTAAACCCCGATGATACTTCAGTCCAATCGACAACCAGTCGGCATAATAATAAATATTGGCAACAAACAAATATTAATAAATACTTGCTTAAAACAAAGTTACGATGTATTTACTAAATAATTTTACACCACTGAGTGTTAATTTTCGACGAAAATATGACAAAATTCGATAGTTCGTCTAATATATTAATTACATTAATTTGGAGAGAGGTTTAAACCCCAATAAAATAACGTGAATAGTATTTCTGAAAGTAGTGGGCGTGTAATCATTGCATAGGTTATTATGTGGTCATAAATAGAGCGTCGAATAGCACTATGAACAGTTTTGACAGCAGTCAAAATAATCATTTTGTGAATATTTAACGCCAAAGTTGACATTAATCGCCTTATTATAAAGCCGCAAGCACGGCTGGGCTTTACGTCCGACTGTCGGAATTAAAGTGGTTTAATAGAGAAATAAAGGCGTTGTTGGGGGGACTGAATGAGGTGGGAAACTAGAGCACGGGCCAAATAGCACAATCATATCCTGGGCATCCAAATATTTACAAAAAACCCACACTCATTTTCCAACGAAGCCTTAAAGCTTCAATAATATTACATTGTAACTTGTTTAATATTTTCATACGATATACGAGTACGTGTTTATATTTGAACTATGTAGCCTTCCTACCTGTCTTCTCCCAATATTCAATACTCATCATATGAAATCTTTCATATAATTGATAAATTGAAAAATAAATAAATTAGGATACATAATCTAATAATTTGTCCTAGGAACAAACACTCACACAAACCTTCTGGCTTAAGGTTAAGCTACGTTTAAAAGTTATTGTACAATATTATTTTTAATAAAATGGGAATTTATACCCGCTAAGCCACTGCAAATAGGTTGTCAGCTGGAGTTTAGTTTAACAATATTAATAATATAACAATAAATATAAATATATATATGTATTCTGTATATTCCTGATGAGGAAAGTTTTGCCTTCGAAATATCTTGATATGTATATATATTAACAAATTGGATTATTTAATTAATTTATTTACAAATAAAAATAATCATACAAATACTAGTGCAATAAGAGATCAATAAATAAGGTATATGCATGTTGTGATCAGTGTTATATTCACGCATTTAAAAAATAATTAAGTGTATTATTGACTTCTTTATTGCAACTCATTCAATTCAACATTCGTTGCCGTAGACTCAGAAACAATTTTTTTTTTTATATGAATACCGCACAAGAGTCCCAACTGCTCTCAACCGTCTGGAGCCAGTGAGACTATGGCATTCCCAATTGGGGAATGCTGTGAGGTTGAAGGTATTGGGGAGGGGAAGGAGAAGAGGGAGAGGAAGGTGGGGAAATACCTGGCTATTCATATCTGGTCACCAAACACGGCTAAAAGCCATTTCAAGCAACGTTTCAATTCTGAATGGTGGTCTTTCTATATACTATATATTATTTTTATTTAATTAATTGTGAAACAACGCAAATTAATTAAATAAAATTTACTTGCGCACGCCGGGATTTGAACCCGCGACCTTCGGATTCGTAGCCGAGAGCCTTACACCTCGACCATGGAGGCCGTCAAAATGAAATGAATTGCTTCACCTCAATAAACACTCTACTATTTATGGGTACCATTCTCCAATGTCCACATCGATTGAGATTTGTTAACTCAAGCCAGGGCCTTCAAATTTTTGCTACCAGTGTTAATTATTAATTGTTTTTGTGTTTAATCCGTAGAACTCCATTTATTATTTTTTTTTTAAATAATGAAAATAAATAATGATTTATTATCGGTGAAACCGATTTATTTAGAAAACAATTAAAATTCTGAATTCTGTGAGGTTTTCACATTTATAATGTGTTCCTCGTATTTAACTTGAGTTTGAGTTTTATGTTGTAAAATAGCCTTAAACGCCGAAACAGCTGTCACAATAATTAAAACTAAAAATACTTGCAAAACTTAATAATAACATTATTAAATTTGATTTAAATTACATTTAATAAAAAAAACAGCGTTAATGACTTTTGTAGGGCTTTACGAAATTAGAACTCTATGATTATCATGGACTTCACTAAAACCATGTTCAGGCTTTGACTTGAATGTTCTCTCAAATGTATATTTTTGTCCTCTTTTTGTCATTGCTTCATTCTTGTATTATGTATGTGCTGTTCTTTTTCTGTAGCTCTTGTTTATTTCATTTCTTGTTATGTATTTTGTGTAATTGGCCATTAGTCCGTAAATAAATAAATAAATAAATATTCCAATTAAATGATAGCAAGTAAATAATATTACCAAAATATCAAGTTCAAGTCAGTTGAGATTTACAAAAACACTAGTAAAGTTTTGTTATAGGGAGGATAAACTCTAGTAGAAATTAAATAAAATTAATTTTAAATTCCTTTTACTTCCATTACGTTTATTGCGTTTTTTTAAATTGAACAAATGCCATACTTATGCTTTTAAATATGATTCTCCGGGGACGAAGACAATTTTTTTCGGTCCGAATGCTTTCCATTCAATACGGGGAAATTTGCGATGGAAAAACATGTCGAAGCATATCGCGCAAACCGCCGCCCGCACAGGTAACAAGCCAGCCTTATTATTCCAATTCTCGAGGGCCTCTTCCGCGCCGATGTCTAACCAGCACACAAATCTACTTGATACTCCGGTGAATTCTTATAGGGATCCCGTAGGCCCAATTCAACCCGACTATGTACGTGTCTATACGCGTATACTAGCAGCAAGCCCGAATTTAGCACGGGGCTAAAGGGGATGCCAACCAGGGCCGCCAAATTCGAAGAGAAATCAAAGCAAAGAGAAGAAAAATCCACGAGAAACATATAAGTTATTAATTTCACGCAGAAACAATTTACGAAAATAGTTGTGATTGTAAAGAATTATACACTCCGCCTTAAATTAATTTTTCTAAAATTTGGGATTTCATAAATTATAATGATTCGATTACATTGTAAATACAGAGAAAGTACAAAGCTCTTTATATCAAATATCTAGGATTGTGATAGGAATTAACATTTTTTTGGGAACTAGAAACTATACAAAATCTATATTTCTACAAATAATGTAAACTTTTAGAAGATCGCAGTTCAATTCCATGTACCTTTCCAAATGTTTCCAAATCGCTTAGAATTATTTTCTCAGTGAACTTGTAATCAATTACCTCATTAATAAAAATTATTACCTATTTCAGAACAGCAATGTCTAGGTGACGAAAATATTTTACGATAAAAATACCTGGATTAAAATATGGGTTGAAAATGTATTAAATTGCCGCAAAATCTTAACCTAAATATAATGACGGAAAGACTGCAACAAATAATATTAATTAATTGATAAACTAAAGTTTTTAAGACAAGATTTTTGTGCATAACGCAAAGGGTAACAATTATTTTTATAAACAATAATTATTAGCCTGAAAACACTCATCCAAATTGAAAAAACCTTCCGAGCAAAGATAAATGTCGCCGGCAGGACTCGAACCCACACCCTTCTAATATCCGGTCAGATGCTCTACCATTGAGCTACGTCGGCTTATCGCAAACCCGCCAAGTTAATCAATATATACTAGTGTTTCATTCAATAATTACGGTTTTTTATTATATTTCACCTGTTAAATTTTCAAGTCCCCAACACACAGGTATCAACCCGGGGCCCCTAGATTCGACCCTGATAGTGTAGGTATATATCCGAACCCATATAACCTCGTACTTATGCAACGTAAGCCTATAAATTCCTTACAAAGATAGATCACAAACGTGTTTCCACACAACAATGCATAAATATTTTCACAGTTCCCTTTATGACGGATATTATGACGGAAAAAAGAACGGCAGCAGTCGGCTTTTTACGTCAGATAAAGCCAATAAATTTTCCTAGCAGTCTATATTATATAGAGCTGGCGGTTATTGGTAATCTGGGAGGGGGTTCAAAATACCGCTGCACGTGTTCTATTATAAGTTGCACGTTGAGTACTATTACTGGTATGGTACAATGTATTGCAAAGCTCTCAAATACAGCGTATTAAGGGACGTACCTGACTTACTTTAACCAGTGACTCCTAACTGGTTAAAGTAAGTCAGCTTGTTTGAAATAAATTTTTTTTTTCAAATAAAAAATATTATATCTTTGACTTGTCATCACTGGCCACTCAGCCCTAACCCCTCACGCCAACCCTACCAAAAGATTTTTAAAAGAAGTCACCATAAAATACCGTCTACATTTCTTACTCCAAATACGCTCAGGAATCGCTGGTTAAAGTAAGTCAAGTACGTCTCTTAACACCCTGTATAGAGTGATGCTTATTCTTATTCCATTAGGTACAAAGAGTACACGTCGAAAATAGCAATTTCTTTTCAAATGGACTTGTACCAACTCATCAATTATTCATTATGACAAACCAATATTACAGTTTTTTAAAGGTTTTACCCTGGATATTGAAATAATAACAATGATTAACTGATATTTATTTTCTTACTTGTATATTTATTAATACTTACAAATACAAATTTATTGATAACAGCGCCCTTAAGGTGATTTTTCATCGACTTCATTAAATATTATTATGACCTACACAAATATGTATAGATTTTATAGCATTGGATAAGATTCAAGCTACACGCAAGTAATGTACAATCAACATCAACAATGAGAACGTTTAATTTTAGCGATGATTACAATTACCTATACCAATTTGTATTGATATTGTCAGTACTCAGTTGACAAGCTTTATTACAAGTAGGAGAGAAACAAAAAAAAACGTGACGCACTTCTTTTTTTATCCCGAGCACATGAATTTTTAGCACACGAATTCAAAGAATAAGTAAATTCAAATACTTTTCTATGAAAAAACCCACACTTTTGTGGTTTTCTGGCAACATCAACGTGATAGTTTCGCTGTCGTACCGACCAATGAATGGAATGAACAATATACCCGCGTAGATAAAAAGCCTTCGTCTGCTGTATTCCACTTACCCTGAATATCTTCATTGAGAATGGCACACATTTCTCGGCAATCTTTCACTCGAAACAACGGAATTCCACGGTAGTTCTTTGGAAGAAAAATGCTGGTTTTATGCATGAAAGACCATTACGCAGTCCCGATACAATGTCTGTACTATCCTGCCTTGTCTTCCTCCAATCTCCAGATCACCTTCCCGATCCCCGCCCCTGCTCCGCTCCTCCGCACCGCTGCTGACAGGATAACAAAACATACGATGTTCTAAGTATATTTAGCCGCGATTACCGATGTAAAGCTTTGATTGTCTCGAGCGTGTGAGAATTAGCGCGATCCATGTGTTAATGCGAGTGAGTCAACTTCTCCGTGTTTGCAAGTTGCGTTAGCCAGCAGCTTGTAGATTGAAGCTTTAGCTTGTAGCCAATTTCACCCAGACCTTGATCCAAAAGCTTCAAAGAGAATAAGACAAATAACCGAATCGGGTGCATTGATACGAATTATACAAATAAGCTCGCCGCCATCATACACTTATAATAACATGTGATTGCATATTTATCCAAGAGCTTAATGATGATTCAGATCTATTCGAGAAATTCTGTGCATTGCAGAAATCGTAAGTAACAATATAATGAAATAACATGGCTGTATAACGTAAGAATTTATTTGTACGCATTTTAAAAGTATTTTAAAAGTATATTTTATGGGATATTGTTCGTGCTTAACTTTATGATAAAGGTAAATAAATCGTATCAAAGAAAACAACTTTCTCCCAAGAAAACTTATAAGAGAAAAAGAAAATATCTTGCAAAAATACGATTTGTTATTCTTCCAGTATTAAGGGTATAATATACCCAACAAGTTTTGTGTTATTTTCTACAAAGACGAATATGTTCTTACTAACTTCCACAAAGGAAACTGAAAATACCCAAAGGAAAATTTACGGAATTGTGTTTAAAAAAGAATATTATGAAATTGCCAGATCCAATTTTTAAATACGACTAGTTTCTGTCAGGGGTTGTAAGAACACAACCCGCCTACAAAGTAAAGTAACTTAACAGGGAATTTGTAAAGAATATTTAGCACGCTAAGCGATTCCCATTAAACTAGGAGCTATCACTGCACGCAATAAGAAAACACTGTCTGATAAATTCAATTATTCTCCTCCGGAAGTGCCAGTAACTTCATTTGTAGAACCATTTCCATTCTTCGCCGATCCATTTGCTTCTTTTGTTTAATAATGAACCGCCTTCCTGACAAATTACAACGTAATTTAATAAGCCACAATGTGGGGAGAGATGACAATACCTCGCTGAACGCAATGACACTATTAATGGGATATAAAACTGAGATACTTTTGTCTGCGGCCATTCGAGCCCTTCGATTGTAGCCACAGAAGATACTATCTGCGACCTACGTCCTACGTCCTACGTTCGAAGTCTTGCATCCGAAGCGTCGCTAGGCTCTATAACCTAGCGCGATATGATCTTGCGGCCCTGCGAGAATGTTCTAATATTTCCAATTCAGAGAGAATTCAATGATAGAGAAACCCATAAAAACTGTTATTGAAAACTCCTGCCTCCATTTATGGTGTATCTATTTCAACCGCTCTTTTACTTAAGCCTGGTTCACTCAATTTTAATCTAAATAATATGCTTCGAAGCATAACGCCATATTCGAAGACCTTTTGCTTTCGTAGTATATGTATAAGTATCTAACTCAAAAATATATCAATACATTTACAATAATTTGGCTGTCTATGTACAATAGAAAGGCAAAATGATCATTAAAACGACCCACGCAAACAGCCCGGTGATCTACATTGAATTGTGCGGGGGAACTCCCACCCCAGCAATATTTATTTGCACATTTTTCTAGAAGGAATAAACTGCAACATGCGACAATAAGTAATTCCAGGCCATTTATTTAATCAATATTGGCGTTCAAACTTAAATACCAACTTTTTTAAACTTAGTTTTTAAATATTTTTTTTTCATATGAAGCGGTAACGGTGATGTGACATTATAATTTAAAAAATAAAACAATAATTTTGTTTACATCACTTTTATTTTATACTTTTGCCGACCGGGTTTCGCTACTAGCAAAATTATAAAATAAAAGTGATGTAAACAAAGTTACTGTTTTATTTTTTAAATTAGTTTTTAAAGTACGTTTTTATAGTGAAAAAAAAAGTTTTAATTTTTCAAAGCCCGCTAAAACGCACGAAATCTACGCCTTGTTGGATGTGACATCACTGGACCATCGAATTTGCAGTAATATAGATTTACCTATGTATTCACTACTTCAAAAATGTGAGACGGTTAATTCTAAAAAAATAACTACTTTTAAGTGAAGAACACCTTTTAAAATATCGGCATCTCGTCACTATTGTTTTTTCAGTGTAGCAAAGTGCAAAAATGCAACCATAGCCGCATTTTCATTAATGTTTTCCATCTTTCTAATATCCCGAATCTCGTTTCTGAGGTTATGTGTTCATATGTCAAAACAAGAAGCAACTCTACCGTACATAATTGTATATTAGGTATATGCATAGTAAACCACAACTAAACATAAGTAATAAAATCTGTACCTATTTAGAAACTAAATTCCAAAAGTAATTATTACAATAACATTATCATAATATCCGATTTGATTGCATTTTGCTTATGAATACATCTTATTTGCATATTTGTAAAAATACTTTAAAAAATATTTGTAATAATACATCTTATTTGCATATTTTTCGTAAACCTACGTACACAGATATAACAATACATAACATGTCAAACCATCCGGTCTCACATAAACATTCTGCTTATCATTCAATGGTGCACCGGCTAGTAAAAATCCCACTATCATCTATTAATTTCACGATTGAACTTACAAAAATTAAACAAATTGCTCTAAATAATGGTTATTCTACAAATTTAATTGATAAAATCCTCAATAAGAAACTTAAACTAATTTCAACAAATACATTTTTATTTAATACACCTGAAAATAATAATAAAATAATAAATCCCGTTCAATGGCGCAGAATCTTATATATATCCAACTTTTCCTCACTTAGCACAAAAAAATTTCCTTCTCACATTAAACCCGCGTTCTATACTGATAACAATTTAGGTAAATTACTAAAAAATACTAAAGATAGAGAACATAAATTAAGCCACTCAGGTATTTACCAACTATGTTGTAATGATTGTCCATCGTTCTACATAGGTAAAACAACTAGAAATATAAATATTAGAGTCACAGAACATTTAAGATGCTTAAATAATAATAACTTCTCAGAATTTGCCAATCATCTAATTTCCAAAGATCACACTTTTAACAAGGACACAGGGGTTACAATTCTTCACCGTAACAATAAAAGCAAAAAATTGGATAACTTAGAAGCACTCGAAATTAGAAAATCCCTTAATAATAATGCTAGTATTTTAAATAACCAAATTAACTTATCTTTTAGTCCCATTCTGAATATTTTCCCAATAAATCGCTCTGTTCTTCCCGGAAATCCTACAATTACCCCTACCCATTTGCTTACCCCCCACTCCAACACCTAAAATTTATATGTCTTGTCAATATTCTATATCATAAGTTAGTTTTAATATTCTCCTGATGAAGGAAGGGTGCTTCCGAAACCGGTAGAGTTTTGATAAAATAAAAGTGGTCTACAACAAATTTATGTGTTTTTTTATTGTACATCTTATTTGATTCATTAAATTATTTTTTTTCATGTTGATCGACAATTATAGAGCTTAAAGTCACGCAAATTAAGTTAAAATTTGGCCAACATTAAAAAGAAAAACAAATCAAAATCAACAAAAAAAACACCAGACTACACGCGTGTACCTCTATGTGTGGATTCAGATGGGGAAAAAGCAATGGTGCCATCCGAATAGGACGTTTTGATAGGATGGTTTTTATTCAGTTTTAAATAACGATGTAAAAATTCTATGGATTTATACAATAAAACTTATAAATTCAGAATCAGCGTTTGCTGATATATGTGAATGTATTTTTTTGAAGTCATCATATTTTTCACTGAAATTCCTTATGGTATGATTACCAAACAACAGTCTTGCGAGCAACGCCTAAATTAAGCCCACCTCCTAATTGAGATAGGAAATAGAAGATTTTCATAAATTACACACTGCCTATACATCTTTCACACCCCTCCAGTAAATTTGGGAAGACAAATACCTACATTTATATTAAATAAGACGCACTTTCTTGCATAGTTTAAATTTAAACTACACACAGTAATAATACTTAGAAATCCTTTCAAATAAATAATTCAAGACGATACTACGAATCAAAAACGTAATTATTTACCGCACATTTTCGCCAGAGACAACCTAAGAGGGGTTCCTTTATACCTCTTTACTTTCCATTGAGCGTAACCTCAGGTGGCAAACAAATAACCCCCCCAATCATCCCTAAGGGGGGCCATAGTGCGAGCCACTCCAAAGCAGCCCAAGTAAATTGGATATTGCTGTCAGTTTGGCACTATTCTTTCCATTACGTCTAATATTATTAGCGGTACGGTTTCTATTTTCCTTTTCTCATCCGCACAACCCTCACGACATGAAAATATTTCCCGAGTTACTAGATTAGATATTATTTTAACTAAGTTGCTCTCTCTTTAAGCTGTGGAATAAAAACAAGAGTAAAGCTTCGTCAGCAATATAAGATAATAATCTTATTCCATTATTTTTTGCGGGATTTCTAGGGAAGTGTTCACATGTTTGATTTATTCTAATTCGGAAAAACACCAACTTAAACGAGAAAAATTCTATTAAAATAATTGTTAAAAGTCACCCATAGTTCTTCAGTTTTTTTTTCATAAAGTGATATCGCCTGGAGCCAGTGGAACTATTGCATCCCTAATTGGGTAATTTTGTGAGGCTGAAATAAGTAGAAAATTTAAAGAGAAAGGTGACAGAGGAAGATTAGTTTGTGGATACAGCAATATTATTTTTTTCCCACACTGAATGGTGATCTTTTATCACAGCAATTTCACTCTGAAACTTTGTACAAATATAGTAAAAATATTTGTGTGAGATAACCCACCTGAATTAATTTTAAAATATTTTTTTCTCATGCAGACTCTACCAAAAAACCTCCGGATACAAGAGCCAATGCCGTTATCACTCTGCCACGAATATTGTCAGTTTAATAAACTAATGATTTACCATATTATTAAATAGGATAGTATACGTTTATCGTGTAACAAAGTTACAAAGAGACGCGTACTAATTCCATAGGTAACCAATGTTCAACTTTATCAATAATCCAGTTTATTAATGACCGAGTCTATCTGAGAGAAGTTCCAGAATGACTTGTCGATACTCCATCAACCCAATGTCTATACATTGGTATTTTGGCAGGCCAACCGGTTAACTGGTATCCAATATGGCCTAATTGAAAGCGCTTATCGGATTAAGTTATGCATTGGGGAGCTTGATGAAAACGATATATTCACGTGTATTGATTTACAGAATAATATTTTTTTTTCATTTGATAGCTGGCAATCCGGACGTTTATTGACATTAACTAATTTGGTACAAATTTAATATACTTTAACCGCTTCACTAAACCATGTGTGTTCTGAGATGGGTAACAAAAATCTTTTACATATTTTAAACTAGCTGAAGTACCCGGCGTCAACAGGATTATAAATGGTTTGGAAGTAAGATTCGAAGAAGTGTTACCCCTACCCCTACCCGTACCCCTAACCTTAACTCTACCACCACTGTAAAATTTGAAATATCGTGTGGACAGTGACCTTTCTCTTCTTTTGTGGGTTAAATGTTCAAAATTTCATCAAGCTTGGAATAAAACTGAAGATTTGTATACAAAACGAACAAACACCGCCCGCCCAGGACATTATTCTTTATTTAATAGAAAAAGATTTTTATTCGGCATAATTATTTTATTTTTTTAAATTCAGAATTAAATATTAAAAAAAAATGCTTAAAAACACGTAAAAAAATATAAGAAAAAAAACATAGAACTGACCTTATTAATATTTGCAAAAGTAAATACATACTTAAAAATAAACAAAATAATATATACTTTTTGTAAAACATTAAAAAATGAATAGTGAATAAAAACTAGAATAACTAACTAACTAACTAACCATCACGCCGTTTCCCCGAAGGGGTAGGCAGAGAGGACGGACCGCCAAACAACTCGATCTTGGCATACACTTCTTGCTTCATTCACATTCATACAACGCCTCATACATTCTCTTCTGTTATTCCGACTTTTGACATGGCCCGACTCGAGTATTTGATTCACTTGATGTGCCATGTCTTCCTCGGGCGTCCCCGGCTTCTTCTTCCATTCACATTCGCGTCATATATTCTCCTTACACTCCTTTCTTCGTTCATTCGCTCTACATGCCCAAACCATCTAAGCGTCGCTTTCTTAATCTTGCTCACTACGCTTACATCAGCCTTGCATTCTTTACGAATCTCAACATTTTCACTCGATCATACATGGTTTTACCACACATTCGCCTCAGAGATCTCATTTCTACAGCATTCAGTCTACTTTCATCCTTCCTCTGCCAGTTCCATGCCTCACTGCCATACATCAAGGTTGGTATCAGCACTAGAAGTAGAATGCAAACAATAAAAGCCAAAATGCAATTTCAGTAGTAGATTCGGTACCCATATAAACCTACTTGCAAAACCAAGATGGTTGATGTAGGTACAGATGACAAAAAATATAGTTTTGTAAACGACGAGCAAAAATGTGTTTATTTTTATTGATGACATATAATAATATATAGGCATCGTTTCCAAGCTTATTATTTTGAGAGAAACGAAAAAAAATGGTTTCATATTTGTTACTGCTAAAAAAGGGTAAAAAAAACATTCAAACATTGTTAGTTTTTACACCACTAAATTTCAGACGGTGATATTTCTTGGTATTTTTTATAAAAGTCCAAATATAATTGTTTAAATTTTTTTTTTATTTGGTTGTTAGAGATCATATAAACTTACAACGCAAAAAAAAATTAGAGATGTGATGTGAATGCATCCTAATGCCACTGATGCACATAACCTTAAAAAGCAAAATCAAAGCTAGGCCCAAACCTCGTACTACGTAATATTATATGTACCAGTGTTAAGTAGATTAATAAAAAAAACACATTAATGAAAAAAACGATTAGCTCTTTTGTAAACATTTATTTGATTTTCTTTTTAAATTAACACAAAATCGCCCCATGAAGATTCGCAACATGAGCGTAAGACATGGTAGAAAACAAAGTGTTACTATACAATGTAGGCAGCTCTGTATCTATATATAAACTAATCGTCGTTATTTGTTGGGTTCTTGTTCATTGGCCTCCTGTACTATGTCTTAAATCAAAACAATTAAATAAAAATATGAAATCTCGATTTCGTAAGTCCAATTTCACTTTTTCAATAATAATAAGTTATGCCAGATTCAACCAAAATATTTTATAATTTCACTTAAGCCACGAGATGGCGAATGGGTGAGTGATGATGACGTCACAATTCAGATAGCCTGGCCTGGGGCCAACTACGAATTTATGACCAGAAGTGTGCATTAATAGCCATATCTAACTGCCCAAATTGTTACTAAAGTAACGCGGCACTAAGTCGGGAAACTCATTCATAACCGCTAACAAGACACGATGTCCATATTAAAGAAGATATCCTTTTCGGCAGCGCTCGTTATTTTTACAAAGAAGAAAACGTTTGAATTTGTAAAAATTGGAACAAATTTTCAAATGCACCTTGATGAGGGTGTGTATATTATTCTTACTTTTTTATTTGGTGGCCTGATTTTCTAATCATTTTTCTTATAAATGGGAAGTTCTTGCTGACCCCCGCCCTTTGTCCCGGCGCCCAAGCAGATGGGATTTATAGGTACCTATTTTTTATGGGCGAGACGTGGCACAGTCCTGAGCATTGCGAGATGGTCAAGATAAGTTGGGGTTTTCTAGAAAAAGGATACTTTTTCTGCTGCGATTGCCAGGCAAATATGGTCCAAGAATTAATTCAGCCACGAATTATTCAGTCATGTAAAAACACGTTTCTTTAATCAAATTGAAAAATAAATCCATTTTACAGCAAAAAAAATCCACAAGTTTGTTAGTATCCAAAGAAGTATAAAATGTCGAATAGTGAGCTTTAGCGTTACGAAAAATTGCATTGCTTTTTAATTCTACGAATTAAAAAATATCACAATCATTGTGGTTCGCAACGTCACTTCCAATATTTTAAAGGATCGAAATGCTGAAATGTTCCATGTATTTGATTATTCCAATAAGAAAAAAGATTTCAAACACATGTATTAACACTCTGGCCATGTTGAGGTAACTATGTTATGTAGAATGAAAATATAGCACAGCTTTTTAAATTATATTAGCCCAAAGAATACGACCTATTTATTTTTGGTTGAGATTCAAAACGATTTGGAGAAAAACACAAAAATTTTTATAAGAATTCGTTTTGTATCAACAAAAAATAATACAAATAACATCAGAAAATGAATGATAATAAGCCAACACTTGCTTCCGCAATGATATTTATGGTAGTCTTTTATATTTATGTGAAGGGGGAAAACTGCGGAAACACGTTCAGAAGTCGTGAGTAAGAAAAGATTTATATGTGCAATATGTTGTTTTCTGTTAAAGACAAAAGGTCGTTTGTTTAATGTCAGATTAACCACGGCCATCGGTTCAATTTTGGCAGCATTTTTCCTTAAACAGGTGGTTATGTCCAACTTGCTTCCAAATGTCAAAATTTGGTTTAGTACATAAAATTGTTTATTTTTTCCCGCACGCATTAAAGAAAATAACGTGTATATTTGCAAGTGAAATAAAAAAAAATTACTTGTTATTTTACCTTGTTAGTTAAATTTATCAAACAGTATTATACTTTGATTCGAAGCGTTATGAAAATATTTCAATTTACTGTATTCTTTGAAAAAACGAAGATTTAACACAACAAAAAATAACAGTGCTGCTAAGGAATATGGTCTCAATATCGCCTTGATGAGAGATCAGTGGCGGTTTTCTCTAAAGTGTGATTGTGAAGTGAACCCCCATAAAAAAAAGAAAATAAAACAAACTTGTATCATAATTATACCACACTTCAAACAGTGCACCATTCAAATTCCGTGCTAAAAAATCCACCTGTCCGTGTAGGTAATACTACCCGAGAGCGAGTCCGAAATTAATTCCAAATGTAAATGAATTCAGGACTTTCTGTCCTACGAAATAGTTCATACAAAACATGCTCTTGGCGCTTCGGCGGGAAACCGTGCCGAGTGTGTAATCCTTGAAAATCGACTTGGTGACCGTATGCTAGGCACCTTGTCTCCATATAGATTTTTTAATACCAAATTTATACAAAACAGTATTTTGCAGAAATCAGTAGATTTTTTTTTGTGATTATCGTAAATTGTTATTAAAATAAATTATTTACAGAAGAAGATGTTACTTTTTCATATAAAAAACGAACAATTTCTTCTGTGAATTGTGATTCTCGTATTTAAAACTATTCTTTCTGACCTTACTATATAGTTCATTAACCACAGACGTTTTAATGAATCGCCTAATTATCTATTGTTGTTAAGTCGCTAATCTCTGGTGTAGTGATATGATGAAGTTCATTTGGATCTAGGGAAAAATATTAAAATATAATATGGAAAGGACCAAAGTAGGATATTTTCATAAACACGGATGGGGGAATTCAACTCACTTTTTTTAATCTACGGTTGAACTCTCAATGAAATACGTCACGAACCGTCACAGCTTAAAATACCTATGATCCGATCCGAAAAAGCAGGTGATTATTACCCATCCTTTTCCTCATCCCACACCCTTCAGCCTCACAAAATTCCCTAATATAAAGATGCCAAAGTCCCGCTGTTTTTTCAGAGGTATTACATAAAAAATGAAACTTGTAAAAAGCATTTTCAAACACACAATTAAATAATATAGTACAGTCTTTGGAAAAAAACGCCAAGTTCGTGTATTTCAAATCGTCAATATTAACTTGTACATAGGTGAGATATGTTTCAAAACATGAATTAATACCTACCACAAATAAAGGGCACAATAGAACGAATAGGTATTTACAACATACCATAGTCAACTGACGGCCTCCATGGTCGAGGGGTAAGGCTCTCGACTACGAATCCGAAGGTCACGGGTTCAAATCACGGAGTGCGCAAGTAATTTTTATTTAATTGATTTGTGTTGTTTCACAATTAATTTATTTTAAAAATAATATATAGTATATTTGCGCACGTTCCAGAGTGGAAGATACTCTCAGTATCGCCCTGGTGAAAGACCACCATTCAGAATTGAAACGTTGCTTGAAAAGGCTTTTAGCCATATTTGGTGACCAGATCTGAATAGCCAAGTATTTCCCCTTTCCCCACCATCCTCTCCCACTTCTCCTTCCCCTCCCCAATACCTTTAGCCTCACAACATTCCCCAATTGGGAATGCCATAGTCTCACTGGCTCCAGACGGTTGTGAGCAGTTTGGGACTCTTGTGCGGTATTCATATAAAAAAATTAAAAATAAAATTTTAAAATTCAGTTTTGTAAAACTCTATTAAAAAAATACTCTTACTAAATCATTTTAAAGGAAAAACTGAATACCATGCTGACCAAAACTCTTACACTACAAGAACAAAAACCTCATATCTAATTAAGATTCCAAGTTTAATTACATCCTTTGGATAGAAAACCATAAATTCCATGATACTAAATTGTATAATGCTCTTCCAAGTGTTATTAAAAATATAACGGAGATACAAAAGATCAAAAATAACATCAAAACATGGCTAAATTAACACGAAGATGAGGAAATCATAAAAATCATGAAGGCAACTTGAGTATCCACAACACCAACACAACAACTCACAGTCCGCTTCGGAACATGAATCCCCAATGAGGACTACGAATGTGATAAAATATTAATATAACAATGTAACATATTATGATAAATTAATGTATCTTAAACAGTATTTATTTAAAAAAAATAATAAAAACAGTATCTCCGCGTAAGTCTCGTTAGTCCAGGGCAGTGATGCACAACATTTTTGGCCGGAGGGTTTATTTGTCCATTTTTAATATGTTTGCGGACCGCAGGGGGTAGGTCTACAACTTAACTTAAATAACTTTGCAGTCGGTATAGTTTTCGAAGCGGACAAACTCAGTATTACCAATATACCTATTAATCTAAGTAGGTACGTACGTAAAATATCGAATTTTATAAAAACTTAATGCTATCGTTAGATGCCATAACAAAATTTATAAAAAAATATAGTAGTCTGGGTTTTCAAATAAAATTTGGTTGGGTATCTTATCGTAGTTTGTAAAACGGTAACTATTCAATAAGGTAAACCATAGAACGCACAATAAATTCGTCAAAAAATTTTCGTCTCCGAGATCAAACCAATGAATGTTGTCGGTTATTATTGACCTGAAAGTAAAATAAGACGTATAAAAATGCTTGTAGTTTTGGGCGGCTAAAATAAAATATTGAAGACAGATAAGTTTGTTGCGATACCCTTTCGTATTTTTGTCGTAGCACCCGAAAATCCGAACGATTGCTATTAAACAAAAACTATTAAAACTCACTTCCGTTACTTCTATGCTTCCAGAAACAACATTTGGTCGTGTACTCCTATAAAAAGGAACCCGTTGAAAATATTAATTACAGGCCGCGAATTTATTTCTAGGCCAAGGTTAAAAAATAAATTAATGTTGCTGATTTTTATTTGTTTGGGTCGCCGGTTGGGTATTACTGGTAACTAAGGCTATGATATAAATCAAAATATGTTTATTTAAGGAAACAGCAGTTCGTGTAACATTTGTTTGAGTCAGGAAGTCGGGCACGCCTGTTAATTTCGCCGTGATATTCGTTAGGTAATATTAATTAAATTTCCCACCTAGGTTGGAAAGAAGATTGGAATAAAACGCAGATCTGTTCCAACATCTACATATTTAAATTTGTTCAAGTTTACCCTTACAAGCAGCTCCTTAGTAAATATTTGATAACCAAATTAATTCACTTGGGAAGTTGTCTCGGCCCGAGGAATTTGTTAAGGGTGGGAACATAGTGAACTAAACTCACTTCAATGTTGAATTAATAACAAATACATATATTTTTTATTATTTAGACTCATTATTACCTAGTAGAAATTGTCATTAATATTTTTTGCTTGGTTTAATCAATCAATGATATTTTTTTTACATTACAGCAAGTAGTACTGTTTAAAGCGAAGCAATGGGAAGTAATGCAAAATCATGTGTTTTTGGTTTGAAAATTGGATGGCCCAGAAATATCATGGATGATTTAATTGAATACTGTTAAATTCGTTTAACCTGGCATTTTTTGATGAGTCTTTTAATAACCATAGATAGAAAAAAAATTATCAAACCTAAAGAAAATGTTTATTTCAAAATAAGTTTTTTAGAATATGACCGTAAAACATTTTATTAAAATAAAATAAAACACGCGTTTTGGAGATGTTTTTTTTTTCGTACATCGAAACGTGCGGCTAGTGTTAAGCGGGAATTTCAACCTTTTTACCACCTGCATAAGGAGTGCATGATTTCGTTCAAATTTTAGGAAGTGTATCGCCTTAAACTATGTTAACACCACCGTAGGAGTCATTTTAATTTAGAAAAGTACCTCCGGAATGAAGTTTCCATGAAAATACCCAAAATTATTTTAGTGCAGCGCACTGAATTCTTCTTTGTAAATTCATGTACGTTATCATTATTTTATGATTGTACTTTTAAGTTAGACTGATAAAGTATATATACTACCTTTGACTAGTATATTCTGCTAATGAACCAAAAACAAATGTTATGTTGGCTTTATCTGATTTCTTACACATATATTTTTTTTTAAATCCTCCATTTTTGTATTGATTCATACAGCAGATTTCTAAATAATAATCGGTAACACAATTTGTCAGCAGTTATTTTTGGCGTGAATGCCAAGGGGTAGCTTTAATAAGTTAAGAGAGAGGGCTGCGCGGCCTGTTTCATACAAAACTTAATTTTGGATTTGAGATCAAAATACTCACCTAAACCTAATGATCTTTTTTTTCATCAAAAAGTATAGTAAATATCTAGTACAGATGAAAAGTTATTTATTTATTTTTGTTTTACATTTATAAGCAATTAAAGGAATTGATTTTTCGGGATTTTAAAGCCACCTTTAACAATTATTTGGGGGCTAACGATGATTTAAAAAAAAAAGTATTACCCCGTCTGCTTTGAAAATGTAATGAAATATAAAATAAAAAATATATATTTTGAAATAATCATTATGGTGGACTTTAAATTAAATTAAAAACGATCAATTTACGTTGGAACACAAATTTTCCGTACATAATTTAAAATATCGACCCGATAAATGTTTTGTTTTTATATTTTTATATACGTAGTCATATTTATATAACAGATACGATAATTTTTTTTAATAAGTTGCTTCTAAAATTATGAAAATTGTTTTTTTTCCATGGCATATACTTCATAATTTAAAACAAAAATAAATAAAATACTTTTCATCCGTACTATATATTTACTAACCTTTAATTAAAAAAAAATATATCATTCAGTTTGGATGGGTATTTTGGCCTCAAATCTAAAATTGATTTATGTATGAAACAGGCAGCGCAGCCGTTCCTCTTAATATAACTTTCTAAAATTTGAAACAATATTTAATTAGAACAGTGATAAAGGGGCAGAACCATTCAAATGTTATTTTCATACGTTAGACCTGGGTACCTCGATCTAGACCTAGTACTTACCTTTCTCTATTGTTTGTCAATCTGCATATTAACCAGCAAGTAGCAAGCATGTTAATTCTCCATGATTCCTAGATCAAAGGTTATGAATAGTAATAGTATCACTCTATCCCATTTATGGTAATATTCGTGGGCAAGGGCCAATTACCTACGATAGAAACTAGCTACCAGCCTAAAATATTCACCAACATTCATATTCAATTTACTTAATTACTGCTTGATTATTGTTATTTGCCCATTGCCCGTACATATTCCGTTTCTGCCCGGCATTAAGGAAAAGTGTCTTTGTCTATACTCTCGAGTTATTAATTCAGCAATGAAGGACAAGTGTATTCTCTTCTGCCTTGCGTCATCTTCCTAAAACATTACAAATTCGTCCAAAGAAATTATATCATATGTTAATATTCAAAATATAATTCAATTGTGATAATCGAGAAATGTTCTATCTATCACTGCTATCGTAAATAATCTCAAATCGAAATATCTAAGTGGGCGTAATTCCGGAGAATTTCAGCGAGGTCAAATTAAATTACACGTATTTCCGATAAAACCTAATTAATCTTATCATAAAAGGTAAGACGGTTTTCTTTTAATAAATTTTCGTTTTTTAATTAATATACCATTTTAAATCGTTTTTTAAAACAGTTGGGAATATTTCGAGGAAGGTTGAGCACGCTCTTCAAATAGCGAAATATTTATTGGATTCATTTTTCTACCAAACAAAGTGTTTGAAAGTCTATAAATACTACATTTTTTAAAGTTTACATCCGCGCTTTGCAAAGCATCGAAGCATCCTTTGTGTATTCTTTACGACAGGAATATATCTGTTTTTGTTTTGTTCATGAAATTTAATGATCAACACCCACGTTAGTAAAGCCCGTGAAATTATGAACATTTCCATAGCAACACATTTGAAAACAGCGACAACAGTCGAACCAACAACCTCCAGACCCTTAGACATAGCCGCCATGGAAGCAATATTAATGCCTACGCAGCTCACTTATCTATTAATATTAAAATGAACAACCAAAAATAGTTTATTGGAAACTCAACAAAACGAACTTCTAAAACACGATTACGCAGATGTATAATAATATTTTGACTGAGTCGACAGAGGGAATAATAAACAACTTCACCAGACGTGACATTGGACACAAAACACATGCTTTGTGAATTTTTATGGATCAATTTCGAGTCCTCAATAAAAGCAAATCTTGAAAAATAATAGACAACCAAAAAAAGACATCGCGTATAGTATAATAGCCCACACCATGGCAGATCTGTATGGAGAGACGCCATTGGAATATGATCTGACGAAAACCTGCCGATACTTATGGTCCATGACAAAATAGAATCCTTTAGAAGCTAAACAATAAGAGGCTGTATTAAATTCCATTACATTTTATGAGTGAGGATTTGAAAGCTGCGCCAAACGAAGCGGGGAGAATGAGAATTGACGAGCTTATCGGGGAAAATAATACGAGTGTGTTTATTCAACCGGAATAAAGTTTGATACGGTTTATTGTGAAGGCTCTAGCCCTAGCCTGCTCACTGTCAGTTATACCTGTAGGTAGCGAATATCACTGATCAAAATCGCCGGCACAGTGTTCTTCATTCTTATGATGCAGTGTTTCTTGATTCCTATTTCCCACTCTTATATTAATTATCCCCTGGAATCTTGTTAATTGAAGATTCGTTAGATGGTTTGTATATAAACTAATATATACATAATGTTTATAAATTTCATAATATAATATTGATACAGTAATCATATTTTTTTTTAAATTCACTTATCCTTCCTTCACTTTTCACAAATTCAGTCATATCACCACACAGCAGTTCTGTGACTCCGTTTCTTTCATATGCAGTACCTAATCTTATTCAATATACATTTCCATATTGCCTCATAATTATGTACAATTTTATTACAAGCCACTATGATTTTAAATGACCTCTCCAGTGTTTTTAAAATTTATTTCTTTATCATTTTTACAGATTCACAATAGATATCTTATTTAATCACTGTAGAAAAAATATTAACGTAACCTAAATGAAACATCAAAATGGAAAAAAAACGACAGAAAATAAAATGATTTCAGTCGCATCTGGGGCTCGAACCCAGGACCTCTGCCTAAAATGATCCCGATTAAAAATGGAGAATAATATTATATTATATTATAATTTGAGATATGATATCGACGAAGATGGCACAAATTGAACTGGTCTCATTAGCTAAGTTGGGTAAGCGGTTGTCAGGCAGAGGTCCTGGGTTCGAGTCCCAGATGCGACTGGAATCTTTTTTATTTTCTGTCGTTTTTTTTTTCGTTTTAATATTTTATTTAGGCTATGTTAATATTATTTTCTACAATGATTAATGATTGAAATGAGGTTTTTTAAATCTCAATAAAAATAAATAATAATTAAAAAAAAATTAATATATCTTATTCATATTGTCTTTACAATATGTACGAGTACATGTTTATTTACGGCCAACTGGACTTTTAATGTAATGATTTCATGACAAAATTATGATGATATAAATTTACAATAGATGCGAATAGAGATTAAATGAAGTTTCAAAGTTATTAAAAAAAAACTGAGTTCAGTGCCCGAAATGGGAGAAAATAGGAAGGCAATGAATATTTTCAGAAAGTCAATTACAATGAGATAAAAAAAATAACATATCTAAGAGTTAACGGTTCAAAATAATTATGACAAATGAAACAAATTATGATTTTTTTAAACAACAATGACGATCTGTAGAATAGTGTACAAACAGGTGAAATCAATTGTACATACATTAAATACAATGACACTGCTGACTTTCTTAGTGCATGATTGTTTTCTGCAAAAATAACATTATAGTACAGTCAATTAACACATCTTAATGATTTTAAGTAATATTAACTAGCTTGCTTCAAACTAGAGGTGGGCGAAGTGGCTCGGTGTAGTGATCCGGATCACTAAATCAGCTCTCTGTAAAGACAATCCACATGAAAACTGGACGAAAAAAGTATCGTATAAGAGCGTCTTAAGGACGCACTACTTCAAACTACTTACTAACATTAAATTAAACTGTTAAGTTCAGTTTCAAATTACATATAACATTTTCATTATCAAGTCTAAGTAGTGGGTGCTAACATATTATAAGGTGCAACTACTAAACTGTGTGCAATAGATCGTGGCGCAATGAGGGGATGAGCGAGTTAGACAAGCCACAGTTAGTACCACGCTAGAGTCGATGGATACGTGGCATTCCAGGATGATCATATCATATGATCGCTAGTTTTAATCTAGCCATCGGAATGCCGGCTATTTGAGCACGCCAAGCAGGGAATTTCGAGTTAGAAAAGAATGTCCGGATGGCGGCGACTGCTACCGACACGCTCCATCGTCCAGTGATTTGAGAATTCATTGATTCACCGCGAAAACTATAGTTAATCTTTTCAGACAGACGCCGCAAAGCTTAGGCCGTAATACTTTCGCGGAAACGTGAATTACAGAAGCTCTGTGCTATTTGGTGAGTCTGCAGCCAACTAGGATTCGCAGAACAACGTTGGAAATAAATACATCTTACTTATGAATTTATGTAATTAATCGTATTAAATATCGGGTTTAAGAGCCTCGAGAGAATCTTAAAATAGATCGGTTGATTAACCAATGAAATAATGCAATTGTAAATGATGCTTATTAAAAAACGTTTAAGTTTCCTACCCAATCTATTCAGATGATAATGATTTTTTTTACTCTGTATGTATCTAATCTAAAATCTGAAAGACTTATAAGGTGAGTACATCTCAATTATAAATAAGAAGGAAGTTAAAGATATGCCTTGTTATTCAGATGTTGTCAATACACATCAGTGGCGCGCACTTCATAGAGGCTGAAGAACTGTACCTATTCCAGGAATAACGAACCATAATAATACATTAACAGAAAATACAAAAATGCCACAAATTTCTGATAAAAGTTTTTTTCGTGAATTTTGTAAGGAACTTGTACGGTCATTAATTCACCTTGCCACAACAGTCATCGGAGGATGATAATAAATTGGCCATTTTAAAATAATCAATGCACAATTTATACTCGAACTTGAAAAACTACGCACATCCTACCGTAGGTCAATAAGCAATAAACGCCGCTACTACATATATCTAAGCCCATTTCAGGCAATGTTTTGATTCTGAATGCTAATCTGGGAAATGAGAATAGGTATTTTTCACTCCTTTCGAACGAAGCACAAATATATTATATTTTCATTTCCATGTTCAATATATTAACAAAATGTTTTAAAAAATCCGAGAGACAGAATCAAAATATATATTATGTCACATACAATCCACCTGACAATGTAAACATACAAAAACGTTGTCCACGTAAATTGAAAAACTCTGCGTAAACACTCCAGACAAAAGGATGTAAAAGAAAAGGGTCGATCTCTCTTCGTGTGGCGTCTGTATTTTTATTAAACCCTAATCCCGTCTAGCGAATTCAATTCATATGCTATTTGGAGAACAACAACAAATAATGCTTTTCATTCTGTATCTTCCAATATTCGAGAAAAGCACGGGCGAAACAAACGTTACGTCAAATACACGAAATACTTTAACATTAAAACATCAAACGTAATCACCTGTCAAATAAACCTTGATATTTAGTGAACAACAAAAAAACTGCTTTAATTTTTGTATCCAACAATATTCGAGAAAACATTATCGAAATAAATATTACGTAAGACGGTACAGTGCATTAAATACATCAACATTTTATCATCCAACATTTTTAACTAACAATGTAACTGTTTGCAAAAACTTTGTTTTTAGTCGGACAACAAGAAATACAGCTTTTATCTTGTATTTTCCAATATTTGAGAAATACACGGTTGAAATAAATATTACACGTAAGACGGGTAATTGAAGTATAAAAAACCTTAACCTTTAAACATCAAACACGATAACCTGCCAATGGTACCGGTTTCAACAGAAAATATTTATTTTATTTATTCTAAGTGCACTTGTTCTCTGCTTCCCGCGGCACCATTAAACACAAATTGAGATAAATTACGAATAATTACGAATCACGCATTTACAAAGAAAATAAAATGTTTTAACAAATCTTTTCCAATCATCTTCATGTGTTGGTGTTGTAGACACCACTTAAAATTTGGAAAATGTTTACGACCAGAGTGAAAAATAGGCACAGCACAAACATACTGATATGCACGTAACGGTTTTATACGTTTCGAGATTACACCTCGCATAAAAGTGACTATAAATACATATAGTTCTTGGTTGTATTTACCGCGATACAAACAGAATGGGTTCGGTGTGCGGATAAACTTGGCTGCCATAACCCTGATCCCGATCAGGGGCTATTTTTGGCACGGGGAGCTCGGGTCAATTATTGATAGCTTATCCAAATGCTATTGTTATCATATTTTATTAAGGGGGAGAGGGACATCGGAGAGTTATTATTTATTAATTCAAAATAATGATAGTATTATTACGCAATACGATTAACATAATGTTTTTAAATAGAAAAATGTTTATTAAATATTTTATAAATTTATGTAGGCTTAGCATTTATCAAAATCCAATCAGAAATATTACTTTTTCTGACCGTCCCATTGCATGTTTTACAAAATATTTAAAATTAAAATATGATTTTTAAAGTGGAGAAAAGTATTTTTGGTCATTTATCGTTGCGTTTTTGTAAAAAAACGTAACCAAAGATTTTTAATCCGCAATACAAAAAAAATGTTTTTTTAAAAACATTATTTTTATTATTTAGTGTTATTCTTATTCGTTATTTAAAAACATTATGTTTATCATATTGCGTAATAATACATTATTTTGAATTAATAAATAATAACTCTCCGACGTCCCTCTCCCCGTTAAGCATTCAGGTAGGCGCCGTTATCACTCGCATTGAATTCAAAATAAATGACATATTATTTAATTCAAAACAAATTATCTCATCAGACACCGAGTGTATCTACAATGATGCAATATGCAAAAAACTGTGTTTTCAGATTACATTGTAATAGAAATGCATTTAACTTGTTTTCGGTGTTATCTGTTGATGATATACTCATTTGTAAAATGTTGGTGAAATGGAATGCACATCTTTAGTTTTAATAATAAAAGCAGATGTATATAATATGTACCGGTGTATTTTACATGATTCGATGGTGAACGTAGTTTTTTAGTCAAAGTTTACTCTGAGATCTATAACAAGTAAGTAGATCTGTTGAATAAAAACACGTTACCAATAGAATTGTAGAACAACTGTGTTTAAATAATATTCAGTTTGAAGTAAAGATTGGATATGTTTAGCTAGACACTAAGTTGATAGTTGATGTATACTTTCCTCGTGCCATAAATAAACCCGAAATACCAAATTCAAATCCACCATCCGAATATCAATAATATCTTCCCCACCGCTAAAGCCTTGGGGCAGTTTTTTCCCCTACAGACAAGTAGCGGAGGCTGTGCAAAGGTTTCTTTTTTTTAAATCTTAAATTTCAAGTACGACAAATCCCCCAAAAAATGTTTATCTTGTCAAAATTACAGCGAAATATAAAATGTTTATTCCGAAATTTTATTCACTTTGTTAAATCCTGTACAAGCAGCACAAATGAGGTCTACTGGGACCTTTGACAGCAAATAGGCAGTGAGGCAAATAAGACGAATACGTTAATTTGACACATGCCAAGAAAATAAATGAACGCCCGGCCCGCGACCGGGCACCCTCTATGAACGCTAATATGTTGTGACACTGTAAATTGATCAGATGTTAACCAGGCTTTTCCGTATTACCATATAACAGACTTAAAACTAGTATAAAGAATAACACTAAACCGATCCTCTTCTTAATTGTGGCAACCGGGTTAATCTCAATCTTGTCTACATCTTAAAATATATATTTTTTATTTGTTTAATTAATAGTTTGCAATAATTATTTAGAACTTATGGTAAATATATAACTTATGGTAAATATATAACTTATGGTAAATATATATTAAAAAAAAAACTGAACTATAATAGGTTTCACTCAAGTGTTTAAATTATTTAAATTACAAAAATTATAAAAAAAGTTACGAGTTTAGCCTATAGGGATGGGATGATGGAAGGGAGGGAATGGTATGGATCTATTCTGTATAGAGTGATATGTATTGTATTATTCTTATTTATTGATTTTAGGTTTGAAGTTGTGAGGGGTTGAGTTAAATAAGTCGAACTCACTGTATGAAGTGTTAAAAATGTTGTTTTTTGAGTTAGATTTTTGATATATATTTTTGTGTTCTGCGTATAGCTAATTTATATTTAATATGATTTTTACTTAAATTTATGACGTAACGTAAAAATGTTCGAGTTTGCTCCTTTTCCAAGATTCCAGATATGTTAAGTACTTCACAAAAGGCACGTCGAAAAAGTCGTTAAGTAAACAGCGAAAGTAGAGTATAAGAACGTTTTTATGAGTAAAGTAAGACATATTCACGAGAGAAAATGCTTCTCGTAAAAACTGCTTACCTACCTACAGCGAGTTCTTTGTAACAGGTGTCTTCCTGGATACTAAAATAGTCTAACTAACCAACCATAAAGTTATTTATCTACAGGAGTGGGCAAAGAGCGACAACGTCTAGAGACACGCACCTTGCTTCATTCTCACTTGCAAGGGAGAGTTCTCATGAAAGGGGCAGATCATGAAAGGGACATTCATCCTCGCGCCCAAAATGCTTCGTAAAAAAATATGGAAAAATACGCGACACTAGCGCCACCAGATAGGACTAGGAACCTCGGTCCCACATCCACAGCAAATGCTTAACAGTTTCGAAAGTTATTAAAGCATGAAAGTAAATTTGACGACAAACTTAAATAAAATTAATGTTTAAGGTGCAGCGATAAATTCGAGTATGTATCATTATTTGAGTGCAATATCTCAGATGACTTTAAAGTAAGTTGCACCAATTTTGGTTTAATACAAGAGAATCGTTTAACGTGTTAAGTAAAAAATCACGCGTTTCCTTGTTGGGACACGTGAATTCATTATAAAAGGAACGTCCCTTTCAAGGACAATGTGTCCCATTCATGGATGATTTAAAAAAAAAACTTTGAAAAGAATTCCCTCTCCTTCACATTAAACATGTTCTAATGAGATGTGTATTTCTTAAGGACAAAATAACAAAAATAAGGAAAACCATAGTACAAATCGAAGCTTCGGTCGATGAGATCGTAACAAAAAAATACAAAATAAGAGTTTGGTTCCATAACTTTATGGAATTGATATTAATAATATTGAATGACTACCAGTAGAAAATCTCCCGGAAGATAACATAAGAATTGAACTCGAACCGATGCTAGCACGATTAGTTATGCATGTTCAACGCCAGCACCCAAAGCTTCTATGGTTGTATCGGATATTGTTAGACGTTATCCAAGAACTGCACCAAGAAAAATAATATAATCGTACATATCGTACTATGTGTAACTATAACTAGCAAACAATATGTTTTTATAATTTCTTCAAACGATTTGTATTCACTTTGTGGCGTCATTATTAATTAATTAATTAAAAAATATACTTTGTTTACACCACTTTATAAATATACATAAACATATACATGTTTCATCCACTTGCATTTTAAATATTCTCCATCCCCCAGCTCTTCTTGTGTAATTAATTTAACCGTCTCCTTCATAATCTCGTTCATTACGTATACATCGGTCTTGCACAATATTATTTTCAGGTCTTCTCATTCGAATAATGGCAGTACCTGGATTGAGGTTGTTGATAGTCTGTTTAGTAGGATTCTGCATTATTATTTATTTATTATATACACTGACTAACCTAACCTAATATAAACAGATATATTATATATATGCGCAAATTAAAACTACGACTTAAAATATTCATGAGCAGCAGACTCACTCATACGCACAATTTAGAATACTATATAATAATTTAGATTACTATGTAACAATTTAGAACACTATATAACAATTTAGAATACTATACAACAATTTAGATTACTATGTAACAATTTAGAATACTACATAACAATTTAGAATACCATGTAACAATTTAGAATACTCTTTAACAATTTAGATTACTATATAACAATTTAGAATACTATATAACAATTTAGATTACTATGTAACAATTTAGAATACTGTATAACAATTTAGATTACTATATAACAATTTAGACTACTATATAACAATTTAGAATTAGTATTCTAAATTGTTATATAGTTATAACAATTTAGATTACTATGTAACAATTTAGAATACTATATAACAATTTAGATTACTATATAACAATTTAGAATACTATATAACAATTTATAATAAACTAGGGGTATAAGTAATCAAATGTAAAGGTCAAATATCGAAAGAGCAAGAAAATATACACAAAATAACCTTTTTTTTCACCTATACAATCTTAATGTTATAAAAGGGTTATGGTACTGTGCCTGTCCCACTAGGAGGACCTGCGTTGGGTGCAGGCAAAGTTTACAATTTACAAAGTAAACCTAATATAATTTTAAAATAACATTTATATTACACGCATGCGAATTAAAACCACATTAAAAAATATTCACGAGTAGCAGACTCACTCAGATGCAGATTTTAGATATTAAAATATAACAATTTAGAAGCTAGGGGTGTAAATAATCAAATATAAAGTAGGTACAAATGACAACAGAGCAAGAAAATATTGTATGACATTATGTACGTGGTTTTTCACTGGATACTAAGGCTATTGAATAACATGGATCACATGGGGAGAAAACCACAACTAAATTAGCTATGGAGGATCAAAAGAAAAAATGGCCAGAAATTTTATTTCTACGTTCGTGAAGTTATATTTTATATTTGACACGATGTTTTTTAACAATTTGATTTTTAAGACCCGCTTGAATTCTGCTGAATTCTGGATGCTAGCAATATTTGAGGGAAGCTTATTCCAGATGACCGGGCCCGATATACAAAAAGCGCGATCATAGTACACGGGTTTATTTGACCGAGAGGGTTCAACTAATCGGTTAGCAGCATTAAAATCTGCTGACCTCGAAGTAAGCTGTCTATCACCTGGGTCTTGTCGGACACATGGTTTAGATATATGAGGTGATTTTCTCATTAAAATGGCGCTATAGAAATAATCCCTTTAGTATTATTATTATATAGGCTGGTGTTTTTCCCTGCAGTGCTTTGAAGGTTGTTAAGCAAAACTTAAATTCTATTCTTTCATGACATCGTAGCCAATGAAGGTGATCCCTTAGAAGTGGAGCTATGTGACAATATTTAGGCTCACCATATATCATTCTCACCGCGGCATTGAAGACGGACTGGATCCTGTTGAGTTGTTTCTGGGGAATACCAGCATATGCACTATTACAGTAGTCCATACGTGAGACAATAACATAATTTATTAGTGTTTTAACTCCATCATATATGACCGATTAGTCTGTATTATTTTATAATTATTATAATATCCCTGAGGAAGCTTCGTCTAAGCGAAACCCGTTGGCGTTAAAATATAATAATTTCGTGGATTATAACAAAGTGATTGTATTATGTGATAAAACTGTAAGTTTATTTTATCTATTTTTTTAGTTAAAAATGTTACCACACGTACGCGCCTCGGGTAGTTATTTTTACTGCATTCTGTTTCATTTTGTCCTTGCTCTGCCAGTTCCATTCCTCACCGCCGCACGTCAAGGTTGGTAACAGAACTCAATCGTAGATTTCTGACCTTGCTTCCTCGTGAACAATAATTTCTGCTGGTAATAATAATTAAACAGGAAACATCTGCTTCTCAGGAGTTAAAAATCACGGGGTGTTACATGAAGCGCGGCGCAGGAAACTTTTCTTTTGCTAAGCGGAGTTTAATTTTTAGCGCAAGTTTGTTCATCAATTAGCCAACAGTCCTTTAACCCCGGTTATGTTAATATTCTGCTTTTATAATGGCAGCGCAGATATGGTAGTATTCTTGATAATAATTATGAATGCATTATGTATCACTTATCAAAAAACACCACTTCCACACACATGGCGAAATTATGAAAATAGCGTTTTTTTGTACAGAGATTTTTTAACCAATTAACTCAGATGTTTTTATGGATAAACATCTTTATAACTTGTGTCAATAATTAACTAACTAACAATCACGTCGTTTTCTCCGCAGAGGTAGGCAGGGAGGACGATCCGCCAAACGTATCGATCTTGGCAGACACTTCTTACATCATTCACATTCATATATTGTCTCATACATTCTCTTCTGTTATTCTGACTTCTGACATGACTCGACTCAAGTATTTGATTCACCTAATCGTGCCATATCGCCTCCATGGTCGAGGGGTAAGGCTCTCGACTACGAATCCGAAGGTCGCGGGTTCAAACCCCGTAATTTTTAATTAATTAATTTGTTTTGCTTCACAATTAATTCATTTAAAAATAATATATAGTATATTTGCGCACGTTCAAGAGTGGAAGATACTCTCAGTATCGCCCTGGTGAAAGACCACCATTCAGAATTGAAACGTTGCTTGAAATGGCTTTTAGCCGTGTTTGGTGACCAGATCTGAATAGCCAGGTATTTCTCCTTTTCCCCACCTTCCTCTCCCCTTCTCCTTCCTCTTGCAATACCTTAAGCCTCACAACATTCCCCAATTGGGAATGCCATAGTCTCACTGGCTCCAGACGGTTGGGAGCAGTTTGAGACTCTTGTGCAGTATTCAAATAAACAAAAAAATATATATATATATCTTCCTAGGGCATCACCGACTTCTTTTATTCACATTCGCGTCACATATTCTCATTATACTCCTTTCTTCGTTCATTCGCTCTACATGTCCAAACCACTTATTGTACACTTATTATTTAAGACTGGATCAGCGTCACCCTGCAATGGTAGATACCACAGAGCAAATAATACATAGAGATGTCCTAACACGCAGGGGGGGGGGATCCAAAATAATGGGGAGGGGCGAGCTAGGCGTACCGCCAATTTAAGCAAAACGTCAAATAAATAAAAAAAGTTTGGCTTTTTTTTTTTACTTAGACCACCACTACAAGAGTCCTAACTGATCCCAACCGTCTGGAGCCGGTGAGACTATGGCATCCCCAATTGGGGGAATGTTGTGAGGCTGAGGTATTGACGAGGGGAAGGAGAGGGGAAGAGGAAGATGGGAAAATGCCTGTCTATTCATATCTGGTCACCAAACACGGCTAAAAGCCATTTCAAGCATCGTTTCAATTCTGAATGGTGGTCTTTCACCAGTGCGATACTGAGAGTGTCTGGAACTTGCGCGAATATACTATATATTATTTTTAAATTAATTAATTGTGAAACAACACAAATTAATTAAATAAAATTTACTTGCGCACGCCGGGATTTGAACCCGCGACCTTCGGATTCGTAGTCGAGAGCCTTACCCCTCGACCATGGAGGCCGTTCTCAAAAACCGACCATCTTATTAGAGTGTTTAGTTTGATTATTATATAAATCTTTTAAAATTTGCTTTTGCTTAAATCACGCGAAATAAACGTGGACGGCAGAAAACTAGGCTGGTGCCAATGGGTGCCACGTTACCTTTCCCTTCTGTCGTCGAAACGATACGTTAAGGCAAGTATATCCATTCTGACGTCAGCGGTAGATATGCCCACTACACACATAAAAATTAAACTATTCTACCACAAATTTAAAGTTTCAAAAATAGAATTGCCTAACATGAACACAACCTAGTATTAATTCTAAACGAAATGTAATACGAGATTACAGATGGCGCTAATTTAACTATTTTAAAAGAGAAAATGAATTGTTTGTTGGCGGGTATACAGACGGAATATGAAACGGAATAAATTATTACTGTAGATTTAGAACTCAAATCTTTGAAGAAACTCAAAAAAATACAATACATTACTGTATAACTAGTATACAGTATTTTTGTATAAAGTTTCTTGGGAGAATGGGGCTTTAAACTTTCAATAATATATTTAGTCCATTTCATATTCCGTATGTACACCCACTAATAAACAATTCATCTCAATATTTAAAAGCATTAAGTGCTAAAATTGTTTTTTTATAAAATATTTTAATTAGCCCCATTTGTGAGCGCGTATCACGTTTCGTTTAACTTTAGGCCTGGTTCTTTGAATCCTCGTTACATTTAACGTTATCTTCAAATCTGCAATTTGCGTCATCTAGAAATGTTGACATTTTAACGGTCCCCGTCCACTGCCGATTCTCGGCCGGTCAACGTTTTGTTAAAGCTTGACGATCGTTATGCTTGACGACTTAATTAAAAGAGCCGGACAAAAAATTTGACAAACTGATGACGTGTCGAGAATCAGCGGTTAACAAGGACCACTCAAATGTCAAGAAATTTAAAATGGAGCTAAATGCCAATTTGTGACGATATAAAAGTGTGACGGGAGTTCAGACAACTGAATCTTAGGTTACTATGAACAACTGGTATATTTATTATTACAAGTATGTCTGGGATAAGTTTTGATTGTCAATTGAATGCCAGGCCGGCGCCATGTTTTCTTTGCATTTGTCAAAATAGGATTTTTCGTTTGGATTACCGGCACCCCAATTTAATCAGAAAAGGCAAGAAAAAGGCAATATAAGAGTGAAGGGGTAATGCTACAATAAACAGTTTTTTTTATTGATTATCCCAGAACTAGGTTAGGTTTAGGTACAAGGAGTGTTTTTCAAGTAAATGAATTTATGTTAGAAGGCTTCTTCTCATTACTATTTCGGTATTCTGGGTGTTTGGGCACCATGTGAATTATCGTCTATAACTTCAGCTCATGTACAGTAGAATAATTATATAACTTTTATTAATCCGTTGAAAGAACGAGGGCATTTAAAAAAACATACATCTACATACCTCACAAGAGTGCCAACTGACCGAAGCCAGTGGGACTGTGACATCCCAAATTAAATGTACGTTATGAGCTTGAAAGGAGTGAGAAGTGAAAGATGATGGGGAAGAGAAAGGTTTAGAAGAACCTGACCTTTCAAATCTATTCATCAAACGCGACGAGAGCCATTTCAAGCAATGTGTCGATTCTGCATATTCAGAGTGATGCTGAGATCTACCACTTTGGAACTTGTCGCAAATATAACAAATATCGTCGGTCCAATGCCAAAGTCGCGAAACTACAAAAACATCGCCGTGAGATATTGAAGTTTGAAGTCTCTAAACTGGCATAAAAAATCGATGAAAATTGTTAATAAACCACCTTCACAAGCGTTAATATCCATTAAATCCGGAGATATGATGGTAATTAACATAAATCGTATTTTGATCCCATCCGAGTACCTCAAACATCAGTTTCTCAAAATTATGCTTTTGCAGATTCGTGACTTTGGCATTGGACCGACGATATGTTATTTTAGTTTTAGAACATTTATATGAAACAACACGCACAAAATTTAATTACAGTTTCTTGCAAACCAAATTTTGAACCCGCGAATCAGTAATCGCCTATCTCTCTTTTGTTCTATTCCCCCCACCCCCATTCACACTTATTTCTGCTTCCGGATACATTCTGTCCCCTACGACACTAAAACTATAACATTATTTTCAAACCTAAAGTTTTAAAGACACCTATCGCAAGTCAACTAAACTCATCGAGCACGTGCGGGCGGGTACAGATATTGTCACCCTTCTTCCCAGCGTTTCTCGCTAGCCAACTCCGCTGAACTTCCGCAGTCGGATAATTGCTTCCAACGGTGAACTTATTCGTGTCTGGGCACTCTATTATATCGTTGCTCTGACAAATGGGTGTTGGCTACGGAAAATGACAGCCACCTTTTTAAATTCATGAACCTCCGGCAGGAACGCGATGTAACGCGTCAGATAAATCGACCGTAAATGCGGTTTGAGGTTTGAGGCTACTTTGATGTCAACAAATAAATCCGTGCAAAATCTAGAACGTACACGTAGTCCTTAGTAAGCTAATTTTACATAGGATTTCATTTAAATGACGCCATGTTTTTAAACACAGCGCCCAACGTGATTCAGATAAATTATGGGCAATTAATGTACATGTATTTTTATTTCAACCAAAAAGTAAAAAAACTATTTTTCTGAAGCGGGAAAAATCTGCAACAGTAACTTCTGGCGTCGTGAAATGTATAGAGTTTTTTTTGTAGGGAAACGATTTTTTTTTAAATGGCAACCTCATATTCGTCGTGAGCTTAAGTGTGAAAATATCAATTAATTTGTCTAAAAATACGAAAAGTTTCCACAAAATGTAACGAAGGTCGGATTGTTATATTCTAAAAGAATCTTAAAAAATTATGATGCTTTCTGTACAATTTTTTTTTTAGATAAAAAAGAAGTTTCACAAAATAAGTTTCAAACCAATAAATAAATTAATACTTTCACCACACCTTCCTCCGCATATGCCGGATAAATCCAAGCTGTCGAGAAGCCGGGGAAGCCCGGGAAGACATTGCACGATCAAGTGAATCAAATACTTGAGTCGGGCTATGTCAGAAGTCAGAATAACAGAAGATAATGTACTCGTATGAGACAATGTATGATTGAGAATGGAGCGAGAAGTGAGTCCCTAAGACCGAGTTGTTTAATGTGATCTTTTTTCTTATTTACAAAAAGCCTGTATAAAGAATGCCATGTGATCTCACAGCGCTACCCTACCTACCGAAAGGATGTTTCTAAAAACACACGTTGTTTGTATTTATTTAACCTTTGATAAAAAAAAACTTTGATAAATTGAAATACCGGTAGAACAAGGACACCATTCCCACCTGACGAATGTGCTCCATGATTGCAATCCGCTTATTAAGATAGACGAATCTAATCTAACAAAACATACGGACCGCACGTTTCTGAACAGGGTCATAGATTTTTTACAGATATGTTGGGGCTCCCGACCAGAGGTGGCTGTCAAATTCTACAGTGGGCGCACTTGCGATTTGTAGAAGGTCAGCAGTTGTGTACTATTAAAGTATGTGCGGGCTATGTACAGTACACCCAGCTTCTAACAGGTTAACTTTAATCTGGCTTCAAGGTTATATCAAGGATATCAATAGGGGGCTTGTTGAGAAGATCGTTTCCATTAAAGGAGACTAGGTTGTCATTTAAAAAAACTGATATTTTAAAAACTTTTCTTTTTCGAATTCTTTGAATTTGCTGATTGTAGGAATGGCCTTACTGTCAACGGAGATAACTACATACGTATGACGTCACGCGTACCCTGCCAGATTTCGAGCGCTTTGGCGGGCTTTGAAAAATTCACACTTCGAAAAGTATTTTAACTATGAAAACGACATTTATAAAAAAAATATATAGTGGTATTTAAGATAAAGGTGAAATTAAAAAGTAATAATAATTTGACAAATAAAAATAAAAACTTGAAAATGATAATAGTTCCTCACTGTTCCTCGTAAAAATTTATGTAAATATCTAACAAACATCCCTTCTAGTTTTGTAATGTAAAATAATATTTCGCAGAATTTAAGTTCGCGTCACGACTTTATTATATATTTAAATATTCCTACTTGTTTGCAGTTCTGAAATAATGTAAATTCAGAGATATTATGCAAAGGTTTTCATAAAGCAGTTTAGTTTTTAATTTGTATTTACTTTTTCAAAAACTCGAATAAATTTTTTACCAATTGTCATTTACGCTAGGATATAAAATGAAAACGATATCCTTTAATAAAACAAAATATATGAATATTGAATAGTAAATTGGCAATCAATCAAAAATAATATCACTGGACATTGCAGATTAAACCGAACATTGACCAAATCAATTTGATGAATAGGAGTTTGTAGAGTTCCAAATAAAACTTCCCTATCGTTATTATTTGTGGTAAAAAATTATATATTACTTTGAATGCAAATAATGTTAATAAAAATCCATCAACTGGAATGAAATCGTGACGATTATGACAGAGAATTGCGTCGTAGAATTAACAATAATTATTTTTATATCATACTTTTTTTCAATTCCTGTAAAGCTGAAAACACTAAGGTCTAAGATCTAAAGAAAGCAGCCTAACTATTCTTGTCTTGAGCGTCAAGAAATTACAAATTACTCTTTGAAAAACTGAAACTTCTGTCGATCACGGATATATATACAAATACATAATGGAGGTATGCCTATTAATTAGTACGGTCATCTTCAGACAGGTTTCCACTCCAACACTCGGCATATAAACACGCGACAAGATGTACGAAAAACCTACTAATACCACAAGCCAACAAAATAATATTCAAAAAAGACCTTACTAATCTAGATCCAATATTAGAACGACCTGTGCGCGCATGTCTACGCCCCCTTACCCCACCACTTTCTCCGTCTAGACAGTCTATAAATTGGCGAAGCGTAGTCTTGAGCCGTGCGCGGGGTTATACGACGAAGGCGGGAGGGTGGAGTATGCGCAGTACGAACCTAATTTAGAATCGTAACGGGTTGTTCTTAGGCTGAATCGAGTATAGATGGAAATTTTAGTATATATCAACCATTTTACGTAATTATCTTCTACCTACGTTCTTTAATTTCAATAACACTTATTACACTTCTACTTTTGTATGCTTCACCACTGACAGCATGAGTAATAATCATAACAGGTATTAATAATATTATAAATATGTATGTTAGTTGTAAGACTCTAGTTTTAAGCCATAGTTGTAAGTCATTTTGCAATATTGTACATAAAATATGCACTTGGTCATAAATATGTATTAGTTTTAAATATGTACAAGGTTTATATCTAGTTATACCTACATAAGTCTAAAAAGTATGTCACTAGATATAACTTTTAGTTGTAAGTCACTAGCTATAAGCCATAGATGTAAGTCACTAATTATAAGTCTCAGTAGTTAATCCCTAGCCATAAGTCTTAGTAGTAAGTCAATAGTTATAAGTCTTACTTATAAGCCATTAGTAATAAATTTAACTGTAAGGTATTGGTTGTACGTCAAGTGATATGTTATGTAAATTAATTGTAAAGCGCCCTTATGGTGATTTTCTCACGAAAACGGCGCTATAGAAGTAATCCAAATATGTACCTTCCTCGTCACATTAAATACACATACGACCTATTTCTAATTAAATCATCACTAAAAACATCCCTTCTGAACACTACTACATACCTTAAAGAATGCTTTGAACACACTAATAGATTAAATGTCTCTATATCTTACATTGATTTTTTTACAACCCAATTAGGATTCACATATTTAACATTTTTTATCAGTTCGGCATGCACATGTTATTTAGTAATCCAGTAATTTAAATATAATTTCAAATAAAAATTTAACAAAGAAAAGAAATTAAAAAACATATATATACATATACTTATATGTATAATATTAACAGTGGCAATTACATTTTGATAATTGACTATATATTTTTAAAAAATATTTATATGTGTGTATTTTTGGGTTAACTGTAAGAAATGAGATGTACCTATAAGCTGAACCCTCTGTACTTTATATAGTACTGAGAAGTATATTGGCTTCATCAATCTCAAGTACAATAATTCACTAACGTCCATTATTTATTTATTTTTTTAAGAAAGACAAATATTCTTTGGTTACGAATAACCTGACAATATTTGAAAATCTCCTACTACCATCACACTAAGCGGAAGATGTTGCTTGTGTCGTAAATGGAGGACTTAGCCAGCCGAGGAATTGAACTCACGACGCCTGGGTGAGACCCGAACGCGATGCCAACTCAGCCACTGACCGGTAAATTATGTTCTATGTTAACATTATGTTCTCTTTACATTTCCATTGTTATTAAAATATATATTATCTATGTTATTTGTGTATACACAAATGGGATGTGTAGGATTGCACTAACCTCCCTACATTCCGGAATAAATAAATTATTATTATTATTATTATTACAGTTACATTTATTTGTACAACAAAGGTTTTTGAAATTTGAAATTTGAATTTTACAACAAATAAAAAAGAAATCTCGGGTGACGTCGGGTAGTAAAATTACTAGTCACGTATTAAAGTAATTACAATACTAATTCAAAAGTTGTTACTGTATTTTCTATTCTGCTAAATCAAATAAGTGAAGTTTAAATTTGCATCGTGACAGTATCGTTATATCTTATTACATTTCCAATGAACAGCTCACGTGCAGGTGAGCTCTGTAAATTAATGCTTTAACTACGATCAAATTTCGTGACAGTATTTTAAATAGTATTTTCTCGAATGACAGTAGTTATTAGGTACATGTCACATGCGATCTCCCTACATGAATTCAGCGCACGATACAAAACTATTATCATTAACCCGAGCCCAAGTGTTGAATATCAAATGACACTGACCAGATATGGAACATGTTAAAAAAATACGTAAATATCTGATTATTGGAAATATCCTATCAAATAAAATATGAAATGAAAATATGCAAAATATCTAGGTTCTGTGAATAGACAATCGTGAGTCGATGGCCAATGTCTTGAGAGGGTCCGGTTGTATTCTGATGGAATGTATAAGAAGGTTAACATTAAATAATTTATTATTTTCACTAGACGTTTAAAGTAGTAATATAAATATCAGTTTTTAAGGTATGAACATACCTACAGCTTTATCAATTATGTTTTATTTTTAATTAAACGATTACAATTTTTTAAAATTTACACCTTTATTATTATTATTATTATTATATTACCTTAAAAAAAAATATATATATATATATAAATATACATGTATGATTGTATATGTTATGGTTGAGGCTTTCACGGGTGTAAGATATAGAATAATTTTCTCGGTTTACCCGCGTAATGTAGTCCTTAGAAGGACTTTTTAACTCCTAGCGTTTCAGACAAATCACACTGTCCATCTTCAAAGGCCTTATGTCTTGAGTTTTGTTTTGAACTGGTCGCTTGCGCGTGTCCGTTCAATCCAGAATTCAAGACCTAAGTGAGTGCAAATCATTTTACTAGTCTCGGACGAAGCACGCGTGTTGATAAAGGGGTGGGGTGGGGGCGGGGGCTTTAATAGGCTGTTTGCGCATAGTAACCTGATTGGTTTATTACAAAACCACGTATGATCGTCTGAAAAATGTTGAAATTCGTAAATAATACAAGGCCGGAATAACAGAAGAGAATATACGAGACGTTGTATGAATATGAATGAAGCAAGAAGTGTATGCCAAGATCAAGTTGTTTGGCAGTCCGTCCTCCCTGGCTACCCCTCCGGGGAAACGGCCTGATTGCTAATTAATTAGTTATGTATATACATGTATTCGTAAAAAGGATTTACTTTTTGGCTTGCCATAATTATAAAATAAATTTGTTTGGATGCACTTGAAATTTTTATAATAAAGATACAGGAGTTAATGCTCTTCACCGCAATAATAAGGGCAACAAATTAAACAATTTAGAATCACTGGAAATTAGAAAATCTCTAAACAATAATTCTAAGTTATTAAATAACCAAGTAAATTTATCGTATAGTCCTCTTTTAAATATTTTTCCAGTGAATCGCTTTGTTCTTCCGAAAAAAACCATAATTACCCCTTCCCCTTTGGTCGGCTCCCATTCCAAAACCTAACTGTCTCATTATTTTGTATCGTAGTTTAGTTTTAACATATTCCTGACGAGGGATGGGTACTTTCGAAACTGGTCGGGATTATTATATTAAATTGAAGTGGTTAAAAATAAATTTATACGCTTATGTGTATTAACATTATTATCGCGTTAGTTTTCATATGAATTATTAACCGTTGAGCTTATTTTCCCACATAACCGGCGCTATGTAACTAATCCATTTATTATTTATGAATTGGGGATGCAAAATACTTATTTTTTTCTCTCTACCTTTGAATCTCATCGGATTCAATAGTATTTTATTTGAGGTAAACTAAGTAGGTAACTACAGAGAACCTAAAGGGAATGTATTTTTCTTTGAAACGATTTTTAAAGCGAACCGAGGAATTTCGTTCCGTAGAAGTACAAGGGGAATTTCTAAATAATATTATTGAATGTTTGGCTTTGCCACGCAGCTTCCTGTTTGAATTCGATTGGATATTCAAAACGTGCTTCTCACAAGCGAGAAAATAGATCGAACAATTGAACAAAAGAGTCAAAGACAGATAAAATATGCTAAGGATATCATCTTAATGTAATTTATTGTCGTTGAACAGCGATGCGGGAAAGTATTTTTTTGTATAAATCTGCCTACGAGGATACAGTATTAATAGTATGACTCATCCAGTATCAAAAATAAAATAGCAGAAGAAAATATTTGTCAAGAATATTTATTAATATTTTACAAAATATTAACACCGATTCCGATGAATGGATTTTAATATAAAATGGTTTCTCAACGCCGTGTAAAGCGTTTTTGCGTGAAGAACTAGAGTACGCTGTTCGTACAAATGGAGTAGAATCTGATCAATATTTTATCAAGACGCTTTCACATTTCCAACAGTGTCGTTAATATTTAATGCGATGCATAAATCCATACAAATTTCCATATACTTAGCCAAACTGGGGAAAAACAATATCGATTTCTCTCAGATCAGCATGAACCATTTTTATATAAAATGACATAAAGTTAACTCAAATGTCCTATTACACAAAAATTTATTAAAAAACTCGTATTTATTGAGTTCGTCCAAATTGGATTTTGCTCATATGTAAATTTTACACATTGAGCATTCATAGACTTTAAATAAGCATTAAAAGTATTACTAAATTTTCATTTCCGGGTAACCCATCACATATTTTTCACAGCACATACATTAAATAACTTCCATGCAGGTATGGCAGTCTTTTCTTTTTTTTATGTTTTAGTATATCGCACTTTCGGTCAATACGTATATTTATATTTTGCCTGTGTCTATTTGCAATAGCATAATGCTGCATTCCGCATTCATTTAATTAATTTCCCTTGCCCACCTCCTTCCCACGTGCTTTTAAAAGGTAATTTAATTCTCCAGATCACTTTCAGATTATTTCAGTTTTTCTTTGCATATCCACTTAATTACACCTATTCTCAATATGCGGAAAATGATTCAGTTTTCGTATTTTTATTTTTTTTGTTTCCATAATAAATTTGGGTTAGATGGAAGAAATTGCGACTTGATAATTTACCCGATATATTATACAGGTTGTATTAGGACGTGGGTACCAGACAAAAAAAACGTGGGTACCAGACAAAAAAAAGCAAATCCCGATATGCCGCACAAGAGTCCCAACTGCTCCCAACCGTATGGAGCCCGTGAGACTATGGCATCCCAAATTGGGATGTTGTGAGGCGGAAGGTATTGGGGAGGGTAAGGTGAAGGGGAAGAGGAAAGCGGGGAAATACCTGGCTATTCAGATCTGGTCACCAAACACGACTAAAAGCCATTTCAAGCAACGTTTCAATTCTGAATGGTGGTCTTTCACCAGGGCGATACTGAGAGTATCTTCCACTTTGAAACGTGCGCAAATATACTATATATTATTTTTAAATGAATTAACTGTGAAACAGCAGAAATTAATCAAATAAAATTTACTTGCGCACGCCAGGATTTGAACCCCCCGAACTTCGGATTCGTAGTCGAGAGCCTTACCCCTCGACCATGAAGGCCGTCAACCTTTCTGGCAATAATAAGAATAAGCTGTGCTATTTTCATCGAAATTGGTGGAGTAATTTTTGAGAAAATCGAAGACAGACAGACAGACAAGCATTCATTTCTATATATAAAATAAAGATAAGTATTTAATCTGTTAAATCCAAACAGCTTCAACTTAAATATATTTATCCACATTGATATGTATCAGAAGTCCCCGTTTTATTTATTTATTGGGTATATTTATTATATGGTATCGTATTAGGGGCATTTACTAGAATCATGTCAGAAAGAAAAAAAACGGTATTATGATTACGTGGGTTGATTTAATAAAATACGCGGTGGCTTTTCCAAGTGAACGAATAAAACATTTATTTTTCTTTTTTTATGACAGTTGAAAACTATCACTTCGGTAAGTTTCGTAACTCTTAAAGTAAGTATTTCAAAGACCCGTGCTCACTCTTTCCTCTCCTTAAAAAGACTCTCCACACGGCATCCCCAAAGATGACACAAGTCCTGAAGGAAATTATTTTTCTCGGGCCTATAAAAAAATCATGTATACTCGTATATCTATACATTAAAGGTGGTGAATCAAGAAGTCACATTTGTAAAATTATTGAGCAGAGAGGTTTGCGGTTTTAATTTGCTCTCAAGTATTTCTGGACTATCGATGATTTAGAATGGGCTCTTTCAGAAATGGTATATTAGAAGACTCCAGTGTATTCAGCATTAATAAAATGTGAATACACCTATATATTGAAATTGGCAATATTAACTGAATTTCATAAAAAATAGGATCACAGACTTTCAGTCCTAAGGTACAGGTAATCAATGTATATATTGGTTTCCTTAATTCAGCTCTGGGTTAATTCAAAGTTAGTTTATTTATATACTCTTAAATTTAAAAAAAAAAACAAAAACAAAAACAAAAACATCGGCCACTGTTGAGATGAGCCGCTTTAATGATAGTAATACAAATTTTTGACAGCTTTCGTGGAAGATATTTTAATGGAAATATTTATATATTTTCATATGAAGCAGTAAGTTGGTGATATGACATTATAATTTAAAAAGGGATCTTCACTCGCCTGTTTGTATCAATCTATAACACATGTGCATCTTAGTTCATAGTTTAGTTGTATACTGCCCTGAAGAAGCTACGGTAGTAGCGAAACCCGGTCGGCTAAAGTATAAATAAAAGTGATGTAAACAAAGTTATTGTTTTATTTTTTAAATTAAATATTTATAACTAACTGTCTGTAAAAAACAAATTGAAATCAGAGATATTTAACTTCCTGTAAATCGTTCGTCATTATGGCATAGCAGTTTTTCCAGCTAAACAAAATATTACCAGCTTTCACCAGTTTCAGCTGCAATAATTATTTTTTTACATTAATGGATAATTATCATAGATTTTTTTGTGACAAACGCGTGTTTATTCGACATTACCAAGAAAGTGCGAAAAGGGCTAAACAATATCTACGCCACGCATTTCTTTACTGACAAGAGGCTGAAATTTCTTCTATAAAAATATGTTTTTTTCAGGTTATCTACCTATAACACCATAATTTTAACATTTTTGCGAATCTTATTTTGGACTGGTAAAACAACAACAAATATGAAGCCGAGAATAACTTGTTTACCCTTCTTTACGAAAATGTGTTTCGTTTATCCGGTCTACAATAATTATTAATTAATTCCGGATTTGACCTGACGGAGCGATGCCGATAAATTGGTGATATATTATTTAGCAGGAAATACTTCTATGCCATAATGACGATCGATTTACAGGAGGTTAAATATCTCTGATTTCAATTTGTTTTTTGCAGACGGTTATAAATATGTATATTAAAATATCTTCCATCAAAGCTGTCCTTAGATATGTAATACTTACTTTGAAGCAGAAAATCCGGTTATGTGATGTCTACAAAAAAAAACTTATGAACAGTGAGCTGAATGTGCGGTGTATGAATGATAAGGAATTTCAGTGCATTTTTTTTAAATCAATAATGACGTTCTAACTTAAATACCAGTATATTTCGTTTTTCTCCTAAAGTTAGTTTTCATGGTTAAATAATTTTCAAAATTTCAATTTTTCAAAGGCCGCCAAAACTCTCCAAATCTATGGCCGGTCGGTTTTGAGGTTAGAATTTCAAATGTCAAAACAGGGATGAGCCTCACCGTACTTAATTGTATATTCTAATCACGGTAAACCATAACTAAAAATAAGTAATAAAATTATGTACCTTTTTAGAAACTTTAACTCGACGAATAATAATAGTATTGACCATTAACATTATCATAATATCCGTATTGATAATTGGTTTGATCATGAATACCCTCATTTCTTTCATGAATAATATATTTATTATTTTAATTGAAATACAATTATAGTGCTTAAAGTCACCGAAATTACGTTAAAATTTTGCCAAAACTATAAAATATATACATTTAAAACAAAATCAAAAAATAATTTTCTTTATACTAATCCAAAAACAGAATGCTCACGTGACGTCAGATGTTCTAAACACAATTGTAGGAAAATAACACGTTATTTTGATGAGCTAAATTTTTATTCACTTTTAAATAACGATTTATAAATTCTACGTATCGGCGTTAGCTGATCTATATGAATATATTTTTTTAAGTCATTATTTTTTTCGGTGGAGTTCCTTATTGCTGAGCAAGTAGCTACAGCATGAGTTTAATTAGAAATATCGTACCACTGAACAAGGTTAAAAAAATCGGAATAAATATTTTAAACCATTTTCAATAGCTTAAAAAAATACTCCCAAGAGCTCGAGAGTACAACAGATTACGGAAAAATTTAGGTACTATTTGAGCTTGAAAAGGGGTGGATTTTTATAGGAATCATCAAACACTGTCCATCCGATTGCCATCGCACTATTCACCGAATGTCCGTATCGGCGCTTCCACATCTCCCAGATTTCATTTATCAAGCCGTTTGCCATCATTTTAGTGCTTTTATTATCGTCAATAAAATTTTATATGAAAATAAATGAAATATTATTTGATTTTCCATGCTGAAGAGTTTTGACCTGTTCTAAATATCTCACATTTTCTCGTTTCTAGTCCAGTCTCCATATTTTTTTTTTATATATTACTATGTACATTTGGCATTTTAAGAAGATATGTATGTTACAAATATAATAATGTACATATTATACAATATTTTCTTAATCCTCCGCACTGGGAGATTCTGTGCCGATGGGGACTAGTTTTTGAATAGAGGGTTTTCAGCAAGCAGTATGTCAACTTCAAGGTTTGGGTAGGGTATTTTCAGTAACTTCTATGACTTCAGTTCTTTTTCTGATAACTCCTTAAGCCAAGCGGACTTAATGTAGTTATTAATGGATTTAATTTGTTTGATACTAGGTGGGAGTTTGTTGTATAACTTTACAGCTATAAATTCAGAGCATTTTTATCCAAAGGGAGTTTTACACTTAGATACACTTAGCTTGTCTATTTGGCTTTGCTCTGGTATTATGGATCAAAATATTTTTATGAGAGATATTTCGTATACTTGGAACGTTAAAGTGTTTAAAGATTTCCGTTGTTGACATCCTTATGGATTCCTTAAAAATGGAGATATAGGTAGATACTCTCAATATCTCCGTGGTAAAAGACCATCATTGGAGTTAGTCGTGTTTAATGATCACATGTGAATAGCTAGGTACTTCCCAACCTTATCCTTTCCCATGTCTTTCCCCCTCCTCATTCCCTTCAGTTATTTTTCTCGTAATTCCTTAGACCAAGTTTTGCTGAACTTAATTTAGTTATTAATTGGTTTAATTTGTTTGATACCTGGTTGGGGTTACTTATATAACTTTACAGTTAAAAATTCAAAGCGCCTTTGTCCATTCCTTTTTTTTTTGATTTTTAGAGCAATATTTTTTCTGAAGGTTCGGCCGCATTTCGTCGTTCAGACAGTGAACTTTATTGGCAAACACATCTTAATTCCCATATGCAGTGTATTGGCAAACGAAATATGAATCAGAATCGGGGCATTGCATTAAATGACTCTAGGCATGATTAGTAAAAAGATCTAAATATCCAGACACAGGCAAATAATTTTATAGAGCACACGTTTGAATGTATCTGTGTACACCGAAGAATCGCGAGAAAACGTCTCACTATTTCAAACTAGTTTAGAACGGTAACTTTTATTTTATTTTGTTTTTGTACATAAAACAGACAATAAGCCCAAACTTACATACTTGCATGTTAAAAAAGCAATGATAATTAGTAATTAATTTCCGCCAAACGAATTAGACTGAATGAAGCTTTAAATTTTAATTAAAATTAAAAAAAAACTTCATTCACTCTAATTTGTTTGGTGGAAACTTAAACAAATTCTTTTTGTTATTATTTTATTACTAACAAATGACAATGAAAGCAAACAAGGGGAGGATGAATATAATGTTTTGATACTGGGTGAGTAGCGACGTTTGTCATAATCTTCGAATAAGATCGTTGTAATTTGATTAAGTCACTGTAGTTAAGTCTCTCTCGGTAAAATTAGGTTGTGATTTTCTAAATGGAGTAAAAATAAAAATCTGTCCAAGGGAAGCCATTGGTCAGCGACAAATGAAGTTTTCTATAATATTTAAAGATACTTTGAACCGAAAAATAATTAAAAACACGAATACAGTTTCTATAACAGCACAGCTAGTTGCCAAATCAACTGGCATTTCTATATGATCTGTTCGGAGAAGAGTTTCAAAAAATAAATGTTTCCCAGAAAAGCTAAAAACCTAATGAATAAAAGTACTTTAGTTAGTTAGTTTATGTAGTTAGTAAAGTTAGGAAAAAAATGTAATTAATAGTTATCGAAACGTCAAGCTTTAAAAGATAAATAATCCTTCCAGTTCACCACTACACAAAAAAGATTGTCTTTTTTCTGGTTTACCTGTACTGGCTTCATTCAGTGGGAACACTTATGCAGTAGGTAATCACATATATTATGTAGATGCATATTTTTTAAACGTACTATGTAACTCTGGGTAGACAAACGGAAATCATGAATAACGGTCTGCCCAGGGGACAGGACACGTCCTGCAGCAGTAAGTGGTGATGACGAAGAATCCCAACATCACGTATTCTTTTGCTCACATGAGAAAAACACCATTTGCTGAACATTTTTTTAATAAAACTTTTTCATTAATACTACCGGGCGCTCTGGGATCAAAAAAATAAACACGACTCTGAAGAAAAGAAGTGGTAAAAGTTTACCGTCGAGTTTTCAGCAAATATTTCTTTCGCCTTTCGGCCAGAATTTTACAGCCCATCTTCTGATAAAGACGCCTTCGTTAAAGCCCTTTTCAATGAACTGGACTGTTTGACACAAGATGGAATATTTGTCAGATGAATGCTTTTTTAAGATATAAATAATTTTAAGAATATTCGTCAAGATATTGCAACAATGTTGTACTCAAAATTAAATGTTTTAAAACACACATAAGTATAAGTAACACCAAAACTAGGCTGAAATATAAAACATGTATAATTAGTGGTTGTGAAACACGGTTGTTTCAATTTATTTTATTTCCAACAAAACATCACAAGATGCGCTTGCTTTCTATGAAAACAATATTTTATTCTATAGTCGTCATATGGAACTCGTAACCCAATATTTTATTCTATAGTCGTCATATGGAACTCATAACCCAATATTTTATTCTAAAGTCGTCATATGGAACTCATAACCTAATATTTTATTCTATAGTCGTCATATGGAACTCATAACCCAATATTTTATTCTATATTCGTCATATGGAACTCATAACCTAATATTTTATTCTATAGTCGTCATATGGAACTCATAACCCAATATTTTAAAACAAGTAATACAATCTTGAAACCGTAAAACAGAAATCCGTTTGTCCGAATCAAAAGAATTTGTAAATGGTAACAACTCTGGCGTCTTGAAATGTGCGGAGATTTGTCTAAATTCAATTCAACTGCTTTCGGTTTGAAACGTATTTCTTTGAAACATCCAAATAGCTGTCAAAAAATGAGGCAAAAGGCCATTCTGTTTCTTTTTTCCAATTATAAAAAGGGTCGTTTAGATCACAGGCAAAGTCGGGGGCATAGTAAAAATAATCATATATGTAAATCCAAAAAAATAATTGGTTCGTGTTTTTGATCTATTGTCGTAATTTTCGTATAGAAGCATTCCTTTGTTTGGAAGAAAGCTGATAGTATGTTTGAAAGCTAAGCAATGTGGAAATTGATCATATGAGGCACGCACGCCAGTCTAGCGCCATAACTTATTGACTGCGGATCGCGTTTGACTTATTGCTGGAGATTAATGCGGGTTACCTTTCCAGGTTGGACTTTCCAAAATCGACATGTACCTACATTAAAAGATGCCTTAAAAACAATGGAATAGAACCGAGAACCAGTAGCTACTTGCTTCTATCTGCTGAGCTGGCCACTAAGATTTACTATGACAGCCATCAAACACCTGAAACACGGCGACACTAGTGACATCTACATTTCCAATATAGTCGCCGGTTTTCCTTAATAGCATCAATCGCTTGTTGATTGGCTAGATGAGTCTATCTCTCTTTGTTCCGTATTCAATTAATATTACTTGTTATCTCATGTTGGTATTTATATTGTGTAAATTTAATCATAAACTATTATAATCGTTATACAATAAATCAACTCCTGTTAACCATTCGTGATTTGCTTCATTAATCACGGATCCTAACACACGCTCCTTTGATCAAAGCATTATATTAAATATAAATTCACTAACCTATAGGAATTCATCAACACATAATACTCAAATACGTTGATTCCTATAAACCAATAGAACAGACTACGATGATGTGATGGAAAAAAAAATATTATCGAACGGTTTCGAAAACTTCACCACTGTTGAGAGGATATCAGAATGTTAGACAAGTTGACTAGATTGACAAAAACACAAAAGCATAATATAGTCCCAAAAGGCCTAAAGTACCTATTCAAAAGCTTCATGTCAGATTTAAAAGGATAAAAAAACATTTTCACTTTTCATAATATTACACAAAACGCTACTTACGTAAATAAATATCAGTAACATTTTCCTTTCACATCGTATTGACATAAGAAGGATGAGTAGAAGCTTTGTTAAATGGATTTTCTTTATTAATATATTTTTTACTAAACGCAGACATCACTGTATTGCAACCATTTTAAGTCGCATGTATTCGTTGTTTTGGTCCACAAAATTCCGGGTTTGTCATATAATCGATGGCTTCGTGGGACATTTACATAGCCGATTTTTGCCCTGCGGCTAGTCGCCCGTCGCACCGATGACGACTAGCCGCACAGTCACTGCACCACACAGTTTAATATAGTGTACGACTTGTTCCATACAAATGTTTAGCAGAACAGACGTGCTACGTGAAAAATTCATGCGGCGAGTGATCGACTGATCACTTGCAACTGACCGTTTACACGGTCGATTTTTGTTACCCGTCGCATGCGACCTGTTGCTACACGCCAAAAGTCTGAAAAAGACTGTCGGTAAAAGATGGTAGTCACCTGCGGCCTACCGAATCAACGATTTACATCGTCGATTTTTGCTGTACGGCCTCGCCGCGCGGCAAAATCGACTAATGTAAATACCCCATTAGAGCGAGTGGTTGCGACCTACCTGTCTGTGAGCGTAGACCACGGAGCCGAGAAGCTTCCAGGTGCCGCCGCGCCGGTCCATGCGCACCATGCGAAGGATCTGGAAGAAGCGCAGGCCGCGCAGGGCGGAGGCGGCAAACACCTGCCCCGAGGAACCCATGCCCAGCACCACCAGTGACGCCAGGATGGTCGTCACATCTGCACAAACAAAAAATCATATTAATATCACCTTCTTAGTACTGCTTTCGTCGTAGGCCTACCGCCGATACCTCTCCCACTTTCCCGGTTACAACGGATCTATTATTAATATCCATGTATAATAAATACAAGTAGTTCACGGTCATACCGCGAAACGTCAGGCAACCTTATTTAACCCTAATGAAATATAAAAGAAAAGTATTCAAACTCTCATGATGACAATGATGACCATGTATTTTATATGTCGGAGTAAAATTTAATGGAAATCAATATTATTTCTATTGTCCAGTGAAATGTACCGCTCTAACGTTTTAACAGCCTAGAGACAGTGAGGCTATGATTGCCGATTGATTTCGGTTATTGTCGTGAAGCTGAAGAAAGTTGGAAAGGGAAAGAGGAAGTTAGGAAGTATCGACCTATTCAAATCTGGTCACAAGGCATGCTAAAGTCATTTCGTGTCTCTTTTTCACCCCTAATGGCCAGCAACAATTTTTTTTATTATTAAAAATCTAAATGATGAAAAACTTATAATGGTATTATTATTTACACTAAGTGTATTTTTAAATTCATTTATTATAATGTTTTATTTATAGCAGCGATCTTACCACCCCAATCGTAACCCGTTTTCATCTCTTTAATGCAAGACAGTTAATATATACGTTTAAATTATAAAACTAAAATAAGAGTTTAAAAAAATTTTCAGGGGTAACCCTTTGGCACGAGTAATAAATAACAAGTGGCAGAAATTGATAAAATTAACATGCATTTAAAAAATTGATCTACAAGAGAATTCTTCTAATAGAAGAATAGTATAAAACCTAAGTTTTAAAATAATTATAATGTAAGACCGTGTGATTTCATGAATAAATAATAAATAATTTATTTATTTTTAAATGTCCATAATCGAAGTCATCTCTGAAGACCTATATAAATGTACCAAGTATGTAAATGAGGCTTTAATAGTTTATAAGAAATAGTGGGTTTCGATATCAAGTTGATTATTCTCTTAAGTCCAGTCTCGGGAGTTCAGAAATGAATAATGACACACATCATTAATACTTCCACTGCATTACACTGAATCAGAATAACATAATTAATAAATAAGAATAATGTCAATATGTGTTCCAGAGTGCTTTAGAATTTTGATACTAATGTATTATCAACATAGATATATACTAACTTACAATTAACTAACTAACTAACCATCACGCCGTTTTCTCCGCAGGGGTAGGCAAAGAGGACGGACCTCCAAATAACTCGATCTTGGTATACACTTCTTGCTTCATTTACATTCATGTATCGTCTCATCCATTATTTTCTGTTATTCCGACATCTGACAAGACCCGACTCAAGTATTTGATTCATTTGAACGTGCCATGTCTTCCTCGGGCATCCCGGACTTCTTCCGTTCACGTTCGCGTCATATATTCTCCTTACACTAGTTTCCTTGTTAATTTGGTCCACATGCCCAAACCATCTAAGCGTTCCTTTCTTAATTTTACTAATTTATAATCAGCCTTACATTCTTTAAATCTCAACATTTTTCACACGATCGTACGTAGTTTTACGACACATTCCCCTTATAGATTTCATTTCTACGGCATTCTGTCTACTTTCATTCTTCCTCTGCCAGTTCCATGCCCCACTGTCATACATCAGGATTGGTGTAGCACTCCATTGTAGAGTGCTAGCTTCGCTTCTTTATCAAATTTTTGTTAACGCCAACCAAGTTCAGTCTACCTTTAACGCATACATACATAAAATTATAAGAAAATATAGCTCTACGTCATGGTTCAATATAATAGTCCCATATATTCGTGTGAATTTCTTCGTGCCAACTGAACGACGGCAAATATTTCTTTTAAAGCAACAGAAATAATGTCAACAAGCGATCAATGTAAACGGCTATCAACAAACAAAACCGTTTTTCAAGCCATTACCTACTCAATACTCATTCCATTAACATTAAGGCGAAGGACATCTAGAAGAAAGTTACGGTGTACATGAACTTAAAGTAGATATTTTGGTATTAACAATTTTATTGTAATACCTACTATTTTATTGTAATACCAATTATTTTATTGTAGTACCAACAATTTTATTGTAATACCTACTATTTTATTGTAGGACCGACTATTTTATTGTAATACCTACTATTTTATTGTAATACCAACTATGTTATTGAAGTACCAACTATTTTGTTGTAGGACCGACTATTTTATTGTAATACCTACTATTTTATTATAATACCAATTATTTTATTGTAGTACCAACAATTTTATTGTAATACCTACTATTTTATTGTAGGACCGACTATTTTATTGTAATACCTACTATTTTATTGTAATACCAACTATGTTATTGAAGTACCAACTATTTTGTTGTAGGACCGACTATTTTATTGTAATACCTACTATTTTATTTTAATACCAATTATTTTATTGTAGTACCAACAATTTTATTGTAATACCTACTATTTTATTGTAGGACCGACTATTTTATTGTAATACCTATTATTTTATTGTAGGACCGACTATTTTATTGTAATACCAACAATGTTATTGAAGTATCAACTATTTTGTTGTAGGACCGACTATTTTATTGTAATACCTACTATTTTATTGTAATACCAACTATGTTATTGAAGTACCAACTATTTTGTTGTAGGACCGACTATTTTATTGTAATACCTACTATTTTATTGTAACACTTCCTATTTTATCATAATACCTACTAGTAGCCGACTGGTTTCGCTTATACCTAAAGCTCATAAGTATGGAAAGCTGAGATGAAATCAGTGGTGGTAAACAACATCGTTTTTCTTTGTTTCTTTGAAATGAACTATCGAACTCAAATGTGAATTATTGTAAAGAACACACCTCAAAGACAAAGTGAGTAGCTTAATGTCTTTATAGTAATGAAAAAAATAGTTCCACTTTATAAGTGTCTACATTTTATTGCCAGCCATACCAACGTAAGCAGCTGGTTCGCATGACGTAGAAAAACGTATTGGTAAAGTGTCACGGCGCCTGACAGGAGAATGGATGAGATAAGGATTTGAAGGCGTTAATTCGTCGGGTACGCACATGACATTTTGGGTAAATCAATAAATGCTTTGTTTGAAAAGAATACCACATAAAGTTCAAAATACTGTGTAGCGATAAAAATAAGAATTGTTTATCTTTTAAATAATACGGCGCCTACCGACTTATTTAAAACAATTTATTAAACTAGGTTTTGCCTATTGCAGTGCTGCAATTGGTTTGTGTATTTAGAATATGTGTTGTAATGTGGATGAAGCAAGAAGTGTGTGTGTTGGAAATACTTTTTAAAACGAATATTTGGAAAAATATTTATACTCAACCTCCTACCCCTACTCCAACTCCTACTCCAACTCCTACTCCAACTCCTACTCCAACTCCTACTCCAACCCCTACTCCAACCCCTACTCCAACTCCTACTCCAACTCCTACTCCAACTCCTACTCCAACTCCTACTCCAACTCCTACTCCAACTCCTACTCCAACTCCTACTCCAACTCCTACTCCAACTCCTACTCCAACTCCTACTCCAACTCCTACTCCAACTCCCACCCTACATCTACCCAACTCCTACCCTACATCTACCCAACTCCTACCCTACATCTACCCAACCCCTACCCTATGACTACCACTATTAAATATTTAAAGAAAATGAAAAGAAAAAAACTTTCAATGTTAGCTTTATCTCGACAAATGGGGCCTAGGAATTTGTTGCCAAATTTTTAATTGCCTAAATCTCGTTGCGTAGGTGGAGACGCTCAGTTTGATACCCATATCGGCGACCCGTACCCCTACCCTTACTCCTACTTCTACCTCTACTCCTATCCCTACCCTACATCCCCCTTAAATCTACCCTATCCCTACTGTACCGCTATTCTTATTGAGTATTTATAGGAAAGAAACAGAAAAAAGCTTTCCGTATTAGCCTTTTCTCGCAAAAGAGAGCCAAGATTTAACTGTTCATATTTTCACCGAGATGCCCGCATCCGCTACGTCAATACGCGTATTTTGATACCAATATCAGTTATATTACAAAAGAAAAAGAATATCAAAATGAATTATTTATAAAATATCCTACTCTTTGATTTTCTGTGCTCCTGGGAAAAATCCATTAATTCATAATTTTATACGCAAGTTATTACCCATTTAGAAGCAACAAAAAAATAAATAAATTATGTCAATCTCGAAACAGGTCTCCACGCTCTTCGGATTCTGTCTATTTGGTCCGTTTAAAAAAAATGGCGCTATTTAAAATAAATATTTATCAAAAAAACAGCGATTTTAGTGCCTCTAATGTATTTCATATGTAAAAGAATCAAGTCATGATATCGTATCGGTAGTACTTAATTATTTAGCCAAAAGTGCTCAGTACCTACCCAGTAACTATTTTCGAATAAATTCGATGGGGTAAATGTTTTCTTCTCTGTGGCAACATCGTAAGTGCCGCCATCTTGTCCGCCATTTTCTTTTTAAATATGTACACTATCGAACAAATTAACGTATTCATTTCAAATAAATTAATAAAATTTAACAAAAACATAAAAATAAAACGTGACTTTTTTGATTTTCTTTTTTTGGTAATGACATTGTTGGAGGGTGTACTTTTTGAATTCGCAAACGCCGACAGCCTATTCGTAATTAATAAGTGAAAAACTGAAAAAAAATCGACAAATCTTTATTTGAAAAATATATTTTTTCTACGCCAACGTTCGCCGAGACGGACCTTTTCGATTTTCGGAAAAAAAACTTATTCGAAAAAAAACATTGAATTATATTACAAAAATTAATTAATATTTTGTGTCTACGTTTTTTGGTCGGTGTCTGTTTTTCGTGATCACTTAATATGGAACGTTTTCAAAGGAAACTGTCGGTATATTACGGGGAGAATTTCTTTGCGATGAAATTTGAATTAGCGCCAAATTTGATTAATTTTTTTTAATTTTTCCTTACGGATTTCACTGTAGTTCTAGTGCCGACCGCTAGGATCGCTAGTAAAATTTTTTTTTTTTTCTTTTTAATCAATAATATCGCGTTTCATGACGATTTTGGAAATGTCAAAAGTTTGATGGATTATCCTGGGGTTTTTTTAAAGAAATGCGGCCGAACTGACCGATTATTAACCTTCCGAAATCTGTTTTAGTAAATTTTGTCCAATTATTTATCCTTCCCCGCGAGTATTTTTTATGGATTACGCTTTCCCGTGAAGAGACACGTTTTTCAAATTTTTCCAGATATTTAATTTTTTTCCCCATATTTTTACGTGACGCGCGGCTGACTCGATAGAAAAATCTTTTCAGACTTGGCCAGCCAATGCGACCCTTGCGGTGTTCTAAACTCTACGGGAGTACAGTCGACTTTCGCGAGACTGCAGGTGCTTTATTTTCCCATACAAAAAATGACAGGTCAAAATTTGAGCGAAAACGAACCTTAAGGTGTTTCGCGTGGATAGGGCGTTTGGGTCGATTTTTGACTGGCTGGCGAAGTCTGAAAAAGTGACGATTAGAGCATTAATATATACTAGGTTTTGCCTATTGCAGTGCTGCAATTGGTTTGTGTATTTAGAATATGTGTTGTAATGTGGATGAAGCAAGAAGTATGTGTGTTGGAAATAATTTTTAAAACGAATATTTGTAAAAATATTTATACTCAACCTCCTACCCCTACTCCAACTCCTACTCTAACTCCTACTCCAACTCCTACTCCAACTCCTACTCCAACTCCTACTCCAACTCCTACTCCAACTCCTACTCCAACTCCTACTCCAACTCCTACTCCAACTCCTACTCCAACTCCTACTCCAACTCCTACTCCAACTCCTACTCCAACTCCTACTCCAACTCCTACGCCAACTCCTACTCCAACTCCAACTCCTACTCCAACTCCTACTCCAACTCCTACTCCAACTCCTACTCCAACTCCTACTCCAACTCCTACTCCAACTCCTACTCCAACTCCTACTCCAACTCCTACTCCAACTCCTACTCCAACTCCAATTCCAACTCCTACTCCAACTCCTACTCCAACTCCTACTCCAACTCCTACTCCAACTCCTACTCCAACTCCTACTCACAACTCCTACTCCAACTCCTACTCCAACTCCTACTCCAACTCCTACTCCAACTCCTACTCCAACTCCTACTCCAACTCCTACTCCAACTCCTACTCCAACTCCTACTCCAACTCCTACTACCCAACTCCTACCCTACATCTACCCAACTCCTACCCTACATCTACCCAACTCCTACCCTACATCTACCCAACTCCTACCCTACATCTACCCAACTCCTACCCTACATCTACCCAACTCCTACCTTACATCTACCCAACTCCTACTCTACGACTACCACGATTAAGTATGTAAAGAAAAGAAGAAGAAAAAAACTTTCAATGTTACCTTTATTCGAGAAATGGGGCCTAGGAATTTGCTGCCAAATTTTTAATTGCGCAAATCGGGTTGCGTAGGAGGAGACGCTCAGTTTGATACCCATATCGGCTACCCCTACCCCTACCCCTACCTCTACCCCTGCTCATAAACCTATTCCTTCCCCGACCCCTACCCCACCCCTAGTGATTTTATTTCAATAAATGTGTTTTGCTTAATATTTTCCCTTAAAAATATGAGCCACATCTTGCAAAATGGGGCTTTGGAGATAACTGCTAAGTTCAAGGCGAAAGTAAAAAAACAGCGCTATATAAATTTAAAAAAAAATCAGAGAAAAAATTGTCCCTACATCTACCCAACTCCTACCCTACATCTACTCTACATCTACCCTACATCTACCCTACATCTACCCAACTCCTACCCTACGACTACCACGATTAAGTATGTAAAGAAAAGAAGAAGAATTTTTTTTTTCAATATTAGAATTATTCGAGAAATGGGGCCTAGGAATTTGCTGCCAAATTTTTAATCGCGCAAATCGGCTTGCGTAGGTGGAGACGCTCAGTTTGATACCCATATCGGCGACCCGTACCCCTACCCCTACTCCTACTTCTACCTCTACTCCTATCCCTACCCTACATCTGCCTTTCATCTACCCTATCCCTACTGTACCGCTATTCTTATTGAGTATTTATAGGAAAGAAACAGAAAAAAGCTTTCAGTATTAGCCTTTTCTCGCAAAAGAGAGCCAAGATTTAACTGTTCATATTTTCACCGAGATGCCCGGATCCGCTACGTCAATACGCGTATTTTGATATCAATATCAGATATATTACGAAAGAAAAAGAATATCAAAATGAATTATTTATAAAATATCCGACTCTTTGATTTTCTGTGCTCCTGTGAAAAATCCATTAATTCCTTATTTTATACGCAAGTTATTACCCATTTAGAAGCCACAAAAAAATAAATATATTATGTCAATCTCGAAACAGATCTACATGCTCTTCGGATTCTGTGTATTTTGTCCGTTTAAAAAAAATGGCGCTATTTAAAATAAATATTTATTAAACAGTGATTTCAGTTTCTGCAACCTATTTCTCGTACGTTGAAAAGAATAAATTCAAGATATCGTATCGGTAGTACCTAATCATTTAGCTTAAAGTGCTCAGTACCTACCCAGTTATTATTTTCGAATTAATTTGATGGGGTAAATATTTTCTTCTCAGTAGCAACAAATTTCTTCTTTTTAATCAATGATATCGCGTTTCATGACGATTTTGGAAATGTCAAAAGTTTGATGGATTATCCTGGGGTTTTTTTCAAGAAATGCGGCCGAACTGACCAATTATTAACCTTCCTAAATCTGTTTTAGTAAATATTGTCCATTTATTTATCCTTCTCGGGGAGTATTTTTTACGGATTACGCTTTCCCGTGAAGAGACCTGTTTTTCACATTTTTCCCGATTTCTTATTTTTTCCTAAAATTTTTCCCGACGAAACGGGGGGTGTTGAAAACGCATGAAGCCAATATGAGCCTTAATTTCTTTGAAAGTGGATATGTTTACGGACTTTTTTGGCGTGCAAGTTTTTGACACGAAGATTTTCGCCAAAATGAACCTTAAGGCGTTTCGAATGGATAGGGCGAAAAGGTCGATTTTTGAGTTCAGGCCCTTGTCTGAAAATGGGGAAAAGTTAGAGCAATACTATATTAAGCTAAAATGAACCTTAAGGCGTTTCGAATGGATAGGGCGCCAAGGTCGCTTTCGGCTTGGCCGGCGGAAGTCTGAAAATGGGGAAAAGTTAAAGCAATACTATATATATATATGTTATGTTGTTTTTGGGGATTAATCATCTTTTAATTTATTTTCATCCTTTTTAATAGGGTTTTTTTTTTAAATAATGATATTGATCGACTGTTTGGGTATCCCTGACATAGACTATAAAAAACATAGTTTATAGTTATTGTGATTTGCAATTAAATAGCATATAAAAATTATTTTATTATCTAGGAGATATGGGGCTAAAATAAGAACATAATATTTTTTTACCTGGTCATAGACATTGGAAAATAATAATCATAGACAAACCTCGGTGAAAATCTCAGCATGACATCACCGTCCCCTGTGGCAGCTGCCGCCCCCACTAGACTATCAGCATAGGCTCCTGATCCAGGAATCGCAGAGAGTCACCTACTCTCCTAGAATAATAATAGCAATACATATTCATTAATCATTAAAAGAAAAATGGCCAGAGACAGAAAACATTTTTAAAAATGCTATCAAAATATTATGAGTTAAAATTTGTCTCGTTTAAACAATTCAGCCTCACTCTTTTCCTGTTAATATAAAAACTGTGTAAGCGCGGGTACCTTTCTTCCAAATAAACTACATATTTTAAAATATTTACACAGGTACCTACTTTACTTTCTCTTTTATTATAATTTTATGGATAAAGACTAACTAACTAACTAACTAACCATCACGCCGTTTCCCCGCAGGGGTAGGCAGAGAGGATGGACCGCCAAACAACTCGATCTTGGCATACACTTCTTGCTTCATTCACATTCATACAACGCCTCATACATTCTCTTCTGTTATTCCGACTTCTGACATGGCCCGACTCGAGTATTTGATTCACTTGATCGTGCTATGTCTTCCTCGGGCGTCCCCGGGCTCTTCTTCCATTCACATTCGCGTCATATATTCTCCTTACACTCCTTTCTTCGTTCATTCGCTCTACATGCCCAAACCATCTAAGCGTCCCTTTCTTAATCTTTCTCACTACGCTTACATCAGCCTTGCATTCTTTACGAATCTCAACATTTTCACTCGATCATACATGGTTTTACCACACATTCGTCTCAGAGATCTCATTTCTACAGCATTCAGTCTACTTTCATCCTTCCTCTGCCAGTTCCATGCCTCACTGCCATACATCATAGTTGGTATCAGCACTCCATTGTGGACTGCTAGCTTCGCTTCTTTGGACAACTTTTTGTTTGCGCCAACCGCGTTCAGTCCTCCGTTAATGGAGTTTCCTGCATTCACCCTTCTTTCAATATTCCTATCAGTCTTTCCATCTCTCGTAAACATACTTCCCAAATACACAAACTCATCGACCTGCTCCAAGTATTCATCATTCACAACTATATTGCACACTGTTTTCGTACTCTCTTTCAAACACCATGACTTTGGACTTATTTACATTCATCATTAGCTCATTCTTCATACATACTTCGTTCATCCTAGATACGAGGGACTGTAGATCTTCCATACTGTTAGCAATCAGCACCGCATCATCAGCATACAACAGACAACATACTTGCAGACTACTCATTTTCGCGCCCAGGCCCACCTCTTTCAATTCTTGCATACAATTATCCATGTATAGATTGAATAACCACGGTGACATGGATAAAGACAAATTTTGAATTCAGAACATTTTGTTCATTATTGTTTGGAATTTTTTAATTTTGACATATTTCTGGAGGCTTGATGTAAACACGTTAGATACATGTAATAGTATTTGTTTATTTCCTGATTATATTTTTTTTTTTCTTAGAATAATATTACAATATACAACTCACCCAGGTATTTTATGAGTGGCTCCATTGGTTGACGTGCCTGCGGCTATATTTCCTGATTTGTCAATAGCCACCATTCCGATAGTGTCGTGGTTATCTGGACCAATACCATCTCTGGTATGTTCAACAGAACTTCCATTTATTTGGATTTGGGAGTAAGGACCACAGGAGGTTCCAGGATCCGGATTCACAAACTGAAATATAACATAAGACCGAGTTCACTAATACACTAGTTGAGAGTTAAAACAGATTATCTATAGTTAGTAATAAGAAAACTAGTAATTACTACCACAGTTGCAACACTCTTTTTTCTTATTGAACATTTTGTACATTCGAAAAATGTTTTTTAAATGTATATTTAAAAGCTCCATAGCTCATGATGGAAATGACATTGCAAGCTAAAAATATTTGTGTTGACTTAGAAAGTTAGGACAGAAATTCTTTACAAATTTCATGATCCCAGAGCTCACCGTTCGCAAGTTTGTAGTGGGACAAATAAACAGATTTTTTGCATTATAGTTAAGAGGTACTACAAAGCCATTGCTTTTTTCCAAAAATAGATATTTTCGTTTTATCCTGAATCATTTTGAAAAATTGGAATTAGGTCAGATTTTTTAAATGATTACGAATGATAAGTAAACACCCAAAAATATATTAAGTTTTAACCTGCCAAAAATTCGGTTGACAATGCTGATTCTTCCACGTCTGCCAAATTTCTTTGGATTTATCAGTCATCAGGGATTCTTCCTTGAACCCCATTTGCTTGGCGAAGTTGGAGGCCTTCTCCCCGGCCAGGATAGAGTGGGAGGTGTGTTCCAGTACCATTCTGGCCACGGATATGGCATTCTTCACGTACCGCATGGCTACAACTGCGCCAACGTTCATCGTATTTCTAGAAAAATATATTTATAATTGATTGAAAGAATGAGGGGTCGTCTATATATTACGTTGTAATTTTTTTAGTTCCCTATGTTCTGAATTTTGTCTATGTCTGCATTCTTAGACTCCCCCCTACTTAAATGATGTTACACTGGACCAATCACCACCTTTTACTTCGTAGCATTAATAAATAAATATAAGAGTAAAGTAGAATCGATGATGCCAATCGTCTGTATCTCCTTGGTTTGGGTTAACTGGGTAGTAGGAGGGAATGACCCCTTCACAGTATTTGCTTGTAGAATTTGATTTTTTTTCATGAACGCAATTAACATGTCACTTTGTCGAAATAACCCCCCTTGCCCTTAATCGCCCTTCTTCACCTCATTGAAATTGTGTCTACCTCATAATGCATTGCGATGTGTAAAACAAAATGTTAAATTCATAAAGTTCACACATATCTTTCTTTTCATGCAAATTTAAACAACAATAAAAAATACTAAATGGTGGTTTGTCTTCATAGGTACCTAAATTAATTAGTACCTACGTAAAGGTATTTTTCAAAATGCAAATATAAAATTCCGATAGAAGTATATTTTACATCAACCTTCATTTTTGGAACGCCGAGCTCCCATGGCCTAATATTTACATAGCGTGCCGAGGGTAAAAATTTGCACGCCGCCTGCTTTGCACCAGTTGAGTCTATTTTCGTAACAAAGTTTTTTTGCAAAATTATGTTTTTATAAATTGTACCGTCTTACCAGGTTATGTGTTTAGATATTTATAAAAAAATTATATATCTATCATAAATAGTTTCCCCAGAATACCTACTTATATTCGAAAAGAAAGTATGTTTATATGTTGCCTATCAGAAACGCCGACGTTCTACGGATGCAAATTTTTTGTATCCGATGGGCAATCTCGCCACACTAGAAGTTAATGAATGTTTCAAGTACTCACCCATCCATCAATAAAGCATCAAGAGTTGTTTCCCCATCTTCATCCGGACTCCCTCCGAAGCCAACCGTTCCATCACATTGCTCGTTCTCGCACACGGAACAGCCAGCCTCAATGGCATCCAATGCTGATTTATCCTGGATAGTATTCCATGCTGTACAAAAAATTGTTATAAAATCTAGTTTTTCCATCTGTAATCTTATTAGAAATTAGTAAGATTTTAACGACGTGAAAACTGAAATACTAAAATGAATATTTACCTTCTTCAGTTGCACTAACAAATCTCCAAGTTGTCACAACAATTGGCAACTTTTCTGCATTTGCAATTGTCGATATTAAAAATAGAACAAGTAATGGAAAATATTGGGTTATCATGATTCTGATATAACCTTTTTTAATGCCAATTTTCAATATTTTCCTTGAATTTTAATGCTCTGAATTCTTGTGCATACCTAATTAAAATCAATAAAACTATTTTATTGTGGGAAACACTTGTAGAATTTTATTGTTTAAAGTTTAGATTAACTTGTCCAAAGTTCAAAATTGAGTGACAGTTGTTGACAGCATTCCTACTTAGTATTAGTAGGTATTGCCAGGCAAAATGATTTATTACTCCAATTACTGAAATAAATAAAAACTTTGTTTTATTTTTCCTCTAATTGCATTTTTTTAATGTATAGACCACACCAGAGACCCAACTGCACATGACTGTCCGGAGCCAGCGGGACTATGGCATCACTGATTAGGGTTCATTGATACTGGAGGGAATGGGGAAGGGAAAGAGATGGTGAACAAGAGAGTTAGGAAGTATCTGGCTATTCAGATCTGGTTACCGAATGGCAGTTAAAGCCATTTCAAGCAACATTTCGATTCTGAATGGTTGTCTCTCATCAGAGCGATACGAGTTACTATGTTTATAGGCCAACCTAGATATTCATTGAGAAAATATGTGCGAAACATTAAAACAATTTTATTAAAGAAACTAATATTATTTATCAACAATAATTACATACAGTCATAACAATGTTCACTCCTCACGCAAGAATGATTAAATGCAAAACAGTATTTACATTTTTAATCTAATATTTCAACACCATACTTTTTTAATTCGACTAATAGCAAAGATGTTCATTTTTTATCCACTACCACTTTTCTGTAACAGTTGGGCAAATCTATTGGTAATGAGCAGGGATACATCGATGAAGCGATCCACACAGTTCGTCATGCAGGTCTCTGTTTTGGAGTCCAGCTTATTTCCTGGCTTATCCATGCACTTTTCCCAACAGAAATCGTTGAATTCGTGGATCTAAAAGAAAGAAAAATACATTTACGAGCTTTCAGGTCATCAGGATTGATTATCCTAATAAATGAAGAGGACATTAACTGTGTGTGATAATAATCCTATATAATATAATGATGCAACCATACATCAATAACATAAAAATGGTCAGAAACCCTTGTACATTACTGACCTGCGCGTTAAATTGTGCCTTTTGTTTTTCTACCATTAGAAATTCTTGCAATTCGCTCTCGTTTGCCTTTCCCACGGGAACACTAGAAAAGTCGAAGTCAGTCATGATTATTTGTTAATTGTAAAATATTTTCGAATTTGACAGAACTAAGGCGACAAATCTGGAAGAGAAATTTTTTAAAGTGAGGTTATCAAATGTTACCATAATACCATATAAATAAAATAAATTTATCATAGAAAATTATATACATGCGGCATTATGATAAGACGTTGGTTAGTGCAGTGGGTATAATTCTAGGAATAACGCAAAAAGGTTAGGAACTGAAAAGCAATCTTAGGTAGTTACAACAAGTCATTTATTTTGATAATCGTGGGGTTAGTCTTAAACTAGAGTTAATCTTAATTAGACACACAAATTCAGTAAAACTAGATAGGCAAGTACTTAAATCTACTTGTAAAGTCTTTGTACTTAAAATTAACTAATTACTTCGTTAAATCTACATAAAAGGTTGTATTATTAAAATTAGAGGCTCACTGCCTTATTTGTACGAAAAAGTTGTTTCTTAAAGTTAGAGATTCACTTGGCTGACAGGGTGGAAGAATTATCATGAGAGGCAGAGGCACTTCCCTTTACTGATGGATGTCCAGGGTCCAGTGGCTGCTTTGTATGCAGAGTCCTCGTGTTCGCACTAGGTATCCAAGTACCTCCAGATCGGGAGTAGGTACAAACGCGGCGATAATCAGAGGCCGGGGTGGTCTCCGGGGTTTGATCTCCGAAGGGTGAAGATCGGTAACTTTCTGGGCAGAATCGGGGGTTCACTCGCGGTGCAGAGCCTGAGCGACTCTGCCGTAGATCTCCGAAGGGCGGAGGTCGGACTTCTTTCTGTCAGAGGACCTGGGCGGCCTCTCCAAGGAGCGAGACTAGGAACCTTCCTGGGCGGAAGACTAACACTCACTGTCCTTTCGTCCGAGAGTCCTGTCGCCTGTCTACCTGTAGGGATCTTTTTATTACCCGTATTTTTTTGTAGGGCGTCTCATTTACTTTGAGGTTTTTATTGATGTCCAATAGTAATTAAGGTTGGTCTATTTTACGATGTAGTACTTTACAATCGTTTCCGGCTTGACCAACAATAGGCTCGGCTAGCCTTTGTGCTAATTTATTTTATGGCCGGTCTAGTCTGGGAATTATTATTACCTGAAATGCACATTTTAGAAACTAAGTATGGCTGTGAATTTGGTCATTTTGATACGACGGTGCGTCGGGCAGTAGGTATTATTCTAGGAATAACGCAAAAAGGGAGGAACAGAAATGCGACCTTAGGTAGTTACAAGTAATTTATTTTGATAGTCGTGGGGTTAGTCTTAAAACTAGAGTAAAACTTAATTAGACATAATAAATTTAATAAAACTAGATACGCAATTACTTAATTCTACTGTTAAAGTTTTTGTACTTAAAATTAGAGGTTCACTGGCTTAGGTAATTACTTAATTCTAATGTTAAAGTCTTTGTAGTTGAAATTAGAGGTTCACTGGCTGACATTGTGGGAGGAATTATGATTAGAGTCAGGCACTTCCCTTTTTGGTGATGGATGTCCAGGGTCCAGTGGCTGCGTTGTATGTAGAGTCCTCGCGTTCGCACTACGTATTCGTGTATCTCCGGATCGGGAGTAGGTGCAACGCGGCGATAATCAGAGGCATGGGCGGTCTCCGATGTTGATCTCCGAAGGGCGAAGATCAGCTACTTCCTTCTGGGATGGAAGCGTAGAATTCTCTCGTCGTCAGAGGACCTGGGCGGCCTCTCCAAGGAGCGAGAATAGGAACCTTCCTGGGCGGAAGGTTTCACTTGGCTGTGTGTCCTGGGCGGACTACTGCAACCGACTCTCCGTCCTGGGTGGACTCTTGCAATCGACTGTCTCCTAGAGCCCACTGTCCTTCTGTCTACCTGTAGCTATTATCTTTTATTGACGTCCCATAAAATCACAAAGGAATTGCGGAATTTCCCAAAATAGCAGTTAAGATTATATTATTTTAGTTACGATTTTTCTAACAATAGGCTCGGCTAGCCTTTGTACTAAATTCATTTTATGGCCGGTCTAATCTGGGAATTCCTATTATTTAAAATGCACATTTTAAATCTAAATATTTCGGTGAATTCGGTCAATTTGATATAGCCTTTTGTAATCACCTAAAATAATTGACCGAATTCACCGAAATATTTAGATTTAAAATGTGCATTTTAAATAATAGGAATTCCCAGATTAGACCGGCCATAAAATAAATTTAGTACAAAGGCTAGCCGAGCCTATTGTTAGGAATAATCTTAACTGCTATTTTGGGAAAACCCGCAATTCCGTTGGAATTTTATGAGACGGCAATAAACACCTCAAAGGAATTGAGCCGAACGACGGAACAAAAGGCCGCTGAACAATGCGGATTAAAAGATAATACCTACAGGTAGACAGGTAGACAGAAGGACAGTGGGCTCTAGGAGACAGTCGATTGCCAGAGTCCACCGAGGAAGGACAGTCGCGTGCAGTCTTCCACCAAGGAAGCACGAGTCGTTGTAAGAGTCCGCCCAGGACGGAGAGTCGATTGTCAGAGTCCGCCCAGGACGGACAGTCGCGTGCAGTCTTCCACCAAGGAAGCACGAGTCGTTGTAAGAGTCCGCCCAGGACGGAGAGTCGATTGTCAGAGTCCGCCCAGGACGGACAGTCGCGTGCAGTCTTCCACCAAGGAAGCACGAGTCGTTGTAAGAGTCCGCCCAGGACGGAGAGTCGGGTGCAGTCTTCCGCGCAGGAAGCAAAGTCGCGTGTAGTCTTCCGCCAAGGAAGCACGAGTCGTGGTAAGAGTCCGCCCAGGACGGACAGTCGATTGTGAGAGTCCGCCCAGGACGGAGAGTCGCGTGCAGTCTTCCACCGGGGAAGCAAAAGTCGATTGTCAGAGTCCGCCCAGGACGGAGAGTCGCGTGCAGTCTTCCATCGAGGAAGCAAAAAAGTCGGTTGCAGTAGTCCGCCCAGGACAGACGAGTCGGTTGCAGTAGTCCGCCCAGGACACACAGCCAAGTGAAACCTTCCGCCCAGGAAGGTTCCAATTCTCGCCCCTTGGAGAGGCCGCCCAGGTCCTCTGACGACGAGAGAATTCTACGCTTCCATCCCAGAAGGAAGCAGCTGATCTTCGCCCTTCGGAGATCAACATCGGAGACCGCCCAGGCCTCTGATTATCGCCGCGTTGCACCTACTCCCGATCCGGAGGTACACGAATACGTAGTGCGAACGCGAGGACTCTACATACAACGCAGCCACTGGACTCTGGACATCCATCACCTAAAAGGGAAGTGCCTGACTATAATGATAATTCCTCCCACATTGCCTAAGCCAGTGAACCTCTAATTTTAAGTACAAAGACTTTAACAGTAGAATTAAGTAATTACCTAAGTCAGTGAACCTCTAATTTTAAGTACAAAGACTTTAACAGTAGAATTAAGTAATTCGGTATCTAGTTTTATTAAATTTATTATGTCTAATTAAGTTTTACTCTAGATTTAAGACTAATCCCACGTATATAAAAATAAATTACTTGTAACTACCTAAGATCGCATTTCTATTCCTCTCTTTTTGCGTTATTCCTAGAATAATACCAACTGCCCGACGCACCGTCATATCAAATTATTTAAGGCTATATCAATTTCTTATAGGTTTTACAAAAGGATATATCAATTATAATAGGAACGTCACATTTTACCCATAGATGGTATATCTATGCCCATAGACTATTGAGCAATTTGTATCTATTCTGCGTGCGTCATTCTTCTGTGGTTATTTCCTATCGACGTTTCGGCTTGACATTTTCGTTGTTCTGTCACCTTAATTTTGATCAATAATGGATGACTTCGGGGATAATTTCGACCAGCCTGAAGTAGACCCGGCGGCAGATTTCTTGGCCAGGCAACAAAACCAACTTGAGGGTCTGGAAGATGAGCTCGGAGATGCGATCCCAAGTGCTACTCCTATTATCAAAGATGAACCAATGTCCGTTCCAGGTATGTGGGCGTAAACTAAAATATTACACTCCTTTATCCTATTTAATTTAATAAATTAATGATGCATGTAAAACAATGAATTTATAAAACTCAATATCCATTCTTCTTAGTCTAGCTTTTACTGTCTGAAATGTTTATAGTTCTATCGACATGGGCTGTCATGAATCTTTGATACTACTGTATTAAATTTGCTGCTTACCAATCTCTCGACAGCTTTTATGATATGACAATTGAACTTACTTTTACTGTCTCTGAATGAGGAAGTACGAGGGATGATCGGTTTCCGTAGGAATGCACAAGTAGATAAGAAATTTTATCTGTATTCCCTAATGTATTATGTTCATATCTGTACCCTCAAAAAAGAGTAGTAAAACATTTGTAAAAAATGGTCTTCTGTAAAATTATTTGGTATTTCTTCGATACTCAGACTCAGTAGAAAAATACATAATTTAAAAGAAAGAAATATACTGTTAGGTTCATAAAAATAAATAAAAAATAATTGCACATGCTGAGGTCCTAAAAAATGCACTTCTTTTTTTACTTTATTTATTATTACCAATTATTTTTATAACAGCATACCCTTTGAAATCTGTCTTCTCGTAGTGAAAAATGATAAATTGTGCAATTATTTTAAATTTCATTTTAGAAAGATATGGAAGATACTCCCAGTATCGCCCTGGTGAAAGACCACCATTCAGAATTGAAACGTTGCTTGAAATGGCTTTTAGCCGTGTTTGGTGACCAGATCTGAATAGCCAGGCATTTCCCCCCACCTTCCTCTTACCCTACCCAATACCTTCAGCCTCACAACATTCCCCAATTGGTAATGTCATAGTCTCACTGGCTCCAGACGGTTGGGAGCAGTTGGGACTCTTGTGAGGTATTCATATAAAATAAAAAAAAAAGAAAGTTACAATAACAAGTGTAATATTGTAATTTGCGGTACTTGCTGTCTATGGAAGATCTGGTTTGATGTGTTTTGTGTGTAATTGGAAGTATCTTGTTACAGTATATGACAGCCCTTCCCCCACTCCCATGATGAGATCAGACAAAGAAGAACCAGAAAAAATTAAGGCATGGAGAGAGGAACAAAAAATTCGTATTGAAGAAAAGGGTGAGGAATAAGACTATAATAAAACTCAATTAGTAACTTTTTACCTGATATCCACTACTAACTGTTAACAATATTAATCATTTTCTTTTTAAAATAATGCTAAATATTTCCAGTTGGGTCTGGTCTCATAATTGAAAAAAATAAGTAAATAAAAAAAACATTTGCTTGTGCGGAAATATAAAAAAATGCATTAAATAATTAAAAATATATATTAAATAACAGGTCACTTTGTTTTTAATCCACTTTTATTTTTTTTATTTGTAGAAGCCCTTGAAAAAAAAAATCAGTAAAAAATAATAATAGCCATATACTAAATAACCAAAAAAAATTAACGTATAGTCCCATTTTAGACCTATTTCCGTTCCCCTCCAACTCTCCCTCTCCTCAAACAAGCCACCACCGTAATTGACGTTCTGTTACCTTCTTTATCTTTCATGGTTTTTTCCCATCGTACATGTAATTAGGTATTTGGTATTGTAGGTTTTTATTTTTATTTTTATTGTTATATTATTGTCTCCCTCTTAATATTGTTTCTCTCTTTCCCCATTTTCACCCTATATATACTGCACACTCTTGTTATTTAATTAGTATGTTCTATGTCCTGAATACGATTCGGCAGAATCGAAACTAGTCGACAAATAAAAAAAAATAAAAGTGGATTAAAAACAAAGTGACTTATTTAATACATCATGTCAATCCACAATGTGTTTACTTATTCTAAAAAAAAAAAATTAAAAATATACTTTGTATACACGACTTTTATTGAAATATATAAATATTTCTACATGTTTCGACAGCAATGCTGTCATCCTCAGGAATATATGAATACTTTGAAGAAATTATAAATAAATGCACTTAATTTTTTACTTCCTTGGGAAGAGTTGACTCCGCCATGTTTAATTTTTTATGTCATTAGGCAATAGTTGCATACAAAGTTGCAGCTGTAAATTTTAAATAGGTTGTTAGGTTCTTAGTTTGGGTTTTTTTAATAAAGAAAATGCCCAAACGAAGAAGCTATATTTTTAAATCCATTTTATGCAGTCAGCATTTACGACAAATGTCATCATATTGCCAACATTAAAGATGGCGTCAATTCTCCTTCAATATTTAAAAATCATTTTGTTTTTCCACATATGCAAATGTTTTATTTTTATTTTTACAAATCTAAGTGTTTTTCTTTTTAAAAAATTATTACTTTTTCAACTGAGTCTCAAATGGAAATATTTACCAAAATAATTTATAAATGAGTAAGGAACTCCAGTGAAAAATATTATTGCAAAAAATATTCATATAGATCAGGAAATGCTGATTTTGAATATATATAAGTATTATTATATATAATTATGCATAGATTTATAAATTGTTATTTAAAAGTGAATAAAAACCATCTCTTAAAAACGCCCTATTTGGTTGGAACCGTTGCTTTCTCGGCATCTGACGTGACAGAGATTTGCGTGTATTCTGGTGTTGCATTCATAATATTTGTATTGAAATATTTATTTGTCAATTTTGTTTTGTATTTTTTTAGTTTTGTTGAAATTTAAACATAATTTGGGTGGATATTAAGCTCTATATTTGTTATTCAATATAAAAATAAATTTTAAAAACATTGTTAATAACATAAATATTGTTATTATTCTTTGAGTTAAAGCTTCTAAATAGGTATATAATTTTATTACCTGTGTTTTGTTATGATTTATTATGAATGTATTATATAATTATGCACAGTAAAGTTAATTCTTGTTTTGTCATAACCTCTAAAATGAGGTTCAGCATATTAGAAAGACGGAAAAAATGAATGAAAGTGCAGCCTTGGTTGCATTTTTTGCACTTTAGTACACTGCAAAAACAATAACGAGATGCTGGTATTTTGCAATGTTTCCTATTAAAAGCAGTAATTTTTTGTTTAATCTAACAGCAACAAGACATAGATTTAATGTATTTTAACAGTCAGTTTTAAAAATGAAAACTTTGACAATGAAAAGTAGCTTTAAAAATTGTGGTATTTAAGTTAGAACGCTAATATTGATTAAAAAAATGGTATGGAGTTCCATATTCTGCTCCATTCTCCAACTATGTATGGACTCTGCTCCAAATTCTTGAAATGTCAATTTAGTCAATTTATATTATGCTCGTTTTTTAGATGCCGAAGAAGAGCTGAAGAAGGAAGAGATGAGAATATCCGCCAAGAAAGAGCTGGAAGACTGGTACAATAGTCACGAGGAGCAGATCAGTAAAACTAAGGCCGCCAACAGGTTCGTCCAATACGATAGTCTTACAGTAGTGGTTGTTTTTATATTTCTTATTTCTAATGGCAAGCTCTGTGGTCAGTCCTAGGGTTGTTGCTTCAACAGCCAAGTACTTCTCCAATGTCCTCTTCTCATTCCCATTTCTGCCTCTCAACATTTCCCAATTGAGATGCCTTTAGCCTGGTGCACACCTACAGTTATTTAATGCCCGACACTGCAATTACTCTGCAGGATATACGAATCGTGGAGTCGCAAAACCCGCTTTAGAATTTTTTTTAAATTTAGATCGCTATATCCCGAAAAACTATTTAGTACACCCTGAGTATAAAAATAGTATATACTTTATGCCAATTTTATAGAAAGTATAAAAACAGTTATACTTCTTCTTTTTTTTTTTCGTGTAATCATCTAGCCTTCTGACCCACATAATGTTGCCATATTTTGACTCATCAGTTTTTAAATTACAATATTAATATGTTAAATTTTTCATTATTTCAAAACCTTTGTAATATGTATAATATCTGTGTTATAGAGAGTAAAATAATGTGAAACTGTTTTTTTTAAAACCGTTTAGGTTCCGAAAGAGTTGTAAGCAATAAATCCGTGTGAATTAATTCCAATAAAGTACAATTCATTTGATAATTCCAAAAAAAAAACTTTTAAAATAGCTCCCCGCAACACTTTACCAAACTGCTATACCCGCTGTAAACCGTTGCAAAGAAATGCTTGCGTGTTAAATGCTATCACGCTAGACGCTTTCACCCGAAATATCATTGCTATGATGAGATGCTTTTGAAAAATCAAACGTCGTCCGCAATACGCCATAACCCCTTTTGCAAAGAAATGCTTCACGGAAAATGTATTTTTTTCTAAATTATTACATTATTTTTAAACAGTTCTGATCAACCGTTTATTTTGAGAAACCGAAAGGTTTCAGCTAAACCACCCACCTTTTCTTTTTTTTTATAGTAACTCACTCCACACAGGAGGCCCTGAGGGATATAATTTCCCTCAGGGTCTATCATCTTTGGGGATGCTGTGTGGAGGGTCTTTTAGATGATAGGAAGGAGCGAACTTGGGTCTTGAAGAGACCCATGTTGTACGATGAAGGAAACACAGAGGCCGGCAGATCATTCCACAGCCGAGCTGTTGAACACAAGAACGAGTCGTAGAAGTGACCCATGCTCATGTGACAAATGTCAACCGTGTGCAAACGTTGGGCGTGCGTTTGGGGTATTTCCCGACTACACACCGATGGCGAAGGGATCAATGACTAGTTCCTCAGAGCATCTTCCATTAAAATACTGGTAGAAGGACAGCATTCCCACCTGACATCTGTACTATATACTAATTGTCATACTTTAATGCAATAAGAAATTATCTATTAATTTATACAACATAATGCATATATCCATTTATTACTTTGTTCAGTGTTTATTTCATAGTTGTGTCTCTTCACCCGTTTACTAATAATGCGTTCCTAATTTTTTCATGCTTACTAGAGAGGCCGCCAAGTAAGTATATGCTTGTTGTAAATTATAAAACCTATTTATTCATGTGATGATAGCGGGTTGAGTAGTCGCGGAGTTTCCAGGAAGACATGGCATGATCAAGTGAATCAAATATTCAAAGCTCTCTGGACATTTATTTTTTCATCCTAAAAGTTTAAATTATAAAAGTTTTTGATTTTGTTGAAAAAAATCAATGTGACTGCATGCCGCTGCTGGTCTGTGGTATAACTTTATGTTTATGTTCATTCACAGTGTTGAAACTGGAAATAAAAGTTCTTTTGCTCAGTGGATTTAGTCAAAACTGAAGCAATGACAAAAATATGCATTTGAGTGAAAGTCAAAGCCTGAACAAGGTTTTGGTAGAGTCCATGATTTTAGAAATTCTAAATGATTATCTTCGAGGTTTAACACGTTCATTGCTGACACCGCGCGTCACGCGTTGACAGTAATTTGACCGGCATGCGCGCAACGCGCCTCGCGCCGTCTGTTCCATTTCCGGTCTAAAACAAACAATACTCCTTTAGTTCGCCATAATAAATAAAAATTACACATTCCTCTTTCTCGTTTTCTTTCTGAAAAAAAAAAACAGTAAATTATGATGTCTATACAATATTATGCTCATGTAAACACTCCTTTAGTTCGCTCGACCTTTCAGTCAAATGTTCTCAGCATGGCATTAATATGTACGAATTTTAGTTAGCAATGAATGTGTTAATTTCATAAAGCCTGACAAAAATCATTTAGACTAGTACCAAAAATTTCAAAGCCCTGGCTTGAGTTAAAAAGTCTCAACATTCTGGGTAGTGGAGAATGGTACCCATTATTAGTACAGTGTTACATGAATCTTCTCAATTTCAATTTATTTAGCATGCATTTTATAACTTTGTTTTAGTAATAACAACATTTACTAAAACAAAGTTATAAAATGCATGCTAAAATTCTCACTTTTCATAAATACTGGTGAACAATTGGTATGTCGGTCATTATCCTCTTCAAAGTTATTACATCTGAAAAAACTTGATATTATGTGATGTTGTGCATCTTGTGCTACAACGTAACAAAACTAATAATCTTGCCTTTTTATTTATTTTTGTGTTTCATTTGAGATTTGTTAATATTGTCTTCGGTAATTACAAAAATATTACAATGAGGTTCGTAAGCTTCAATAAGTTATTCCTATAAAAATTGAAAATTAAAAAATAAAACAATAATGTCCCTTTATTACTGCAATCCTGCAAAACAACCCGTCTAACACTGCATTGTTTCCATTAAAGGAATGCCGAGAAGCAGTTTGTCGCCGAAAGCGACGAGATGGAGCCAGGAACGGAATGGGAGAGAATCGCCAAACTCTGCGACTTCAACCCCAAGTCCACCAAATCCAGCAAAGACGTCTCCCGGATGCGCTCTATCATTCTGCAGCTCAAACAGACCAACCTTGTCACTCCCAAGAAGGCATAAACCACCGGCGCACTTGGCACTATCTCATTCCTTAAACATTTACAGCTTCTAGCTAGCAAAGTCTGAATAATTATGAATGTTCGATTATGTACCGTTATAAGTTTACGTTCGGTTTGACTTTATTATCTTTGTATTATTATATATTATGTTTTTTTTATAAATACGCAAGCGTGTTTATCGCATTGCGATATATTATGTATGGTATAATACAGAAGTAAACTATCAAATAACAGACTGTTATTAATAAAAAATATATAACAAAAACCTAAATAAAAGTTATTTATTTTAAAGAATAGACTTGCTTTGACATACCATTTCAATGGCTGGAGGCAAAGGTCACATGATACCCATTTTGGCACCAGCCTAGTTCACTGCCGTACAAATTTGTTTTGCTCTATTTTTACTGAGGTAAGCAAATTGTAAAACATTTATAAAAGAGTCAAACTAAATACTCCAAATATTCAGTTTTTGTTTGTAAACAAGCCGAACCTTTTGAATTATTTGGTGTTTTAGTGCGATTGGCAACACACCCAGCTTTATGTATTATTTGCTCTCTCTGACACCCCCAGACCTATTTCTTCCCAAAAACACCATTCACGTATTGCTGTGCAAAATCTATCAAAACCATTTTTAGAGTGGTGCTTAAATATCGCCCTGGCGAAAGACCGCCACTCAAACCTAAATATCCAGTTTTTGTAAACAAGCCGAACCTTTTGAATTATTTGCTGTTTTACTGCGATTGGCAACACACCCAGCTTTATGTATTATTTGCTCTCTGACACCCCCAGACATATTTCTTCCCAAAAACACCATTCACGTATTGCTGTGCAAAATCTATCAAAACTATTTTTAGAGTGATGCTTAAATATCGCCCTGGTGAAAGACCGCCACTCAAACCTAAAATGCTGCTTGAGATGGCTTTAGCAGCGTTTGGTAACCAGAACTGTATAGCCAGGTATTTCCCAACCTTCCTCTTCCCAACATTCCCCAATGGGGGATAACATAACCCGACTGGCTCCGGACAGTCAGGAGCATTTGGGACTCTTTCAAGTTTTATAATCTTGTAGAATTTTATATTATTCCGACTCAAAAATCTTCAAAATTGGTGCGCCAGTCAAGAGCCAGCGGTGCAAATTGCAGTATCGCATTTACGCAACAACCACTCCACTCTTTACACCATGCAAGGGTGGATGCAGTCATGGAAGCAGTATTGAAAGAAGAACAATGCGTAATATCAGTGTGTTGACTTTTGTAAAAGAAACTTGTTAAAATGCACTTTGTAGATACGTAGCACCTTTTCAATTTATTAAACCATCAACTTCTAAAACTACACAAGCCAGAATATTGTCCTATTTTTTATAATTATAATAAATAATATGGTAGATCGGGTAATCCACCATTCACTGAGTCCCGGAATAAAAATTTAAATACATAAACTCAAAATAATGAATACTCGTCGCAAAGTGTCAGTTTAAAATTATAATCTAATTTAAAATAAACCGTAGAAAAACTACTTTTGTAAATATCAACACAATAATACGTTGTGTTACAAAGTTGTTTACATTATGGTCCAAGTCAGCTGCTTCAGATTTGTTGCATTGGGAACTGCAATGTCACCTGTAAAAGATAATGATCGAATGATAGTCCCACGGTTTTACACGGCTTTATTTCCACTTTAATAATGTTATATAAATAATACTTATACATAATGACAATGTTTGAATTCCATTGCGGAGTCTAGTAGTATTATTAATAATTTAAATACATTTTAATAATAATATTTGAAATTAATTAGAATATTTAATAACACGTCTCAATGCTGCCACATCTTCAATATTTCTAGAAATTCTATATAAATATAGGTTCGGAATATAAGTTAACTTACAAATTATTATGATGTAGTTTCAATGTCAATTTGACCTACAGTGAAACTCTTAGATGGCTTCCATAAATGATGTCACAGAGTTTTTGTGAAATTTTACACCCCCTCCACTATATCACAAGGTTCTGCATAATATATAGAAATATTGGAACAAATACAAAAAAAAATTCTCAGGTATTTTTATTTATATGTGAGAATACACAACGAGTATCTGCAATTTATGCATCATGAAGATTTTCCCTCTGAGACACGCTACCAAAGTCTCCAGTTAAAGAGGAGTTGATCCCTTACAGTACAAAAAACAGTGTACAAAATTATCCATAATTTGATAGAAAATTCATACCTCCTAGAGTGCTATAAGTTATTTGAATCAAACAATTACTGCCAGAGGCAGCACCACGATTTTCTATGCACACAACACGGCAAAACAGAAGTGTTGGCTCAGCACAGCATGACACGGGGTACGGTTCTGCTAAATAACATCTCTCTTGATGTCTTCAACACAAACCTTAAAGATTTCAAGAGACATGCAAATATGTCACTTAATTTATGCCATTCTGATTAACTTTTTTGTTACTTTATCGAAGGAAGCAATCACTTTGTGGCTTGACATTATAATTTAAATAAAAAATGTTTTTGTTTTAAGCCACTTTATTTTTATACATATTTATGCATTCGACCGGTTTCGGTTGGACTCAACCTTCTTCAGGAATGTACACATATAAAGTAAAATTAAAATACAGAGTTATCATAAAGAGACAGAGAAAGTGAGGAAAAGAGACAGCACGATAGGGTAGAACAGGACAGAAGCATCACAGAGGGGGGGGTAGTGCGGTAGATAAAGAGGTAGGGGGAGGGGAGGGGAAGAAAGGGAACATCCTTAAAATCGGACTTTGGGTTAAATCTAATTGTTTATTTAAAATTTGGCATATATTATTTTTATTTGATTTTGATATTTCTAATGCTTCTAAGTTATTAAGGCGCAAGCCTATACTATTTTTATGTATTAATTGTACTCCTGTGACTAGACGTTTAGTCACCAAACTTCGCCGTATTTCAACAAATAAATATATCTATAATGATCTACAATCTAATAATAATAATAACTTAACTCCCAAATGGCGCAGAATTTTGTATATTAGTGAATTTTCTTCCTTGTGCACATCAAAACTCCCATCAGAAATAAAACCAGCTTTTTATACCAATAATAATTTAGGCAAACTTTTAATTAATTGTAAAGACAAAGAAGATACATTAAGCCATTCTGGCATCTATAAACTTAATTGTAACGATTGCCCGGCAATTTATATAGGTAAAACCGCGAGAAACGTAAACATTAGAGTCAAAGAACATATTAGATGCTTAACAAGTATAGGTTTTTCAGAATTCGCCGAACATTTAATTAATACTAACCATAATTTTGATAAAAGTACAGGAGTACAATTAATACATAAAAATAGTATAGGCTTGCGCCTTAATAACTTAGAAGCATTAGAAATATCAAAATCAAATAAAAATAATATATGCCAAATTTTAAATAAACAATTAGATTTAACCCAAAGTCCGATTTTAAGGATGTTCCCTTTCTTCCCCTCCCCTCCCCCTACCTCTCTATCTACCGCACTACCCCCCCTCTGTGATGCTCTGTCCTGTTCTACCCTATCGTGCTGTCTCTTTTCCTCACTTTCTCTGTCTCCATTATGATATCTCTGTATTTTAATTTTATTTTATATGTGTACATTCCTGAAGAAGGTTGAGTCTAACCGAAACCGGTTGAATGCATAAATATGTATAAAAATAAAGTGGCTTAAAACAAAAACATTTTTTATTTAAATTTTTTGTTACTGTTCAGGTGTATAGTAAATGAATGCATCTGTTTTGCACAAAAAAAAAAACTAGAAAATAATACACACACACACAGACTCTGTCACGATTCCATTGACCCCCTCCCACTCCTAAACCTGTGACATCATTTATGAAAGCCGCCTTATAAGGTTTTCCAAGGGACCGGAAAAAAAATTAGGTGAGATAAATTGGGTAATTTTTTCATTTCTGTTTTCAAGGGACCGAAAAACAACTTTTTAAGGATGAAAACTTCATGTGGGAACCTTATAAGTGCGCTTCACTGTAATTATATAATTAACGGGTTATTTTACCTCATTCAATAGTATTATTATTCATTGCCATAAATACAACAAAAAATATATATATTTCTTAGATATACATTAATAGTACTTAGTACACACATACTTAGATATAATATTAAGTATGATTTTGGCTAAATGTCTATACATAATATAGGGTGATAATTGCTGAGTATTGATTATATACTAAGATATATATAATTAATACCAATAAGATACTACAAATAACATTCTCGACTAGCAGTACGGGTAAATTAGTCCCAAAATGCATCAAATAAATAACATAATTGCTACATTCATCTCTTCGCAGTAGAAATGAAAATCTGCAGAGTCCGCCCTTATATCACCAGAGCAATACTATCAGAACAGTATCTTCCACTCTGGAAAGTACCACAAATGTGACTTTAAGCTCTTTAATTGTAGTTCAATAAAAAAAAACTATCATTAATGAAATAAATTAGAGTATTCATGAGCAAACCAATTATCAACACAAATATTATGATAATGTTATTACTCAATACCATTATTAATCTTCTAGTTAAAGTTTCTAAAAAGGTACATAATGTTATTACTCATGTTTAGTTATGGTTTACTATGAACAGAATATACAATTATGTACGATAGAGCTCATCCTTGTTTTGACATTTGACATTCTAACCTCAAAACTAATCAAAACCGACCGGTCATAGATTTAGAGCGTTTTGACGGGCTTTGACAAATTGAAAATTATTAACTATGAAAACTTTGAAAAAAAAACGAAATATACTGGTATTTAAGTTAGAACGTCATTACTGATAAAAATAATTGTACTCGAGTTCCTTATTATTTAGAGCAAAATTTTATAAAATTTTTAGTTTTATATATTTACTGACGGTGGTAGAAAAAAACACAAAGTTTATTTATTCATATTGCGTATTTATTATTTTTGTGTTTACTGTATAGAACTATATTTTATTAAATCTTTTATTTCTGTTGTTACTTAAAAAAATACGGGTTGAAATCCCGGCTTGCGCAAACTAATTAAATTTATTTACGTGGTATTATTTCAATTCGCGGCACGTTCCAGAGTGGAAGATACTGTCAGTATTGCCCCGGTGAATGACCACCATTCAGAATTGAAACGTTGCTTAAAATGGCTGTATTTATTAGAACCTAAATCTATACAAAATTTGTTTACTGTGCCTCTATGGATATCCTGTGTTAACCTTCTCACAGTTATCCAGATGTTAATAGAATTACGGGTGCATGCGGCACTTTTTGTGACATTCATGAAAATGAAAACACATAATGCGCATTGCACGGGGGCACAGTTTATTTACAGACACATGTATGCGTGAAGCGGTGAAAGGGTGACGAGCTAGTTTACAAATATTTTTTATTTTATCATTAACTTATTTAATAATATTTGCATAATAATCAGAAATAATATAAATAAACTAAAATAGTTGCAGAACGTAATAACATAATTTAATTTGACTTACTTCAAATATAACAAAAACTACTTTTTTGCTTTCTAATCAGAAGAATGTGTGAGTTATTCAATGAAAATCAAATTTTGACGGATTCTGACATATTCTTTTATACATGCAGTACTTTTAAGAGAAAATTGAAAGCAGTTTTCACACAAAAATATTAAACAAACTTCAACGAACAGTGCTTACACATTGTGTACTTTTTTATTATTTCTTTGTATAAGACTATTTTTAATTTAATCATTATTTTTTTCCCTTTACATTCTTGTAAATATTATTTGTAAAGTTTATTTACCTTCTGTTACTTTTTTAGACATTGTGCACTTTTTCAAATTCTTTCTGTGTAACACAATCTTAAATTCCTTAACCTGTCTAAATATTATTTTGAATGTTTATTTATCTGTATCATATTTATCAGTGAGAAATAGCTAGGATGCAGGCGACTTATCCAGATATTGTATATTTTTTTAATATTTTATACTGTCTGTATCTGTATTTTCTCCTTAAATAATTTTTTTTTTAAAACTTGAAATCGGCAGCCACATCACTCAATACGCCGTGTCATGGCCATCCCATCCATTGCAAGACTACAAACTAAATTATAGGTATGGTGTAGATTTTGCTTTAAACCAGAGCGTCACCAGAGATTCCTTGAAGTTAAGTTTCGCTTTTCTGTGGTGCGTATGTGGGAAAGGCAAGTTTCGAATTTGGTCTTGCGTATTTTTGTTTTAAGTTTTTTTGAGAATAGCAACGGAGGGTTAAAGCAAAGGTCCAGGAGATTCTTTTATGTTCCTTCCTGAACATAGACTTATTGACAGTTGAGTTATTAGTTCCCTTGCTTCAATATTAGTGTTTTCTAAAACGGAGATGACATTCTTTATTTATAAGTGATTTTTCTTTCAGTAAACTTCAGACACCTTCGATTGCGTTAACTTTTCTCTGGTACCGTCTATTTAAATTTTGATGTCTTTAAGTTTGCATTTTCTGTTTTCTTACAATTTTGTTTTGTTCTATTTGTAACTGCAAGCAGTTAGCTAGATTGTATTATCGTAATTTTAGGTGTGAAGCAATCCGTTTTAGAGCACTGAGACGTTAGGCTCTGTAGTGTGAAAATAATATTTTTATTGCAATAATCACTTTTGAATTATCCGGAGTTTTTCCCTCGACCAAGATTACGGGTGTACTGGACGCTCATACCAATGATAATTGGCCGGCTTCCTCTCCGGAGACCTAGGGTAAGGATTATTAAAATGAAACAGTGACTACGAAAGTTATCAGACAACCGGCTGGTTGAATCAGTAGTATCTATATTTAAAGTAATAGGGGAACAAAGGAACATTTTTATAACATGAGTCATAGGGCCGAAAATTAATTGCTCCGGTTCCACGGGTACATGACACGTGCATACGGTGATAAGGAGTTCATCAAAGATGTGAGATGAGATAAACATAAATTCCTTAATCATTTCAATAAGGTATGTCATTTTGGGTAATACAACCCTGCTGTCCGATACAACAGTCCTAAACGATTTAACAATAAGTTAAGCATAGATACAAATGTTACTGTAGTATTTCGATTACTTGTTTATCTTTTAAGAACATTTGTAACGTTAACTTAATTCTCATATATAAATGTACATATATATATATACAAGGTTTGTTCAAAAGAAAAGGTGAATTTCGAATTTTTTCGAAAAGTATTTATTTATTCATCAATATCCATTTTCTCCCCTTCAAAGTAATCCCCCTCAGATATAATGCACTTATGCCAGCGCTTCTTCCAATCCTCGAAGCACTTCTAGAATGCTCTTTTCGGTATGGCCATCAGCTCGTTCTTCGATTCTGACTTTATCTCATCAATTGTGGCAAAACACTTTCCTTTCATTGGTCTCTTCAGTTTCGGGAATAGGAAAAAGTCTCAGGAAGCCAAATCTGGTGAATACGGTGTTGTTTTTGGCCAAATAATCACGAACAAGCATTGATGTGTGAGCTGGTGCATTATCGTGATGCAAAATCCATGATTTGTTTTTCCACAATTCCGATCGTTTGAGCCGTTATTGCTTCACGCAAACGTTGCATAACTTCCTTGTAGTATTCCTTATTAACCGTACGACCTGTTGGCAAGAACACATGATGCACCACGCCATTGTAATCGAAGAAAACAGTGAGCAAAACCTTCACATTTGATCGAACTTGGCATGCTTTTTTCGGTCTTGGCTCTTCTGGCCGCTTCCATTGGGATGATTGGGCCTTGATTTCGACATCATAACCATATACCCACGTTTCATCACCAGTTATGACCCTTTTGAGCAAATCTGGATCGTCGTTGACGTCATTCAACAACTCCTGAGCGATACTAATGCGACGTTGCTTTTGCTCAAAATTTAGCAATTTCGGAACAAACTTTTGCTGCCACACGTTTCATGCCCAAAACATCCGAGAAAATTGCATGGCATGAGCCGATTGATATGCCAACATCCTCTGCAACTTCCCTAATAGTGATTCGACGATTTTCAAAAACCATTTTCTTCACTGTTTCGATGTTTTCTTCGTTTGTTGACGTGGTTGCAACTCCAGGACGCTCATCGTCATTAACATCTTCTCGGCCTTCTGTAAAGCGCTTGTACCACTTATAAACACTTTTTTGAGACAAAGTAGACTCGCCAAATGCCACAGTCAACATTTTAAGTGCGTTGGAGCACTTTATTCCATTTTTAACGCAAAATTTAATACATATTCTTTGATCCATTTTTTTCAAAAGTAAAAAATCGAAGAACACACAAAAACGTGACTAACCTTTCCAGTTGTCAAAAACAAACCACTAATCCAAAATGGCTGATAATGCTAACATATGATAAACATATGTGTACCAACATAACAAAATAAAAATCGATAATCGAATGTACACAGCCCGCGAAAATTCAAAATTCACCTTTTCTTTTGAACAAACCTCGTACATTTTTTTTTTGTTAATTTGTAGGAAAACTTAGCCTAAATAAAACTGCACAATAAAGGCCCCAATATGGGTACAGCATCCAGTGATGCTGGAATAACTCATTATTATTGTAAAATTATTTATTTTAAATGAATACATAAATAAGCAATATAAATAATCTCATTTTATTGATTTTTACAATAACAAAGACACATTCCTGCGATGTTGTGAATTATTGGACAAAACCAAAAAAGTGCAAGGACAAAATTTAGTTACCTTATTATAGGTATGAAACAATCGATATGGGTTGTTAGGAATCAGGACACCCTAAACACATAACGAGTCCATATTACGCTTGTTCTGCTTTGTGAAAATGTTTTATTAAATGAAAGTTAATCTTGAATAATTTCATATTTATAAATGCCAATTAGTCTTCACATCAACTCAATCGCATATCATTTAAATGTATGGATGTTGGTGAACACGGCAGGAATGTATACGCACAGGAGTTTGTTTCGGTATTTGTACCAATGAAATTGACACGCTTGGTGTGTAAGTGTGGAAAGGGGCAGTTACTTTCACGTAAGCATGAGCGTACAGTGGTTATGGTTATAAAACAGACAACAGTGGATTCTGGTAAATTCCACAGTAAAAATGGAACACAGCATCTTCTCTCTGTATTATATGATCTGAGGTCCTTACCAGATAATGTGTTTATATATTTATAAAAATTGTATATATCTAGCATGTTTTTACATTGCCCATCGGGTATGTCGGCGTTCAACGGATACAAATTTTGCGTATCCAATGGGCAATCTCGGCACACTAGAGGTTAAGCAGAGGTGAATTTGTATCAAAGATATGAAAGAGTTTTTGGTGTGCTAAATACTGATTCGCAGAAATGTGGTGTCATTGTTAATAGGTTTGGTAAGTTTATTTATAAAAGTACATGTCACCTGTGAACTTGGTATCCTTCAATGAGAAAATGGCTATTTTCTTGCATTTCGCAATCACCGTCATAAAGGAACGGTCCGTTACTGGGCAGCGGGTTACATTTATTTCTGTAATCGTATGTACACACTTTCCCTTCACCATGTTTTTTATCCCTTTATCTGTTATCTGAAAAGTAAAAAATAAATAAAACATATATATAATATTCATTACGATTAGGATTAAATTGTTAAATAATATCAACAATTCTCAGTGAAAATGTCAAATGGATGAATAAACAAAAAATAAAAAGTAACGGTCGCGACTGGGATTCGAACCCAGATCCTCCAGTCTAACCAGGACTCTACCAATTGAGCTATCAAAATCTAGTTACTTTCTAAGTTTGAAAATGACTGAACTCCAAAACAGCTGTCACAATAACACTAAAATACTTGCAGAACTTAATGAAAACATTATTGAATTTAATTTACTTTAAATTTAAAAAATAAATAATAAAAAATAGAGTACTTTCGGTCATTTTTATCAATCTCACACTTCCCTTTGAGAATTACTGACATCAATTTATTTATTACTTTACAGAATAGAAATGCCACCGGAGACCAAAATGCCATCTACATTTTTTAACTCCAAATAAGCTCAGGAATCCTGGATACAGTTTATCGGGTACGTGCTGATACACCCTGTATAATACAGGCACGACTGTTGAAAGAGATGTGTTTTGATTTTAAATACTGTTTGGTTTCTAAAACAAGATAATTAAAACTATTTAAAAAAAAAATTAATACTGTGTCTTCCATAAATGGTCACAGGTTTATGGGGGAGGGTGCAGTGGAATTGAGACAGAGTCTATGTGTGCGTAAGTGGGGGGGGGGGAGTTAAAATTTCACGAAAACCGTGTGACATCATTTGTGGAAGCCACCTAGCGGGCCAAGTCTCTATCTTTTGCGTCAGCTAAAGCAAGTTAAATCGTCCATGAACAATGCATTTCGACAGTTTTCAAAAACGCAGCAGTTAGCATTGCGAATTTGTCTCGTAATGTAAATGCAAAATTAATTTTTTAGCGTGATACGAACGTCAAACTATCAAAATGTGTTATTTATGGCTGATTTAACTTACGTTAGCTAACGCAAAAGATACAGACTTGCCCCCTGGGGTGGTATTTAAGATTTTTAGACCCGCAGGCTGAACCTGTGGTTGGGCCCTACGGGAGTCTGGGGTCATAACCCCCAGTAAAATGAGTTTCAGAGCAATTTTCTGACTAAAAACCTAAAAAGAAACATTTCGAGTTTATTACTAAATTGTAAAAAAATTTACTATACTGTATTTAGAAGTTGATGAATTAATGATATAAAAATTATAAAAATCTATTATTTTCGTGGGTAAGTTCCATTTGTTTACGACGGGATGACATTTGCATGCAATACAAAACATGGCATTGGTTCAGAAGCATTATAAGTTGGCGGAGTTAGAAATGATTTAACTATTTGGTTGATATTATTGACTTTACTATGAAACAGTACGAAAATTTGTTTATTTAGCAGTGCTTATTTTATTTAGTATGCACAAAAATTGCATATTATTCTCTATGGTTAAAAAGGCTTTTATGTAGTGATATAAAATTTTGTTTTAAAAAAAAAAAAATTTTTATCATAGTCTATTCAAAATTTAAATGTTTAAACAATTTGTGGTGTGGGCTCCTTTGTGGTACGGGCCCATGGCCTGCAGACTTGATAGCCTGCGTGTGAATGCGGTCCTGAAGCCACCCAAAGCCAAACTCCAAGCGGAGGATATTCTTGTATATAGTTTGCAGAGGTAGTGCTATATAATTTATTTATTTATTTGTAAGAAACAAACAGCTTTTAATACAAATATATACATAGAAGAAGTTTAACAAAGGGAAAGCCAAAAAAAAGTTTCTTGTGCTAACAGCAGTTAAGTACAGATGTTTTATTTATGAAGCTAATAAGATAAAGAAAAAAACAAAATAAGAAGGAAGGGGGAGAGGTAGAGGAAGATAAGATCGGGATAGGAAATGCTCTCGATAGGTTTTATACTCGTGCATTAATTTGTGGTTGTATGTATTACTTCGGTTCGATATTTTGAAAGGGTATTGTGAACAATGTCGATATTGTGCATTATATTGCGCACAGATATGGGGAATTAGAGAATTTATCCTAAGATTGGCCCTGCATGCGGGCAAATAAAAAAAAAATAGGTTTCTCGGGTTGGTCTAGATGGTATATATGTTTATAAAGTTAATAAACTCTGGCGAGTCCGGCTATTATTCAAAATTTTAAATAACAAGATTTGTTCAAAAATTAAACGTCGCGTTTGAAGCGTGATGAAGTTATGGAATTTTAAGAATTCGGTATTATTTGCAAAGTGTAAATTAAATCAATAATTTATATGCCTAAAGAATTTTACGTTGAATGCTTTAATACTAATAATACCTCCCATAAATGGGAAAGATACAAAGAATAATAGACAAAAGGTAAAATTTAGAAGAATTAATTTATGTATATTTGATGTTTTCTAGAGGGCTATGAAGGGGGACTCCATCCAAGCAGCCGCGGCATTGATAATAGTATTCTTGGCTAGACATTATTTGCCTAATAGGCTCCTCATGCGATGGCGGAGAAATGCTCTGAAAGAGTGCACTCACACCTCCAGAAAAATTTCTACATCACTGCATTATTATTCAAAATGCAGAAAAAAATCAAAGAAAATTTTAACATTTCATCAATTTTTAAATTTACATACTTTTAGAGCACATGACAGCAATGGTGTCATCCTCAGGAATACATGAATACTAAAAATAATTTAAGTATAGACAAATGATAAAAATTAGAACAATAATTTAAGAATATACAAATTACAAACATAAACAAAAATTAATTAAAGTGGGTAAGTAATTAATCAAAAATGCTAATAAAAAAATAATTATAAAACATTGAATAACAAATTTATATTAGATATTAAAAAATAAATTATTATTATTATTAATATTAATATAAATTTAAGAGAGAGCTATTTAAAAAAAATATTTGATTATTTATTAAATTTAATTCTTTATTAATACTTTTTCTTATTTCTAAAATTTCAAATTTATCTAATTGTAAACCGGTTGTATTTGTATGTAAAATTTTTAAATCTTTATTTATATCGAACAAATGATTGGTTTCTAAAATGTGATTTGCAAATTCAGAATAGTTGTTATTATTTAAACACCTTAGGTGTTCCTTAACTCTAATACTGACATTTCTAGAAGTCTTTCCTATCTAAAAATAGTCACAATCATTACAAATCAATTTATATACCCCCGACTTATTCAAAATATTATCTTTATCTTTGTTATTTAAAATATAAAAGCTGGTTGGATAGTTTTTAATTAATAAATTTGAGGTATTATTATTTAAAAACAATTTTTTCACCACTGTTTACTAACATCAGTTATTTGTGGATATACATAAGATTTAATATTTTTTTCCGAAATTTTTTGTTTAATATATTATTTATTAATTTAGTACTATAACCGTTTTTTATTGCAATCTGTTTAATTATATTTAATTCTTTGTTAAAATTATTATTTGGTAGAGGTACATTAACTAATCTACTAAGCATGGAATGAAAAAATGATAATTTATGAGCAAAAGGATGATTAGAAGTATTACGTATAACAATGTCTGTATAAGTATCTTTACATTATTAAGACAGCATTGCTGTCGAAACATGCAGAGATATTTATTTATTTTTATAAAAGTGGTGTAAACAAAGTACAATTTTAATTATTTAATTAATAATGACGCCACAAAGTTATCAATTGTTCGAAGAAATTATAATAAAAAATTTGCTGTGTTTACACCACTTTTATATTTAATTAATAATGAAGCCACAAAGTTACTAATAGTTTAAAGAAATTTTATTTCTATCTAGTTTATAAATTATTGTTAACTACAACTTTTTACATAATTTACTTATTTGTTATTTGTGTGGGACGCCTTGCCGCCTACCTTTTTACTAATGTTAAATGTTGTGTGTATTATAATTTGTGTTATGTATTGATAAGAATAAATATAAATTGACCGGAACCAGCAAATAAAGATTTGAAATTGCATGACTGGTCCGGCCCCACTAGCCAAACATTTAGTGCAAACTTTGTTCAAACCCTATGACATATTGTACAAGTGACTCGGCGCTCGGCGTAGCGCCTGGATGGCATTAATATAGAGGCCAAAAAGGCGAATTCGGCAGTCAGCCAGCGACGCTTCAACCGACACCACCTCTACTTCCCCGACCGCTCTACTTCAAACGAACCTGCCTATTCTTTCTACCCTGACCACCGCTGACCCTTGGACCACCCCCCGGACTACCAACTCACTGGACTCAAATCACCACAGACAAGGCACGGACGAGCAGCACTCGAGCTTTGCACAGAAGTGTGTTTTGTGCAAAGAGATTTTGTACAATTATCGTTATTTCGCAAGGTTTACAACTCGTCGTCGTTCCTCCTTGTAAAGGGAACGACAAGTCATGTCTCCCTCCCCTCCAGCCCTCTTCGCAGATCGGGATCAACCGCCCTCTACAGTCATTTGTGTGCCACACGTCTGACACATTATTAATGTTAATGTTGACCTTGTGGATATTGTATTATTTATTTTTTCTGTTCCTGTGTATTTTTAGCTTTGGTGCAGTTTTTTCTTTTTCTTTTAAGTGTAACTTAACTTTTGTTGTAGCTTTTCAAGTGTAACTTAACTTTTTTCAAGTGTAATTTAACTTTTGTGCATGTTTTCTATTTTATTTTTTTCTTATGTGATTTAAAAATGATGTATCTATATGTGAAAGCCCTCTGGGCGTTTAAATGGTAAAATAAAAATAATATATCATGTTCTAAGGTTTTCAAAGCCATAATAATTCTACGGATAAAGTAAAATGCAGAAATTCAGCAATCTACGGTAGCAGATTGGACTGCGGAAGCACCCAAATGATTGGACTTTGATATTATTATAATCATCTTACATTGGAGCCAGATATTGTTAAAGCTGTCAAACTTAAGTTGGAGAATCTGCCCATGGAGACGTCAGTGATGTTGGGACAGTCAGCCAAATCGAGAGTGTGTATTCTTGGACAGCTGACAGTCAGAATTTCAATGACTTTATCATCGAATAAAGCGTTATTTTTCATTATTAAATACTCTAGTTCGGGTATTTTAGGAAATAGCCTAGTGAAACCTGTAAGAAATATGTCTTCATTTTACAAATATAAAATAGTAATATATGCCTACAGCAAAATATTATGCGATAACTTCATACAAAACCAGTTAACATTTAAAATCAAATGTTATTATTGAGATCTGGTTAATATTATGTATTTCTACGCGTGATAACCGTTGCGCACTTCAAAGTGTAGTGCAAAACTAATAAGGAACTCCAGTCCAATTTTTTTTATTAATAATGACGATCAAACATAAATACCAGAATATTTCGTTTTTTTTTTACAATAAGGAACTCCAGTACAATTTTTTCTATCAATAGTGACATTCAAATTCAAATTCAAATACCAGTATATTTCGTTTTTTTTTCTAAAGATAGTTTTCAGAGATAAAATAACATTCAAAGTTTCAATTTTTCAGAGCCTGCCAAAACGCTCCAAATCTATGGCTGGTCGGTTTTGAGGTTAGAATGTGAAATTTCGAAACAAGGATGAGCTTTACCGAACATAATTTGTATATTCTATTCATAGTAAACTATATAAGTAATAACATTACGTACCTTTTGAGAAACTTTAACTCGAAGAATAATAATAGTATTGAGCATTAACATTATCAAAATATCCATATTGACAATTGGTTTGGTCATGAATACTCTAATTTCTATTATTAATAACAGTTTTTTTTTATATTGAAGAACAATTACAGAGCTTATAGTCGCCCAAATTAAGTTTAAATTTCACCAAAGCTAAAAAAATACACATTTAAAATACAAAACAAAATCGAAAAATAAAAATCTCCTCAGTAATCCAGAAACAGAATATACACGTGACGTCAGATGTTCCAAATACAATGGTACTAATATAACAAGGTGTTTTGATGAGATGATTATTTATTCAGTTTTAAATAACGATTTATAAATTCTACATATAATTAATTACATATAATAAAAGTTATATATTCAGAATCGGCGTTTGCTAATCTATACGAAATATATTTTTAAAGTCATAATATTTTTCACTGGAGTTCCTTAGTTCCTCATTTTTCCTTAAATGACTTTGAAAGAAAAATGACTGTCACATTCATAATGATTTAGAGTTCTACATAGTGTAAAAATTACTACCATGCTCGGAGAAAAATAACAGAATAACTTGCCTTCAGAAGTAACTCCTTTATATTGTTGCATTTGAAGTTTTTTAATTCTTTTGCACACTCCTATAGCGTCGAGCATGTCGTCACTCACAACGCATTCCGCAAAGGTTATCTCTTCTACGTAGGGATGGATCAGACTCTTCAAGAGATCCATATCTTCCAGCAAATTGGACCTACGACCAGCTAATTTGAGGAGTATATCTTTGAGTTGGATCGGCAGATATTCCAAATCAAATTTGAAACTCAGTAGATTCTTTGATAATTCATTAACACACCTTAAATAAACAAATTATGTCACTTATAGATATTTAACCCTTTGAGGCACAAGATTTGAAACAAAAAAATGCTTGTGTTGAACAGAATTTCTAAAACTTCAAAAAGTACATATGTACCATCTATTGGCTGATATAGTAAGCCGTTGGAGTGGGTGGGACATAATTTAAGCCGCTGTGTTTCAAGTGGTTTTAATTTTTAGAAGTGGTATAAATTACATCCCACCATGCAGCAAAAGATAAAAAAGGTGGGTTATTTTTGATACCACTATGCTTCAAGGGGTTAATCATCAACAAAACGGAAGGGGAATGTCTCATTCAGTAAGATAAAAAAATCTCAATTTTGTTGTTTTAATTTACTGCTCATTAGCAGCCTAGCTCGGCGGGTTATTTTAACAGTTTCTTAAAGCATTCAACCCCGCAGAATGATGCGAAGAAATGTAAGTGTCTGTAAAAGTGAAAAATCAATAGAAAAATATTATTTCTAAATTTATTTACTCACAAATTCAGCAAAGAACTAACAGTCACATATTCTTTAGCCATCGCGTAAACTAAAATGATTTTTGGCAGTGTCTTATACCAGCCGTGACTTGTTTATCGAATATATGTTTGAAGCTTCAATATAAAATTGACTTTCCTTCAAATAATATCTTGTTCTATTCCATAGATATACCACTCTCCTTTCTATTCCATCAATATCGTCGTCTCCATAGATATGTTGGTTGTCTCCATAGATATAACACGGTGTTTTGATGAGCTGATTTTTTTCTACACTTTTAAAGAACTTGATATAGCCTTTTGTAATCACCTAAAATAATTGACCGAATTCACCGAAATATTTAGATTTAAAATGTGCATTTTAAATAATAGGAATTCCCAGATTAGACCGGCCATAAAATAAATTTAGTACAAAGGCTAGCCGAGCCTATTGTTAGGAAAAATCGTAACTAAAATAATATAATCTTAACTGCTATTTTGGGAAAGCCCGCAATTCCGTTGGAATTTTATGAGACGGCAATAAACACCTAGGAGACAGTCGATTGCCAGAGTCCGCCCAGGACGGAGAGTCGATTGCCAGAGTCCGCCCAGGACGGAGAGTCGAGTGAAAGCTTCCACCGAGGAAGCAGGAGTCGCGTGTAGTCTTCCGCCGAGGAAGCACGAGTCATTTGCAAGAGTCCGCCCAGGACGGAGAGTCGGTTGCAGTAGTCCGCCCAGGACACACAGCCAAGTGAAACATTCCGCCCAGGAAGGTTCCTATTCTCGCTCCTTGGAGAGGCCGCCCAGGTCCTCTACGCTCTACGAATTCTACGCTTCCATCCCAGAAGGAAGTAACTGATCTTCGCCCTTCGGAGATCAACATCGGAGACCGCCCAGGCCTCTGATTATCGCCGCGTTGCACCTACTCCCGATCCGGAGGTACACGAATACGTAGTGCGAACGCGAGGACTCTACATACAACGCAGCCACTGGACCCTGGACATCCATCAATCACCAAAAAGGGAAGTGCCTCTGACTCTAATGATAATTCCTCCCACAACATAAGCCAGTGAACCCCTAATTTTAAGTACAAAGACTTTAACAGTAGAACTAAGTAATTGCCTAAGCCAGTGAACCTCTAATTTTAAGTACAAAGACTTTAACAGTAGAATTAAGTAATTGCGTATCTAGTTTTATTAAATTTATTATATCTAATTAAGTTTTACTCTAGTTTTAAGACTAACCCCACGACTATCAAAATAAATTACTTGTAACTACCTAAGATCGTATTTCTATTCCTCCCTTTTTGCGTTATTCCTAGAATAATACCAACTGCCCGACGCACCGTCATATCAAATTGTTTACAAATTCTAGGTATAATAATTATTTAATAATAAAAGTTATGTATTCAGAATCGGCGTTTGCTGATCTGTACGAATATATATATACTTTAAAGCAATACATATATATATTTTAAAGCAATTACATTTTTCAATGGAGTTCCTCATTGTGTTACTTAAGTGGCTTCCACATGAGCGGGCGGCCCAATATTTTAAAAGGCATTGCATCGATAGATTCGACCATCCGGTCGTCCTTTCCTAAAGTTGGTAGGCTTGATTTTAGGAAAGGATGACCGGGTGGTCGAACCTTCCGAAACTATTGCGTTTGAGTATTGGGCCGCCCACTCATGTGGAAGGCGAAATAATATTATAGTATGTTATGATTTATGATGGATTTAGATGTCATAACATAATGTTTTGGCTTTGGCCGTTGACGGATAAAAATTTTCAAATCGAGAGATTACCCTAATATCACTGATATGTATATGATCATCACTGTTGGGTCGTCTGTGGCCTCTTTCGTGTAACTTAAAAACTACATTCCCGGATTTTGGAATTTCCCCCAAGCTGCCCGTGCTAAAAAAAATGTTTTGTATCTCATGCGACCTCTATATGATGGCCGTTGATGGGCCATTAGTTGGCCAGTGGTCGGAAAACTTTTTCGCCAAAGAGCCAAATATGTACATTACAACGATTAAAAAAAATTTGAGAGCCAAATCTGTTTATTAATTAAGTACACCTTTTTTATAATTTTAGACCTACGGGTACACCGAATAAAACGTGATTTCGTACTTAATAATGATTTTATTTATTGATAAATAATAGTATAAAAGTAAGGTATCCATAATTTTAAATCAAGACAATGACTGACAAACACTTAATGCGAACAATGTTCTTGCATCTCCTTGGAAAGTTAGAGTATGTCAGATTTGTGTATTGTTGTTTTTAATTTGAGGAACGATTCCGGGTTCTCATCAATAAGACGATTTCTCAGTTTACTCTTGATAAAATTCATGCTTGAAAAAGATTGTTCGCATGAATATATAGAACCAAAAATGAAAAGAAGAGCAAACGAGAGTTTTTTCAGCTGACCATAAGAATCATACTATTCCAGGGGTTGAACATGATTATGTCTTCCTTCTCCAGGTCTTTCAAAGCAGACCAAAGGTCGCTCTACTCTTTTTAAATTCCTCAAACCTGCTGAGAAATAATTCCCTCATATTTAAAATGGTTGTTTTGAAATAGTGTTTGTCAATGGAGGAAATATTTTCTTGGCGATGCTTCAGCAAGCTCGGAAAATGAAACAAATTGATGACAAAAATACCTATTGGATGTGCAGCTGAATGGAGAATAAGACAACTTTATTCTTCAGGAAGGTACCTTTGAAAGGCGCCCGCGATTTACAGACACGATAAGCTACGACTACTGTAGACAAGACTGTTGCGCCCGCTCGTGGATTTTTGTGCCAGAGCCGCACTTAAGGGGCCAAAGAGCCGCATGCCGCTCGGGAGCCGCACTTTGCCGACCACAGAGCTGGCCGAGGCGATTATCGGCGAGCCACTACACCAGAGGTTCCCAAACTTTTTTGTCCCGTAGGCCACTTGCCGATTTTTTCTGTTTTGTATAGACCCCCTGCTTTAGTAATATTGATTTTTTTTGCAAATTGATTAATAATAAATTTGTTTTTGAACCAGACACTCACTTTGATAGGGTTTACTATAGAGTGGAAATCTTTAAAATAAAATATATATTAGGTTTTATAGTTATGCATTTATTAATTAAAACGAAACAAAATGCAAATATAACATTTGTACATAAAATAAAAACACAAAAAATCAATGATTTTAATGGGAGGGGTCCTGGTGCTTCGATATCAAAATTTAAATATTCGGTTTCAATTTAGTCAGGTTTAACCGTAAAGCTCCTTGGTGAGTGATTTCCAATCTGTTTCTTTTTTTGTAAGGAGATTGGCAACCGCGCTGAAACCCCTTTCCATGAGGTATGACGATGGAAAAGCTATCAAAAACTTTCTCGCGATAGTCCATACTGCAGGATATGTAACAGGTATATATTTCTGAATCCAGAATTGCTGATATTCCTTTCTAAATTGCACCTTAAGTTCTTCGTTGTCAAAGTATAGGATTATTATCCATGGTGGTATTTCCATAGTCAACACATCTTCAAACCTAATTTAGAAATCTGCGTGAAGGACATTTAAATGTTGAACGCAAGCTGAAACCTCATCATCCTGACTGTTTATCTGTGTCAAATTGGGAAACTGGGAAAATTCGCGCCGACCAATATTTTGCTTCATTAGCTTCATTCTGGCAAGAATAGCTGCAATGATGAACTTTGATTTTATTAAATTTAGACTGTCACCTTGTAACTAAACGTTAACTTCGTTAAATTAAGCAAACAGATCTGTTAAATAAGAAATGCCTGTTTTGCATTTGATTAATTTTTCTTTTAAAATTGGATCTTAACCATTCAAAAACTCTAAAACAGTCTCGAAAAAACTCTAAAAAGTGAAAAAAATCTTACCAAACAGCTTACTTTAGTGTGAAGGAGTAATTGATGAAAGTTCTCGTCATTTTCTTCACACAACTGCGCAAATAACCTAGTATAATAACGCCTTGCTCCGAATTTTGTTTACTGCGCTTATGACTATTTGAAGAGATTGATGCAATTTGTCACTAAGATTTTTCCCGACCGATAAATAACGATAGTGAATTGCAAATACCCCGGGTACATTTTGTTTTAAATTGCTAATAAAACCACGATATCACCCAAACATGGCAGGGGCTCCATCTGCTGCCGCTAATATTATATTCGATAAAGGGATCGCTTTTTCCATGAAAAAATCTCACAAAACATTAAATATTGATTCCCCTTTAGCATCTGTACTTAAAGTCCTCGCGAAGAGCAGTTCGTCATAGATTTCTTGGTCCATAACGAAACGAACATATGACAATAGTAGTTCTTCATTACCAGGTAAAGTTGACTCGTCTAGTTGAATGGAGAAATGGATCGTTTGAAGATAATTACACAAGAGGCTTTCAACATCATAACTCATTTCATCGAAACGTCTTTGAACTGTGTTGTTGGTCAAAGGAATTCTTTTGAGTATATCATAAGCAGGTTTGTGTAGAACAGTTTTTAAGACCTCTTCAATGGCTGGCGAAACAATCTGTTCCCCGATAGTATGCGGCTTTCCTGATTTTGCTATTAGTAGCGAGATATTGTAAGATGACCGCAAACCATCATCCTCTCTTATGGAAGTCGAAGCGAACATACAATCCAACGTGGGTCTCCTCCGCAGTTTTTTCTGTAATTATTATTATTTTTTTAATATTTCGTATTTCAATACGTTATCATAGCATAGATACAACTACGATACACTCCATAGTTATCTAATTATAATTTTGAAAATATTGATTAACAAGTGTTCTTCTCAAAATTCGGAAAACAAATGAACAATGTTTGTCTCTGTCCTCTGATATTCGTATTTATAATTGACGAATTAAAGAAGTTCATGCCAGCACGGTTGGTTCAAGCCTGCGTCATTCTTGCAAAGCACTGGTACAAGTCTGGACAAGCGTTGTTATTGCGCTTATGTACGCAATACGGCCGCGGCGTTGCTAGTTGCAACTGGTAGCAAATATGCAAGTTTTTACAAGTTGGCCCATCGTGTAGTGGGCATAGTGGCGTATGATGGCGGATGATGGCGTATGATGGCCCGTGATGGCAATTGTGATGGCGCGGGATGGCCTTGTTTTCGGTTTTTCGTACACACATCAAAGGATGGTGATAGTGACGTCCACTACACGACACGTGGCGAACTGTTCAGTGTCCGCTTGAACGTGATCTGGAGGTGACGTCCTAGTTAGTAATATTTACGTAGCTTAGAGACATTTTTCAACGTAATTGCAGTAGTTTGGACATGTGATGAAACTATAAAATTCATCGAATCATTCCTTTGATGAATACATATGAAATCCCAAATACAAAAATAAACGCCAAATAGGTATTTTTGTAAATTGTGACTCTCCGAATAATGTACTTAAAATAAGTAAATAAGTATTTTTATATAAATATGTCTGCATTTATACCCTATTTGTATTGGGGTAGAGATATTGGAAGAGAGGAAAAACATAACAATAACAACAGATTATAAAAAAATATTACATTTCCTGAATATCTGAAATTAATTTTATGATATTAGGTAGCATATAATGTCATAAAATTACATTTACATATAATTTGTTTTTAAGGGTGAGTGGAATAATTTATTATTCCGAAATAATGCTAATATTATTACGCAATACGATAAACATGATGACGCAAGGAGAAAAATATGAATTATATATATTAATTGATAAACTAAAGTTCTTAAAAACTTAAGACAAGATTTTTGTGCATAGCGCAAAGGGTAACAATTATTATTTTTATAAACAACAATTATTAATCTAAAACACTCATCCAAATTGAAAAAAACCTTCCGAGCAAAGATAAATGTCGCCGGCAGGACTCGAACCCGCAACCTTCTAATGTCCGGTTAGATGCTCTACCATTTAATAATTACTGTTTTTATTATATTTTCACCTGTAAACAACCAACTTTATTTGTATGAGAGAGGCTTGTAACGGCTAAATCCCTCAAATAGATGGCGTCGAGACAAATTATGTCTATATATATTATATATATTTTTTAATTTACATAGGTTTAGCATTCATCAAAATCAAATTAGAAATATAATCTTTTTCTGACCGAATATCCTTAAAAAATCCTTTGAACGTTTTTCTTCAACATGCAGTCATAAAAATTTCAATAAAAAACAAATGTTGGGTGCAGTTTGAGTTTTTTATGAACACTTCATGTTTTTTTAAATGCGGCTTAAAAAAGTTTCGTTAATTTAAAAAAAAAAAACTCACTCGCAGATGATGGCAATTATTTTTCTCCAGTTTTTAAAAGTATTTTGAGATTTTTAAACCTCCATTTAATTCAGAAAGGCCGGTTTTTATATTCAATTAATTATTTGGCCGTAAGATGCTGCTAATGTTCCATGCGGTATGAATTCGAACTAGAGTGTTTTTTTAAATACGACAGATGTCGATAATTAATTTTTTCAATGAAACGCCAAATTTGTTCGAAAATGGTTTATCTATGGGCATATCTATCATCTATGCTACTGTCAGTTCGTGTAATTTGCTTTGCTTGATTTATCAGTATATTTTTTCCGATATCTCCCGACTTGCGATGAAAGTATCGTTTAGTACTTATGTGTACAAATTCTATAAAGAAAACTCCAAATAAGATATTTTCATGCTTTCCTAGGGACAAGAATTTCAACTTATTATTATTATTATATCATCATTCAACATGTAATAAATAATTTATGTAACCTACAAGACTATTCATTAGTTTCTTTTAAATATCTCATTCAGTAATTAACCATGATTATTAATAATTTATAGATTGAAACGGTATTACATTATTTGTATACAGTTTGTAAGGTGGACACAATAGTGATGAAATCTTTAAGAATGGCCAAAATTCTATAGAAAATAGTATGACAGAGAGGTTAGGTTATTCAGTCTCCTGCTAAAATGTTTTGTTTTGATTTAATTTAAAATAAATGTCGGCGACATTTATCTTTTCTCGGAAGGTTTTTTCAATTTGGATGAGTGTTTCAGGCTAATAATTATTGTTTATAAAAATAATTGTTACCACAAAAATCTTGTCTTAAAAACTTTAGTTTATCAATTAATAAAAACTATTTCAGTTAACGAAGAAGCAAAATCACGCATTCATTTAAAGTATCAGGTTTCTGTGTGGCTTTTATGTTATTTTTTATTTACGAAAAAAAACCAAACCAAAAATTTAAAAACCTATTTTATGTCTAATTAAAACATTGTATTATATATAAAGTGGGTTTTAGATTCTTAGTTTTTTAATAATAATAAAAGCTAACAAGAAAAAGACGTGCTTATATGCATATTTACTTCACGATGTTTACTTTCAAAGGTTATTAATATGAGGGCTGTGATCCTATTAGAAATAGCACACAAAATAAGAGAATACATAACAGTTACATAGTGATACATAAGAAAACTTATTATAATAATATGTTATAATTTCGCTCAGTACACATAACCTAAAAAAACCTGTTCGATTTATGACGAAGTACCATCGGAGGGGACGCATAGATATTAGGCCTGAACCTAATATATTCATAACTAGGCCTGAACCTAATATATTCATAACAGGTATACGTATTATAATACCGCTATACATCGGATATATCGATACTGGCTCCATAGATATTAGCGTTCTAACCGATCCGGCCGTTACGAATATGTAAGCGATATTTATTGAATACGTGATTTCTGATATTCAGTATCGGTATATCGTTTATCAATATTTAACACTTGCGTTATTGACCTATCTCGATATATTCGATACAAGTATCATCTCCAGTTAGGACTGTGTCATACCTGTTCTTTTGCGATATTACCCATACTTGATATATTCGTTTGCCGGTATTACGTTATTTTCACCGTTCCCAAATATTAGGTACGCCTACTAAATGTTTACATTGGGGGGGGGGGGGGGTTCGTGGGGATTTTTTTTAATAGTTCATTTTTTCTATACATTTTACAGTAAGTAGTGTACCCATAGATATACCGTGTACCTAATGAGAGTTACATGATACTTTTTTTTTAATTTGTAATTTATGACATTTTACAAAAACATAAGGCAAAAACTCCCGATAAACTACTTTTTAGTAGTTTGTCTAACGGGGGCTTGTTATTCAAAACCTTATGGTAAATTTATACCTAAGGTTAAGTATCTACATAAAAAAAAACATGTAAGAATTATATAGAATATTAATACTTAAATATATTTTTAAAAACAAAAAACAAATGTCAACACTAAATCATACAAAAAATAATATTTTCCAATTATCCAATACAGAAAGTTCCTTTCAGCTAACAAAGTTTTCAACATATAAAATTTAATAACTGTTTAGTTTTAATAGATTTTTTTTTTTTATTTCAGCAGGTGACGTCTTTAAACACCTAGAAATCAACTGATCTTAAGTTCTTTGTCCATATTTGTTTGTACGCTTAGATAATACTATATGTTAATTAAAAATAAAACATAATTTCATTGAGACATTGTGTACATATTTCAATTGTTCGAATGTGTTACATAGCATGAAGTTATGATTTATGATGGATGTATTGATCCAAATATAATGATTTTGGTTTAATAAAATGTCCACGGGGATTACCAAAAAATTATCACCGTTGGATCATCTGTGGCCTCTGACAATAAAATACGAAACTGTCAAGAACTACGTCCAGAAATCGGGTTTTCCCCCACGCGGATACAGATCGACAAAGCCCGAGCTTTCCGGTATGACTGCTTCAGCATTTTTTGAATTCTTCTTTCCTCGATGACATTATAAAATAAAGAATTCAAATATTGTGTTCACGTAAAATACTTGTGATAGGTCATTTTTAGTGGCTTTATAATTATCGCAACGAAAATAAAGTTTTTAATCAAAGTAACCATTGAACCGTTTCACTGTAGGATTATGCAAAGAGGATAGACCGCCAAACAACTCGGTCTTGGCACATACTTCTTGCTTAATTCACATTCATGTATTGTCTTATACAGATTATTCTGTTATTCTGACTATTGACGTGGCCCAACTTAAGTATTTGGTTCATTTGATCGTGCTATGTCTTCCTCAGGCGTCATCGACTTTTTCTATAAATATACAAACACTTTTTCTCATTCATACATATTCTTCTGTTATTCTGACGCTTGACATGATCCGACTCAATTAATTGGTTCACTTGATCGTGCCATGTCTTTCTTGGGCGTCACCAACATTTTCTGCCATTCTCATTCATACATATTCTTTGTTTTTCTAACTCTCGATATGATCGGAATAAATTAATTGGTTCACTTGATCGTGCTATGTCATCCTTGGGCGTCACCGACTTCATCTACCATTCTCATTCATATATATTCTTCTCTTATTCTGACGCTTGACATGATCCGACTCAATTAATTGGTTCACTTGATCGTGCCATGTCATCCTCAGGAGTCACCGACTTCTCCTACCATTCACTTTCACGTTAAACATTAACACTCCAATTAAATGTAGTATAATGTCAGGAACTGAAAACGTGCTTTTTTCGGAATCAAAAGTAGTGCTCTAGAAGTGATTTTATATAAAAACGGTGTTGTATAACTCATCCATTTATTATTATTATTATAGATTAATCACCGAAAACAGGATTGTTTATTTTATCAAATCTCATAATTACTTTTAAATCGTCAATTTCTATATCATATCATATCGAGAGTTAGATCAACCAATAATATGTATGAATGAGAATGGCAGAAAATGTTGGTGACGCCCAAGGAAGACATGGCACGATCAAGTGAACCAATTAATTGAGTCGGATCATGTCAAGCGTCAGAATAACAAAAGAATATGTATGAATGAGAAAAAGTGTTTGTATATTTATAGAAAAAGTCTATGAAACCTGAGGAAGACATAGCACGATCAAATGAACCAAATACTTAAGTTGGGCCACGTCAATAGTCAGAATAACAGAATAATCTGTATAAGACAATACATGAATGTGAATTAAGCAAGAAGTATGTGCCACGACCGAGTGGTTTGGCGGTCTATCCTCTTTGCATAATCCTACAGTGAAACGGTTCAATGGTTACTTTGATTAAAAACTTTATTTTCGTTGCAAAAATTATAAAGCCACTAAAAATGACCTATCACAAGTATTATACGTGAACACAATATTTGAATTCTTTATTTGATAATGTCTAGAGGAAAGAAGAATTCAAAAAATGCTGAAGCAGTCATACCGGAAAGCTCGAGCTTTGTCGATCTGTATCCGCGTGGGGGAAAACCCGATTTCTGGACGTAGTTCTTGACAGTTTCGTATTTTATTGTCAGAGGCCACAGATGATCCAACGGTGATAATTTTTTGTTAATCCCCGTATCTGGGACATTTTATTAAACCAAAATCATTATATTTGGATCAATACATCCATCATAAATCATACCTTCATGCTATGTAACACACTCCAACAATTGATATATGTGCACAATGTCTCAATGAATTTTTGTTTTATTTTAAATTAACATATAGTATTATCTAAGCGTGATATTACGGGTGCTCGGGCAGTAGGTATTATTCGAGGAATAACGCAAAAAGGGAGGAATAGAAATGCGATCTTAGGTAGTTACAAGTAATTTATTTTTATATACGTGGGTTTAGTCTTAAAACTAGAGTAAAACTTAATTAGACAATTCAATAAAACTAGATACCGAATTACTTAATTCTACTGTTAAAGTCTTTGTACTTAAAATTAGAGGTTCACTGGTTTAGGTAATTACTTAATTCTACTGTTAAAGTCTTTGTACTTAAAATTAGAGGTTCACTGGCTTAGGCAATGTGGGAGGAATTATCATTAGAGTCAGGCACTTCCCTTTTTGGTGATGGATGTCCAGGATCCAGTGGCTGCGTTGTATGTAGAGTCCTCGCGTTCGCACTACGTATTCGTGTACCTCCGGATCGGGAGTAGGTGCGACGCGGCGATAATCAGAGGCATGGGCGGTCTCCGATGTTGATCTCCGAAGGGCGAAGATCAGTTACTTCCTTCTGGGATGGAAGCGTAGAATTCCCTCGTCGTCAGAGGACCTGGGCGGCCTCTCCAAGGAGCGAGAATAGGAACCTTCCTGGGCGGAAGGTTTCACTTGGCTGTGTGTCCTGGGCGGACTACTGCAACCGACTCTCCGTCCTGGGCGGACTCTGGCTTCCTCGGTGGAAGACTGCACCTCACTCGTGCTTCCTTGGTGGAAGTTTTCACTCGACTCTCCGTCCTGGGCGGACTCTGGCAATCGACTCCTCCTAGAGCCCACTGTCCTTCTGTCTCCTGTCTACCTGTAGGTATTATCTTTTATTGACGTCCCATAAAATCACAAAGGAATTGCGGAATTTCCCAAAATAGCAGTTAAGATTATATTATTTTAGTTACGATTTTTCCTAACAATAGCCTCGGCTAGCCTTTGTACTAAATTTATTTTATGGCCGGTCTAATCTGGGAATTCCTATTATTTAAAGTGCACATTTTAAATCTAAATATTTCGGTGAATTCGGTCAATTATTTTAGGTGATTACAAAAGGCTATATCAAGCGTACAAACAAATATGGACAAAGAACTTAATATCAGTTGATTTCTAGGTGTTTAAATATGTCCCCTGCTGAAATTTAAAAAAATCTATTAAAACTCAACAGTTATTAAATATCATATGTTGAAAACTTTGTTAGCTGAAAGGAACTTTCAGCTAACAAAATTATTTTATTATTATTATCTGATCTTTATTATTTATTTACTATTATTTACTTAGCCCATCATGTAGAGGGACCATAACAATTTTACAAGAATTAATTTTTTGTTAGCACTTCCGACAAATGTCATATTATACTAACAACATTAAAGATGGCGTCAATTTCCCTTACATATTTACGTATTTTGATTTACGTAAAGTAAAAAATAAAGTGAAATATTTTGAAAATCCGCATGTGCAATTATTTTTTTATTTATTTTTATGAATCTAACAGTATATTTTTTTTCTGAATTATGTTTTTTTTCTACTGAAGCGAAATTGTGTAATATTACCGTATTTTTAACAACGTTAAGCCCTGTAGAAAATTTCAAAGTGTTTTTAAAATTTTTACACAAAAATATATTTTTAAAGGAAAGCCTTATTCATCCTGATGGGTGTAGTGGATTTATATTGGGTACGAATTAGACTACATAGTTTTACAATATTATATTTCAACATATACATAATGTCATTTCAGGTTATATGTTAGGAAATCTCTAACAATCGTTTTACAGTACTAAAGACTTTTTTTAAATTTAACTAAATTTAAAAACAATATTTTTCACCTATACGTATGTAATTTTATATAAGTTATTATTTTAATAGTGTCATTTTCTTCAATGTAAAATATTTTTGGTAACTATGACTGTAATTCACAATATTTTGTTGTTTTGTTTTTACAGCTCCAAGAGGATTTAGAAAATTATATGGAAGTCCAAATGACAGGATGCAAAAAGAGATTAAAAAAAATGTGATCCCACATATTTTTGCCTGTCAAAAAAAGTTTTACCATGCCTAAGGCAAACTGGACAAAAAAGATTGCGTGCCGAGTTAATAAAAGACGCAATGATAATGGGGGAGCCCATGAGGAACGGAACATCGGACCCAGAGCCCTCAACATCTACAGCAGCTAATTTTATTTCGGAGCCCTCCACTTCAACAGCCATTCTCAACCTTCCAGAAGCTGCTGATAACAATTGTAAAATGGTTGATAAGGCGGTACAAGCAGATATTCGCTATCATGTTACCTACAGAAGCAAATCTACTTCAACCGTGCCAACAATGACAAACAAGACTTGTTCACCATTGAAATTCTCACCCACAAAGCCTGTTTCTGCCAAAAGTAGTTACTGTGGGCCTACTCGTAATAATAGATATTATGTCCACTAGTTCCAAGGACAATGATTCAGACTATACTCCCTCTGCAATAGACTCGGACAGTAACATTTTTGATGGCTCCGAGATTGATACTAGACTTGTAAATCTGACATCACATTTGCAGGACTCGAGTACTTCTTCTGCTTGGTTGCATACCAAAATTACTGAATATGCCTTCGTACGGAACAATGGCACCAATACGTTTCACTTGGACGTAACCGATGGCACTGTCTCCGTAACTCTCTCTGCAGGATCTACAAATTATAATTACTTTCATCATTATAAGGCACAATATTTATTTGTACTATTTCACAGACCTAAATATTATACTATACTGAAAGTCAGTTTCAAACATATTGTGGTTAGGTTTTACATCTGTGAAAAAAGTAAATACTTTGGATTTATTTAGCATAAGATATAAAAAGTATTACTTTAATAAAAATATAGTTTTAAAATTAAATATACATCATGAAACATTGCATACTCATCAAATAATGATTTACTTATCGTAAAACTTTAACGCCTTGCATTTCAGCACTAAAAAAATCAATTTGCGAAAAGAAAACTGCCACCATAATCGCGTCGATTTTTGGCAAATTATCTGACTGCCCTTTTAGAAAACCACTGTCTGTCATGATAGTATGTATTTAAAATATATATTATATACAAATAAATGGGTTCAGGATGCGTAACTAAATGATTATGGCCTTATCAAACTTATTCAAACCAGCAACTGTCAACAAAAACTACTTGACGTTGGACTCGTGAGCGCGTTGTGACGTCAAATTTCGCTAGCCAATCATGTCTCGTTATCGATATTTGAATTTTCATACAACTTTAAAAGTGAATTAATTAATTTAATAAATTTTTTGAGGTGTTTAAGTACGATATTCGAGTTGAGTTATTTTTTTTACATATATTAAATGCATTGAAAACACTATATTACATATACTGCATGTACCCTATACTCCTTGTCTCCGCTGAGCGAAGCATTCCGGAAATTTGAAATTTCGCTTTGGAAATTTCTTAACGATAAATAAAGTGAATATTTTGCACTATTTCATGTATTCAATTCATATATTCAAAATGTTGCCACAAAGTGAATTTACAGTTATAGAAGAAGTATATTTTTACTATATACAAACGGTGTTCATAATTATTGACTCACTTAAATGGACTTTGTTCCCAGTTGGGCAGTCAAAGCTTTCTTAGATTTTATTGTTTAATAATGTGCGTTTCAAATAAATAAATAAATTAAGTGAAAGACTGAATAAGAAAATATTAAATAAACACGTAATTTAAAAAAAGTAAAATAAATAAATTTGTAACTAAGAGAAAGTGTAAAGTAAAGAATGCACTAAGTAAGAGAGTTCCACCGAGACATTTGGGCCTAGGGAGCACTGATTTAGTTAGAATTTGGGGCACATGCTCTAATGATGAGAAGGAGGATAGAATTTAATTAGGCCGAATACATGGCAACCTAGAGCTAATGTGGGAGTGTAGGATAGACAGAACTAAACATACTAGTAGATATATAGAAGACTAAAGAATGAGTTGAGCGTTGGTTTTAATTTCTTGCTTCCTGCTTCGTTTTGTTTACTGCTTCTTCTTGTTTCAGTCTGTAGCTTCCAACATTTATGTTTTGGTTTTTCTTCTCGCCGCTTCTCGATTCTTCTCCCTGCTTCTCGTTTCCCGATGTTTCAAGCTACCCGTATCCGTTTTCCGTTTTCAACAAAAAAAATGACGATCTAAATTATATTATAAAACAACCATAAATTTTGACTTCGATCGTTTTTTCTTCTGGACGTTTTTGTTTACAACAAACTGTCAAATTCAAACATGAAGCTTAGCCCCAAATTCAGATGAACGTTGCTATAATTATTTTTATAAACAATAATTATTAGCCTGAAACACTCATCCAAATTGAAAAAAAAAAAAAAAAAACCTTTCCGAGCAAAGATAAATGTCGCCGACAGGACTCGAACCTGCACTATACTATAACCTGTTGCTATAATTGTTTAAAAATCAGCGTACGAAATTGATATAATTTGTTAAATGACCATAATAATGTCCCAGTTATTTCAATAGTGCGTTTGTAAACGGCTTCAAAGTTAGACAGGAGTTTCCTAGTTTGGAATTCAGCTAAACAGCGCCGGAATAGACAGTAAATAACATCCCTCGTTCCACTGTTTTTTGGTCTGTTCATTTGAAATCATATGACACATACCACTATTGAAAGTATGTGAAACGCAAATATATATGTATATATTCTACACATAGCGCTTATTGAGATGGCAGTGAAATAGCCCCTTATTAATATGATAGTTTTTGAAAAACATCAATGAATTGTCAAAGACGTTGGGGTTGCCATAATGACATGCTTAGTTCAGAATTTATTGTTTGTCTATAATATTCTGCCAGGCCGTACATACGTAGCTTCCATACGCCATGGCTTTTCAAATATTGGGCCGCCCGCTCGTATGGAAGCCAATTTACTTTTAGTGAAAAAACCATGGGAGGACCAAAAAACCACGAAAACATGGTGAAAACCATCCATCTGGCGACACTGAGTCGAATGACAGCTGGTGTGGCCATTGTAATAAAATGTGTCAGACGATTTATGTTTTTTAAATTTCTCAGTTTTCCGTATTAGAAAATTCCAATTCCGACGTTAGCAAGTAAATTTTATTTAATTAATTTCTGCTGTTCCACAATTAATTCATTTAAAAATAATATTTAGTATATTTGCGCACGTTTCAGAGTGGAAGATACTCTCAGTATCGCCCTGGTGAAAGACCACCATTCCGAATTGAAACGTTGCTTGAAATGGCTTTTAGCCGTGTTTGGTGACCAGATCTGAATAGTCAGGTATTTCCCCACCTTCCTCTTCCCCTTCTCCTTCCTCTCCCCAATACCTTCAGCCTCACAACATTCCACAATGGGGAATGCCATAGTCTCGCTGAATCTAGACGGTTGGGAGCAGTTGGGACTCTTGTGCAGTATTCATGTAAAAAATAATAAAAAGAAAAGGTAATTAGTATATCGCCCTTAATCATGATAAATTATTTATAAATTTATGAGGTAAATTTCGTGTCGATTAACCAAATCTGAAATTATTTTCACCAATTTTTATATTGACATTTGAGTTTTGAGAGTACAACACCGGAGCAAAACCTCAGTGATCGTAAAATGGCGGATGTCTCCAATTCTGAGCGTAAAAGTAAACCACGTAAATCTCCAAAAACACCCAAAAAACGGACCCGAAATCCTGAAGGTTTGAAAATTATACTGTACCATACATGTAGTCTTTTTGAGAAAGTGTTTAAATGTCAGTTTATTTACTCTGTACCTTAAAAAACATTGTTGTTTTCGTGATCTCTTTTTACCACTTACTTCCTTCTAAGCGTCTTTTCACTCTTGCGGTGTTTTGTGATTGGCGCTAATTATAAATAAATATTTTCATCCTGTAAAGTTCGTATGCCTTACGTTTGTGTAATTAGTATAAGGTTGTTTTTCTGTTTTCAGAATGGCACAAACAGAAACAAAAGCGACTTCGTATAGCGGGGAAAGAACATATAAATACAAACGGAAAATTGGTGGCCGAAAAGAAACCCGGTCCGGATTGCCGCTGTAGACGACGGTGCTTTTTGAGGGTTCCCGAGCAAGTCAGATTAAAGACTTTCGAAGGGTTTTATACTTTAAAAACTCACGATGAACAAAATTCTTATCTTTTTGGATTAATGAGGCAAATTGACATTAAACGAAAGAGAAAGAAAGACAGTAGCAGACGAACTTGCACCTTTGAATATTTTGTGAGAGTCCGCGGAAGGGAAACTCAGGTATGCCAGAACGCTTTCAAAAATATCCACGCCATCACGGAACGGAAGATCAGAGTGTTGTGTAAGAAGATGGACGATGGAGTCATGTACCCCAGCGATAACAGAGGCAAGAACAGTGGGAACAGAGCTGGAGAAGTTCGTCTGGCTCCTGAAATAATTGAGCAAATCAAAGAGCATGTATTTTCCATCGTACATACTCATCGACTCCGAGACTATATCCGCCTAGACAAGGTTACAGGATTAGAAATTAATGTTTCTAAAATGTGGAAAGATTACATCAAGACGTACGATCCGGATTACACCTTTGTTACGCTGTCCAAGGGGAAGAAGAATGCTCCTCAAACAGAGCAGCCCACGACTATAATCCAGAATACATTCCATCAGGAAATACCCGGACCTTCCGGCAACGAAACCTTCCACTGTCCTCTGCAGTACCCGGGCAGCGGACATCTCATCAACATAGCGGAGAACTATTTCGCCCAAGCCATGGTGACTCAGGCGCAGTATCCTCCGCAGCACCTCAGTGTTGGAAACTACATCCACACGGACAAGATGAGCTACTACCAGCAGGGACAAGTGATGGTGCAGCCAGGCGGCGTGCAGCAGCTGATCCGCACCTCCGACCCGCCCCCGCACCCTGACACCAACACCTACGTCATCCTGCAGTCCATGCCTAACCACACTTCGGAATCCATAAAAGAAGAATCCCTGGACGGCAAGAACAAAAACAAAAATGATAAGAAGCGCGGTCCGGCCGTGAAGCAGTGGAGGTACACCAGTATATTCCACGAAGAAATTAACGGCAGTGCTCTCTGTGCCATTAAAAATCGCCTCGCCAATTATTTCTCCGAACTTGAGACAACCAAAAAGAACAAAACCGCCAATAAGCAGCCCGTTCAAATGCAGCAAGTTACTATTTCAAGCCCGCAGCAGGCTTTACTGCACGCTTACAAGTCGCACGAGGTTGAGAGTACTCACTGAGGAGTTCATCACCGTGCTTGAATGTAATCTTTTTATTGATTACTTTTTCTTCCATTGAATGCCATAAGACAATCTGCTGGTCGGAACTGTATTTGTGGTTTTAGCGTGATAATGTGAAAATTTTTTAGTTTTATGAGAAAGTTGCCTATGACTATTTGCTTATCCATTTGATGTAATGTTAATTTATTATTGAGTCAATAGTAAATGTGAATTTTCAAAATCAAAAGCATCGAGGTATATAAATAGAGTCTACATTTCTTGCAAGATCAGTGTTATTCCCACGCTTGAAGAATGAAGCAGGGTGAGGCGACTGTTGATGTGTAGCCTGAATCCTTCCGACTGCGAACGAACTCAACTAACAGTCGCCTTGAGCATTTTAGTTACCGGCCTGCCTACTTCATTTGCTCCTTGATTTTTTTTACATTAAAAAAGGCAATTTACACGAATATTGATTATGGTAAAACCGATGAAAGGTTACACCATTTCTTTTTCTATTTTTTCCAGAATGACATGTCCAATCGTGTAGGCATTTTGCAGTTATCATAGGAGATCCATACCCAGCGAGCGCTGGTAATAGACTGAAGCCTGTGTTATCTGTATGATGCCAATTGGCTGCATGTTGTTGCCCATATTTTGAATGCTGATGTTTACTCCAATACCTCGATAATCAAAAGTAGAAAAACCCATTACTGTCGCATTGAAATTGTGCTTACTGGTTGTAATACAACTTGCAGACCTCCTTTTATTTGCTGATCACCGTGACTGCTTTATATTTTATTTATGCCCAATTTTTATTAATATGATTTTTTTTTCATGCAATAATTCGATATGTGAGAGAGATTGTTCCTATGTTTAAAACATAATATATGATTATTCCTTCTACTTCATAATCCATTTTGGTATTTATTTATTTATTTCCTAATTGTGTTTATATCCTAACTTTGATAAATGTGTATTTAATCAATATTGCTTACTGCAATTTTTATCTGATGCTGTGTCTTTATACATGTTCGATTTCTATCCTATAATAAATTTCTTTGACAGGTCAAATTTCGCCAAATAAATTTAATTTTACACTTACACTATTTCTTTGATAAAATATTTTTAAAATAATATTGTAGCCGGAAAGAAATATCAATGACTAGTGATTTTTTTCCTACGATATCCTACTATTGCGAAGTCAATATTTGATTATTAGTATTTTTTACATGTTATGTATTATCATAATGTAATTGCCAAGTCATTTCTGCTTTAAATTTTCTGTCATTATATTAAATCTTTTCTCGTATTTAGTAGTTTAATAAAGTACATATTCCTCTCTTGTTTTAACATCTGCACATTTAGAATCTTTATTATTGTATTTTGTATTTCACTCCAAATGATGTAGAAATATCTATGAATGTCGCAATAAAACCGCTTTTTTAATATAAATGATTAAATACATAGGACTCTATATTTAGACTAGTTTAGGTATATAAAATCCATGATTATATTCTTTAAATTAGAAGTACTATGGTTTGTACATTTATGTGTATATAAAAATATGTTTAAATTTATACTATCTTCAAAGCATTGATCTTTTAATATTAAAGGTAATAATTTTCCAGATCCTTCTTAATTCATCTACTATATTTGAATGAACATCAAACATTTTGAAATAATACTTTTTCCCCGATACATTTACATTGAAAGTTGTCTGTAAAATCATGCACTCTATCTCCTCCCAGATTTGGCTGTAAAACTCGTGATAATTATAATATGTGTATTTACATCTAGTTTTTCTGCTTACCTATTGTTTGCTGACAATAAATTTTTTGAAATAAAAAATTATTTTCTTGTGTTTTTTTACTGGAGCATTTGAAACTATAGTCTCATATACTCCATTATTTATGTTATTTGTATGTACTTTATGGGATGTGTGGACCTCCCCACATTCTTTGACATAATAATAATTATTATGTCAGATAGAAATTGAAAAACCCATTGTATCGATTTTTGTATGAAATAGACCATAGAATAGTTGGGAACCTAGCTACCAGCCTCTTCAGGTTGACCAGAATATTGACCATAAAGTGTCTTCTTGGTTTTGCGTATAGACTTGATACCAGGTAGTTTTTACTTGTACCCTATCCGATTGTTGTAAATGACCAAGCCATGGTAGTCAACTAGCTCTCATGCTGCTGTTTAGGAGTTAATGTTCCTTAATTGCTCATGAGTTGATATTCTTACTATCTGTTTTAGAACCTTGTTTTGGATAAGTAGGTACCTACTAGTGGTGGGCGAAGCGGCTCGGTTTAGTGAGCCGGATCACTAAATCAGCTCTTTGTAGTGTACCGTTTCGGTGATCCGGCTCGATTGAATGACGGTTCGCGTCCCCCTGCACCATGCCCTCTCTCTTGCTCCCCTGGCCCTCCTAAAGACGTCCTTAAGACGCTCTTACACGATACTTTTTTCGTCCAGTTTTCATGTGGATTGTCTTTACAGAGAGCTGCTTTAGTGATCCGCTTCGCCCACCACTAGTATCTACCCTACGTAGAATTCAGTCGAAAGTCTGAAGACTGATATCGTTACCCCCTTTCAGTGCCGCGGGCAACAGGCACAGAATAAAGATTCAATTATTCAATAGCCCCGGGCATGTCAAAATAGGTATGTATATTATTACATCAGTTGAAAATCAACATTTGTCATTCAACATAAATACAACAGATTAACTATTAAAAACTTATTTAAGTTTTTAATCCAACAGGACTGTGTGGATAGTGCAAACCCAATCTCCCATATTAGATGAGATATATACAAATATAAATAGACAAATGAATATAATAAAAAAGGTAAAATATTAATATTGAAGTATTTAAGAAAAAAATATGAAATGATAATTACATAAAAATAAAAGAAAAGAAATGAAAAACATAATAGTTAATAATAACTAACTAACTAATCATCACGCTGTTTCTCCGCAGGGGTAGGCAGAGAGGATGGACCGCCAAACAACTTGATCTTGGCATACACTTCTCGCTTCATTCACTTTCATACAACGACTCATACATTCTCTTCTGTTATTCCGACTTCTGACATGGCCCGACTCAAGTATTTGATTCACTTGATCATGCAATGTCTTCCTCGGACGTCCCCGGTTTCTTCTTCCATTCATATTTGTGTCATATATTCTCCTTACACTCATCTCTTCGTTCCCTTCCCTTGCATCCCTTTCTTGATCTTGCTCACTACGCTTACATCAGCCTTGCATTATTTACGAATCTCAACATTTTTCACACAATCATACATGGTTTTACCACACATTCGTCTCAGAGATCTCATTTCTTCAGCATTCAGTCTACTTTCATCCTTCCTCTGCCAGTTCCATGCCTCACTGCCATACATCAGGGTTGGTATCAGCACTCCATTTTGGACTGCTAGCTTCGCTTCTTTGGACAACTTTTTATTTGCGCCAACCGCGTTCAGTCCTCCGTTAAAGGAGTTTCCTGCATTCACCCTTCTTTCAATATTCCTATCGGTCTTTCCATCTCTCTTAAAAATACTTCCCAAATACACAAACTCATTGACTTGTTCCAAGTATTCATCATTCACAACTATATTGCACACTGTTTTCGTACTCTCTCTTTCAAACACCATGACTTTGGACTTACTTACATTCATCATTAGCTCATTCTTCATACATACTTCGTTCATCCTAGATACGAGGGATTGTAGATCTTCTATACTGTTAGCAATCAGCTCCGCATCATTCGCATACAACAGGCAAGATACTTGCAGACTACTCATTTTCGCGCCCAAGCCCACCTCTTTCAATTCTTGCATACAATTATCCATGTATAAATTGAATAACCACGGTGACATTACGCAGCCTTGCTTAACACCTTTTGTTATGTCAAACCACCCCGTAAAATCACCATTTGCCCTAACACATGCAACGCTTCTCTCGTACAGAGATGCGATTGCCTGTATAAGATTTGTATTCACACCATACTTGGACAATACCTTCCATAACTTTTTTTCTGTTAACTCGGTCGTATGCTTTTTGTAGATTTACAAAAGCACAGAAAAGTTTCTGTTTTTTGCCCTATGATTCATTTAAGGGATCGTCTTTCATGGTGGAAGCTGCATCATCTGCAGCATCGTTCATTGAGCGGAGAGCTGAGCCACTCGGATGCAGCCACGACAATGCCGTTGGTTGACTTCCGGTGTTCTGCCCCAGAAGCTGGCTAGTCGGTGGCGGAGTAAGACGGAGAATGAGTGGACCCTCCCTTGAGTGAACATTGTAGAGGCACTGCAGAACCTTGGAAGTTCCAGAAGTTGCCTTTATGCGTTGTTGTAGCACACCCTCAGCTTGTTCCATTGCGTTGCTGAGTATTGCGTCCACAGCTCAGATGTGTATAGGGCAGTTTCCTGACATCGTCTATTATTGTCAGTGCCAGAGGGTAACCGACTGAGCAATAAATTCTTTTGATAAAGTATTTTTTATAATCGACTAGTTGAAGTACCTGGCGTTGCGTTACAAATGGTTTGGAGGAAAGTTTTGAGGTTGTGATGTGTTACCCCTACCCAGTAGTTTTCTTATTATTTAGAACGTCGGGTGTGCAAAATTTCATCAAGACGTACCAAAATTCTGCTTTAAGGGTAGACATTGACCATCCTCTTGTTTTGAAGGTAAAGTATGCAAAATTTCATCAAGCTCAGACTAAAATTGTAGATTTATGTACAAAACAAACAAACTCGCTCCCTACACTTTTCTTTATACATGTTTAGATAGATTGATAAACATTGGTAATTTCCAAAGAAAAGATTAAGACGGGCAAATACTATTAATTTTGTGTTACAGCAAGCTTCCTATGAACGTGGTTTAAATCCCTCTATTATGGGGATAGATATATGATTATGGGTAATCGACTACATAACTACGTAGCCAAGGGGCAGTGCTACAAAAAACAGTGGCAAATTATTTTCATTATCAAAACAGCCAAATGAAAAATGTTGTGGTACATTTTATAATTTTATTTTTCATAAAAATATCTTATCATTGAACATTTTTAATAATTTAACATTGAATTATTCATAAGAGACGACAGTACAAAGCGCGCAACACTGCAGCGGGACAATGCTGTCACACGTAAAAATTATAAAAGAAACTCTTCAAATACAATATAGCACATAATAATACATGTACACGCTGGTACATCATTACAATATCTAGACTGAAACAACACTTTATGAAATTACTAACATCGATAATTTTGACATTCAAGTGAACATTAACAATAACAACAAAGACGGGTAGGTACTTCGTCAGAGTAGGTACTTTTAACAAATATACTTACCCATTGAATACATTTTTGGTAGCCTTTACAAGTTTTTTAAAAAAATAGTTTCTACAGGAAAGAGAATCTTGTTGAGAGTTGGGTGATTTAGCTAGGTTGGAATTGACTGTTTTAAGTGGACGATGTCGGTAGGGACGGTAAGAAGCCGCAGTAGGTCTGCAGCTCCTTGAATGTGCAGGTCTTCCTGCAGCACTCGTCCCAGACTCCTCGTCTGAAGCGGCGGTGGTAGTCGTTTCTCTGCAGGAGGGAATTGGCAGCCTGGCGGGAGAGAACTGGCCAAGCGAGCTCCTGGGGCATCTCGTAAGCATAATCATCGCCTTGTGACTCCGTGTCTGAAAAAAAAAATCGAATGAAAAATTGGAACTGAAATAGGTTGAATGAAAACCACTCCCCGCAGGCTATCAACATTATTATCGTTTATTGAACCCCCCCCCCCCCGAAGTGAAAATTTTTCTCGTGATCATTTCGACGAGTCAACTGTAAGTCTGTAGATACCTCAATTTTATTTTTTAAATTTGTCTTATGGATTCTTTTATATTCTTTCATGTATATTAATTAATATGAACTAAACATGTCAATTTGATTGTACTAAAACGGGATTTATTCCTAGTTTGGCAGTCAAAGCTTTCTCAAATGTTTCCGTAAAAAATGCATGTTCTAAATAAATAAATATTATTATTATTATTATTACCTACCCACATCTTTCGGAACATTTCTAGTAGGAATTCGATTTCTAATAACTGTTTGGAATAATTTTGAATATCGAATAGTTGGTTCCTTCAAATCTGACATACTTCCATAAAGACGGCGAACGGCGATGGTACACATCGCTCACAATAGTTTAAAAATCGAACCTGACCTGCATAGTAATTTTCTTTCGCAAACTCCCTTTCTTATAGAAAAAAATGTTTATATATTAGTATTAGTAATGAGATTGCGTCTTTATCAAAGAAGTGTGTGTGACTAGTTATTTTTTCCTCCTAAGCCTTATTATGTTGGGGAGGTGGTTTACCCTCCTTCCACACAAATCTCCCGCTGCGAGGAAATTGATTTACGATGTTTGAACTTTGCAACCAGATTTTAAAGTAGAGTAAGTACGTGACAAAAATAATACAGACCTTTTTTTCATTCACGTTATTAATATAAAACACTTCGTTGATGGAGCGAACTATTCAATCCACGAAATACTAATAATTCTCGATGGATTTTGTCTAATAATAATTTAATTAAAAATACTTGACGTGGAATTATTATTCCGAACTCGTGTATTAAGTGAAATCGTCCGTCTAAGTTTCGGCTAAATATAGAAATATTTTAGAATGATATGAACATTAAAACGGTTTTAGGTGATTTATAAATATATTTTGTTAATAATTGAAGATAATATTAACAAAATGTCAAAAGAAATATAAAACGGAAACGACACAGAAAATAAAAAAAAGATAACGGTCTCATCTGGTACTCGAACCCAGGACATCTCGGTCTATCCGGGACCTGCGCTCTAACCAATTAAGCTAATGCCACCCCATTGTTCTCCGCGATTTTTCGCGAAAAACGTAATGTACAAACTTTGGGCAAAATGCTCATATTCCAGCTTTCATTACGGGCTATATTTCCTTACACTAAACCTCTACACTAGAGGAACGGCTGTGCGGCCCGTTTCATACAAAACTTAATTTTGGATTTGAGGCCAAAATACCCATCCAAACTGGATGATATATTTTTTTCGCTAAGAATGGCCAAGGTGCTGGCTTTAGCCGATGTTGGTTGGGATTACCTGCCACACCAAATATCCAAATAACCACTTCATTTATGCACATTACAAGATATATAAAATTTTAATATTTATTTCGACTGCACAATTTCGCAAAAGGAAAGTTATCTTAAAATGATAATTATTTCGTTTGTAAAGTTATACTAATTGATAGAGGTACCAACAGATGGCACGGATTGCTACATTTGTGATTTGTAAACGAGTCATCCCTTGACTGCGCATTGCGAACACGTGCAATTTTTTTTTGTGGAATATAGTCAACATTCGAATATGGCATATGCGTAATTTTGCATATTTAATTCCTGCTTTTGACACATTATGGCGGTCGGCGGTATGTGTGCGGCGCTACTATTCGTAGCTAAAAATTCCCGTCAATTTTTGAAAATGTTTGATTTATTGCAATAATTTTATTCATTTTAATATTACTTATGTATAAAATAAGTAAATGGTTGCCTTACAAGGAGTATCCTTCTTGTCCCAGAGCTTGTTATAGGTCCCCTCGCAGACCAACGAGAGGGTGTCCGCCAGGTACTTCCCGCAGAACTTCCTCCTGCCGTCCCTCTTGGAGAATTGGAACAGGTCGCTCTGGGACTGGACCACCACGGAGGACAGGCACACCAAACTCAGGAGCCACAAGGAGTTCATCTGGAATAAATGCACGTCAGTCAGTAGCATGCAGTCCACAGAGGCTGAAAAGCTGTGCTACTCTAGGAAATTGTAAAAAAAAATTAAAGCTTTAAAATGCACCCTAGATTGGCTTATATCAGACTCCAAAAACTGTCAAAATTAATAGACCTACACTAAGTACCATTTCGACTGCTGGAGGCAAAGGTCTCGTGATACCAGTGGCGTGCATTTCTCTAAGACTATTCATTTATTTAAACAATACATCATTTTCAGATATTTGTCGTATTTCTTTTATTATTTTAGTTGTTTCTTAGGGTAGACACAGCTTTTCAGCCTTTATGAACTGCACGCGACTGCGAGACACCCATTCTGCCAACAGCCTAGTTCACAGCCGTCCATGTTTGGATCGGGTGATTTTGACATTGGTAAGTAAATTATATAACATTTATGAAAGGGTCAAACTAAATACTTTAACGAAATATTCGGTTTTCGTTCGTAAATAGGTTGAACCGTTTTTACTTATTTGATCTTTGACTTATTTTTGCTGGCCTCAATAATTTTGATTTCTTTCCGTTGCGTGTTAAGGCATCTCTATTTATTATTTACTTTTTGGAACTTAGGGAGTTTGGAGTGGTTCAAACCACAGAACATAATGTAGATGAGTTTCTACTCATATTCCCCGGGACATAACAATGCTGCATGAAGCAAAGTCCGCGCCGTTTACCCTTGAATGGTTGAAGAACTCAGTATACCTTTATTACATTTTGTTTTGAATTTTATCCACTATGTACATTTGTTACATAATTTCATTACTTTGCTACCGGTTTCGACATAGTCGTGTCATTCACTAGCGTTCTTAAAACATACTAAGTACAGAAATAATTAGACATTATTAGGTGAGGGTAGTGGGAGTGGGAGTGGTGATTTAGGGGGTAGGGGGAGACGGTTGGAGGAGTCAAAATAACAACGACACATGGTTAACAAAGGTGATGTACAGGGTGCTATTATTCTGTTTACTAAATTAATTTTCGATTAAATGTTTTTGTTGTTTCTAAATTTTCTAAGGCGCACAATTTAAAATGTGTTTAAACTTAGTTTTTTTTTCTTTATTAAACCTATGGCCTGTCTCTAATAAATTATTAGAAAACTCGGAATAGTTATTGTTTCGTAAACAGAGTTCATGTTCCCTGATTATAGTTTTAAATTTCTCGTAGTCATTCCTGCATATTGTGCATCACATTCATTACATTCTAAAGTGTTAATTCTTTTTTTTACTCATTTATTACAAATGTCCTTATTGTTAATTATTTTTTTAGCTTGGAATTAGTGTAGAAAACTGAAGAGATTTGATATGGTTCACTATGAATAAAAATAAAGCGCGTCCTTGTTTTGGCATTTGACATTCTAACCCCAAAAACGATGGTTCATAGATTTTGAGCGTTTTGGCGGGCTTTGAAAAATTGCAACATTGAAAATCATTTTAATTATGAAAACTTACTATAACAAAAATACTGCTATTAAAGTTAGAAAGTAATTATTGATCATTCTTGTTTTTAAAATAGAATGGAGTTCTTTATTTCGATGATATTTTCCGGGCTCCGGGCGACAGCCTGCAGCGCGAAGTCTATTCTGATGATAACCACACTCCAATAGGAAAGGGCGCCAAAACAGAAAGAATTATTAATATTGTTGTTTCGGTATTTAATTTCTTTTTTATATCATTGATTCAAATGAATCATTGTCGATCTAACGAACTCAAATAAAGAAGCTCGAACATGTTTCGTATAATGCGAGTCGAGTCGTCGTAGAACACTGGGAGGTCTGGCCTGAATGTTGAATCCTAAGTATTTAAGTGAGTTTCTTGTAGCTCTGAATATCCCATTTCCAGTTGACTTATATTTCTTAATATTCAGATTAAGGGTTTTCTAATTTATTATTTATGAAAAATGGTCATATGACGTGAGACAGATTTTTAATATCTGTATTGCCCTCTGTCTAAAAGCGACGTTATTCTATTTCGCACGGTAGGTACAAACATACACACATTCTGACATTTAACAGTAGACAAAAAATGAGGGAGCTGCGATCGTTTAAAACATTTTAAATAACAACACCAAGATGGGTCATAGGAAGATTATTGTAAGTTTAAAAAAGCACAGAGGTCAAAGTGAAAATGTTTTTTAATTTCACCAAAACGGTTTTAAAAAACTAATGGTTCTTTCCGAAAGATTCTGCGTCACATTTTAAGACAATTTTATGCTTTAACTATTTTTTTTATTGTATAGAGCTGTGCAAGGAAGGCGAATATCTGTATTTATGAATTTTATATATTGAAATAATCATATCCTCGTAGATAAATAAATAAAAATATTTAAAAAAAAACAATTTCGTACATCACAAATAAAAATACCTAAAAAACAAATTATATAATAAAATACATAATAACTAAATCGAATTGTCAGATTCAAATGTGATCAAATTTGATTATTTGAATGTGAGGAACAAATTTTAAATACATAGTTAGCAGGTTGGTATTGCCAGAGTATTGAAATAATGTAGTATCGCTTTATTAAATTTCTACATTTTATTGCCAATCATGAGTTGATAGGTACATAAAGTACATAAAGTACCTATTATAATTTTAAACAGATTTTCTCGTAGCCAAGCCTCTGCATGGTCTTTGACCTTTCATAATTCAATGAATTTAATTATAATAAACCACCAATTTAATTACAAAACGGGAAAATCTATTTTTCATACCGATTTGCTGCCAGTTTGCGAATTATTAAAATATGAATTTTAAAATTCTGGATACTTAAAAGAAATTTAATTTCATACCCCAAATAAATGGAAGCCTCATTTACTTTTGTATTTGAACCGGGAGATTAAATGTTTATTTCCAATGTTGCAAAAATATTTCCCATACACTCGTATACATGAAATTAAAATAATAAAAAAATACAGTTGATCTGCAGTCAAATTTAAAAAGACTGGTGCCGGGAAGGTTTAGAGAGTAGTTTGAATGAAATCCAATGTGTAAAACTGTTGCTATAACGTTTTAAAATTAGATTCAATTAGTATTGAGGTTAGCCCATTGATATATCACTCTGGTTAACAACATAATATATTTTCAAAAGAAGAAGGTTTTTTCGGGTAGAATATTTTCAAATTGGATAACACACGTAGGTACCCACTTAAGAACTTTATTATTTAGATATATTTTGAAAAAAAAAATGTTCGGAATGAAATAAAATTTTCAAATGAATGTTTCTTTGTTTAGATATAGTAATGGTCGTCACAAGGCATTACTTTCGCTGTCAAATCAATTATGGCACTCAAACGACAAGCAAGAATTCACTAACTTTATAAAAAAACAGGGACGGGTACACATCAGCTACAGTAAGTAAATAATTTGTTGTAATTTATTGGGAATGCCTATCGTAATGAATTCACTGATAGAAAATGTTCCATAGCAATTTTATTCGAAAAATGACAATTCAAAGCAATGTTGCATGAAATCATCCAGATTTACATATACGGAGAAACTGGCAGGGAATATCAGGGAAAGCCGGCGTAATAATAATATGTCCACAAGGTCAAACTTAGTATCACTCAGCTCCAGCTGACCGCTGCAAATTAAAAATGTACCGATTTTAATTATTATACCCATTAATCACCAGCGGAAAGAGGTCAGTGAAAACACGAATTTATGCTTTAATAATGTTTCAGGCCGTCAAATTTCAGCTGTTAACGATAAGGGTTAAAAATGACTTCGAACTTTGCAAGGCCTTATTTCAAAATGCGCTTGGGAGGGTGTTTACGTCGCACGTGTTGGCAAGTACCTCCTACCTATTGACATATTTTACAACAAAAGGTTTTTGGTTGGTAACCTCAAAGACGAAAACCTTTGTAAGGAAGATGACTGAAATTATACTTCCTTATTTCTGCATAAAAAGTTGTAATTAGTGGCTGAATTCACGCTCTTAGATCAGGGGCCTGATTCCGGTTCTTTTTAAGCATAACCGTTTTAGTGCTGTTTATTTAGCAAGAATGTGTATAAAGTGCTACAGATATTCTGTGTTTTTAAATAAAAAAGTATGGTAATCAATAAAAATGCAATAACTTGGAAATATCAATAAATTTTAATGATTTTTTTTGGAAATTATACAAGTAAAGAAGGAAATTTTACGAATTTTTCTAATAAAAAAAACTACCCATTTACAACTATAAAAAATATTAAAAAAATACAAAAATATAAGATTATTTCACTTCACAATTGTGTTTTTGAAAATGAATCCGAATATTCACTTTCTATTCGCAATCTTTTATTGCGATGTACAATAATTTCACCTCCGTCGTCACTGTCTTCATTTATGGGATCAAAGGTCTCGTCGTCCGTAATGCCGCTGTCATTTGATACATTACGATCATCCGCAATAGAACTAACTTCCAACACGGTGAAAAATATCCATTCATTTTAGGGTGTATTATTTTAACAGGATAAAAAATAAATACAATTATCAAGACACTCGCCAACTGCAATATACCACGCTCAAATTGAACACGTGCTCTCCTGAGGACGACATAAAGCACACTGAAAATTGCAGCGCTATAGCGCTGCGTCGCAATTTACGTAACAAAAGCTTACGGCGCGATGTTGCTGGGCCCCACTCTAACGCACTGTCCATTTACTTAGGGTTAGAGACATTTCACTTAACTGCAATTCCGCTAACATGTCAATTACAATACATTTTTAGAGAAGTTTGTGGTTTAATTATTACAGTATTATTAAAAGTTATAGATGCATCGCACATACTTAATACGTGTAGTATATTATTACTTACTTTGCACTTCTAGTTTAATATAATTATTAGTTTTAAATAATTTTTATCTGACATATCGGGTTCTTGGAATACTTTAGAAGCATCGCAAGGGATGCTTGGATGGTTCGGGCGTGTAGAGCGAATGAACGAAGAAAGGAGTGTAAGAATAATATATGACGCCAATGTGAATAGAAGAAGAAGCCGGGGATGCCAGAGGAAGACATGGTATGATCAAGAGAATCAAATACTTGAGTTCGGACATGTCAAAAGTCGGAATAATAGAAGAGAATGTATGAGACGCCGTATGAATGGTATGAAGATATGCCAAGATGAAGTTATTTGGCGGTCCGTCCTTTCTGCCTACCCCTGCGGAGAAACGGCGTGATGTTTGGTTAGTTAACAATTTCGTTAATTCGGTTAATTTAATAGCATTATTATGCAACAAATGGCTTTAATGTTAAACTCAATATTTAGGATAATGTTGAGTTTTTCTCTTGTTAAAAATATGCAAATATCTACATTTTTAATGAATGTCATTCGCTGAATGACAGCTGTCATCCGAGAGAACCGGAACCGCAGTTAAGTAAAAAGTCTTTAAGCCTGAGGAGAAGGACAATGCCTTTTCATTAAAAATAACCGGTTTCAGGCCTCAAGAGTCGAGATCTGATGAGATTCTTAGAAAAACTTTAAGCAAATTTAAATAAGTGTATTATCAAATATGTATCAAATTAGAATTTTTTAAAGTCGAATCTTAAGAAAACCGAGATCATGTTAACTTTAGCGGAGGATTAATATACATGTGAAATTAGACCAAAGTGAAGAAGTGGAGAAATCATGAGACTCAATAGGCTCGAAAGACTGTGATGTGCTATGTGAAAAGAATACCAGTTAACAGGGTAACGAATAGCAAGATAAAGTGGATGCCCCAGTGGATATGACCTAGAGGTAGACCAAGCGTGATGTGGACTGACTTTCTGGAAGAAGATTGTAGCATTATACTAGAGATGAATGGCCAGGAAACGGAGCCGGTGGAGAACATTTGTGACCCCGCTGTGAATTCTAAAATACCATAGACTTGGACTTTCTCTGCGTCGTGAAAATGACAATCACGTACAAAGCCCTGCTGGGTGTCTTTTTGCGAAATTTGAAAGAGGAACGAGAGGATTACATTTGATCGGGGACTACACACAAAATTAGATGAACTACTATCTATCATATCTTCAAATCATTAAGACATATATGCTGACAGAAACCTGGCTCGACTCGGGAATAAAATCAACAGAACTCGGACTAAATAACTACAAACTTTTTCGCCGCGACAGAAACTCTAAATCCAGCTCTATAACAAGGGGCGGCGGAGTACTAATTGCAATAAAGAAGAAACTAACATCAAGAAAACTTTAAACTAAAAACAACACACTGGAACAACTATTTGTACAAATTAATACCACTATAGAAAAATAACTTCGATTTTTTCGAAAATTAATTAACTGATTTTGCCGGGAAGGTTTAGAGAATAGTTTGAATTAAATCCAATATGTAAAACTGTTGCTAAAATGTTTTTAAATTAGTATGAAAAACGGTCAACCCGCCATGTTGTATTGAGGTTAGCCCATAGATATACCACTTTGGTTACAGATTACATATTCAAAGGAAGAATGTTTGTTAGGGTAGAATATTTTCAAAATGGAAAAACATAAGTAGGTACCTATTTAAGAACTTTATTATTTACATATATTTTGAAAAAAAAAATGTTTGGAATGAAATAAAATTTTCAAATGATGGTAATAGTCGTCACAAGGCATTACTTTCGCTGTCAAATCAATTAAGACACCCAATCGACAAGCGAGAATTTACAACATCAGCTTGTCTATAATGTTAATGTGTGTATCTTCTCTCATTTGACTTTAATTATAAAATCTAGAATAACTGAGTTGTATTTAGTCCTCTATCCAAATCCAGATGCCAAAAGGCTCTTGAAGAATACGAACTGTATGAGTTTTTGAACTGACCGATCTTATAAAATGAGTGAAAAATATTTTTATTCTAAATCTGTAATAAGGAACTCCAGTGTAAAATATAATGGTTTTAAAAATATGTACTCATATACGAGTAGATCAGCAAACGTCGATTCTGAATATATAACTTTTATTATGTATTATACGTAGAATTTATAAATCGTTATTTAAAAGTTAATAAAAGTCATCTCATAAAAACACCTTGTTATGTTGGTACCATTGCATTTGGAACATCTGATGTCACGTGCGCTTTCTGTTTTTGGAATGGTATGGACATTTTTATCTTTCACTTTTGTTTTGTAATTGAAATACGTATTTTTTTTACTTTTCGCGAAATTTAAACGTAATTTGGGTGACTAAGCTCCATAATTGTTGTTCAATATAAAAAAAAACTATCATTAGTGAAATAAATTAGAGTATTCATGAGCAAAGCAATTATCAATACGAATATTATGATAATATTAATGCTCAATACTATTATTATTCTTTGAGTTAAAGTTTCTAAAAGGTTACATAATTTTATTATTTATGTTTGGTTATGGTTAACTATGAATAGAATATATAATGATGTACGGTGAAGCTCATCCTTGTTTTCGCATTTCACATTTCTGTTAATATAATGAATATAATAAATCCATATGTTTGGACTAGACTGCATACAAAGTAACTATATATATGGTAGTCACCATGAAACAGGCAGCAGCCTAGTTTGGTCATCTAATGTATCTACTCCATGTAAATATCTCCATTAAATATCATGTATTTTATAAATAAATAAAAAAATAACCCCAAAACTGATCAAAACCGACCGGCCATAGATTTGGAGCGTTATTTAAATATGAAAAAAAAACTGGTATTTAAGTTGGAACGTCATTATTGATAAAAAAGAAAGAATTGGACTGGAGTTCCTTATTCACCATTATCATTATACAATTTAAAAAAAGATTGAGTGAAATTGCTGGTCACGTGAATGGGTCACGAATTATGAATAATCACGGCAAATAATGATAGAGTGTATACACTGCTGCATCTGGCATCTAGATAGGGACTGCGGTGTGTTACTCCTGGTACTGTGCGGTGTGTGTTGCAGGAACCGTGTTATGTCAGGGGGCATTGTACAAAGGAAAAATTACCAGGAAATTAATTGCCGCGAGGGAGGAAATGTGTAATCAAGATTGCCGGCGATGTGACGACCTCACGACAAAGGGACACGCTTTTCGAAATGGCTAAAACAGCACGAATGGAAATACCGATCCAAAAGCAATTTATAAACTGTCTTTCAGTAAATATCGATTCGAAATTATTAGTCAGCCAAATCGTTTATCGAAATATTTATTGTTTACCAAATTAATATTCAGCCAAAATTGTGTTTTGATTTTCGTTCTAACATTTAAAACTGCAGAATACTAAAGTTGTGCTTAGAAGATCGGGGGTTTAAATCCCGGCGTGCGCAATCAATGTTTATAGTGTATTTACGCACGTTCCTTAGTGGAAGGTACTCTCAGTATCGCCCTGCTGAAAGACCACCATTCAGAATTGAAACGTTGCTTAAAATGACTTTTAACCGTATTTTGTGCCCAGATCTGAATAGCCAAGTATTTCCCCACTTTCCTCTCCCCTTTCTCCTTCCCTTCACCACCACCTTCAGCTTCACAACATTCCTCAATTAGGGATGCCATAGTCTCACTGGCTCCAGACGATTGGGAGCATTTGGGACTCTTGTGCGGAATTTATAATAAAAAAGTTTTAAATGTGAAACTTTCGTAAAGTATAAATTTAGTTATACCACGGCTAAAATATAAAATAGTCCGGCCATAGAGATGTTCAAATTCATTCGAATGAAGCAGTCCGTAGTTAAAATAAAATTACTGGAAAAGGCTGTTTCTCAATTCATTTCTGAATGCAGGAAAAACATTGTCGCCCTTAAATTAACGATTTTAATTATTGGGAAGGAGGGGAGATGTCAACTTTTTGACACCTCTTGGGGCGGGTGGGGTGGACATTTTTTTAAGCAATAATTGGAATATCTCCATTATGGTAACCACTAGTGGAAATAAAAATATATTATTTTTATACGTATTTAGAAATTCAGAACTTTTCCGTAAAGTACATCAGGGTTCTTTGATTAAAAGTAAAATGAAAAAAAAAACTATGCCGAAAACCCAATCTCACTTAACCAAACTATAATTTGTTTTTGTTTTAAATAAAAAATATTAAAAATTACTTTTTATTCATCACTTTATTAATATATACATGTCAACATGTTTCGAAAGAGTATATATTAGTATTATTATTATTATTATATGGTATTCAATGTATTCCTGATGAGGAAAGCATCGCTTTCGAAACATGTTGATATGAATCTATTAATGAAGTGAATACAAAATAATTTTTAATTCGTTTATTGATAATGACGCCACAGAGTGAATTCCAAACTTTTGAAGAAATTACAATTTTTTTTTTATATATTGGTTAAGTTGGGTGAGATTAAGTTTTACAGCCAATTTTTATTTTGTACTTTTAATGACTGTATATCACTTTTCAAAAGTGTGCTGATTCCTTCGTGTGCTGATTTATTTGGTCACCGAACATCCAATTCTTAATTTTAAAACGTCATGACTATTCTAAAAAATAAAAACAGCGGATGTTTTAATTCAAATAGCGAAATTAAATTAAAAAAAGTTAAAAAATGAAATGAAAACATTAAATGTTGTACGAAGCCGTACCATGGTTACTGTTTTATTTATTTGCAAAGTTTAGACGAGGCCGAAAAGGTGTTAAAATTTTGCCTATATTCTAGGAGACCTCGAAATGATAAATCAAGGATTCTATTTGAATTGTTCAAATCACATTTTTAATGCATTTTGATATATTTTATTGTTAATTGTTATTGTGTTTAATTCGTATAGCTACATTTATTTATTTTAAATTTAAAGTAAATCAAATTTAATAACATTATTATTCGTAATAAATGGCGATAAAATTAAAATAATTAAAAACAACGATCATATTATTGGGTACACTGGGATATCACGATCACGGAGGGCGATAATTACATTAAAAATGTAAGACAATCACAATAAAAAAAAAATGAATATGGAAGAAGGTTGAATGAACTCACCTCGAATGAAATGCGATGATCGAAGTACCGAAGAGAAGTGATTCCCGCTGTAGGCGAGCGCCCCTTTTATAGTTTCCGCCAAAAGCTCACACACACTCGTAACTCTCGCCGAACTTCTTATCAATGAAAAAAGTTGGGCTCGCGGGTGCGTAGCGGGTACTAAATTAGAATAATTTTAAAAATCAATATTTTTTTTTAAATTTTCCTAGAATTTAAAGAGATTCGTAAACAGTTTTTTAAATGTGATTTTTCACATTAAATATATCTACACTCCAGTCAAAATAGGTAGTTTATGAAACTGGTAAATTCGATTACACATTTTGGAACTTAAGTTATTTTAACAGTCAAATTACAATTTAAAATCAATCAGTACTGAACAACATAAAAAAGTCGTGTAAAATCATCATATTGAGATAATTTAAATTATGCGCTAAAGAACGAGACAATTAAAAAAAAAAGAAGAAAAAAACAACTACATGTTTTAGGACGAAGGCAGACCAGACAGAGGAATCATTGACCTTTTAAATCTTTTCAATTTTTTCTTTTATTCATTTTTCATGTTATGTTTCATGCGAATTATTCGTGGACAGTTCCTGTTTCAATGTGCAAGTACAGTCCGCTTGTCTTTAGCTGAACAAAAAACTCCAAAAAGTATTCACATACAGATTTGATTATTAGATGAAAGAAATATTTTCTCCAGATATTTTTTCTGTTTTCGTAGTGTGTAATATTTTATGCATTTTCTTTAGAGCCACACAAGAGCTTCAATGCCCGGAGCCGGTGGTACTACAACACTCTTAAACGGGGAGGGTTGTGAGGTTGACTGTAATGGGAGAGAGAAAGATTGGCAACTAGGCACTTACCAGTGGTGTGCATTGCTCTTTAACCAAGGGTAGGCTGTAGTTTCCATGTGCTGATTTACACAACTACATCATTATGAAAAAATCCTGAAAGTCTTGGATTTAGAATTTTTAAAAAATTTTATTGTAACTCCATACAAATTGACTTGAAATAATTTTACTCAAGGCGTATATCATCTTTAGGGATGCTGTGTGGAAGGTCTTTTAGGGGATAGGAACGAGTAAACCTGGGTCTTGAAGAGACTCATGTTGTAGGAGGGAGGAAACGCAGAGGCCGGCAGATCATTCCACAGTCGAGCTGTTGAATACGATAACGAGTCGTAGAAGTGACCCGTTCTCATGTGACAAATGTTGGGTGCGCGTTTGGCGTGTTTCTCGACTATCCACTGGTGCTGAAGGGATTAATGACGCTAGTTCCTCAGAGAATCTTCCATTAAAATACCGGTAGAACGAGGACAGCGTTCCCACCTGACGTCTGTGCTCCAAAGATCTATCAAACAGACCGCCCATTTCTGCATAGAGTCAAGGTTTTTTTTACCCAAAGAAATCTCTTTGGGTAAAACGACCATGACACAAAGAAAAGATTTTATGAAAAATATTTTTAGGGACCATAATTTTTTTGTTTGTATTAGTTTTCTTAGGGTAAGCACAGCTTTTTAGCCTTTATGGACTGCACGGCAATGGTACTTACCTCATTCAAAACAAAGAATTCCTATATTTTACAGGAGTTTCTTCTTGAACTGAGGCTTTTGTCCAATGTGAATAAAAAATTCCCTGGGTTTTGAACCACGAAGATCATCAAAGTCAGTTCTCTACTGAATGAAGCTGACTGTACATTCTAGAATGCAATGGATGCAGATGCAGCTTTTTGAAAGCCATTTCGTCCATAATAATTGACCATAAATTTTTTAGGGAATTTTTTGCCCCTCTTATTTATCTCATACCTTTTAAATGGGGTATTTTTTATCTACAGGTTGCCCCAAAATGCTTGATTTACCTAAATTCTTATTATTGTACTTATGCAATATTTTTTTCATTAGTATGACAAATATGAATATTTAGATCGCCAATAAGATAATAATTTTTGTTTAAGTTAATAAATTAATCTTTTTGGGCCCGCAGCATTATCGCAAAAAGGGGTATCACTGGAGTATTTTTTAGGACCTGCAGCAATAGCTCCGTTGTAAACTGTAATTTTTATCATAAATCAGAAATAGAAAAATCAGAACCGAGCTCCCAGAAGCAGGACTACAAATACATTGTTGCGAAAAAGGGGTATCACTGGAGTATTTTTAGGGCTCGGAGCAATAGCTCCGTTGTAAACTATCATTTTAATCATAAATCAGAAAAAGAAAGATTACAACGGAGCTCCCTGCAGCAGGACTACAAATACATTGTCGCGGTTTCAGGGGTGTCAATGAACGATTGAATCACTTAAGGAAAACGTTTTAAATCTAAATGCAAATGCATTTAGTTTCTTATCTTTTGAATGCTGTTAGAAAGTGTGGGATGTAAAAATGGTGATAAATTTAATATTGATATCAATTAAAATAAGCAATTTGTCACGTTGTGATTGCCAATCTACTTGCATTTCAACAAATGGGATTAACAATTAACCCAAAATTAATATTAGTGTTAGACATCGTTGTAGGTACAGAATGTAGTATTTTTATTTATTTATTATATTGTACTCGTATACGCCCTATTTGGGCTTTTATATGTTTTGTTTAAAAAATCAAATTACAATATTGACACAAGTCCAAAACATATCACAGTAAGAATTGATAGCCTTCGCGAAATACAACAAATTCGGTGTCCTTTGTTGAGGAAGATTGGAGTACCTTCATGCAATCTTTCCGTGAAGTCTTTGAGAGCGTCAGTCACTGGCAGACAACCTGTGAGGGAATTCACTCAGCGTACACATAAAAGAATTTTGCATATATTAAAAATAAAACATTACAAAATCAAAAGGCGCAATGTCGGGGTCATGTCATTTTTTTGGCTTGTAAGTTTCTTTAGTATTCAAAATGATTCCATACTTCTTTCTGATTGCTCTGTACTCCCTTTTTATTGGTGAAATTCTTTCGTTATATTTCCTCTTAGGTAGATATGCAAATTACTCAATTCAATGCATTTTTAATAATACGCACGTATGCCCTCTAGTCCATTTATATTATAGCGGAGGGGTTGGATATCCACACTGGATTCAAACCAAATATCATAAACGCGGTAGTTACCTATCGACCAAATGTTGCCTTAAATGATTTTCAGGATATTTTTTAAATCGAGTTTTTTAAAGCACGTTTTACTGGTTTTTTTTTTGGTATTTTAATTTTCTTTTTTATAATACAGGGTGTCCCATTTTGTGGTATAACTTTTTTGATTAAATTGAATCCGAAGTATCAATTTTCGAAGCAAAATTTGAAAAAAATCGGTCGCTACGGGGTTACAAAGACCCAGCTTCAAAAGTTTTTTTTAACCCTTTACATGTCAACAAAGGGGAATGATAAGAATTAATATTTTTTTCGTTTCTTTATGTGATGTAGATTTACTAGTATCCTGCTTGTACCACTAGTTTCCAGACACTGTGTATTATAAAGTTAATTACAGGTGTTATGTATTTTTACGCGTGCTATGGGTGTGTCAATCATTGTAGTTATATATTTTTTTAAACCCGCCAAAATGGCCCAAATTTTAAGCAGCAATTAGTGGGGAGGGCACAGTTTCAAATGCAACTAATTTGCTTTTCACTCTAATAATCGTAGCTAGTGGCCTGGGTTTCCTATATTTCCGATATAGGAAATTATTATATAATTATATAATAATTTTCTATATCGGAACTCGCCCTGTCAATCGAAGGGATTTAAAATTATTTTCATAATTTTTCTAGAATGATTTATTAATTCTGCGTATAATTATGTAAGCATAAGGAGCCTCGTTTATTCATAATTCGCATTTATTGATTTTAATCTAAATGAATATATTTTTATGCCTTGATATTTTAAAAGAAATACGTAATTTTTAATTGCTTATTTTCTTTCGATCTTCCATAACGCCCCCGCGAACGGTTGAAGTGAAGATGTCAGCCTTGGTTAGTCCGTTCTACCCACACTTTGCCTTAATTATTCTCTTCGTTTTATTTATCCCCGTTTACCTAAACTCACAGCGGACATATGACAAGGGGGAGGTGGATACAGGAATTGACGTTTGAGACTTAAGGCCGTGTTAAACCATATTGAACGAGACATCTATGAACAGTATTTGAAAACAAGCCTCGTGAGTCTCGGGGACAAATGTTAATAATGTTTACTGTACCGTTTCGCTCAAGGATGCTATTATCATTTTGTTTACGGATTCTAATTTTTATGTTAATGTTCATTTTGTATTACCAAGGGGATTTTTACGTAACTAATAATGTAATATAACGTTAACGTTTCTATAATTATTGAATCTTTATAAGAATATGGTATTATCGGATGGGGTAATGCAAATGATAATATTTTTAATTTACTAATTAGAACACAAAAAGCCATCATGAAAATTATACTTAAAGTCCCTGTAAGAACTAGCACCTGACGAAATCTTTAACAAACTTAATATTATGTCGATAAAACAATTATAATCTAAAAAAATACTACTTTTCATTCATCAAAACAAAAACAATAAATAACAACAATCACACATATTAGAAACAGTAGAGTTAAATACACATACAACATGGAACCACAAACACAACATTTGGGTGAAAAAACTTCTTATACAATGGTACTAAACTCTACAACAAAATCCCACTATCCGTTAAAAATCACAACAACCATAATAAATTTAAAAATAAAATAAACACTGGATACGTTACATAGGGAAATCTGAAATTGAACACGAAATACAGACTAACACCGAAACCACTTAAAACACCTCACCTAAGAATTATTTAAAAAATTTTCATCAAGCACATGTATTTAATATAATGTAATTTCATATTTTTTTAATGAAATATATTTGCAGTAACAGAAGTTTACATTTAACAAAGAAATCGTGCTAGAAGATGAAGAGCATCGTAGTTTTTTTGCCTCTACAGATGCATAAATTTACCCGTGCAGTCAGAGGCGTCTTTAGTACAAATCTACAAAAAATCCTAGTTTATTAAATATTTTTTAATATGATACCACACAAGAGTCCCAACTGCTCCCAACCGTCTGGAGTCAGTGAGACTATGGCATCCCCATTGGGATATGCTGTGAGGATGAAGGTATTGAGGAGGGGAAGGAGATGGGGAGGAGGAACGTGGAGAAGTTCCTGGCTATTCAAATCTGGTCACCAAATACGGCTAAAGTCATTTCAAGCAACGTTTGAATTCTGAATGGTGGTCTTTCATCAAGGCAATACTGACAGTATCTACCACTCTGGAACGTGCCGCAAATATTCATATTGTGAAATAACACAATTTAATCAAATAAAAATTACTCGCGAACGCCTGCATTTGAACCCGCGACCTCCGGATTCGTAGCCAAGGATCATAACCACTCAACAACAGACAGAGGCATGATACACTCTTGTTCTTCCAGAGTGCGACAATTTTACCTGTTAAGGCTTTACTATTGAAATATTGAGGGCGCTGCGATTGTTTAAAAGGTTTTAAATGACATCACCAAGGTAGCTCACAAGAAAAAATAAAGTCATCTTAAAAGGCACAATGGTCCAACTGCATGTTTTTTTAACTAAGACCAAACGGTCTTCGGAAATAATTGGTAATTTCCGAAAGGGGATAATTCTACATCATATTCTAAGACTAACTAACTCATTAAGTAACTACCTAACCATCACGCCGTTTCACTAAAGGGGTAGGCAGAGAGGACGGACCGCCAAACAACTCGATCATGGCATACACTTCTTGCTTCATTCACTTTCATACATCGCTTCATACATTATCTTCTGTTATTCCTACTTCTGATATGGACCGGCTCAAGTATATGTTTCACTTGATCGTGCCATGTCTTCCTCGGGCGCCTCGTCCATTCACATCCTCGTTATATATTCTCCCAATACTCCTTTCTCCGTTTATTCGCTCTAAATGCCCTAATTATTCTAAGATCATTATATACTAGATTTTTCATTATTTAGCCGTTTGCAAGAAAGATAATTGCACGAAAGAGCGATTTTTCGGCATTTCTGACATATGTGTATCGAAATAACCATGTTTAAGATGTTATATAAATTAAAAAAAAAAAACTTAACAGAGCAAAATTACAAATTAAAACAACGTAAATATAATCGAGTTACATAGTTTTCTTTAAAAATGTGAGAAAATTTGAATGTGTGGAACAAATTTCAAAGACAAATTGAGTAGCTTGGTGGTATATAGTATTAAAAAAAATTTATTCCACTTTATTAAATGTCATCATTTAAAAGCTATAAATATATTATAGTAGGAGATACCTACCTAACGAATTTTTCAAATCATGCAATAATATATGTATTTTTTTCACTGGAGTTCCTTATTTATAGAATTCGTAAATATTAATTAAAATGTATTATTTATTATTATTTTAAAATTTAAGTTCTGCGAATTAAACATATTAACAATATATAAAAAATGAATGTTTATTTGTGTGTCCTTGATTTTCTCGAAAATTACTCTACCAGTTTCGAAATAGCACAGTTTGTTCTTATTAGTGACGGAAAGGTTTAGAGAGTACTATGAATGAAATCCAATATGTAAAACTGTTGCTAGAACGTTTTGAAATTAGTGTGAAAAACATTGAACCCGCTATGTTGTATTGAGGTTAGCCCATAGATATACCACTCTGGTGAGCCACAGATATGTTCAAAAGAAGAATGTTTGTTTGGGTAGAAAATTTTCAGAATGGAAAACAAAAGTAGATACCTACTTACGAACTTTATTATTTAAATTGGAATGAACTAAATTTTTAAAATGAATTTTTCTTTGTTTGGAGATAGTGATAGTCATCACAAGGCATTACTTTCGCTGTCAAATCAATTATGGAACCCAAATTCTAAAAAATTAAATAATCCCTAGCTAGGTCGGGTACACATCAGCTAGTTTATAATAAAATGTAGTGTTGCCAGGCTAGATATAAATTCGTTAGACTTTTCGAAAGAGCAGCGGTCTAAATAAAAAAAAAATCTATTTCTGCAAATCAATCGGAAAATCTTTCTTCCGTGGAGGATTTTTTGTAAGACGTGTTAGGAAACTTATTTTTTACATTGAATGTATTTATTATTGTGATTGACATATTCGACATACTCCAGTAATTTGGTTCATCGTGTTGGGGCAGGGCTGTAATAAGTTTATAGATAACAGGTGTACATTATATACAATAAAATTATTTACATCCATCACTATTTTCGTAAAATATCGTCTAAGTTTCCACGAATTCAAACAATAACCTAGCTTATAACTGTTTTTTTTTTAAATTTATTTAATACTAGTTGATGTGCATCCGGTCTTGTTCAGGATTTGTCGTTTTGGGTGCCATAATTGATTTGACAGCGAAAATAATGCCTTGTGACGACTATTGCCATCTCTAAACAAAGAAACTTTTTGAAAACTTTTTTAAACTGTTTCATTAAAAAACATTTGTTTTTTAAATATATCTAAATAAAAAAGTTCCTAACTAGGTACGTACTTGTGTTTTCCATTTTTTAAATATTCTACCCAAACAAACCTTCTTCTTTTGAATATGTAATCTGTGGCTAACCACAGTGGTATATCTATGGGTTAATCTCAATACAACATGGCGACTTTAATGTTTTTTCACACTAATTTAAAACGTTATAGCAAACAGTTTTAAATATTGGATTTCATTCAAACTACTCTCTAAACCTTCCGGGAACTAATGAGAAAAAAGTTTGCTATTTTAAGCGAAATCGGTCAAGTAATTTTCGAGATAATCGAGGACATACATACAAATATGCAATTTTATATATAGAGAAGATATAATAAATCAATTTTAATAAGGTTATTTTTTATATTCTTGTACCACACAAGAGTCACAGCTGCTCCCAACTATCCGAAGCCAGTGAGACTATGCCATCCCCAATTGGGTGTGTTGTGAGGCTGAAAGAAAAGAGGAGGGGACGGGGGAGGTGAAGAGGAAGGTGTAAAGTATCCGGCTATTGACCAAATGCTGCCATTACAAGCAACGTTTTGAGTGTTAGTGTAAATATGTATATTTGATATTTTATAATTTACAATACAAAACACTTATCTTTTAATCAATACTTGTGTAGAGTAGCGGAGTGTACATATTGCGATTACGTAAAAAAAAATAACCTGTTACATGAAAATTATGCTTGAAATTGGTTTAAATGACAATGTTACAGAGTTGGTGGTTTACACAATGGGAAAGACAGAGAGCATAGTGACAAGGTATGATTTAGTTATCATAATAAATATAAAGTAATGTATGTGAGAATAAGGTAGCATAGGATATTTACCGTATAGTATAACGATACAATCTTATGAGGGTATAAGTGTAAGAATATGTGTGTATTATTTTTTGTTTGTTTGGTTCCGTTAGTATCTTTTATTTTCATATTGTTTAATAGATTTAGCTAAAATATTTTACTCCAAATTAGAATCGAACTCGTATCCCTCTATCTCCAACCTCGTCCACTGGACCCCCAGCACCGACCCCCTCCGTCTCCGCCCAAATTCTATCTTATACCCTCCATTACCTTAGTGAGCGGGCTTAAATATAAGATTGTCATCAGCGAGTGCCTCTGGCACATAAAGCACAGTTTACGATTCTTTGAAATAAAATTAAATAAAAGCCTTACAGTATCAATAGGCAGCCCGCTCACTGGGTAGAGAAGATTATCTCCACATCTATGCACCTCTAACCACAGTTGACACAGGAAGAGGGAGAAATGCTCCCTGGCACTGTACACAAAAAAATTTCAATACTAGATATATATATATATATATATATATATGTTTTCAGGTAGTTATGTGTGTAATGGTGTTGTGCAAAATGAAGTATTGATTTTACATAGTGAGAATACGAATTTATATCTGTTGCGATTTTTTTTAGATGAAGTGGTATTTTTGTTTTTTTTTAGAGTGTTTGAAGTATTGTTTTTTTATTTTTTTAATACGTCAATAAAAATTGATTCATCGATATCTTCAAATGTTAATTTTGTGGTGTAATATCTCTTTGCATTTTTAGTATAATTTTTACCATCAGTTTTTGAAGTCCGTGCGCCTACGACCTCTGGATTCGTAGCCAAGGATAGTAACCACTCAACCAAGGAGGCCGTTATTATTATTATGACAGCTGTTGCGGCGTTCAAAGCCATTTTAAAACAATCCTTGTAATATTCGATTTTGCCATATTTCTGTTTAGCCAAAACTTCCTATTTCAAACTGCGTTCTCTCTTCTAAATGGATTATTTTGAAATGCTTCGAATTTTTAACATACGCTTAGTTTAAAATGTCAGTTCAAAATACAATGTTTTTTATGTGAATTTGACTGAGCCATGGGTTTAGGTTGAAACAACACGGCATTAGATTTAACGAGGATTTATGAGAGTAAAGATAAGTGGTATTTACATATTTATAGTAGTCGCAAGATGTGAAAGGGTTCGAACTGGTGGAAAAAAAGAAGACAATTTTCTCAAAATTTTCGCCTGCGTCGTTTTCTTAAGTCACTCTATGGTGTGTGAGAACAAGACGAAAAAAAAAATGTATCATAGAAATCTGAAATTTCGTCTATGGTGTATGACAAAATCGGGCAAATTGAACGACGGCACATCTTAAGAGCCTATTTTTACGATCAGCTTCCTCAAAAAAAGCCATCCGCATACAGGAGTTACGTACAGAATTTACAGATAAATAAGTTTTTTGAAATTCGACGTTGATGAAAATGAACAGCATTTACTGTTTTGACAAAATTAAAAATAGAGAGCGCATTAGACCAAAATTATGCAAATGTTTTTTAATTGTAGCCTTATTGCTGAGGATCGCGACCGGTGGCGGTTTTCTCTAACGTCCGTTTGTGAAGTGAACTTCCATAAAAAAAATAAGGAAATAAAACACATGCACATTAATTTTACCACAGTTGAAACAGCGCGGCATTCAAATTCGGTGCTAAAAAACCATTGTCCGAGAGCGAGTGATAAAAAGAATTCCATAGAGTGGAAGATACTTTCAGTATCGCCCTGGTGAAAGACCACCATTCAGAATTGAAACGTTGCTTGAAATGGCTTTTAGCCGTGTTTGGTGACCAGATCTGAATAGCCAGGTATTTACCCTTTTCCCACCTTCCTCTCCCCCTTCTCCTTCCCCTCCCCAATACCTTCAGCCTCACAACATTCCCCAATTGGGAATGCCATAGTCTCACTGGCTCCAGACGGTTGAGAGCAGTTTGGGACTCTTGTGCGGTATTCATATAAAAAAAAAAAAAAAATGATATTAGCGCCTAAGAAATTTTTCTTTTTTTTTTCGCCTTTGTCCTAAGAAATAATTCGTACATTGTCAATCTTATGTGGCTTCGCGCGAAACTGTGCCGAGCGTGCAATCCTTCAGAATCTACAACAAATTCGTACAGATTATCGTTTTTTAAGTCGTCGTTAAAATAAGATGAGCACTGAAGATAATGCTTTTTTGAATTAAAAAAAAAAGTGCTTTAAATTTTCTTATGTAAATTGTCGTATTTAAAACCATGTTTTGTATCCTACGACATCATAGTATTTATTAGCCACGGACGTTTTAATGAATCGTCGAATTATTTCTAGTTGCTAGGTCGCTAAGTTCTGGTGCAGTGATATGATGAAACTCCTTTAGATCTAGAGAAAAATATAATATTTTCATAAGAAACAGTCACTTTGTGGTTCGACGTCATATTAAATAAAATAAACACTTTGTTATAAATCACAAATACATTTTATTTTTCGCAAACCGGTTTCGCTTAGCTAAAGCTCAAATCTGGCACGGATCCAGAGGGATTGAAAACTTTGCGGGATCTCAATCTCTACTTAGTATACGTTGTGAACAGTTACTTCCGGAATGGGAACCGTAATCAGTTTATTGTTGGATTTTGGCATTACTTATCTATGATTTTTTTTTTAAATTCTATTTTCAATTTATAGGTATAATTTTATGAAGACATGGGTTTTTAAAAACAATATATTTTATTCATTGAAGGTGATATTATCAACAACTCTTAGTGAAAATATGACGACACGGAAAATATAAAAAAAAATGACAGTTGCAACTGGGACTTGAGCCCAGATCCTCTAGCTTTACCGGAACCGATATCTCTACCAATATTGAACTATTTAGACCTTATTATATTCGGTGTCATTTTTATCAATCCCGTGTTCCTAACATGGATTATTAATTTTTGTTAAATTTTTTCCAATATTATTTTGGCTGTTTGTTATATTTGCAAAGTTCTAAACGACTCTCCAAGTAATAAATACCGGGTATTTTCAATAAAAAATATTAATTACTAAATGAAATACCGGGCGTTGCCCGGGGTTATAAATAGTTTGGAGGAAAGCTTTGAGATTGTGATGTGTTACCCCTACCCCTACCTCTACCCCTACCCCAACCCTTACCCCTACCCCTACCCCTACCCCTACCCTTACCCCTACCCTTACCCCTACCCCTTCACCTAATCCTACCTCTACCCCTACCCCTATCCCTACCCCTACCCCTACCCCTACCCTACCCCTACCACTACCTCTACCCCTATCCCTACCCTCACTCCCACAAAAGTTCCAAAATTATGCTTTAAGGGATGAGAAAGAGTTTTGAGAAGGGGGGGGGGTTCGAAATATCACGTAGACAGTGATCTTAATCTTGTTTTGTGAGACAAGTGTGCAAAATTTTATCGGAATAAAACTGTACATTTTCATACAAAACAAAGAAACAAACAAACTATATATTGATATATTACATAGATTAATAATAAATTTATTAAGAGTTGTTGACATTTATAGACTTCAATGAGCTATTTATTATTCCTAATAATTTCCTTATAAAACAGTATTCCAAATACATTTCCTTAATAATAAAATTTACTGAGCATTTTTTAGACACTCGACAAATTAATAAGCTATTACAAGTGGCATTTCAAAATGAAAGAAAATCATTATCAAGTAATTAAGTGTTTTTAGAACTGTTCATCTATTCTACCTGGTGTGGGAGTAAGAATATACTTACCAGTAATGATTTATAATACAATGTTTGTAAGTAGGAAGAAAGTTCGCCCCTCGATTCCGTCTGTAACAAATATTTTTTTCCCACAGTTCAAATCGTTTTACTAAATATAACTTTTGCTCTTTTGCACTCGGCTTAGATACAAAAAAGGGCGAATAAATATAGTACGAGTGTAATATATGATTTTATTGTATTTATGTGTAGTTTGTAGAGCATTATATTACTTTTAAACGAGTACATAGTTGTATGTAATACATAATTCATACCGAAATTTTTATTTTATAAATAAATTTATTAATTTGTGGAAACGCATGTCGTTGGTTTTTTTTAATCTTTTATACATAAAAATGAATGTTTGTCTTTCCTCGATTTTCTGGTAAATTACTTGATCGATTTCGTTGAAAATAACACAGTTTGTTTTTATTAGTGCCACAAAGGTTTAGAGTGTAGTTTGAAAGAAATCCTATATATAAAACTGTTGCCATAACGTTTTAAAATTATTATGAAAAACATTGAAGCCGCCATGTTGTGTTGAGGTTAGCCCATAGATATACCACTCTTGTTATCCACAGATTACATATTCAAAAGAAGAAGGTTTGTTTGGGTAGAATGTTCGCAAAATGAAAAACACAAGTAGGTACCTACTTAAGAACTTTATTATTTAGATATATTTTGAAAAAATAAATTTTTGGAATGAAATAAAATTATTAAATGAATGTTTCTTTGTTAAGACATAGTAATAGTCGTCACAAGACATTACTTTCGCTGTAAAATCAATTACGGCATCCAAACGATAAGCAAGAATTTATAACTTCATAACGTTATTCCAAAAAAATAAAATATTCCCGAGCAAAGCCGGGTTCAAATTAGCTAGTCTACAATATAAATTTGGATTCTTCTATGTTCGGATATTTGTATGCTTGTTTAATTTGAACCCATTTTCTCAGCACTGGAATGGGTTACGTGGTCGAATTAAAATCAGTAAAACATAGTTTTTTGAGCCGTAGGTCAGGAAGAAAAGTGTTAAATGTATGTTAAAAATAGAGAAATACTGGGAAAAAGTTGCACATTCGACTTTAGTTTGCAAAACGTTCAAAATCGCTGCTACGAGTTCGAACACCTGATGGTATTATTCTAATCACCAACAATATGCTCATAATGCAATTCTTTTTTAATACTTTCAGACAATTTCTTACCTACTGGGTGCAAGTGGATGAGTTTGTGTGTTTGGGAAGTATGTTTACGAGGGATGTAAAGGCTGATATTGAATGAACGATGTGGTGAAAGGGGTAAGGGTAGCTGTAGCAGTAGGGGTAGGGGTAGGGGCAGGATTAGTGTTAGCGATAGGAGTAGGGGTAGGGGTAGGGGTAGCGTAGGGGTAGTGTAGGGGTAGCGTAGGGGTAGGGATTACACACCATAATTTCAAAACTTTCCTCCAATCCATTCATAACACCGAGAAACGCCGGGTACTGCAGCTAGTATTTATTAATTGAATAAAATAATTGTCAGATCTAAATATTATTTTAATTAAAGGTATTATTTAATCGTTCTTTAATTAAACGGTATCGATAAAAATGACGGAAAGCAATGACGTGGCTATATCTTAGTTGGTAGAACGCTGGTTGCGGTTCTTTTCTTTATTTTAAATATTACTTTGTTAATTTGTGATATTTCACATTTAAATAATATAAGGTACATTTACTGCACTATTCAGAATGGTAGATATTCTCAGTATCGCCACTGTAAAAAACAGCTATTCAGAATCGAAACGTCCTTCCACACCACACCTTCAACCTCACAACATACTCCAACCGTAATTTTATGGACAAATTTCACCAGAAGTAAGATAAAATTTACTTTATTTTAGGCACGCATACACGCCCACAACGCACTTCTGTCGATTTATCTCTTCAGTAGAAAGAAATTAGGGCAGGTGGGGTAATATTTTTATTCAAATGTATGTAATATTATGATTTATTCAGTTGGCCAGAACAATTGGTGGAAGATGATAATAAAGCGGCCATTTTCAGATATTCACTTCACAATTACTACCCGAAATTGAAAAACTATACATAGTCTACCTCAAGTCAACTGCCATTTACTATACACATGAAGAGTTATAAAGTTACATAAATATATTTAAAAAAAAAGTTAATCAGAATGACATGAATTAAAAGAGATGCCATGTATCTTGAAATCTGGCGTATGTTGAATATATTAAAATATATGTTATTTAGCAGCACCCTACCAAGCCAACACGTTTGTTCTGCCCTGTGGTATACATATCAGATCGTGGTGCCATCCCCTGCAGTAGTTATTTGGTATAAACATGTATGGCATTCAAGGAGGTATGGACATCAGATAATGCGTAATTTTCTACACATTTACTGCAAGGGCCCCACTCCTCGACTGGAGACAGTGGTAGAGCGTCTCAGAGAACAAATCTTCATGATGCATAAATTGCGGGTACTCGCCGTGTATTCTCATATATTTTATGTTCAGTTGAAGCTTCAGTATACTTTTTATGTTGTGTTTTGAATTCTATAAAGTTATTATTAACGAATCTTACGGTTTTCTGTAATTTATAAAATAATTTTATTCCCAGATATTTGCAGTTGTGTTGAAGTACAACTTTTTTTTGCATATCGGAATCGGTAAAGTGTATTTTCGCGTGAGAATATTTTTCTATTTCTGAATGATGCGATTTTCTTTAAAACTAGCTGACATGTATCCAGCCTTGCTCGGGTTTATTTTTTTTTTAGTCTCTTACCTCTAGAAGTGATTTCCAATCATAATTATGAAGTTTTGTTAGAGTTTGCTCGTTCAATATAGTTGAAGTGAATATTTACAGCCGTCGTGTGGTGATCAGCAAGATTATAATCACATATACTAGGTGTGTTCAAAAGAAAATGTGAATTTTGAATTTTTTCGAAAAGTATTTATTAATTCATCAATATCCATTTTCTCCCCTTCAAAGTAATCCCCCTCAGATATAAGGCACTTATGCCAGCGCTTCTTCCAATCCTCGAAGCAGTTCTGGAATGCGCTTTTCGGTATGACCATCAGATCGTTCTTCGATTCGAGACTTTATCTTATCAATTGTGGCAAAACGCTTTCCTTTCATCCAGTTTCGGGAATAGGAAAAAGTCGCAGGGAGCCAAATCTGGTGAATACGGTGGTTGAGACATGATTACAGTGTTGTTTTTGGCCAAATAATCACGAACAAGCATTGATGTGTGAGCTGGTGCATTATCGTGATGCAAAATCTATGATTTGTTTTTCCATAATTCCGATCGTTTGAGCCGTATTGCTTTTTTTATATTTTTTTATATGAATACCGCACAAAAGTCCCAACTGCTTCCAACCGTCTGGAGCCAGTGAGACTATGGCATCCCCAATTGGGGAATGTTGTGAGGCTGGAGGTATTAAGGAAGGGAAGGAGAAGGAGAGAGGAAGGTGGGGAAATACCTGGCTAATCAGATCTGGTCACCAAACACGGCTAAAAGCCATTTCAAGCAAGGTTTCAATTGCTTCACGCAAACGTAGCATAACTTCCTTGTAGTATTCCTTATTAATCGTACGACCTGTTGGCAAGAACTCATGATGCACCACGCCATTGTGATCGAAGAAAACAGTGAGCAAAACCTTCACATTTGATCGAACCTGGCGTGCTTTTTTCGGTCTTGGCTCTTCTGGCCGCTTCCATTGGGATGATTGGGCCTTGGTTTCGACGTCATAACCATATACCCACGTTTCATCACCAGTTATGACCCTTTGGAGCAAATCTGGATCATCATTGACGTCATTCAATAACTCCTGAGCGATACTAATGCGACGTTGCTTTTGCTCGAAATTTAGCAATTTCGGAACAAACTTCGCTGCCACACGTTTCATGCCCAAAACATCCGAGAAAATTGCATGGAATGTGCCGATTGATATGCCAACATCCTCTGCAACTTCCCTAATAGTGATTCGACGATTTTCCAAAACCATTTTCTTCACTGTTTCGATGTTTTCTTCGTTTGTTGACGTTGTTGCAACTCCAGGACGCTCATCGTCATTAACATCTTCTCGGCCTTCTGTAAAGCGCTTGTACCACTTATAAACACTTTGAGACAACGTAGACACGCCGAATACCAAAGTCAACATTTTAACTGCGTCGGAGCACTTTATTCCATTTTTAACGCAAAATTTAATACATATTCTTTGATCCATTTTTTTCAAAAGTATAAAATCGAAAAACACACAAAAACGTGACTAACCTTTCCAGTTGTCAAAAACAAACCACTAATCCAAAATGGCTGATAATGCTAACATATGATAAAAAATATGTGTACCAACATAACAAAAAAATATCGATAATCGAATGTACACAGCCCGCGAAAAATCGAAATTCACCTTTTCTTTTGATTACACCTCTTATATGCAGAGATTGAACTCACGTCTGCGACTGCACCAACGGATTGCTTTCCATTTAACCTTATAAAAAGTGGTCGGTACAAGAGTACTTTATTTTTTGTTGAAGGATCAATTCCCTAGTAGCGCCATCTATGCATTTGACCAAATAGTTATTTTCTAAGATATTTTCGTAATTTATTATGATAGGATGATTCGTATTTAATAGATTTAAGTTAATGTCGCCAAAAAAGATGACACTTTCATTTGAATTAATATTGTTATTAAACACAGAAGACATTTCTGAAAAAAAATGCTTGTTTGTTGATTCAGAGGTCGGTATATGGCGAAAAGATTTAAAGTGTTATTATTTGGAAGTGTCAATAGTCCAAAAACGTTTTCAAAATATTTAGTGTCTAGAAATATTTGCGAAAAGGAGAGATTATTTTTTACATATAACAAAATACCTTCTCCGGATTTATGATTTCTACAATAGTGATACGAATTATATCCAGGAATATCATACAAATTCACAAGTTCCGAACGAATTGCGGTTTCGCACAGCATAAGTATGTCAATGTGATTAATACAGTTTTTAAAATAAAAAAGAAAGAGGTCCCAGTACTTGCATATTGACCTAATGTTTAGTTTTACATAAGTTAGGTTATTCATTTCACCTTTCGTAGAAGTCTGCATTTGAATCCATTCATTCAAATTATTTACTCTAGTCATCATCAATATGACTGAAAGACATTTTTTAACTGAAAATATCCACTTGAAATCCGTCCATAAATAAAGTAAAAATAATAATAATGAAAAAAAAAAAACAATGATTATAAAAAACCAGTAATTTTGATAGTGTGAATATGCCAAAGTGTATTTATAAAAAAAAACAGTGTATATAAGTGTATGTGTAAAAACATTATATTCCAAATAAAGCATATGTATAAAAAAAAACCCGTGTATGTAATTTTATGTGTAAAAACAGTTATTTTTATAATGAGATAATATGCCAAAGGTAATGAAACAATTTTAGTAATATTGTTCAACATAGTACGAGTACGTTAAAAACTTAGCATGAATTTGTTTTATACCACGGTATAGTGAGTGTTGACATATCACATAACTGTGTGAATTAAACTAAATATCATCATTTATATTGATAACCTAGAAACTATATAACATAATATTCTTAGTAAAAATATACTTCCTTGATAATTGCATTATTACAGATGTGAAAAAGTTAATATTCGATATTTTGTTAAGCAATCGCGAGCATTTTTTTATATACGTTTCAATTGTTTTTGTCGTTTGCTCTATGATTGACTGGAAATGTAAGTTTCTATTTTTTATTTTGTTGACAACAATTTTTGCAACTCGGCTGACCGTTCTTGTTCCCGCAATCGCTGTAGGTGTGATCGAGACCGCAATAGCTGCACCTATGTTTCTCGTCTCTCTAAAAACGTCTTGCGGCGCCATGACCGAAGCGTAAACAGTGGCAACATTCATCACCGGGTTTGCGTCTTCAACATAAATTTTTTGATACCCTATGCTGATTTTTTCATTATTTACTAATATTCTCCTTATTTCACTCTCCACTTCCAACAATATAGTTGGATGAATCATTAAATTTATTTTTAATTATTTTCTACGTTAAAGATAGGTTTAGTTTCCTTATTTCCGGCCATAATCTTTATTTATTGATTTTGTTATAGGAGATCATCCACGAATTATTCTTTGTCATAATCATAGAATATCCCTTTAAACAATAAAATTTGTTTTTTTTTTGGACAAATCTTTAGGATCGACATTCTTTATTTCCTTTGAAATCGCTAGTTTCAATTTTCCTGCATCCTCTTTTTTGTACATTCAATGATGTTTCTATTTCTGGAAAAAAATATACCTTCTTCACATATTCCGAGTTTGCTAATCTTTACGTGTTTTTGGATTATATTTAGTACTGCGTCAGAAGTGTCATTGTTCGTTCTAAGATCAACCATAACACAATATTTGTTTTTGGTGTTTTTATGTTTACCTTGAGGGTAATCATAGGTTTTGTCTCTGTTTGCGAATCCTGATTTAATTTTTCTTCTGTCAGTTCAATAGCAACGTGACTTAAAAATGCGAGTATATTCGTGGCTTTATTTGTAACAATATTCTGTTGTTCTATGCTAAATTTATTGGAGGCGTCTTGTACTGCCATCAGCAGTTCAGTAACTACCGCCTTTGCTTCTTCCATGAATTTATATATTCATTCTTGCGCAACACTTACCTCACTTTACACTAAAACTTATAATCGATCATCACAATGTTGTTGTCACCAATTTGACAGTTTCTAAAATATTAAATAGTTTATTTTAATTTAGGGCTTATAAAGGATATATTTCTTTATACAACTTATCCTGGTCAAAACTGCGCATTTTGTTTCACTTAATATCAGCTTCACTCTTTCTCTTCGCCAAAACTATCCACTTTTACGGAGTACTCAAATTGAGAGCAAAATATATGCAACCTATCACTGTAACCGAGTAGAAATATTGTATCGATTATATGGGAGTTGTTAATATTATCTAAAAATAAATTTATTTAACTTAAAATAGAACATATATGTACATTGGTCACATGTGTTCTAATATAAACAAAATAAATAAAGAAATTGCAAATTAAGTCACAAAATATAATTAAAAATTGCACTTTACATATTTCGTCACTTCCTTCATAAATTTCAACACACTTTCCCGTCCTTTTATATTGGCCTGTATTTCCTGGAAGATCTCAATGACTCTATATAGTAATGATATTTGCGATTTTGTTTTCTTTCGGAGGTGAAATCTTATTTCATTTCTTCTTCTTGTAGAGTGGTTATGTCTATGTTGTAAATTATTGTAATTCGAAGCGTAAAGTGTGTGATTTTTTTTTAAATAAGTAGAAGCAACCTTGTAGACAACGAATGCATATATAATTTTATAGATAATCGTAGTAAAATTGTTTTCTATAATCATAAAGCAAATAAAAATTATAAAATTAAAAAAAAATTAATTAAAAAAAGTACTTACTTGAGAGTTTTGGGAAATTGTGATAGCACAGTTTTGGAAGGGGTAACAAAAAAATTTTGGGGCTATACAGGCTTTTTGTTTTAGCTAATTTTATATCAACGTTCACTCCATTTACCATGGATAATGTAAAATGTTAAGAATGTAAAAAAAACACTTGGAGGGTAAAATTCATTGGGATGGTCGGGTGAGATGTCGTTATATTCAAATTAACCACCCGGAAAATTTTACTGCCCGATTAGTGTGATTTGAAAAATAGTTTCAATAAAATATGGAAAAAAAATGACCTCCCTGCGATCCTTTGAAGTACCTGAACAGAGCTTTACCATACTCAATCACTGACTAAAGTACTTAGGAGGAACGGCTGCGCGGCCTGTTTCATACAAAACTTCATTTAGGATTTGAGGCCAAAATACTCTCCAAAACCGAATGATCTTTTTATCAAAGGCATTTTATCAATTATCTAGTTATTATTAATATTAATTTTTCATCTGCAACCATACAAAAAAACAGTAGGTATTGGATAGTTGGACGGTTACTTGACTGAGTGACCATTGACGACATGTGAAAGATATTTTATTTGAATTTAAAAAAAAGTCATTTTAAACCAAAAATATATTTACCGGAGACTAAAATTTCGTTACCATTTTATACTCCTAATATGCTCAGGAATCACTGTTATGGTTTTTCGGGTATGTGCTGTTACACCCTGCATACTACATCTGTTCTTGTAGAATTTGTGTTACATGTGTAAGATGTTATGATATTTGTTCATTAAGTATATTTGGATGTTTAAAATTTGATTGGAGATTATTGTATAGATTGGTAGTTTCATTTGTTTATTGTCTGGGTGTATTGACGTTGGTTGAGAAGTGTAACGAACTGAAGGCGTGTTGTTGTCTAGGACGCTATTCTGGAATACATTTAATGAATCACTATTCGGTTTGCACAGGCGTATTTAGGAAAGTCTACAGTATAATAAAATCCACGGCATCAAAAAAGGACTTTCTCAAATTCCTAGCCAAAATGCCGCCTTAAGAGGAACGACTGTGCGGCCTGTTTCATACAAAACTTAATTTTGGATTTGAGGTCAAAATATTCACATAAACCTAATGATCTTTTTTTCATCAAAAAGTATAGTAAATATCTAGTACGGATTAGAAGTAATTTATGTTTTACATTATGAAATACAGGCCATAAAGGAATTAATTTTTAGCGATTTTAGAGACACATTTAACAATTATTTGGGGGCTAACGGTGATTTACTTTGAAAATATAATAATCATAAAATATATATATAAATGTATTAAAATAAGCATTATGACGGACTTTAAATTAAATTAAAAACTGCCAATTTACGCTGGAGTACAAATTTGCCGTACATAATTTAACATATCGCCCCGAAAAAACTTTTTTTTTACATGTTTTATTTTTATATCTTTATAAACATGATAATTTTTTTAAAAATACAATATATATCGGAAATAATTTTATAAATTACCTCTAAAATTAAGAAAATTGATTTCATTTCATGGCATATACATCATAATTTAAAACAAAAATAAATAAAATACTTCTCATCCGTGCTAGATATTTACTAAACCTTTAATTAAAAAAATATATCATTTAATTTCAGATTGGTATTTTGACCTCAAATCCTCAATAAAGTTTTGTATGAAACTTAATTTTGAATTTGAGGCTAAAATTCTAACCTAAATCTTATAATATTTATTTTCATCAAAAAATATAGCGAGTCAGAATTAGAAATTTAAAAAAAATAAATTATTTTGATCTTAAAGGTCATTAAAGAAACCGATTTATCGCAATTTCAGAGTCAACATTAACAATGGTGATTTAAGAAAAAAATTATTCCGTCTACTATGAAAATATAATGAAATATAAAAAAATTTAAAAGAGGCATTATGAAGGACTTAAATTAAGATTAAAAACGACTAATTTACGTTGGAATACAAATTTAGCGTACACCATTTAAAATATCGTTCCAAAAAACGTTTTTTTTTTAAATACTTTTTCTTTTATTTTTTTATTTTATTTCATATATTCATTTTTACATAGCAAATTTTACAATGATTTCTTTCTTATACTATAAACCCCCAAATAATTTTAGAATTTGCCTCTAAAATCGTGAAAAATATATTTCTTTAATGGCACATATTTCATAAATTACACCAAAAATAAATAAAATACTTATAATCCGTACTAGATATTTACTATACCCTTAATTGACAAAAGAGTCACTATGTTTGGGTTGGTATTTTGGTCTTAGGTTGAAAATTAACTTTTGTACGAAACGGAGCGTAGCCGTTCCTCTTAAATAAAATGGTTAAAGAGCTCCGTAAACAAACATACATATTGTGGCAATGCAGACTACTATAAGGATTTTATTCGATTCTATTCTATAACGTTCTCCTATTTTCGGAAACATTTCATGTGAACGCTTTGAAACTTGATGATCATCTTCAGGAAAAAATGAATACTAAAAAATAATTTCAAGTATAGAAAAATGATAAAAAATTTTAGAACAATAATTTAAGAATATACAAAATATGAACTAAATATTTCGTTATTAGCATTTTTAATCTATTACTTACCTACTTTTATTCATTTTTGTTTATGCTATGCTATGTTTAAGACCGCTAAAACGCTCCAAATCTATGGCTGGACTGTTTTGAATATCAAACATCAAAACGAGGATGAATTTTACCGTACATAATTTTATATTCTATTTATTGCAAACCATAACTAAACATAAGTAATAACTTTACATAGCTTTTTGGAAACTTTAAATCAAAGAATAATAATAGTATTAACCATTAACATTATCAAAATATCCATATTGACAATTGGTTTGCTCATGAATACTCTAATTTCTGTTATTAATAATATTTTTATTTATATTGAACAACAATTACAGAGCTTAAAGTCTTCCAAATTAAGTTTAAACTTCGACAAAGTTAAAAAAATACGCATTTAAAATACAAAACCAAATCGAAAAGTAAAAATCTCCATACTAATCCAAAAACAGAATACACACATAACGTCAGATGTTCCAAATACAATGGTACCAATATAACAAGGTGTTTTGATGAGATGATTATTTATTCACTTTTAAATAATGATTGTATAAATTCTACGTATAATTATATATAATAAAAGTTATGTATTCAGAATCGTCGTTTGGTGATCTATATTAATATATATTTTTAAGGTCATAATATTTATCACTGGAGTTCCTTATTGTCCGAAAACTTCTTAAAAATACTGCAAAATTATGCAAAACGCTTCTTTTACACAAATAATTTCGAGCGTACACCCACGGTTTCTTACTTTTTTCCCACCTCTAATTTACACCAATTTAGCCTTCCGCGAGTGAACAATGACGAGAAAATTGTATGAGAGCTCCCGATTTCATAATTTTTTTTTTTAACTTATAACTGATTTTTTACACAAATATTACTGACTTTTCCCGAATCAATTTGTGCAAAACAATACACTTTTGAGAAACGACTTCAAGGGCGCATCTCATTTGTTAGACCTACGGAGCTAACGGTTAATCAGTAGGAAAATAAGGAACCCCGTCATAAGACAAGGCTTTCCCTCATATGAATAATAATGTACATACTGAACTTGACTGAGCGCTGACTATATAAGCGGAAGCTGACCTAGCATAGACACCACTTCCCTTTTGGACTTCCATCAACAAAGATACCCCATTCAAGGTGAGTTGATCAATTAATCCTACAAAGTCCAAAGAAATTGTAACTTAACTAAGAATTATCAGAAAAACATGCAAATTAACAGGGGTGGTCCATCCATTGATGTGCGATGTAAAGCTCATAGAATATTATACATTTGTAGTTTAAGGCTAAACGAAACATGGCACATAGTATATCGCTGCATCCCTGAGTTTCGTCGTCGGCTCACAAAGCTGAGTGATACGTAACTCAATCTTATCAATATTACTCAATAATATTATCTTTTTTTTAGTACTCAATTTTAAACGCATATTTTTCCTCATACCACCAACCAGTACTTATCAAACACATATATATAATCTCTTTATATTTAATTATTATACTTTTTTCTGGATATATTATATTACCATACTATGTCAATACTAGCTTTTTACTTTTCTATTTTTGTATAATGGCACTTAATATGAATTAAACTTGTCATGACTGTCCTAAAACGGGATTTGCTCCTAGTTGGGCAGTCAAAGCTTTCTTAAATGTTGATGTTAAATAATGTGGTTTCAAATAAATAAATATTATTATTGGTATAATATATTTTCGTAATGAATTAACATGTACAGAATATTATTAAAGTTTATACGTTTATTTGAGTACGTTTAAGCTTTAAATTTACAAAAAATAATTTATTATATTTCATATTCCGTGTGTACACCCGACAACAAACAATTCACCTCAATATTTAAAAGCAAGTCCTTAAAGAGTTTCTGTGAGTGCGTACAACGTTTCGTTTAACTCTAAATTGTGTTCTTTGGACTTCGTGCATTATAATGAAGTACTAGTAAATGTCTTGTGCACTTTTGTAAGTTGTGGGTTGTGAATTGCATAGTAAAAATTCTGAAAATCACAGTAGAATTAAATCATTTTTATTAGGAAGGAGTGTTTTGCATTCCTACAGAAATGAAGACTGACTGATGAAGAATGAAGTCTGCAACAGAGGCATTCACATTAAAAAAGTCTTATAGTGTTGTAAGGCATACTGCTGACAGTTTTGTTGTAACTTAGTCTGCTTTCTTATAATCGACGCGTTTAACAGAGAAGAGTGGTTACGACGGAGCTTTCAGAGAAATAGCGGATTTTCAACGGTTGATGATATAATTTCAGATGAACTTCCTGTGGCTCGCAACTCTGGTGTATCTCTCCTCCAACTTGGTGCAATCCCAGGAGCTGGAGAAGCACGAGACCCGCCGCAGGCTGTGCGGCACACAGCTGGCCGAAACCCTGGCGCTGGTCTGCAAGGGGGCCTACAACGTGCAGTTCGGCAAGCGCGATGGGCGCGACTCCAACGAGTTGCTGGGAGACGGGTACGACTACGAGCAGATGATGTTCTCGGAGCCCGCGTGGCCTTACCTCTCCCGCCAGAGCGCCAACTCGCTGATGCAGAGGGACGACTATCACCGCCGCTTCCGACGCGACAGCCACGGCGTGGTGGACGAGTGCTGCTATAAGAGCTGCAGCGTACGCACGCTGAAGAGCTACTGCGCTACCAAGAGGGCCTAAGTCCTATTTCCAAACCAACCACGAGCCAAATTACTAAATCCTCGGCAAGGCTCGCATTTCACCTACACCTAAAACTGTTTTATTATATCAAATTAATTATTGATTTTCAATATTTTTGAATTTGTTGCACCATGGGACAGGCTTTCTCAACATTATACTCTTTATTATACATACATTATATTATTCATTTAGCTATTACATCTTTTACATGAGTTTACGGAGGATTCATCCTAGCTGAAAAGACTCGCAAAATGCATTTGAACGCAGCAAGTTGAAGTTCCGGAATCATTATTTAATTGTACATGTTTCTGAAGGATAAAACAAAGATTGACAGCAAAATGTGACGATGGTCTAGTCACCAATCAACTGCCTCGTGAAAAATACCTTTCATTCCAAAATCTCTTGTATATTTTTTGCGGTTTTGAAGGCATTGAAGTGTGGGTCAGTGATTACAAATTGCGTATTTAAGTATACTCTTTATTTAAATATAAAATATTTTCCGCTTTCACATATTTATTAGCCATGTGGCACGCCTGTTAATCAGATACTGGCGTTTACATACAAATAAGTAATATTCTATGATAAGATATTTATACGACCTAAAGATGATAATCAAAAGTACATAATGTATGCATGTGCCTAAAATGTGGAGTTTTGTGTATTTACTTACTAAAATAAAATTCACTTTATAATCTACATAAACCTTTCATTGGCAGTTTAGTCCCTTACATCTCTATATATAAAAATTAATGTTTGTCTCTCTGTCGTCGATTTTCTCGAAAATTACTGGAACGGTTTCGCTGAAAATAGCACAGTTTTTTTCTTATTACTTCCGCAAAGGCTTAGAGGGTAGTGTGAATGAAATCCAATATGTAAAACTGTTGCCATAGCGTTTTAAAATTAGTTTGAAAAACATTAAACCCGCCATGTTGTATTGAGGTTAGGACATATATTTACCACTCTGGTTAGCTACAGATTACACATTCAAAAGAAGAAGGTTTACTTGGGTAGAATATTTTCAAAGTCGAAAACACAAGTACCTACTTAAAAAACTGTATTATTTAGATGCATTTTGAAAAAAAAATGTTTAGAATGAAATAAAATGTTCAAATGAATGTTTTTTTGTTCAGAGATAGTAATAGTCGTCACAATGCATTACTTTCGTTGTCAAATCAATTATGGCGCCCAAACGACAAGCAAGAATTCACTTCACAACTTTATTCCAAAAAACAAATAATCCCGAGCATGGCCGGGTTATAACTAGTTATTATAATTATAATATTTTTTTATCGTTTGGCTTTTACCCTTTGGGTGTGTTCTGACGTTCATTTTAAAATAAAGGTGTTCAGGAATAATGCTCTTTTTTTCGGTGTTTAAGGTGTTTTGATATGGAACACTGATAAATGAAATCTGTTTTACAGTAAATAAAAAGCTCAATTTACTCATGAATGTGCTTCACCAAGGTAATTTTTTTTTAACCTTATTTTTGGTATAAGGTACATCGTTTTAGTAAATAATGTCGTATCATATTTACACAATATAAGATATATAGGAAATTATACATAAAGTAGAGTTGTTCAAAAATGCCCGTGTTCGGAATAAATAATAAAAAAAAACTATTAACATATTTTAGATTTTCTTTAACTGAGACGCCTTTGATATAACAAATTTATTAGCAGCAAATCTTTGCATAGAAATTAAATAGTTTTTTTTTCGTTTATAACGGTTTAGATAGAACTCTACACAAGAATCCCACAAACCACTGCCAAGGCTTAGAATTAAGGGGAATAATAAGGTGAGAAACACCTGGCTAAACAGAACTGGAGACTGCATTTTGTTGGAGAAATGCTGTCGGTAGAATTGCTTATAGTCAAGCTGCCCACGATTGAGATTGGTGCATTGTGACATTGAAAACAAATCGATATTTCGGAAATTACTGATACGACTAACAATCATCAGCCTGTAAGTTTGAAATCAACCATAAATTATTATTTTTTTCTTTTCTGAATGAGATGATATAAAATGAAGTCGGATTATATGCAATTGAATAATATGCATTATGAATATTTATGCATTTTTCGTCAGTAATTTATTTATTATACGCCTTATATGGTCTTTTACATATTTTGTTATAAAAAATCAAATTACAATAGTGACACAGGTGCAAAATACATCACAGTAGGTGAATAGATACAATAGATAACCTTCACGAAATACAACAACTAAATATTTAATTTGTCTCACGAACAGATTCAGCAATGCATACCATATAGTAATGCATATTATAACCTCTTTGTTCTTCAAACTGTTGAATTTATGAGCTGTTTAAATGAAATGGTTGATATTTCTATCTATTCTAAGGAAACGGCTAATTTTTTAACACGTTTCTTTTGAAATTGTTGAATAACAGAGACCAAGGAACTGGGTTCCTAAAGACATATTCCTGTTTTTATCGTTTATTTAAGGATTATTTTTTGAAATCGTTATTCCGTATTTGAGTATTGATAGTGCATACTTCACCATTTTGAAAGTACATATAATCCGATGCCTGGTAATGACACAAGATCGTGCCTAAATTATTATTACAGTTTGATGTAAGTTGAGTTATAATCATAAAGGAGTTAAGTGTTTCAATAAAAAATGTATGTAATAACATATATTTATTAACGTTCCATTGAAGTTATTTGCGTTTTACATATAATCCGATGCCTGGTAATGACACAAGATCATGCCTAAATTATTATTACAGTTTGATGTAAGTTGAGTTATAATCATAAAGGAGTTAAGTGTTTAAATTAAAAATGTATGTAATAACATATATTTATTAACGTTCCATTGAAGTTATTTGCGTTTTACGCAATACATTGTAAATAGTTTAATATGGTAGATATTATAATTTCAATATGAGTTTTTTAGAATAAGTGAGAGTTTTGTCGGGGTAGAGTTGAAGAAACATAATTAGGCCTTCTTATTAGCGCAGTAGCTCCTGAGCGTGTAGAAGTCGCAGCTCTTGTAGCAGCACTCGTCCACCACGCCGTGGGTCTGGCGCCGGAAGCGGCTGTGGTAGTCGTCCCTCTGCAGCAGAGAGTTGGCGCTCTGGCGGGAAAGGAAGGGCCATGCGAAGGGGGAAGCTGACAGTTGTTCGTAGTCGTAGACTTCTTCTTGCGGGTCATTGCCATCTCTCTTGCCGAACTGCACATTGTAGGCCCCCTCGCATACCAGCGCCAAGGCTTCCGACAGGTGGTTGCCGCACAGCCTGCGCCCTCGCTTCTCCTTCTCCTGCATTACCTCTTGGGACTGCACCACGCAGGCGGACAGGCACACCAAAATAGCGAGCCACAGGAAGTTCATCTAGAAGAAGACCAAGTACTTATGTAATTTATAGAAAATCAGATGAAACTCTCTTCGGGCTGAACTGTCCTATAACCCTTATCGATTCCGTTAACCTTAATTCAATGAAAATATCGGCACAAACAATATCTACTAGTATAAAAATATCTTTTAAGCTCATCGAGCGGCTTCTGTAACCTTTAGAATGCCAAGCGCCCCTGATCTAATACTTCCGTAGTGTGCTGAGGGTAAATTTGCGCACGGCCCGCAAAGTTTCTTTTCGTAATTAATTACTTATTTTTTTGCAAAATGATGTTTTGTAAATTGTACCTTCTTACCAGGTAATGAGTTTATTTATTTATAAAATTTTTATATATCTATCATAAGCAGTTTCAGGTACGCCGGCGTTCAGCGGATTAAAAATTGGCGTTCCAATGGACAATTCCGGCACACTATACGTTACTTTATTGTAAATAACATTAAAGTCAGGTTTGTTAAAGAGTATTTGTTTTTCAATCAATTCTCAATTCCACAGTGTAATTAATCAAAAAAATACGTATGAAGAAATGCTTACAGAACTGTTATCTAACAGTTCCAAAATGCAACAAGTTATAATTTGTTTTTATTTTTGAATAACATTGGTAATTAATGTTTAGAATTATGTGTATTTAATATACGTATTTAATATACCGTTTCCGTATTATAGCAATTCTATACTAAAATCAAAATATATCACAATTATTTTAGATCCAAACTATAACAACTGCGAAAATTCTGTGAAATCCCACGAAAAAGCATTAACATTAGAAAAAATGTTTATAACATTACGAATGTAACATATTTTTTAGATATTCTAGATGTTCATTAAAATCTGAATAAATTATTTCCTAATTATCTCAGGACTATGCTTTTTGAGTTGTTACACTTTGAAACCGAGAGGTCGAAGTCATTCAGAAGAAAGCACAATTCCCGTAATTTTGTATTGGATAGACAAAGTATGATGATTATTAGAAAATATTGTTTTTTGATTATTTTTAACCTTTCGCTGCGGTGTTGTCAATAAGAAACTCCAATGAAAAATATAATGCCTTAAAAATATATATTCATATAGGTCTGCAAACGTCGATTCTGAATGTATAACTTTTATTATTTATACGTAGAATTTATGAATGTGAGTATACAGCACCGGAGCTCGAGAGTTTTTCTTGCACCAACCGTAAGAAAAGAATTAATCAACTCACCTTGAATAGTGTTTGGTGATCGAAGTCTGAAAGAGAAGTGATGGCTGCTGTAGGTCAGCCTCCCCTTTTATAGTCGATGTCCAAATTATTTTTCATACTATTTTTGTATTGTAATTCAGAAAATTTTCTATTATAGAGTGCGAAAGTGTTGTTATATAAATTGAAGGTGTAAATAAATATTTACATCTTATGTAAATGACTTCATGAAAAAATCATTATTCTTATAAGCGGGTGGGTGGAATTATTGGGCTGTTAAGAAATCAAATGAGATGCAAAGTGATACTGTAAATTACTGCCAATTGAACGGCACCACTTTATAATATTCTATTTTCTATAAACGTTTTTTTTAACGTCATGTTCCAACTATAAAAGGGGATGCTGGCCTGGAAAAGTCATCACTTCTCTTTTGGATTTCGATCACAACGCTACATTCAAGGTGAGTGAGCGCTATTCTGTTTTTGTAAGGAAGATTTCTCATCCCTTTCTTTAGGCTTAAAGACTTCTGGCTTAAGAGGAACGGGTGTGCGGCCTATTTATTTGAGGTCAAAATACTCACCGAAACCTAACGATCCATTTTTTTATTAAAAAAATATAGTAATTATCTAGCACGGATTAGAAGTACTTTATTTATTTTTGTTTAACATTATGAAATATAGGCCATTAAAGGAATTGATTTTTCGCGATTTTGGAGGCACCTTTAACAATTATTTTGGGGCTAGCGGTGATTTAAAAAAAAGTTTTACCCCATCTGCTTTGAAAATATAATGAAATATAAAATACAATATTAAAAAAAATATATTAAATTAAGCATTATGGCGGACTTTAAATTAAATTAAAAACGACCAATTTACGTTGTAACAAAAATTTGCCGTACACAATTTAAAATATCGACCTGAAAAAAGCTTTTATTATGTTTTGTTTTTATCATATTTAAAAAAAAAATTCATGGAATATATTTATAATTCAAAACAAAAATAAATCAAATACTTCTCATACGTACTAGATATTTACTAAACCTTTAATTAAAAAATATATCATTCAGTTTGGATGGGTATTTTGGCCTCAAATCCTAAATTAAGTTATGTATGAAACAGGCAGCGCAGCCGTTCCTTTTAAGTGCGCAATTCCGAGAGACATAATAAAAAAATTATATTACAATGCATTTTAATCCTTTGTCATTTAATTTTTAAATATCACAAATACGCCTTATAACGAAGAATTACATTTTGTAAAAATATACCTACCTCACTAGATAGTAATGTAATGACCTGTTTATTCTGTCACTACTTCTAAAAGTGACATTTGCCGCTTGCATTTATATTTCCATTTATAATTATAAACCTTAATAGCTAACACTATTTAAAGTTGATAATAACGTAGTTGGTAACATGGTAACATACTTAATATTTAGTTTTTCTCTTGTTAAAACTACGCAAATATTGATATTTTTAATTAATGTAATTCAGAAGTCTTCAAACCTAAGGATATGGATAAATAATCTTCTTAAAAAAATGGGAATAGGACAGGTCTAATAAGAAAACACTGAAAAGTTTTATTTCAAAGATTATAGAATAATATTCTATCATCCTTTGTTCTATTAATCCATTCACAAACGTTCATGGCTGAAGCTATTTAAAAAAAGACGTTTATTTGCAAGTTTCCGAAATGTTATTTACATGAATTCCAACAGTTGGGTGAGCGTAGTAAGTATCAGTTCCATTTTAATGAAATACTCTTAAATATATGAGTTTTATTTCATATATTTATTTATTACTTTAGACATACACAGTACATTTTATTACAAATGATAAGGTTAATATATTAAAATTTACATTGTTAAAGTACTTATTACGTATATACACACAATGTCTGGGGAGAGAATGCTTCTTAACTAATGAATGTATGTGTGACTAATATTAATGAAAAGAAAGAAAGTGTGTGGAGAGATGTGGAGAACTTATGGAATCAATATGTGTAATTGACTACGAATAGAAGTTTGAAATAAAGCGTAGTTAAGTAATTTATAATCAGTAATTTGTATCACGCTAAGAAAATTTAAGTCTAAGTCTATTAATTTTTCGTAGTGGTATATGTTGTGATAGTACGAGTAATTGATGAGTTCTTTGCTGCATTAGTGAAATTTCATAATTCAGAGCCTTTGTTTTCTAAGGATATTAAATATGTTATACAATCGTTGTACATATATTATTTAGACACTCCACACAGCATCCCTAAAGATGATATAGGCCCTGAGGGAAATTATTTCCCTCAGGGTCTCCTGTGTCGGTTACTGTAAAAAAATGTAGCTTCGACAATACCCATCTTTCAAATAACTTGATTTAATTGCAGATGAATTTCCTGTTGCTTACTACTTTGGTGTGTCTATCCGCCTGCGTGGTGCAGTCCCAAGAGATGATGCAAGAGAAGGAGAAGAGGGGACGCCTGCTGTGCGGCGACCACCTGGCGGACGCCCTGGCCCTGGTATGCAAGGGGAAGTACAACGTTCAGTTCGGCAAGAGGGACGGTAATGACCTGCCGGAAGAAGACTACGATGACGAGCAGCTATCAGATTCACCCCTCACGTGGCCCTTCCTCTCCCGCCAGAGCGCCAACTCGCTGCTGCAGAGGGACGACTACCACCGCCGCTTCCGGCGCCAGACCTACGGCGTGGTAAACGAGTGCTGCTACAAGAGCTGCGACTTCTACACACTCAGGAGCTACTGCGCTAAGAAGTAGGCCTAATTTCGATTCCTCAACTCTACCCTCAAATGGATCTTATCTTAATTGTAATGAAACTGTGTCTAAAACTTAGATTAAATTTGCTATATATACCTAATATTATTATTTAACTATCTATAATGTATGGAATAAACTATATTTTATAATCTACTTAATCTTCTTCCTTAACTACCTACCTACCTGTACCTACTCTTCAATATCACGTATATAATTTTGGGTAAAAAATTGTTTTCGAGGTGATCATATTCATTTTATTTGTATAGATGAAAAATTTTCTAAAGATCATCCAGTAAAGAGAAAGATTAAAACAAAAACAAAAAATGCTTTTTTGGAAATCTTTTATTGTTTAGAAATATTTCCCTGAAAAAATTGTCGCCTTGGTGACTTTAAGCAAATACAATAAATTGATAATACGACCAGCTTATGACATTTTCCATACATTTAGATGGCAACATGTTACACTTGCGCCTCTAGCAGCCCGGGATGTACGAATTGGTTTTTTTAGACATTCTAATATATTTTCTGGAAATTTCTGTAAATGGATGAAATCGACAAAACCGCTCTAAATGGGTTATAACAGTAGAAGTGAGGTGTTAGTTTCTGAAGTGATAATGTTTTTGGTTCCTACTTTAAATGCCATTTATCCAGTCCTTGCCTTCCCAAACGAAACAAAACGTTTTTAAAAGTGGAACACTCGGTGATCAGTGATCTATCTGAGAGTTGTTTTGAGTGCTCTTTTGTTGGAGAGAAGAAAAAACTACTTTCGAAGAGCGTGTTCGGCCCCTTCATTATTCGGTAAGTGTTAGGTTATCCTAGCTCCCCTGAAACCTTAAAACTATCCCTTTCTACAATCAACCAAAGCCATCATTATCATTATCATTATTTACAGTCCACAAATAGTTTTTTTACATGCGAAACCCCACAATTTCGGGTGGGTGATTGTCGTATGTAAAATTGTATAACATAAGATATTCCCTAAATATCATAAGCAGATCGTATTATCGATTTATTGTATTTGGTTAAAGTCACCAAATACATAGAAGTTGGGTATTCCCTTAATGAATACTAAATAAATAGATAAAACCGCTTTACTGATTGCTGGTGATGACCAAATATTTGAAAAATCGGTCGTGAAACACGACATAACAAATAAGATGGAAAAGCCCAATAGTAAACTCATATTATTTTCAGAAATCGCAAACCTTTCATTGTAAAAGCATTATAAAAACACTTGATAAAAACAAAATTTAACCCAACTTTAATAGTTTTTAAAACCAGATAGGTGTACAAAGTTATAATATTAGTAAACACAAAATATCGTAAACGATACAGTATGTAAAATCATGATTTAACCATACCGATTAATAAATATTACATAAAACTATAGTTTATCACCCCTGATACCATAAAAATTGAACATATACTCGTACAATAGTTTAAGGAAAAATTGTACCAGTATGAAGATGGCCGTGATAGGTTGAAACTGGTCGGGTCAAAAATAACAAGCGGAAATGTATATATATATATATATATATATTTAATTTAATGTAAATCAAATTTAATAATGTTATTATTAAGTTCTGCCAGTTTTTATTATATGAAATGTAGATTTCATTCTAATACAAAAGGTGATGCTTAGGTATTCACTTCACAACTTTATTCCAAAAAACAAATAATCCCGAGCATGGCCGTGTTATAACTAGTTATTATAATTATAATATTTTTTTATCGTTTGGCTTTTACCCTTTGGGTGTGTTCTGACGTTCATTTTAAAATAAAGGTGTTCAGGAATAATGCTCTTTTTTTCGGTGTTTAAGGTGTTTTGATATGGAACACTGATAAATGAAATCTGTTTTACAGTAAATAAAAAGCTCAATTTACTCATGAATGTGCTTCACCAAGGGTATTTTTTCTTACCTCATTTTTGGTATTAGGTACATCGTTTTAGTAAATAATGTCGTATCATATTTACACAATATAAGATATATAGGAAATTATACATAAAGTAGAGTTTTTCAAAAATGCCCGTGTTCGGAATAAATAATAAAAAAAAACTATTAACATATTTTAGATTTTCTTTAACTGAGACGCCTTTGATATAACAAATTTATTAGCAGCAAATCTTTGCAGAGAAATTAAATAGTTTTTTTTTTCGTTTATAACGGTTTAGATAGAACTCTACACAAGAATCCCACAAACCACTGCCAAGGCTTAGAATTAAGGGGAATAATAAGGTGAGAAACACCTGGCTAAACAGAACTGGAGACTGCATTTTGTTGGAGAAATGCTGTCGGTAGAATTGCTTGTAGTCAAGCTGCCCACGATTGAGATTGGTGAATTGTGACATTGAAAACAAATCGATTGTTTCGGAAATTACTGATACGACTAACAATCATCAGCCTGTAAGTTTGAAATCAACCATAAATTATTATTTTTTTTCTTTTCTGAATGAGATGATATAAAATGAAGTCGGATTATATGCAATTGAATAATATGCATTATGAATATTTATGCATTTTTCGTCAGTAATTTATTTATTATACGCCTTATATGGTCTTTTACATATTTTGTTATAAAAATTCAAATTACAATAGTGACACAGGTGCAAAATACATCACAGTAGGTGAATAGATAAAATAGATAACCTTCACGAAATACAACAACTAAATATTTAATTTGTCTCACGAACAGATTCAGCAATGCATACCATATAGTAATGCATATTATAACCTCTTTGTTCTTCAAACTGTTGAATTTATGAGCTGTTTAAATGAAATGGTTGATATTTCTATCTATTCTAAGGAAACGGCTAATTTTTTAACAAGTTTCTTTTGAAATTGTTGAATAACAGAGACCAAAGAACTGGGTTCCTAAAGACATATTCCTGTTTTTATCGTTTATTTAAGGATTATTTTTTGAAATCGTTATTCCGTATTTGAGTATTGATAGTGCATACTTCACCATTTTGAAAGTACATATAATCCGATGCCTGGTAATGACACAAGATCGTGTCTAAATTATTATTACAGTTTGATGTAAGTTGAGTTATAATCATAAAGGAGTTAAGTGTTTAAATTAAAAATGTATGTAATAACATATATTTATTAACGTTCCATTGAAATTATTTGCGTTTTGCGCAATACATTGTAAATAGTTTAATATGGTAGATATTATAATTTCAATATGAGTTTTTTAGAATAAGTGAGAGTTTTGTCGGGGTAGAGTTGAAGAAACATAATTAGGCCTTCTTATTAGCGCAGTAGCTCCTGAGCGTGTAGAAGTCGCAGCTCTTGTAGCAGCACTCGTCCACCACGCCGTGGGTCTGGCGCCGGAAGCGGCTGTGGTAGTCGTCCCTCTGCAGCAGAGAGTTGGCGCTCTGGCGGGAAAGGAAGGGCCATGCGAAGGGGGAAGCTGACAGTTGCTCGTAGTCGTAGACTTCTTCCTGCGGGTCATTGCCATCTCTCTTGCCGAACTGCACATTGTAGGCCCCCTCGCATACCAGCGCCAAGGCCTCCGACAGGTGGTTGCCGCACAGCCTGCGCCCTCGCTTCTCCTTCTCCTGCATTACCTCTTGGGACTGCACCACGCAGGCGGACAGGCACACCAAAATAGCGAGCCACAGGAAGTTCATCTAGAAGAAGACCAAGTACTTATGTAATTTATAGAAAATCAGATGAAACTCTCTTCGGGCTGAACTGTCCTATAACCCTTATCGATTCCGTTAACCTTAATTCAATGAAAATATCGGCACAAACAATATCTACTAGTATAAAAATATCTTTTAAGCTCATCGAGCGGCTTCTGTAACCTTTAGAATGCCAAGCGCCCCTGATCTAATACTTCCGTAGTGTGCTGAGGGTAAATTTGCGCACGGCCCGCAAAGTTTCTTTTCGTAATTAATTACTTATTTTTTTGCAAAATGATGTTTTGTAAATTGTACCTTCTTACCAGGTAATGAGTTTATTTATTTATAAAATTTTTATATATCTATCATAAGCAGTTTCAGGTACGCCGGCGTTCAGCGGATTAAAAATTGGCGTTACAATGGACAATTCCGGCACACTATACGTTACTTTATTGTAAATAACATTAAAGTCAGGTTTGTTAAAGAGTATTTGTTTTTCAATCAATTCTCAATTCCACAGTGTAATTAATCAAAAAAATACGTATGAAGAAATGCTTACAGAACTGTTATCTAACAGTTCCAAAATGCAACAAGTTATAATTTGTTTTTATTTTTGAATAACATTGGTAATTAATGTTTAGAATTATGTGTATTTAATATACGTATTTAATATACCGTTTCCGTATTATAGCAATTCTATACTAAAATCAAAATATATCACAATTATTTTAGATCCAAACTATAACAACTGCGAAAATTCTGTGAAATCCCACGAAAAAGCATTAACATTAGAAAAAATGTTTATAACATTACGAATGTAACATATTTTTTAGATATTCTAGATGTTCATTAAAATCTGAATAAATTATTTCCTAATTATCTCAGGACTATGCTTTTTGAGTTGTTACACTTTGAAACCGAGAGGTCGAAGTCATTCAGAAGAAAGCACAATTCCCGTAATTTTGTATTGGATAGACAAAGTATGATGATTATTAGAAAATATTGTTTTTTGATTATTTTTAACCTTTCGCTGCGGTGTTGTCAATAAGAAACTCCAATGAAAAATATAATGCCTTAAAAATATATATTCATATAGGTCTGCAAACGTCGATTCTGAATGTATAACTTTTATTATTTATACGTAGAATTTATGAATGTGAGTATACAGCACCGGAGCTCGAGAGTTTTTCTTGCACCAACCGTAAGAAAAGAATTAATCAACTCACCTTGAATAGTGTTTGGTGATCGAAGTCTGAAAGAGAAGTGATGGCTGCTGTAGGTCAGCCTCCCCTTTTATAGTCGATGTCCAAATTATTTTTCATACTATTTTTGTATTGTAATTCAGAAAATTTTCTATTATAGAGTGCGAAAGTGTTGTTATATAAATTGAAGGTGTAAATAAATATTTACATCTTATGTAAATGACTTCATGAAAAAATCATTATTCTTATAAGCGGGTGGGTGGAATTATTGGGCTGTTAAGAAATCAAATGAGATGCAAAGTGATACTGTAAATTACTGCCAATTGAACGGCACCACTTTATAATATTCTATTTTCTATAAACGTTTTTTTTAACGTCATGTTCCAACTATAAAAGGGGATGCTGGCCTGGAAAAGTCATCACTTCTCTTTTGGATTTCGATCACAACGCTACATTCAAGGTGAGTGAGCGCTATTCTGTTTTTGTAAGGAAGATTTCTCATCCCTTTCTTTAGGCTTAAAGACTTCTGGCTTAAGAGGAACGGGTGTGCGGCCTATTTATTTGAGGTCAAAATACTCACCGAAACCTAACGATCCATTTTTTTATTAAAAAAATATAGTAATTATCTAGCACGGATTAGAAGTACTTTATTTATTTTTGTTTAACATTATGAAATATAGGCCATTAAAGGAATTGATTTTTCGCGATTTTGGAGGCACCTTTAACAATTATTTTGGGGCTAGCGGTGATTTAAAAAAAAGTTTTACCCCATCTGCTTTGAAAATATAATGAAATATAAAATACAATATTAAAAAAAATATATTAAATTAAGCATTATGGCGGACTTTAAATTAAATTAAAAACGACCAATTTACGTTGTAACAAAAATTTGCCGTACACAATTTAAAATATCGACCTGAAAAAAGCTTTTATTATGTTTTGTTTTTATCATATTTAAAAAAAAAATTCATGGAATATATTTATAATTCAAAACAAAAATAAATCAAATACTTCTCATACGTACTAGATATTTACTAAACCTTTAATTAAAAAATATATCATTCAGTTTGGATGGGTATTTTGGCCTCAAATCCTAAATTAAGTTATGTATGAAACAGGCAGCGCAGCCGTTCCTTTTAAGTGCGCAATTCCGAGAGACATAATAAAAAAAATTATATTACAATGCATTTTAATCCTTTGTCACTTAATTTTTAAATATCACAAATACGCCTTATAACGAAGAATTACATTTTGTAAAAATATACCTACCTCACTAGATAGTAATGTAATGACCTGTTTATTCTGTCACTACTTCTAAAAGTGACATTTGCCGCCTGCATTTATATTTCCATTTATAATTATAAACCTAAATAAGACTTGCAAAATACTAAAAAGGGAACATAACTCCCCTTTTGTTGTAAAATACCACGGTTTTTGTTGAAAAATAAACCTATTCTCCTAAAGAAAACGCGAATTTCAACTCAAAATTACACCACTTTCCCAAAAAATAACCCAAATTTTGCATGTCCAACTTCTTAAAATAAATTCCATTCCAAGCAACCCAAGAATCATACCAGACGCTTTCTTTGCAGAAAATTTTGAAAGAAAACTGTTATATTTCATATTTATAGTAGGTACAATTCTCGTTGAAATACGTATCCAAATTGATTTGTTACCAACTATTTGTAAGCAAGTCAATGTTACAAATATAATTCCACTGATCGATCCAATATCTTTTAAATTTCATAATACAGAGCCTTTGTGTTCTAAGGGTATTAAATATGTTATACAATCACTACATATATTATTTAGACCCTCCACACAGCATCCCTAAAGATGATATAGGCCCTGAGGGAAATTATTTCCCTCAGGGTCTCCTGTGTCGGGTTACTGTAAAAAAATGTAGCTTCGACAATGCCCATCTTTCATCTTGATTTAATTGCAGATGAATTTCCTGTTGCTTACTACTTTGGTGTGTCTGTCCGCCTGCGTGGTGCAGTCCCAAGAGATGATGCAAGAGAAGGAGAAGCGGGGACGCAGGCTGTGCGGCAACCACCTGGCGGACGCCCTGGCCCTGGTATGCGAGGGGGCCTACAACGTTCAGTTCGGTAAGAGGGACGGTAATGACCTGCCGGAAGAAGACTACGACGACGAGCAGCTATCAGCTTCACCCCTCACGTGGCCCTTCCTCTCCCGCCAGAGCGCCAACTCGCTGCTGCAGAGGGACGACTACCACCGCCGCTTCCGGCGCCAGACCCACGGCGTGGTAGACGAGTGCTGCTACAAGAGCTGCGACTTCTACACACTCAGGAGCTACTGCGCTAAGAAGAAGGCCTAATTTCGATTCCTCAACTCTACCCTCAAATGGATCTTATCTTAATTGTAATGAAACTGTGTCTAAAACTTTGATTAAATTTGCTATATATACCTAATATTAGTATTTAACTATCTATAATGTATGGAATAAACTATATTTTATAATCTACTTAATCTTCTTCCTTAACTACCTACCTACCTGTACCTACTCTTCAATATCACGTTTTTAATTTTGGGTAAAAAATTGTTTTCAAGGTGTTCATATTCATTTTATTTTTATAGATGAAAATTTTTCTAAAGATCATCCAGTAAAGAGAAAGATTAAAACAAAAGCAAAAAATGCTTTTAATGCAAATTTTATATTGCTTAGAAATATTTCCCTGAAATAATTATCGCCTTGGTGACTTTAAGCAAATACAATAAATTGATAATACGACCAGCTTATGACATTTTCCATACATTTAGATGGCAACATGTTACACTTGCGCCTCTAGCAGCCCGGGATGTACGAATTGGTTTTTTTAGACATTCTAATATATTTTCTGGAAATTTCTGTAAATGGATGAAATCGACAAAACCGCTCTAAATGGGTTATAACAGTAGAAGTGAGGTGTTAGTTTCTGAAGTGATAATGTTTTTGGTTCCTACTTTAAATGCCATTTATCCAGTCCTTGCCTTCCCAAACGAAACAAAACGTTTTTAAAAGTGGAACACTCGGTGATCAGTGATCTATCTGAGAGTTGTTTTGAGTGCTCTTTTGTTGGAGAGAAGAAAAAACTACTTTCGAAGAGCGTGTTCGGCCCCTTCATTATTCGGTAAGTGTTAGGTTATCCTAGCTCCCCTGAAACCTTAAAACTATCCCTTTCTACAATCAACCAAAGCCATCATTATCATTATCATTATTTACAGTCCACAAATAGTTTTTTTACATGCGAAACCCCACAATTTCGGGTGGGTGATTGTCGTATGTAAAATTGTATAACATAAGATATTCCCTAAATATCATAAGCAGATCGTATTATCGATTTATTGTATTTGGTTAAAGTCACCAAATACATAGAAGTTGGGTATTCCCTTAATGAATACTAAATAAATAGATAAAACCGCTTTACTGATTGCTGGTGATGACCAAATATTTGAAAAATCGGTCGTGAAACACGACATAACAAATAAGATGGAAAAGCCCAATAGTAAACTCATATTATTTTCAGAAATCGCAAACCTTTCATTGTAAAAGCATTATAAAAACACTTGATAAAAACAAAATTTAACCCAACTTTAATAGTTTTTAAAACCAGATAGGTGTACAAAGTTATAATATTAGTAAACACAAAATATCGTAAACGATACAGTATGTAAAATCATGATTTAACCATACCGATTAATAAATATTACATAAAACTATAGTTTATCACCCCTGATACCATAAAAATTGAACATATACTCGTACAATAGTTTAAGGAAAAATTGTACCAGTATGAAGATGGCCGTGATAGGTTGAAACTGGTCGGGTCAAAAATAACAAGCGGAAATGTATATATATATATATATATACATTTAATTTAATGTAAATCAAATTTAATAATGTTATTATTAAGTTCTGCCAGTTTTTATTATATGCAATGTAGATTTCATTCTAATACAAAAGGTGATGCTTATAGTATTCTCTCTAATGTCTTGGCACATGGAGAGATGCCGGAATGTGTGAATAGTGAAGGAAGAATGGGTTTGTTTAAAAATAAAAGGTTATGCTCACTCAAAGTGGCGCACCCAGAAATTGATCAGGGGTTGCTGCCGGGCGGTCCGGAATATCCCTCCCTAAAAAAATGGGTAAAAAATTAAATGTAAAATGTGGCTTTTTACACTACCTGGTTGGGACATTTTGCACAATACCGCTCTCATTTACACACACCTACATTGACACATCATTTCAAGAACCGCTGTACTTGTAATTCAATATTGTTGCATATCCCTAATCATTCCTACCCTGTCCCGTGTGTATGGACCTTCCACGATCCGCCGCAGCCAGTTAAATTTGACGCCCGCCTGGTGAAAGACCACCATTCACAATCAAAACGTTGTTTGAAATGGCTTTAGCCGTCTTTGGTGACCAGATCTGAATACCCATCTTCCTCTTTCGCATCTCCTTCGCCTCAATACCTTCAGCCTCACAAAATTGGGGATGCCGTAGTCTCACTGGCTCCAGACGGTTGGGATCAGTTGGGACTCTTGTGTAGTACCACTTAATTTATTTTTTTTAAAGACATATAACAATTTTTTTTTGTGAATATGCATGGTGTCCGGAAACTCGTGGTACAAGCAGGAAAACGGTAAATCTACATCACATTTGGAGTAGATTTTCTGGTAAAACTTTTTTTGACTTCAGCTTTTGTTTTCGAGTGAATCGAGTCCGAAGTTGGAATTTTTAGGTGAAATTTAACAAATTGGTTCCCCGGGGAGTTTTAGCGGCTGTTTATTGATTATCAAAGCAATTTTAAAATGGTCTATTTTGAACTCCGAAACAGCTGTCATAATAATAAAGAACCAAAATTCTTGTAGAATAATTTTTTTTAAAAGATTGAATTTGATTTTCCTAAAATAAAAATAATATTTAATGGAGGCCTACGATATAAACACAATAATAATTAATAGCTAAATGTAACGAAGAAATGGAAAAAAGCAATTGACGAAATAATGATTAAAATGCTCAAATCGAAAGAAAAAAATTCTTGGGTTCTCTATTTAATATATATTCCCCAGATTCCCGCTTGTAACCAGCTAGTTTCCAGACACCCTGTAAATACTAGTACAATATAGGGGTAGTTTTATTTAGTAGAATAATTGTAAGTATGAATGTGAAAAAAAGTGGTTAAAGTCAATAAAATTAATAATTGCATTATGTTTCTTTTCGCCATGAGATATTTTTGATATTTGTTAAGTATAATTTTAAATATTGCTTTCTTGAGTTTTTATTATTTATTTATTTATTCGTGTTATCATATGCATCAACATCTGTGTCGTTTTTAGCTTAGTTCCATTGATTCGTGAACTCTTTCTGGGTCGCTAATGAGGATAGCCGTTAATTGATATTTTTTGTAAACACTACCAAAGTAGCCTCCATCCTCCAGCCGCATCTAGGACGCTTGTGGTACCTCCACACGGCATACATATAGATAGTTAATGCACAGGTTATAACATGAAGAGTAATCTATACATTTTAATTAGTTTCTTTTATTATATATTCTTTGCTTCAGACACAAATTTATTAAATTTAAAAAGAGATCCTAGGTTAAGTGTAAGGAATCAGAATTACGCCGTCTTCTAAGCGCAGTAGCTCCTGAGCGTGTAGATGTCGCAGCTCTTGTAGCAGCACTCGTCCACCACACCGCGGGTCTGGCGCTGGAAGCGGCGGTGGTAGTCGTAGAGGAAGGGCCACGCAATGGAGGAAGCTGGGAGTTGTTCATAGTCGTGGCTGTCTACCTGCAGGGCATTGCTGTCCCGCTTGCTGAATTGCTTATTGTAGGACCCATGACAGACAAGCGACAAGGCGTTCGCCAGATAGGTCCCGCATAGCCTGCGCCCTCGCTTCCCCTCAACAATATCTTGGGACTGCACCACGCAGGCGGACAGGCACACCAGCATTGAGAGCCACAGGAAGTTCATCTGCAATAATAATAATAATGTATTACGTCGAAACACCCGCACCCCGCGCACCCCGCAACACCCGCCGACCCTTTCACCCCTAAGCTGTGATCCTACGTGCTGACCTGGACCGATGGCATGGGACCTATGGTATATGACAGATAATAACAATAACAAGAACAATGACTATACGCATAATAATAATGAGTGTTGTAATAAGTAATGTGATGATGATACAGTGATAATTGTATAGAAGTTTTAGTTATTAGACAGTTTATGGCCTTAGGATTCTGTTTAATATAACTTTTTTGTTGTTGTTTATGTTTTAGCACTAGTTAAGTGATTGTATACATATGTAGGTTTGTGTGTGTGTTTTATGATAGGATATGTTAAGGTTAAAGATAAGTATAAGATAAGATAAGATATAATGTAAGATAAGTATTATTATTATAGTATTATTATGGTATTATATAGTATTATTATCATTAAGTATTATTGTTATATTACACTAGTTAAGCAATTGTTTACATATGTAGGTTTGTGTGTGTGTTTTATGATAGGATGTGTTAAGGTTAAGATAAGTGTAATATAAGATAAGATATAATATAAGATAAGTATCATTATATGTTAAGGATAAGATAAGTTATGAGATGTATGTTAAGGTATGATATGTTAAGTTTATTAAATGATATGGATTATTATATTAAGTTATAAGTTAGATAAGGAATATCATACCATGCCGTAATATGTTAAGTTATAAGCTAGATTGTAGTATGTTATGGTAAGCTACAAGTGTGTTAAGCTATATTTTATTGTGCTATGTTATGTTAAGTTTAGTTATGGGTAGTTAAGTAGTCCGTGGAAGGGAATGGCCGACCCAGGTGTCGATGAGGCTCGCTATCCATCACACCGCCAACCCTTCGTTAGCGCGAAGAGGAGGAAGGAACGTGAACAATGTCGAATTGGCACGTGGAATATCAGAGGAGGAATGGAAAGAAAGATGAATGAACTATGTGATACGATGGGAAGGAAAAGTCTGGATGTACTCTGTATAACAGAGAGTATGAAAAAGGCGAGCGGTACGATGCAGCATAAGGACACGCTCGTCATCTGGTCTGGGAGACCAGATACAGACAGGGCTTGTCAAGGTGTTGCAGCGTTACTGTCTCCTAGAATGGTGGAATGTATGTTGCAATATGAATGTGTAAGTCCGAGAATAATGTGGATCAGATTCAAAATCGGGTTGACAAGAGTGTTTTTAGTTATATGCTATGCTCCTGTCAACTCCGAAAGCGATGAAGTGAAAGATGATTTTTGGACTGGTGTGAGCGATGTGATGAGATTAAAAAATATGAATGAAAGGATTATAATGGCAGGGGATTTGAATGGGTGGGTGGGTATTAGAAGGGATGGTTTTGAATCAGCTTTAGGTTTATTTGGGGATAAAAGAACGAATGACAATGGAAACAGAATGCTTGAAGTATGTTTAGAGTGGAACCTATTTGTATCAAATACTTTTTTTCAATCATAGAGGTATCCATCAATATACGTGGGAAAGAGGAAATGAGAGGTCAATGATTGATTTTGTAGTAATTGACTCTAGGTTGAGAGCCGTCACCGCAGACACCAGAGTTTTCAGAGGGGCTGAGATAGAAACCGACCATTTCCTGGTTGTGTCGAGAGTAAACCTCTTCCGCGGCTGGCGCTCTAAAGTGAAAACGGTGTCGACCTCAACTAGAGTCAAAATTGAAAAATTGCAAAACGATAATGTAAGAAGTAAGTATGAAAATTGTGTAGAGATGAGACTGAATGATAAGGTAATGGACGGTCTAAGCATAGACGAAACATGGGACCACATAAAAGTGAGCCTCTGTGAATCTGCTAGAGAGGTATGTGGAATAAGTACGCAAGGTAGAAAGAAAGGTGATGCATGGTGGGATGATGAGATTAAAGCACTGGTCTCAGAGAAGAAGAAAGCGTGGTTATTTCTGATAGCGGCTGGCAGTGCTTCTAGCGAAGAGAGGGATAGAGCGAAAGAAATTTACAAGGGATGCAAGAAAAGAGTACGTGATGGAGTGAAAGAACGAAAGAAACGCCTGGAAGAGGAAGAGGGGATCAAAATGACAAACCACTTCCAAGAAAATATTAAACTATTTTGGAAGGAGGTCAAAAGGTCACGAAATGGTCCAGAAAGTGGATGTGTGAAAGTGATAAAATCGAAAGATGGAAAAATGTTGACGAATGAGAAAGAAATAAAAGAGAGATGGATGAAATACTTTGAAGAGGTCTTCGAAAACAATCCGAGTGATAGAGATTCCAGTGGCGAGTCAGGTATGAATGACGATGGAGTGAATGTTCCCAAAATTAGCATGGATGAAATTAAAAGATCAATTAGATGTATGAAGAATGGTAAGGCTGTTGGTTTCGATAATATTGCTGCTGAATACTTTAAAGGAAATAGCCGTATAATTCTCACATGGTTATGCAAACTTTTTAACCAGTGTCTAGAGGAGGGTTACACCCCATTAGATTGGAGAAGGGCTGTGATCATGCCTCTATACAAAGGTAAAGGGTCACGCATGGAATGTGGAAATCACAGGGCTATTAGCCTGCTAAGTTCAGTTGGTAAGCTGTATGGTAGGATATTGATTGAAAGGGTACAAATGAAAACAAAGGATAAAATATGGGATGTGCAAGGCGCATTTATGAGTGGAAGGGGGTGCATGGATCAGATTTTCTCGTTGCGTATGCTCACAGAGAAGTTTCTGGCAAAAAAACAGAAACTTTTCTGTGCTTTTGTAGATCTACAAAAAGCATACGACAGAGTTGACAGAAAAAGTTATGGAAGGTGTTGTCTAAGTATGGTGTGAATACAAATCTTATACAGGCAATCGCATCGCTGTACGAAGGAAGCGTTGCATGTGTTAGGGCAAACGGTGATTTTACGGGGTGGTTTGACATCACAAAAGGTGTTAAGCAAGGCTGCGTAATGTCACCGTGGTTATTCAATCTATACATGGATAATTGTATGCAAGAATTGAAAGAGGTGGGCCTGGGCGCAAAAATGAGTAGTCTGCAAGTATGTTGCCTGTTGTATGATGATGCGGTGCTGATTGCTAACAGTATGGAAGATCTACAGTCCCTCGTATCTAGGATGAACGAAGTATGTATGAAGAATGAGCTAATGATGAATGTAAATAAGTCCAAAGTCATGGTGTTTGAAAGAGAGAGTACGAAAACAGTATGCAATATAGTTGTGAATGATGAATACTTGGAGCAGGTTGATGAGTTTGTGTATTTGGGAAGTATGTTTACGAGAGATGGAAAGACTGATAGGGATATTGAAAGAAGGGTGAATGCAGGAAACTCCATTAACGGAGGACTGAACGCGGTTGGCGCAAACAAAAAGTTGTCCATGGAAGCGAAGCTAGCAGTCCACAATGGAGTGCTGATACCAACCTTGATGTATGGCAGTGAGGCATGGAACTGGCACAGGAAGGATGAAAGTAGACTGAATGCTGTAGAAATGAGATCTCTGAGACGAATGTGTGGTAAAACCATGTATGATCGAGTGAAAAATGTTGAGATTCGTAAAGAATGCAAGGCTGATGTAAGCGTAGTGAGAAGATTAAGAAAGGGACGCTTAGATGGTTTGGGCATGTAGAGCGAATGAACGAAGAAAGGAGTGTAAGGAGAATATATGACGCGAATGTGAATGGAAGAAGAGCCGGGGACGCCCGAGGAAGACATGGCACGATCAAGTGAATCAAATACTCGAGTCGGGCCATGTCAGAAGTCGGAATAACAGAAGAGAATGTATGAGGCGTTGTATGAATGTGAATGAAGCAAGAAGTGTATGCCAAGATCGAGTTGTTTGGCGGTCCATCCTCTCTGCCTACCCCTGCGGGGAAACGGCGTGATGGTTAGTTAGTTAGTTAGTTATTAAATAACAAGTCACTTTGTTTTTAATCCACTTTTCTTTAAAAAAAAAAATATATATATATATATATATATTTATTTATTTGTAATAATAATAATATTTATTTATTTGTAATAATAATAATATTTATTTATTTGAAACACGCATTATTTAACAACAAAATTAAAAAAGCTTTGACTGCCCAACTAGGAACAAATCCCGTTAGGACAGTCAAATTGACAGGTTTAGTTCATATTAAGTGCCATTATACAACCATAGAAGGGAAAAAGCTAGTATTGACATAGTATGGTAATATAATATATTAATAGAAAGAAGTATAATAATTAAGCATGAAGAGATGTGAAGAACAGTATAGAAAAAAAAACAATTGTGCATACCAGATAATTTGAGTATAGTATTATAAGTTATTTTTTTCTCATCTCTTCATAAGTTAAGTACTTATGAAGAGGTGAGAAAAACAAATATTATAGAGTTAAGTATTATGTATATGTGTTTGATAGGTACTAGTTAATATTATGAGGAAAAATGCGTTTAAAATTGAATACTAAAAAAAATATAATATTATTGAGTAATATTGATAAGATTGAGTTACGTATCACTCGGCTTTATGAGCCGACGATGAAACTCGGGGAGGATGCAGTAATGAGGATAATGTAATGTCAGTAGTTATCGTTTAGAAATCTGACAATTTGATGTGTTTGTTTATGAACAATAAAATGAACGAGAAATGTGGCAATAATGTTTGTAATATTGTAGTAATTAATTAAAATTATTATTCCACCGCATAAAACTGATTTGAAAGGAAAAAAAGTGCTTATCAAAACTAGAATTATATTATCGAAGCTTTATACTTCATTTTTATTGTAATATTATTTATTGAAAATAACTTCCCAATAAAAAGTTCCTTTAATAGTGGATGCATAATGCATAACACGGAAATTGTTCCTTGGGTTTGATGGAACCTGGGGCCTGATTCCAGTTCTTTTTAAGGATAGAGCATTGTTCTTCCTTATCCCTAAGCTTAAAGACTTTTTGCTTAACTGCGGATCCGGTTCTCTCGAATGACAGCTGTCATATATCGTTATTATATTAAAAATATCGACATTTGCGTAGTTTTAACAAAAGAAAAACTCAATATTATCATAAATATTGACTTTAAACATTATTAGTGAGTCATTTGTCGTACAATAATGCTATTAAATGAACCGAATTAATGAAATTGCGATGTTTGTAAAGTGCCTATGCCAAAAGCCAGAAATGTCAGGTAAAAGTGCTTTAAAATCAAAAAAATATAATAAACTACAAGTGTTAAGTAAGTAATAATATACAATTGTATGAAGCTGTCACTTTGTGGTTATCCACTATAGTTAAATGAAACAATCAAACATTATTTTAACCATGTTTTCCGGTTTCGGAACAACCATCCCATCATCGGGGCAAGGCGGCAGGCGTTAAAAATAAAAAGTGGTTAAAACGAAGTTTGATTGTTTCATTTAATTAAGTAATAACAAACTACACGTGTTGAATACGTGTGATGCACCTATTACTTTTACTAATACTGTGATAATTAAACTACAAATTCCTGTTGTACTGTGGTGTTGAATAAAAACGCACTTGTAAATGAAATGCACATTTATTGGCCATTCTCGTTGACCCTAGTTTTACAATTGACCGACAGGCAGAGGTTATATATCAGAGACAATTTTATAGAAGTAGTCACAGACTTATTATAATACATAATTTTAAAATGTACTGCATTGACGTGTAATCAGATTCGCAGTTAAGCGAAATGTCTTTATCCCTAAGGATAAAGATAATGGTTTCATTCCTAGAACCGTAATTAGCCCTTAGCTTACCTTGAATGGAGTGTAGAGTGTGGTGAACGAAATCCAAAAGAGATGTGACTCTTTTTCCAGTTCAGCATCGTCTTTTATGGTTGAAGCTCAAGTTCAGAGGGAATGTTAGGTAGGTCTCATATTTGCTATAGAAAAGCTCACCTAGTGATCGCGTGGCGTGGGCAGAAATCATCTGATCTTCTAATCACTTCGCATCTCTTTAGATTCCTTACCAGCCCAGTTAATCCACCCACTAACTTTTAATAATATCTTTTATGACGCCACTTCTGTAAATTGTCGCCTCAAGGGCACCTGTCAAAGCTTTAAAACAACTTAATTCCACCCACTATAGATAAATCGCCCTATATACAGCATGTAATTTTATGTTTTGTATATCCTTTGTCTGATAATTCGTAATTTGTGTATATTAACTGAGTTTTTAGAGCTGGATTATTTTCACGTAAGTGCGAACATCTGTAAAAACACAGTATAAATAAAAAAAATAAATATCGGTTTTGGTATTAAATTAAGAGAGACAAAAAGTTTATTAAATCTTATGTATATCCAAAAATAACTAATGTTAGTAAACAGTGGAGAAAAATATTGTTAAATAATAATACTTCAAATTTATTAATTATAAACATCCCAAATACTATCCAACCAAATTTTTATACTAATAGTAAATTATATTTTAAATAACAAAGAAAATGACAAAATTTTAAATAAATCGGGGGTATATAAATAAATTTGTAACGATTACAACTTTATTTACATAGGAAAGACTTCAAGAAATTTTAGTATTAGAGTTAAGGAACACCTGAGGTGTTTAAATAATAATTATTTTTATTCTGAATTTGCGAATCATATTTTGGAAACCAATCATTCTTTTGATATAAATAAAGGTTTACAATTTTTATATACAAATACAAGCGGTTTACAATTAGAAAAATGTGAAATTTAGATATCAGAAAAAGTGTTAACAGTCAATTAAATATAATTAATAATATATATTTTTTACATAGCTGCCTCTTGAATTTATTTTCATATTAATATTTATTATAAAAATAACTTATTTTTTTATTTCTAATATAAATTTGTTATTCAATGTTTTATAATATTTTTTATCAACATTTTTTATTAAATACTTACCTACTTTAATCAACATTTGTTTATTTTTTATAATTTGTCTATTCTTACATTATTGTGTTATGTGTTTATCATTTGTCTAGTTGACATTATTAGTTTTTAGTATTCTGTATATTCCTGATGAGAAAAGCATCGCTTTGGAAACATGTTGATATGGTCTTATATATGATATTAATAATGTGGTGATTTCAAAGTAATTCTTAATTCATTTATAAATAAATAAATGTACCCGACAAACTTTAACGAACGTTCCTGAGCTTATTCGGAGTAAAAAAATGTAGATAGCATTTTGGTCTCCGTAGACGGGGCAGGGCCATCTAAGTTAATTTTTTTATTCTTTGATTTAGAATACTTCTTTTAAAACCAAAATTTCATCTATTAATATAACAACAAACCTTAATTCCATCTATTAATGTAACAACAAACCTAAATTTCATCTATTAATATAACAACATACCTAAATTTCAACTATTTTTATAACAACAAACCTAAATTTCATCTATTAATATAACAACAAACTTAAATTTCATCTATTAATATAACAAGAAACCTAAATTTCATCTATTAATATAACAATAAACCTTAATTTCATCTATTAATATAACAACAAATCTAAGTTTCATCTATTAATATATATATTTTTTTTTTAATTTAATTTATTCAAAAAAAGATACATAATTAATAATTAAACAAGGTTACAATATTTTTCAAAAGTTCAATATTTATATAAGATGTACCCCTATAATTAAGCTGAGCTTGTGTGTATGGGGGTGTGTTATTCTTTTGTTCTTTGTTTATTTCTATGTTATATTATTCAGTGTATATTTTCAGTGTGTTTTTTAAGTTGTGTTTTAAATTTTTAAATCATTATTAATGTTTCTAATTTTTTCTGGTAATGAATTAAAAAATTTAACTCCAAGATATTTATAATTAAATTGTCCCATTGTTTTTTTGCATTTTGGAATTGGAAGAAATGATGTTTGTCTAAGGTTTCTATTATTTTTAAATGGTGCAGTTTTGTTTAGGATATTATCTTTATAAATTTGCAAAGTTACATGATAGAAATATAATTCTTTTAATTTTCTGACTTTGAATTCTTTAAATAGAAGATCTGACGAGTATGTGTATGGCTTGTTTAGAATTGTTTTTATTATTAATTTTTGTGTTATGTAAAGAAGTTGCGTGTGATTTTTATAAGTTCCACCCCATCCTACAATGCCATATTGTATTATTGATTGGCAGAAAGCAAAGTACGTCATTCTAAGTAATTCTTTGTTTAGAATATGTCTTAAACATCTGAAGATGTATATTAGTTTCCTTATTCTGTCTTTGAGTAAGTTTATGTGAGGGGACCATTTTAGGCATTGGTCTATTGTTATGCCTGAGTATTTAATTTCGCTCTTGCTTTCTATAGCTAAACATGATATATTGCAGTTATGTTGTTGTGTATATATTCTAGAATGGATAAAAATATTTATTTCTTTAGGTGTTTGTTTTTTTGTGCAAAATGGGATATAATAAGTTTTTTTTGAATTCAACGTTAGCAAGTTTATGTCACACCACATTTTCAGTTGATTGATATCCATGTTAGCTATATCGTTTAGTTCAGTCCATGTATTTGCTTTCAATAATAATACTGTGTCATCTGCGTAAGATATAATCTCTCCATGTTTAGAGACATTAAAAATATCATTTACATATATGATAAATAGTAAAGGGCCTAAAACTGTGCCTTGTGGTATAGAGAAATCACTGTATTCTGAGTCACTTGTTTGATTAAATAATTTCACTTCTTGAGGTCTTTTATTTAAGTAACTGATAAACCATGATAGTATTTTTCCATTTATTCCGACTGATTTTAATTTATTTATTAGTTTTTCGTGTGATATACTGTCGAAGGCTTTTTTTAGATCTATGAATATTCCAAGACATTTTTTATTAGAATCTAGGGCGGTATATAGGTAATTTGTTAATTTCGCAATTGCATCTTGAGTGCTTGTGTTTCTTTTGAATCCAAATTGATTACAATTTATTATTTTATTTTCTTCTAAGAATGTCCAGACTTGTTTTTTTACAATTTTTTCGTATATCTTTGATATATTTGATAACAGTGATATTGGGCGATAATTTTGTGGATCTTTACGGCATTCTGTTTTATGGATAGGAGTGATAATTGCTTTTTTATAATTATTTGGAAAAATACCACTTGTTAGACTTTGATTTATTATATGCGTTATGGGGCGTACTAGATAGAGTTTCATTAAATTTAGTGTTTTAACCTCTATGTTGTCAAATCCGGGGGCGGACCCTCCCTTTAGTTCAGAAATAGTTTTTTCGATGTCTGATTCTACTACCGGGTAGAAGGTATTATATTGATATTGGGTTGCATCTTTTATATTCGTTATATGATGGTTAGATGCGTTAATGGAGTTAGCTAGGTTTTTGCCGACATTTACAAAATAGTTATTTAGGATATTACAGCATTTTTTAGTGTCTTTTTGTATATTATATGTTTTATTTCCATCTGTGATTTCAGATATTTGCGTGTATTTTTTTTGTTTGTTTATTATCTCGTTTATTGTTGACCAAATTTTTTTATTATTGTCTTTAGCTTCTGTTATAATTTTAGAGTAATGGTTGTTTTTTGTATTTCTGATTAAAGTAGTTAGTATATTTTTATATCTTTTATAATACGATATTAATTTAATATTGGCTGACGGCCTTTGTGTTATTTTCTATAAGTTATTTTTTTTTCTAACGGCTTTAATTAATCCGTTTGTAATCCAGGGTGTTATTTTTCTTGTTTTTGAGTTGAGAGTGATTTCTTTTATATTTGTCGCGTTTTTTATATGTTTAGATAATATATTTTCAAAGAATAGGGCACTTTGGTTGGCGCATTTGTTGTTTAAAACCTCTTCCCATTTTTCAATTTTCAGTGATTTTTCTAATAAATTATAATCTATCTGGGAATATGAATAGTTTAGTTTTGGTTTTTCGTTAATTTTTTCATTTGTCTCGTATAGTATAAGACACGCATGATGGTCAGTTATATTTGTTTTCCATACGGTAGATTTTATATTATTTATGTCATTTAGATGTAAATTACACCAGAAATGGTCTAAGCAGGATGGCGTTTGATTATGTATTTCTCGAGTGTAGTTATTAATACAGGATTTGAAATTTAAGTGTGTCATCATGTTAATGAAGTTATTTTTTTCTATTGAGTTGTGATTTGCAGAGATATTAATGTTTAGATCACCACACACAATCGTAAATATATTCGATAGTTTGTCTAAGTATTGACATAGTTCTTTTGTAAAATTGGTTATATTCGATTTGTGTGTGCGATATATTGTTACAATTCTATATAATTTATTTTTAAATTTAATGTCAATTTTTAAACAGTTTACGAATTGCATACAGATTTCTTCACTATGTATAATTTCAGAGACGCTACGTGTATATATTAAAATACCACTATTTTTGTTGATTGCTGTTGTTGTTGTAATTCCTTTATAGTTCGGCAGTGCGTCTATATGTTGATTGTCGTTACTGTGGGTTTCCGTTAAGACGATGCAGACCGGAGATGTGCACAAATTATTTATATTTAACAGAAATTCGTCCATGTTTTTCGTGGCACTTCTGATGTTCATGTGTAATAATAAAAACGGAGAACTGACACTTGGGCACCATTTATTCACATCTGCGATATTTTCACATATTTCTTCGTTTATTTTGTAGTTTTCGTCAATTTGTTTTAAAATGAAGTCATTCATTTTAAATATAGTTGATTTTTTCTTTCGCAAAGTGGAGCATTTTTATCCTATGTTTGCATTGGTCATTGTTCGATCAATATAACAACAAACCTAAATTTCATCTATTAATATAACAACAAATCTAAATTTCAACTATTAATATAACAATAAACCTAAATTTCATCTATTAATATAACAACAAACCTAACTTTTCTATTAATATAACAACAAACCTAAATTTCAACTATTGATATAACAACAAACCTAAATTTCATCTATTAATATAACAACAAACCTAAATTTCATAATGTCACTGCACCAGAGGTTAGCTACCTAGCAAAAAGATACAACTCGACGATTGATTAAAGCGTCTGTGGCTAATGAATATAATGTTGTTGGTTAACAGTTCCCAAAGTTTTTACGCTTCAACGGTTTGCCGTTGAAGCGCCATGAGTATTATTTTATTTTTTATTTTTATATGATAGCATATATCTTAAAAGCTTATTACAAAAAGTAGGTAACAAAACCCAAATGTAACAACAATAATGGTAACGTAGGTACCTATAGTATATAAATTCAATTTGAACAAATCGTAAACTTATAAAATGAACTACTTCTTAGAATAGAAAGTTCCATAGGTGCTGAATTCATGTCGCACGTATGGGATACATTTCGGACTCGCTCTCGGGCAGTAGATTTTTTTAGGACGGAACTTGAAAATTGTAAAATTACAATAAAAGTTTGTCTTAATATTTATTATTTTTAATGGGAGTTCACTGCGCAAACGCACGCAATAAACCGCAATATTTATGTAGCGCACTTGAAGTGAAATAACACAAATCCGCGCTATATAAATGCTTTGTTATTAATATTATTATTATTATTAATATGATATTTCCACGTTGGATGAAAAAATAAGGATACGCAGTGTCAGTTGACTCGAGAGAGGACAGACCTTACTGACCTTGCTGTGGAGGTGAGTTGACCATAGGACCATTAAAACATAAGGGGTGGCGACAAAGCTCGATGGTTACGTAACTTTACGGAGCTCGAAGCTTGAAGACTGTGTCTAACTTCCCTTACGTAGCAACTGTCATTCACACGAGCTTTATTTTTAAAGTTGCCATGCTGCAGTATTCTAAGTGAAAAGCAATAGGGGTCCTGAAAGTGTGGAAGTGTTAGAACGTGTCGGTAGACAATAAATATTCCTTACTGGTATACGTGGACACTATACAGGCGTTTGTGGCTGCTTAGTTCGGAAACGGGAAGTTTTGTACAGGATGATAGGCTATTGTGCCCATTCTTGGATATTTCAACAATACGAAACTTATTAGAACTCCAGCCTTTTTTAAATGACTGGAAATCATTAAAAAGGTTAGGTAGATAGTTGAAGCGACGATTTTCTTCATTCTACTCGTGTTTTACATATCTGCCACCAATCCACCACAGTAAATTTATTTGTTTTTCAAAAAAATTATTTTATTATTTATAGCTGAAGTATCCGGCGTTACCCGGGGCTATAGATGGATTGGAATAAAATATTGAGGTTTTCATATGTTATCTCTACTCCTACCTCTACCCCTACCCCTACACCTAACCATACCCTTACCCTTACCCCTAACCCTTCCCCTACCCCTACCCCTAACTCTACCCCCACCCCAACCCCTACCCCTATCCCTACCCCTACCCCCACCCCTACCCCTACCCCCACCCCTACCCCTACCCCACCCCTACACCTCTACCCATACCCCACCCTACCCCCCCCCCCCCCCACCCCTACACCTACCCTACCCCTACCCTACCCCTACCCTTCCCCCAACCCCTACCCCTAACCTTCCCCCACCCCTACCACTACCCCTACCCTTACCCCTACCCCTACCCCCACCCCTACCCTCACCACTACCCCTACCCCTACCCCTACCCCTACCCCTTCCCCTTACCCCCACCTACCCTACCCTACCCTCTACTACCTATCCCTACCCCTACCCCTTCCCCTACCTCTAACCCTAACAGTACTTTTCTCTTATTTTAAACGCCAAGTGTGCGGAATTTCATCAAGCAGTACCTAGATTCTGCTTTAAGGGATGGAAAAGGGAGTTGGTTTTTCGAATTCTCATATAGACAGTGACCTTCCTCCTATTTTGAAAGTCAAGTGAGCAAAATTATATCAAGCTCGGAATAAAACTGTAGATTTGTATACAAACAAACAAATACCGCCCGCCTGGGACATTCTTCTTTATATAATAGAAGATGTTTACATAGCGCTTAAAATTTCTAAATAATTAACAATCTGTTGCATTTATATTCGTTTCGTCTGGTGGTTACTTCCTTGAATAAATTATTGTTATTTTTTCATTAGGTTCATGTTTAGATTAATTTCTAATCAACCTTCCAAAAAAATAGCTTGAAAAAAAAATGTATAATTTTTTCCACAAACTTTTCTATGTACTCGTATATCTCGTAGGTACGCCTTTCGTCTTCCATTACATGATATGATTATATATAACCAAAATAATTTTACAAAATACATTTCATTTCTTTAAAGTGGAACGCCGACTATAAAAGGGGAGGCTGACCTACAGCAGACATCACTTCTCTTTCAGACTTCGATCACCAAACACTATTCAAGGTGAGTTGATCCAAAAGAACCCCTTCAAATCACAACATTTGTTAATCATCAGCATTTGTTTATTCAATATTATTTATTACATTTATGAATTAAGGAACTTATCCGAATCTTCGCTCTACTTAATTATGTGTAGATAATATTGAAAACATGTTAATTTTATTCATTGTTTTTGTGTTTAATTCGAGGAAAAGGAAATAATAAAAACAATCGCGTTTAATAACGGCTATGGAACAAATAACATTGAAAAAATTAATATATCCGGTACATAAAAAAAAAATAGAAAAAATTGCATGTCCGGAATTTCTCGGTCCAACTGTGAAAATTGCAAAAGAAATTTTTTAAAATGTGGTTTAAATATAACTTTTAGATCCAATAATAATATAGAAACAAGCTTAAAAAACACAAAAAATCAAAATCCTAAACCTAATAATAGTGGCATATATGAATTAAAATGTGACGACGCCGACTGCAACGCTACCTATATCGGGCAGACGGGAAGGGCTTTCTCAACTAGATTCAAATAACATATACGATGTTATAAAAAAAAAACCACTTAATATAACATTAATTAATGAATTACGGAAAATGAATTATTCACCACTTCTCAGTATGTTCACATTATCAAAACAATGTAATGTATTTAAATAAATAAATTAAGAAAAAATTATCATTTAAATACGGGGAAAAGACATTATAAATGTAAAAACCTCACATCATAGAGAATTTCAATTATTTTCTAACGAAATCGGTTTTACCGATAATGAATAATTGTTTTAAACACCCGTCAGAATTAGAATTGGACTCCCGGCTGGTAAATAAAATCATGTAAATAAGTGCTCATCTCAACACAGGACTGTCCTAGTGAGATGAGTGGCTAATGCTAATGTTAATGTTTTTGTTTTTAAATTTATTTTTATTCCAGATGAACTTCTTGTGGCTTACGACCTTTGTATGCATGTCTGCCCGTGTAGTGCAGTCCCGAGAGATTGTACAAGAGAAGAGGGGTCGCAGGCTGTGCGGCAACCACCTGGCGGATGCCCTGGCGCTGGTCTGTGACGGGTCCTACAACGTGCAGTTCGGCAAGAGGGATGGCATCGAACTCAAGGAGGATACTCAAGAACACGAGCAGCTGGCATCTTCCCCCCTCGCGTGGCCCTTCCTTTCCCGTCAGAGCGCCAACTCGCTCCTGCAGAGGGACGAATACCACCGCCGCTTCCGACGCCAGACCCGCGGCGTGGTGGACGAGTGCTGCTACAAGAGCTGCGACTTCTACACGCTCAGGAGCTACTGCGCAGCCAAGAAGGCCAAAGTCTGATTCCACAAACAACCCATTCGCTAAATCGCTAATTCGACATGGCACTCACCCAATAAGATATATCAAATAAACCTTCAGAGTACTTAATAGGAAGTCTTCCTAAAATCATTATTCGATCTATTAAGGTATTTTTATTATAAGGTCATTATCAAAATAAACATCACTTTCTATGCAATATCAGTACTGCATTTTGAATTACTATTCCAAACCTAACATTAGTCCGATCCCATGAAAGAGATGTTGGATTCCCATTCTCCGATCAAGAGTGGAGCTTTTTCATGTGAACCTAATCAATAACTTAACCAACTTTAACACTTTGCTTGTCGCAATGTAAAAAGATTTCTGATTTATCGCAATGTTTGTACACGGTTGACATGTGTCACATGAGAACGCGTCGTTCTTGAGTTCGACAGCCCGGCTGTGGAACAACTCGCCGGCCTCTGTGTTTTCTCCCTCCTACAACACGGGTCTCTTCAAGACCCGTGTTTACTCATTCTTCTCCCCCAAAAGACCATCCACACAGCATCCTCAAAGATGAAATAGGTCCTCCAATGGCCTCCTCTGGGAAGTTAAAGTTTAAAAAAATACGTTAACTTTGGAGGCTTTTGTAGCATTTTTGTCAATGTAAATAGAAGAAGAAATAACAACAAATCAGCATTCTTTATAATAGGAAAAACAAACATAGCATTTAATAATAGACATAAAATGCACTACAAAAAACCTACATTTTCTTACTCTTCGAAGGATAGTTTAAGAACTTATAGATGAGGTTTGAACGACTTCTACAAAATCAAATGCAAAATTATACTCGATATAAAAACCCTTATTTTTTTGAAGTTTCGTCTCTGATTGATGATCTGTTACCAGAGCTGAGAGAAACTTAATTTTATACTTTAATTATGTGTTAATTACAGAATCACACAATAATTTTCCCAAGGCTTTGCACGGTACGTACTGCAATGGAAACAATATGGCTACCGGTTATGGAGATCTTGTGTGGAGAAGAGGATTCTTGCAATACGGGAAGGTGTATCCTTAATCGAAAATTCTTATTTTCATTTATCATATTACATACGCCCGATATGGGCTTATACATATTTAGTCAATTACAATAGTCACACAGGTGCAAAATAAATAATAGTAGGCACATAGATAAAATAGATCAAGAGCCTTCATGAAATACAACAATTAAATATTTTATTTGTCCCACGAACAAATACAGGAATAACATAGTATAAGTACCATTCCAAATAATTAGCTACAGAGGCGAATATTCAAAACAAAACCCTACATTCACTGATACTTATAGTCTAGAGACATACTCGTATCTTAATAATTGTTGAGGATGTATACAATAATCGTCTGTTTGTATTTGTATTCCGATCAGTTGAACATATCTACTATGTCTGAAAAAGTATTACCTACTGCGTGAAGTCTAGGTACAAGAGAATTTTTAAATGAGTTAGTCGTGAAATTTTTGTTACAATTGAATCAAATTTTAGATCGAGTAGTTCTAATTGGAATATGAAATTTAATTAAGCTGACTATATCAGGGCTAAAATAGTTGTGAGCCGGAAAGAAGTCGAAGACGGAAAGGATTAGAGGATAATAATAGGATGGTCGGGAAGCACCTGTCTATTCAAATTTGAAAACTAGGCAATGTTTGATTGGTTTCCTTCTTGGCGATTCTGAAAGTATTTCCAACGCTGGAAGTAACTGCAAATATGATTAATTCGTTCATTCGTCAATTCCTCTTTTTGTCATAGTTATATAAATCTGTAACTGCATATTAATATCTTTTATTTATTATATTTATTTGTAGACATATTTTTTTTTGGAATAAAGTTATTAAGTTGTGAATTCTTACTTGTCGTTTGGGTGCCATAATTTATTTGACAGCGAAAGTAATGCCTTATGATGACTATTGTTGTCTCTAAACAAAGAAACATTCATTTGAATTTTTTATTTCATGCTAAACATTTATTTTTTCAAAATATACCTAAATAATAAAGTTCTTAGTAGGTACCTACTTGTCTTTTCCATTTTGAAAATATTCAACCCAAACAAACCTTCTTCTTTTGAATATGTAATCTGTGACTAACCAGAGTGGAATATCTATGGGCTAACCGCAATAAAATATGGCGGGTTCAATAATTTTCATACTAATTTTAAAACGTTATAGAAACAGCGTTACATATTGGATTTCATTCAAACTACTCTCTAAACCTTCCTGGCAATAATAAAAACAAATTGTGACAGGCATTCCTCAAGGTTCCATATTAGGTCCAATTTCGTATATTATTTATGTATCATTTATTAAATACATTTTTAGACATGCAAATAACTTTGCGTATGCGGATAATGCTGCTTTGGTAATTTCTAGCAGTGATTTAGAAACGTGTATAGACCTTTTACAAAAAGACTACATTGATAAAATGGTCTCGTGATTCTGGATTAATTATAAATGCACAAAAAAAACTAAATTGATGCACATGAGATCCCCAAATGCAAAGGTATATATTACACCTGAAAAAAAAATACATACTTCAGATTGTTTACACAATGGCATTCCTGCATTGTGTACATGTGAAAATGTTGAACTTGTGAAAGCATATGTTTATTTAGGTGTCATTATTGATTATTTTTCAAGTGGGATTTACAATTAAATAAGGTTTGTGTACGACTAAGATCAATTGTTACTAGATTATTTAAATTAAAATTCTTTGTTCCAATCAATCACTTCGAATAATTTATTTATCATTAGCGGAATCTGTTATAAGGTATGGAATTACAGCCTGGGGACTTTCCTGTAAAACAAACACCAATCATATTCAATCAGTAAAAAAAATCATTGGTTAAATTATTAGCTCATAAAAGTTTATACGAACAAAGGCATAATATTCCATACTTTTATAAGAGTCTCAAAATTCTTTCAGTAAGATCAATTCTGTGGTACAAAATTATATTTCAGCATATTATTAACCCTATATATAATACAACTAGACTAGAGCACACATACAATACTCGTCTCAATTGTAATGAAGAATTAATGGTTCCTAAGTATAAAAACAAATATGGAGAAAGACCTTTAGATCACAAGATTCCTAGGTATATAAATATGTTACCCGCTGAAATAAAAAAAAAAACAACTGGATTAAAATTTAAAAAAATAATAAACACATTGAAAACTTGGCTAGCTGAAAGAAGCTATTTGTATTAGATAATAGGGAATTTTTGCTTTGTATTTTTTCTTTTGTAAAATGTAAAGAAAAAAATTAAAATTAAGTGCCACTATACAAAAATAGAAGGAGAAAAAAAGCTAGTATTGACGTAATATAATATATCTAAATAAAGTCAGAGTGTAAGTAAAAATCTGAAACTCGGGCAACACCGAATTTGGACTACTTCAAATTAAGGAAAAAAAAAATAGTTACATGTTATGTCATAATCTATGTAAAAATAATGGGAAAATATACTATAATAAATTAAACTTAAATTGTTTTCAGGATACAATAATAATGTACCTTCCACAGAGCAAATACTACATAGATATGCCCTAACGCGCAAGACGAAGAAACCAAAATAAGCGGGGCGACGGGCGACCTAGACGCCCCCTAATTTAAGTAAAACAGCAAATAAGTAAAAAGGTTCGACTTGTTTACAAAATCCTAATATTTTATTGGAGTATTTAGTTTGTCCCCTTTCGTAAATGTTTTATAATTTGCTTACCGCATTCAAAATCACACGAAACACACATGGACGGCAGTAAACTAGACTGGTGCCAAATGGGTGTCACGCAGTGGCGTGCATTGCTCTATGACCAAGAATAGGCTCTGTGTAGTATTTCAAGTTGGGGTGAATGTGCATTGAATATTTGAAAACGGGTTTTTTTATCATCTTCCACTGGTTGTTGTTGTCAACTAAATAAATAAGTGTATAAGTTCCTTATCATATTCGTGATTTTTTTTTTATTTCGACATACTCGTACATATTGTATTTCTTACTTTATTTTTATGGTAGGTACATGTTTCTTAGGGTAGGCACAGCTTTTCGGGCTTTGCCATCAGCCTCCGATAAGGTACTTAAGGCAAGTCTATTAATTCTGACGTCAGTGGTACCTGCCTACCTATTATATTTCTTTTACTTTTGGGGTAAATAAGCCGTGTTGCGCTTCCTCTTCGAAAAAAAAATTATATATGCAATGCAATGACACTACAAACAAATAATGTAATGTACTACCCATTTAAAAATAATTGGGGAAAAATAAAATTTAACTAAATTGGCTATTATTTTTATTTTACTTTTGGGTAAGAGGCCGTGTTGTGCTGCCTTCTATGAAAAATACTTATATATTGGTAAGACATTTTTAATAGTGCTTTTTTTTTAAATGAACAAAGTTCGTGAGAGAGACGCAAGAGCTTTAGCTCCGATTAAATTAAAACTAGGTAGGTACCTACTAAAATGTGTTTTCCTACACATTAATTTAAAAGAGTTAAAGCTACCATCTGCCCAAATAGTATTTAAATCAGATACTTTAATGATATTTGTTTGGTTATGTTTAGCAAGAACCAGCTTCTCAGTCTGCGGCTTCCTCTTTCCTCAATCCTCCCTTGTCCTTCCACCCCTAAATAATCCCCGATTGGTCTGCCATAGTACCAACGGCTCCGAGTAGATGGGACTCTTGTTTGGTTTCAGGCAAAAAAGAACCAATATATTTCTGCGAGTCACACACCGCAATATTTATGAAATCGGAGAGGGGTTTGGGAAGGCATGCAATACCCGATAATAGGGTATTTTCACTATTTTTATATTTTTATTGTGCCATTTTTGTTTTGCCGCCAAAATGCCATGTTCGTTTTTGTTCGTGAATAATTGACTTCATGCCGACCAACGTCGGTGACAGCCGTCTTACCAGCCAGTGGCGTTATTTACATCATAATGGCGTTTTAGCCAGTTCGAACCGTTTCAGAATGTGTAGTTTTTATCGTTTTTAAAATCAATAAATCGTAATGAAAATATTTTCAGTGCGATTATCAGAATCATAAAAATAAACTTTAAATCTTTCACACATTTTTAACGGTATCCATAGTTTAAAAAAAATACCCTATTCATAGTAAAAGATTTTGATTAGTTATTAAGGGGAGTTTATTTTATTCATTGGTTACTATTCAAAAGCTCACACAGGCACATACCTACATAACATAAGTATGTAATTTTCTATGTTTAATCGTTTTATAAAATACATAAGTATACATAATATGTAAAAAAACAGTACCTACCAAAGATCGCATTACCAAATAATGGCTTTTCAATTATCTATAGAATAATGGTGAATACACTTTTGATAGGCCTTTCCATTACCCGTAACAACTTCTTTGAATAAAATTTATATAATATTTAGGTACAATAGTTCATCGGGTGAATACCATGTCGAGAGCTGATTTAGCTAATGGGTTACTTATGAAATTTGGCCTAAGCCTTTTTGGTAGCGCAGTAGCTCTTCAAAGTGTGGTAGTCACAGCTTTTATAGCAGCACTCGTCCACCACTCCATGGGGTTGGCGCCGGAAGCGGTGGTGGTAATCGTCTCTTAGCAGCAGTGAGTTGGCGCTTTGGCGCGAGAGGAAGGGCCACGCGGATTCAGGGAATGTCAGCTGCTCGTAGTCGTAGCCTTCTTCCTGCAGGTCAGTTCCGTCCCCGTCCCTCTTGCCGAACTGCACGTTATAGGCCCCCTCGCAGACTAACGCCAGGGCGTCCGCCAGGTAAGTTCCACACAGCCTGCGCCCACGCTTCACTGGGACCATATCTTGGGAATGCACGACACAAGCAAACAGGCACACCAAAGTCGTAAGCCATATGAAGTTCATCTAAAAAACAATCATTCTGTAGCTTTTATAAAATCAAATTGGACACCCTATGAGTTGAAGTGACCCCGTTCGTTTCCCTTTGAGTAACATGTTTCTAGAAAACACCAGTAGTACCTACGTATCTACCAATCTATTTCATGGGGTGATTTTTAAAAGACGCGTTTTTGTATGTACACCAAGCGGTTCCTTGAAAACATTAAGCCGGCACCGATTGTGTTCCAAAAAACAACAAAATCATGGCAGAATCCTCTTGGTGACCGGATTAGGTCATTGATTTTCAATGCGTTTTTAAACTAAGAGTAATTGAGGAGAAGGGAGACGATTCGGTTACCAAAGTTAGTTACTTCTAATATTGCGATATTGACGGTCTTTACTGGATCAGCTCACCTTGAATAATGTGACGTGATCGAAGTTCGAAAGAGAAGTGATGCCTGTGGTAGGTCAGGCTTCCCTTTTATAGTCGGTATCCGGCTCCAAAGAAGTTGTTAAATTATTTTTCTCGTGGAAAACTCGCCTTATTTTCGCGTGGGTAGTAATATTCATGCCAATTACAATTACCTTCCATCTCATTAGCTTTTCTATTTGCTACTTACCCCGCACTTGAGTTCCGAAGTTAGAAGGCTATAAGGTTGGCTTTTTTATTAAACAACGATAAGTCAGAAATATAAATTAGCCATCAACATCTTGTATGTCAAATATCTATCAATTTCGTTTGGTAGATACGATAAACTGACATGATTCTGTAGTATAATTTCTATTCGAATTCCCTAACCACCCTATCAGTAAATGACATTACAAACTTTATTATTGTTTTTTTTTATTAAACAACGATAAGTCAGAAATATAAATTAGCCATCAACATCTTGTATGTCAAATATCTATCAATTTCGTTTGGTAGATACGATAAACTGACATGATTCTGTAGTATAATTTCTATTCGAATTCCCTAACCACCCTATCAGTAAATGACATTACAAACTTTATTATTGTTTTTTTTTATTAAACAACGATAAGTCAGAAATATAAATTAGCCATCAACATCTTGTATGTCAAATATCTATCAATTTCGTTTGGTAGATACGATAAACTGACATGATTCTGTAGTATAATTTCTATTCGAATTCCCTAACCACCCTATCAATAAATGACATTACAAACTTTATTATTGTTTTTTTTATTAAACAACGATAAGTCAGAAATATAAATTAGCCATCAACATCTTGTATGTCAAATATCTATCAATTTCGTTTGGTAGATACGATAAACTGACATGATTCTGTAGTATAATTTCTATTCGAATTCCCTATCAACAAATGACATTACAAACTTTATTATTGTTTTTTTTTATTAAACAACGATAAGTCAGAAATATAGTATAATTTCTATTCGAATTCCCTAACCACCCTATCAACAAATGACATTACAAACTTTATTATTGTTTTAGAAAAAATAAAATTACATATCCACTTACTTGACTAGCATGATTACAATTTTACTAGACTAGAATGATTACAATTTTATACATTTTAATTATTTTGTTCAGTTATTTTCAGGAAGAACGATTTCTTTTTAAATATACAGACTTTTTCCTTCTTTAATTTCGTCTGGAAGGCAGTCATATAAATTGACCCCCCCCCCCCGTATCCAATGGATTGCTTACCATATTGTGTATGTACGTGTAAATGGATGTTAACATGTTTTCGTGTAAAGTTTGTGTGTACTTGTGACGTTTTAATGAATTCTGTGTTTGTATGTATGAGTTTATTATTTATTTTCATAAGAAGCAATCACTTTGTGGTTTGACATTGTATTAAGTAAATGAAACACGTTGTTATAAACCTCGATATAAGTTATTATATTTACCCTGATGAAGTTTGAGTTAAGCGAAACCGGTTGGTGAACATAAAATATATTCGTGGTTTATATCAACGTGTTTCATTTACTTAATAGTTTATTATTTATTTTATATAGGAGTATAATATATTATATCCGTTTAATTTTCTGATTGCTAACAGTTTTGTTCCCTCGTATAATTTTTTTGGGGAAAAAAAAAACTTTTTGATTTCCTTATTTGGCATACCTGTAATTCATTTATGTACGTTTACATGTATCCCCAGATTTCAATGAATTAGTTTAGATGTGATTAAGCTAGGCTATAATATAATAATATTATTATTATTTGGTAACATATATGATTATCTGCTCAAGATTAGATCAGGTAAGAGGGTGATTTTATTTTAAATTCCTTATATATGTTTTTTAAATGTTTGTCAATGCACAGCCCAAGATATTTCTCGTTTGACAGGATTTGAAAGTCGCTCTTTTCTATTTTTAAGGGTACACGAGGAGGAATAATTTTACGGGTTGAACTAAAAATCATGTATCCTGTTTTTTTTTACATTAATTGTTAGGATGTTTGTTTGTAGCCAATTGCAAATTTTATTTAGGTCTCTTTGTGAATTTTCTAGCAATGTATCCAATTTTTTTACCCCATAAGAATATTGCAATATCATCTGCATATTAGAAAATTTCAACGCATTAGTCTAATTGAGAAATATTATTGTAATGTAATTAATTAATGTCATTAATCGAATATTGTAATGTCATTAGTTATCTACAATTCATTGTGATGTATCTTTTAAGCAGACTCCATTAATATTATGTATAAATTCATATGAATATAAAAGCCTTACTAAGGGCCGGTATTTCAGTAATCTCGGGAATGTCATCAGTCGGTTTATCTTGTCAGGATTTCTACCATAGACCAACTTTACGAACCTAAATATTTCTCATAGTGAGCTTAAAAAGGCAACTGAATCTCCGTCCCTGAGTTAGCAAATTTTTCAAGAAAATTAATGAGTAGAAATCGAATAATAAGTAGAATTTTGCCGATGCAATGGGCATAAATAATTCGTTTCAACCTTAAAATTTGGTATCCCTCCGATCCAATTTTCAAAGAAAGCATGGTATTATGTACTCTTATGTATTATCGATTCTAAGAGGTGTGCAATTTATTACAGATTTAACGTTTTTTTCAAAAATGTTTTATTTCATAACAGATTTTGCACAATATTATCCCGTTCATTAGAAACTGTGCAAAGACAGGCCTCCTCTTAGAGGTTCCGTTGGTACTATTGGTACCTCCGATTCATGTTTAAAAATAGTAATTCGTCTATGGTTTCTCTTGTCGGAATTTCTGTTTGACACTTCGTTGTTGCTGTTCGTTCATGCTTTTTGGACACAATGATGATTTTATTTATGTGTAGTAATTTTATTTTATTTCACCGAAATATGTGAATAAAAAAATAATTGTAACTGTATTAGTGTTCAGTGATCGGTTTTTAATACTTTTTACACAGAAGATTTGCGGGAATTGTTTACAATCAGCAAAAAACAACAGATGTTCATAATGCCAAATAACTAGAAATTGTTTGTAAATATGTATCACATAGTGAATAGGATATAATTTTCCGTGGACAATTTATTTAATTACTAACTATAATAAAGATGCTTCGACGGTGTAGATTTTATTACCCCAAAATTTTACACTGTTTTAACAGTTTTACGTCAGTAAAATAAAATATGTGATCTATTTTGGAACAAAATGAATGGACTAGTGTCTGCAGCTGCTGAAGCTGAGGTAATTCTCATTAATTTCATTGATATATTATATATTTTTTACTCAAACATTCAAGGCTTTATTTTTTAAGCCTGTAACCTATATAATGGAGTACCATAACCAAGTAACCGTTTCCCAATCACTTAAACATGGAGTGTATGTGCTTTATTTTAGGAAATACTTAAAAAAGCTAGATGGAACTCTCATTCGTTTGATTTGAATTATGATTTGGAGAGTGATGACACGTCCATTGAACACAATACAAGCTCATGGCCGGGGGAGCAGAGCTACGTGGGGAGCTTCGGGAGGAAGAGGCCGATGGGGAGCTACTCTAGCCACGGCTACTCCCCCGGGAAGAGGGAGCGCTCCTCCCAAAGCCTCAGTCCTGTGAAAAAACCCGCCAAGTTCAATATACATGACAAGCTGCGGGAGCTGTACGATGAACTCTCTTCTGATGAAGCTCTTCAAGCTAATTATGTAAGTCTATTTTTAACATCATAATATCCACTAATTCAATATAAAAAAAAATGTCTGAAAATAAACAGAATTAAGCTCATTTGATCTTATAAACACATTCATACCATTAAAAAAGCTTTCTAATTTGATTTATTTGAAACGTAGATTTTATTGTCAATTTTTTATAAATCTTGCTAAGATTATGGTTTTGTTCAACTTGATACGAGAATTAAAAAAAAATTATATCCTAATTCTTGTATTTCCAAATTGGTCACTAAAAAGAAAGCTTTAATTGCTCAAATTAAAATTTTCATGGCATTTTCTTAGTTGTTTATTTTACTGATTATTTTTTCATTTTATATTTGCAGCAAGGACTCAAAATACACTCGTATTTATTAGAAAAATTATTGACACGAATGAATTTGAATGTGTTGATTATAAATCTGTATCCTGGGAACAAAGGCTACTCCATCTCGCTGAAGGTGAATGGAGACACTCAGATGCTCTCTCCGCCTAATGACGGATCTGCCGGTGTATGTATCCTGACTATATCATTTGGGCCCCATGCGAACTAACTTACATTTTGTGCGTCGAAAGAGTTCACAAGAAATTTTTAAGATTTTTATTTTTTCATTTCTACAGACCTCTATACCCATCTATCTATATTTTAGGTTTGACTCCTTAGAGATACGTAGAGGCATTGCTCTACTAAAATATTATTTTTCTTTTAACGGTAACTCATTTAACAGTGAGATTCTGGCTCAAATTAATTTTTTTGTACCAGAATCTCACTCTCGAGGATGTCATCAGAACCTCCTGTACAGTCGAGCGACCAGCACAATCTTATTTGTGAACTCACCTGTGGGGAGAGCTGCGTACTTCCTAAATACGGTGGACCAAAAATTCTATCTGTTTTTTATGTCTTATAACTCATTTACATGACGGTCTCCGTTATTGCGTGGTTACGATCCTTAGCTATGAATCCGGAGGCACCGGGTTTAAATACCGGTGTGCACAAGTAAATTTTATTTGATTGAATTGTGCTATTTCACAATTTATTCATTTAAATAATATGCAGTATTTTTGCGGCATGTTTCAGAGTGGTAGATACTGTCAGTATCGCCCTGGTGAAAGACCACAATTAAGAATCAAAACATTGCTTGAAATGGCATTAGCCGTATTCGGTGACCAGATCTGAATAGCCAGGTACTTCCCCACTTTCCTCTTCTCTTCAAATACCTTCAGCCTCACAACATACCCCAATTAGGGAACAGTTTTTGTCATTGCATATACAATGCTCAAACGGTGCAAATAAAATGAATTGGATAAAAATCTGTAATTTTATGAATATTTGTACATATTGAATAAATAAATAAATGTACTCCTTCTTTCGGGGGTGCAGGATCACAAGGTCCTATCTATGCCTATTTTGCATATAAATAGTCCCCCTCTTAGAACAGACATTGTCTAGTGAGACGGGTAAAGTCCATGCAACTGTATCAAATTATATGCTAATGTATTCCTGGGTTGCCGGCAATGAAACGTAATGTAGACCACTGTATTCACAAGCCCCGGCATTCATATTCTGTTATCTCTTTATCGAGAGATAATTAATAAATTTCTTTTTCCCAAAAACTTGTGATGAGAAAATTATTGATAAATTTGAATGGATGTTTTTTAGTCAAATTCTTTTAAACTTGCCAAGTGAAACAATAATTTATTGTATGTGATAACTTGATTATGGAAAAGCTAACAATTTTATTAATCCTAATCATTAAAATGTCGCTAATCTGAATGCAGGTGTAAAATTTTAATTAACGACCTTTTCACTGTTCTAGGATGTAAGTCTCTATTTTTTTTTATTAGTGTTACTGTCAACATTGACCGTACATTTTCAAACAGTTTTAACCTATTTGATCTGTCAAAATATCCAGTCACGGTTACACCTTTTAAGTACCCTACCCATACGAACGTACGTGATACGGCCGCTATATTATCGCCCGAACGTAACAAGCCGTATCCCGTACGTTGAGGTACAAAAAACCTATACCCAAAACCCACAAAACATTTGTATACTTCAAGTTTGTTCCTGCGTCATCTCGTTTAGTATTTCGAGGTCAGCCGAAGCTAATGGATGTGTTCGGGTATTTTCGTCTCTCCCATATAAGTTGGTATATTGTAAACACGTATTGTTATTGCGAAATCTAATGAAATTTTTTTTTTTTTTTTACCTACTTTTTGAATAATAACCCAAAGGAAAGGCGGTTAAAAGAGAATTTAATGTTCTTTCAGAAAATGTTAACTTATCAAGTACGAGTATATGTAAGAATTATTGTTTTCTGCCATAGCCGGTATGATTTGTTAACTTTGCTTAACCCTTTGACAACTGTATTATTGTTTCCACATATACATCAATTATTTAATGCTTGATAAAATTGTTTGGGTTTTTTTCTAATTTGATTTGATTTATTTTTGGCCGCAAATGGTTATTTTTATTAATATATACACACAAACCATCTTTTTATGTAAAAAAAAAACGTTTACAGCATAACATGATAAAATATAAATAATAATGGATCCCAACCATGCAAAACCGCCGGAACGGGTGCTGTCACTATATTTGCAGTATTTATTGCGGGAATAAGGATTGCAACCTACCAGAAAAAAATAGATGCCATAGAAAAGTTTCCCAACAATTAGAAAACAAAAATGACCTTTTAAAATCTTTATAACTATGGGGAAAAAAAATTATAAACTTTGTGTTTATTTGAATTAACACTGGTAGTCAAAGGGTTAAAATGTGTAATTGCTGTACGCTGGATTTATAAATGATTAACTTACACAGAATCAATTGCATGAAATCAGTTATAAAATTGAATGTTTGTTATCTTTTCAGGCGCACTTGCAATCTGACGAAACTTTACTAGAGACGGCGCGCTGGCCTTATGAGGAAGAAGACTTATTAACATATATTGATAATGAGGAGTTGCCAATCGTTCTGCTGGACCTCCTGGAGGCGGAGCACTCCTCGCTGTTCTACTCGGGATGTATAATTGCTCAAATTAGAGACTATAGGCAGGCCTACCCCAGCTTCGTGTGCGATACCCATCATGTGCTGCTCAAACCTACTACCCAGGTATGGATTCATTATCATCTATGCAGTTATTGTTCCAGAGTGGAAGATACTTTGTGAAAAACCACCCCAAGGCTACCTTTACACTCGTAAGTTAAACGTTCAGCTTATGCAAGTTTTCGAGAAGTTACTTACAAGTATGTTTACATAATCGTCTAACTTATGGTAATTAATGCTCACATAAGTTTATGTGAGTTCTAACAGCGACTGATACACTTATATTAAATTTATTCGTGGCAAGATGGCTTCCCGTCAACAACGAGTTACTGCTGTCATAATTTGCACAATTTTGTCAAAAAAGATGAAAGGGTCCATAGAATGTTGGATTAGAAGTTGGCTTAAAATAAGAACTTCTAAAGGGACTTTCATTTGGTTAATGGCAAAATTAAGAATGGAGCACCAACAGCAGTTCTTTCATTTTTGAATGACAACAACTGACTTCGAATACGTCACGATAAAAAGGATTGTCCCGCTAATCGAAAGGAACGATACTCATTTTCTTAAAACTTTTTTACCACCTGAAAAATAAATTATATCGCTTTATACATTTTACATTGCTTAAAATGCTTTGATTATCCAGCCCGCTTACTAAGGTAATGGAGGGTATAAGATGGATCCAACCGCTGAGGTTGGAAATGGAGGAATTCGAGTTCGATTCTAATTTGGAGTAAAATGTTTTGGCTAAATCTATTATATGTTTTCGGAATGGAAGAATTTAACCATTTGTTTATATAGAGGGTGACATGACGCACCGCCCCCAGACATTTGTGACTCTTGCTTGATTATCGTTAAAAAATTATAGGCAATAACAATGTAAAAAAAATTCAATAAATCTTTTATTATTTCTCTAAAACCCACATAATAATATGGTTCCTACATGGGATGTTTTGTTTTTTCTGTCCCTTGAAAACGGAAAGTCATTAAATATTTTAGAACCCACATTCTAAGATTTTGCCACATAAGAAATTATATTTTCTCCTGTCTCTTGAAGAACCTTATAAGAGAGTTTCAATTTAGATAGCTATAAATAAATAAATGATTCTTAGTAAATTATGTCTCAGAAGCTGGATAAATTTTTATGAGGGGATTATTGATCAGTTTTAAAAATGGCTTTTGCAAGCCAAGGTAAATTAAACATGTATGTATGAAGAATGAAACACATATTTTTAGAGTTACAACCTATCCCTGTCATAGACGGAAAAATTAAAGCACTTAAATCTCTGCCCATTCTAATGAGGAGTAAAAACTCGTAATTATTATAATTGTCTCGGTAATTATTTTTAACCCTGAATTTTTTGTAGAAATTGAACAAAACTGGAATAAAATAACAATGATAAATATAAAAATAATATGCATATCTATATTACATCAATTTTCATCTTTGTACAACACTATTTATTTCTTCTTCCAGAGTATAATAAGCGACGTGAATGCAATAGCCCGCGCTGGTTCGTGGGGCCGCGAGGAGCGCCTCCTGCTGGAGGCCGCCGTGGTGCGCGCCACAGCGCCCCCTCTCTGTCTAGAGCCTCGCCCCGCCGTAGGGCTACTTGCGGCTCGTCTGCACCACCAACGCCACCTGCTAGCCACCCCGGCCATCCGCAGACAGGCCCGGAGATACTCGCAGGTTGCCGTTAACCGGAAGCGGAGACTGGATCAGTTGACTCAGCAGCGAGGGTTGGGCCTGCTGGACATCATCACGAAGCAGAGGGCGAAGGCGGCCACCAGGCAGGCGGCAAACCCTACGACAGTCACGAGGCCTTCCTCCAAGATGCCCAAGAAACCTAGCGAGGTGAGAATTTTGAAATACTCAATCTATGGGGCTCCGTTGTTACCTTTCTTTGATTTTAAAAAAGAGATATTAACTTTCCCATATTACGAATAACCTGAAAATATTAATTGATAAACTAAAGTTCTTAAAAACTTAAGACAAGATTTTTGTGCATAGCGCAAAGGGTAACAATTATTATTTTTATAAACAATAATTATTAATCTAAAACACTCATCCAAATTGAAAAAACCTTCCGAGCAATGATAAATGTATGAACATAACATCATCTAACCGGACATTAGAAGGGTGCGGGTTCGAGTCCTGCCGGCGACATTTATCTTTGCTCGGAAGGTTTTTTCAATTTGGATGAGTGTTTTAGATTAATAATTATTGTTTATAAAAATAATAATTGTTAACCTGAAAATAGTTCAAGTCATAAAAAGCTGAAATTGTTGCTTATGCAATGGTGAAGAACTGAGCTTGTGCAGATAATTGAACCTGCAACGCTCTGGACCACTTGGCTCCATACCTCTCTTTCTTTTCATGCATTGTCTATGAAAAAGAGGGAGAGGTTATAGAGGAGCAATCAACGGTTAGCCTTATTGTTAACAGTTGTAAACAATTTAATTTTTGCGCTCATAAAATTGCTGGGTGTGGTCATATGCATATCTTTGATTATCAGCTGGAATAAAAAATTATGCTGCTCATTAGCATCTCCCACATGTACGTTTCCGCCTGCATTTCTCGATCTTCACTCCAAAGCGCCCGCCAATCTGCGCGCCGATACGCCAGATCAAGTCCACACTTCGGCGGGTGGGCTGATCCGTTGATCGACTTATCTCCGCGCGGAAGTGTGCGTGTAAAGGGATTTCTCAGAGATCGGAGTGTAGCGCGGCCTGGTGTGTGATACGTTGTACGGTTTAAAAGTTTTTCTATAATTTTGACCATAGATATAAGATAGACATCACTATGGCCACTTACCAATTAATAATAACGTCATGTCATAATTACCCAGAATATTATAAATTACTTACGTATGAACAGTGCAAATTTAGATAGTTTACTTTCAATGTTTCGTTAAAAAATTAACTAATACTCATTTTTAAGTTTCTATTCTTTGCTTTTGATGTTCTATAAGCAGTAGCTAAAAAAACATTAACAAAAAAAACAAATGCGCAGCACGCGCTCAAACGTTTACGTGTAAAGGCATAGCACGCCGATCGCTGACAAAAACCTACGCGTCGGAGTGACGAGAGATCTGGCCATTCGGACTGTAGCTCGCTGCCTTTACACATACGTTTCGGCGGACATATTGGACATATTAAACCGCTATTGTCTTGAGAGGTAAGGAAGTTAATAATAATAATAAGAGTTAATTTCTATAGCGCAGTATTGTGAAGGTTCACCTGAAGGAAGCCATTCAGGATCAATAATATTTGATATTGGCAGATTTCCTCATATGAGTGAACCAGTGTAGTTCGATTCACCTTATCAGTATAATTAATTTGTATTTTTATGGAATGAAAATTAAATATCAACTCCAGCGAAAATTCTCAAGATCGATCAAAAATTAGCTGACAAACGTACGCATTACTGTTTAAATTAATGTGGATATTTTTTATTGATGAACATGTGATTTGATACTTCTATGTTTAGATTATTATTTCCAAATTACATAATACATGTATTCCGGAAGCACTTCATAGTGCAATCTTTCCACAGCAATATTAACCTCTTGGGTATCCAAGTAGCGTAAACACCACCAATCATCAAAACCAGTAGAGCCGCATAGTGGTGTTTACGCCACCAACTGTGACGGACTCATGAAAGTTTTTCTATCTCCTTTTGTATCACAGTTAAATCTATGATTTGAGCAGAATTAGAAAGAGAAAACCATGCTTTCTCTTTGCATTTAAAAAGTTAACCACAAACTTTTCCAAATAATTATAACACATTCCCAAAAGCAGTTGATCGCAATTGCTTGTTTTTACGCTCACGGTACACCGAGCTGTCTGACAACTATTAAATTTTGTGCTTCAATTTACAGTAAAACTTGCTTAAGAAGTTTGGTTTTTTTCAGTCCCTTGAAGACTGAATTTGAAAAATGGCCCAATATATCCCACATTTTTTCATATTTCATATCCCACACGGTTTTCCCACATAAGAAGTTTTTTTCCGGCCCCTTGGCAAACTTCTTAAGAGAGTTTTACAGTACTAAAAATGTTATTATTAAAAAACAATATATTAACTACTCGTTTGTGATATTTTTTACATTTGGTATTGTATATTTCGAATGACGTTTTCAACTGTATATTTGTGTAATTGGAACATTCTATAGTGATAATTCATAAAAGTACATATTCTAATGTAATACTCAGTTTTCGTGTAACGCATCATTTGTTAACGCAGAAATTGTACGGCAAATGTCAAATGCAATAAAGGTTAGGTTTCTTCAAAAAAATCAAAAATTTAAATAGTTTAATTGTTAAATTGTCCCATAGTGTTTTGATTAAATAAAACCATAATTAATTTATTTTTACCAGTTCTTACTTTAATTGTGTTATATAATACTAGCAACACCGCTTCCAACTAACATGAAAAAATGTCCAGGTTGTGAGAGTGTTGAAGTTTGTGGATTTTTTATTAATTATTTTTATATGAAACGTAAAAAAGTGACAATTACCTTTATTATACGTTTGTGTAATGACATGTTTGTTAGTTTCAAGTGTTGATTTTAATGTCTAAAAACTCTACAAAAATCGCCTTTTTTTAGGTAGGCTGACTTCTCAAATTATGTTAGTCTATTTTTTTTTTTTTCTTGTATTTTTTCGGCATTCACTATATAGCAATTTCTAGACATTTTGTTTGGAAGTTTTATTTACTATGTACTTTTGCTATTTTTGATATATTAAATTCGCTATCGGTTTCGACACAATCGTAGTCAATAGTTTTAAGAACGCTAGTGAATGGCACGGTTGTGTCGAAACCGGTAGCGAATTTAATATATGAAAAATAACAAAAGTACATAGTAAATAAAACTTCCAAACAAAATATTATTTTTTTAATTACATGAATTAAATTTGTAATATTATTAACTACATATTTCGATTCTGAGGTCGACCTAAAATAGTTTACCTACCTAAATGTTCACCGATTAGATACGTAATTATTTCCTGAAAACATTATAAAAAAATAACACTAGTAAAAAAAAAAAAGTAACTATTTTGTATTATCATAAATATGACAGCTTTATTGAAATAATGCACATCAATAATTTATGGACACTTCCCATTGCGCAAATCATTTCGTGGCATTTGTAATTTTAAATGTTTTTTGCACGACACTAAAAGACAATTTTGTGATTATTTATTATATAACGTGTTTAAATGTCTGTGTACATAAAATCCGGGAAAATAAACAGATTTCGTGATAATTGTAGTAGACGATTTTTTACATGCTGACAGGTCAGTTGTTAGTCAGTGGCAGCCATTGAGAGCGACGGCAACATGTTGACGGAAAGCTGTCTTACAGCGAATAAATAATAGACGTTGCTGCAGCACCTCCACATAGTGGGGGAGACATGCGAGAGCAGTGCGTGCAGCGGCGAAAATTGGCAACTACCTAACATGACCATTGAAATCGCTAGTTTATCATGATCAGAATTGAACATGTTCTAATCGGATTCCGCAAATGTTTAAAAGCTGCTAATTGACCTACACTCAGCGAATACCATGTCATACAAAGCGATTTTGACACTACTATTCAAATAGCAGCAACGAAATTGCCAAAAATATTCTACTTAATCATCTTAAAATTGAGAAAATGGCTATGACTCTTCATGATCATAATACCAGAACAAAGCAACTAGACAAGATAAATATACCTAAATGCAATACTACTTTTGGTCAAAGAAGTTCTGAATTTTTAGCTGTAAAATTATATAACAAACTCCCACTTAATATCAAAAAAAGTAATTCAATCAATAATTGCATTAAGTCCAGCAAAATTGTTCAACAGATATTATGTCAATGTTTCTTGAGTGCATTCTCTGATAAATAAACAGTCTATTGTATGTACATACATTACACTATTTGCACAGGTAATCTGAATTATTTTTAAGATTACTGAACTCATTTTTGCTATCTTTGAATTTTTTAGTAACCCCAACTGATAACCACGTTCATGGTGGTTATAGACCCGGAAAATCAGGAAATCCGGGAATAAGGAACTTCAGTCAATTTTTTACCTTCTAACTTAAATACCAGTATTTTTTTTTAATTTTAAATTTATTTTTCATAGTTAAAATAGTTTTCTAAGTTAGAATTTTTCAAAGCCCACCAAAACTATCGAAATCAGGCTGGGAAAGTGTGATGTCATGCTTGCATAGTTTTTCATTTAACGGTAAGACCACTCACACATAGCCAAGTCCTTTACCAGCCAAACTTCGGGCACACAGACACGCCCACAGCATTCTTATATCAGTCCATCCCGAATACCTTCAGCCTCCCAACATTCCCAAATTGGAAATGCCATAGTCTCACTGGCTCCAGATGGTTGGGAGCAGTTGGGACTCTTCTGCGGTATTCATATACAAAGAAAATCTCTTCAGTGAGGTGCAAGTCATTTTCAACAATTTCATCACATTTAAAAAAACTATTTTGTAGGTTATCCGTCCGGTCCTGGCCCCGCGCTGCGAGAGCCCCGTGCTGACGGCGCCGGCCGACGCCCCCGCGGCTGTGGCGCAGCTAGCGCGCGCATACGAGCGGCCTCGCGCCACGGGCGACTGTGCGCCCCAGCTGCTGGAGGAGTATGTGCTGGAGGCGGAGCGCTCGGGCGCTGCGGGGCCCGGCCTGTTCCATGTCCGCCTGTCCGTGCTGCAGCGCCCAGCTAACCAGGAGTACCTGGGTGAGCTGTACGTGGACAGGGACCATGTGGAGGGGGAGAAGAATGGATCGGCGTGCAGATTTCTTTTGGGTGAGCCTTTTTTATATCTTAATTAGTAACCGAGTTGATAAATGTGTCGGGCTCCCACCCATATCTCATGAGTTTAATTCCTCTGCTAGCTAAGCCCCCCATCATTGCACAAGCAACCTTTTTTCCCACTTATAATGATTATTATTAAAGGTTATTCATAGCCCTGAAATGTTTGTCTTTCTTTAAAACAAAACAAAAAACTCTGTTCGGATGGTCAGTTTCATAGATTTCCCTTCCTCAGTGGATAGATTGTAATCTTGAGTACATGACGTCATGTAGGAATCCTCTGTTTGTTCCACCGGATATCAATGAACGGTGCTCTGAAGAACTATCGTTATTGATTCCTTCGACACTGGTGCACTTCCGAGATCTGCGTCTAATGTATGCTCAATATTTGTACATGGTTGATTGTCGTAGAAAAAGAATTTGTATATGTAATTCTATAGAAGACTCTGTGGAATGACTTGCCAGCTTTTGTGTTTCCTCCCACCTGCAACATGTGTTTCACTAATTCCTCTCATTAATAACATGAAGGATGAAATAAGTTTCGAGGAAATATCAGGGTTTTCTGTGCGGATTATAATGTTTTTTTTTTAAATAATGCTATGTTACATGTAATCGTTCATTTATTCCAGGTACCCGTGCACATGCTAATAGATATATTCAGCAGTTCACGGAGATATTTACGGAAGAGGGGAGGAAGTCAGTTCGGATAAAGCACCTGGTGCCGGGGCAGCAGCCCAGGGTCTCCTACACGGCGGGCATGAGAGAAATGGTATGTGAAATGTCTGCCATTATTGTTTTAAATCTATATTACACCGTGAAAAGACTAACAAAATAATAATTCAACATTTTACAGAAATATCAACAAGAATAAAGAGAAACCAATAAAATAATGCCACATTAAAAAATTCTCCGTCACAACTGATCGTATTGAAATTGGTTACCGTGCCATAATTTAGTGGAAAATAATATTTTTTTGTTCATAATTTTTAGTTCATGTTAACTAAATGAAAAATGCTATTTGAAATTTCCAGTATTTACTAATCCAAAAAATGCTAGTGTGTAATTGAAGAATTTTTAATGGAAATAATGGGACAACTGTGTAATTAGGAAAACTGTTAAAAATATTTATATCGTTACGCTTATACATTGTAGTGCACAATAAGGTAGTCAACTTTTAGAAAATTACCCGAACATATCTCTTCTCATATGTAGGTAAGTTTGGGTTACCTGCAATTATTATTTTATTACCTGCGAAACGCCAACGTGCACTATGGAGCCGATTCGAAACGGTCACATTCTCAAGGGATTTAGAGCCTTAAATATGTTCGTACAATACTCAAATAAATTTTATTCGATTGGCAAATGAATAATACTGCGTTTAAAATGTTCTCTCTTCTCGTTTGTCACACGCGCGCCAACTGTAGCAATAAATAATGTCCTGTCAGTGCAAATAATATTTCCAGTTTTCAGTCGTATCACTGTACTTATTTACAGGAAAATTTCATATTTAATTTTTTTTGTGATGTGGATTTATTTAACTTCAAAAATATTTTCTTATTTCTTTAAATATATGAAGCTATTCTGGGGAAACTGCTTGATATATACATACAATTTTTATAAATAAATAAACACATTATCTGGTAAGACGGCAACATTTATAAAAGCTTCATTTTGCAAAAAGTCAGTAATTAGTAAATTACCCTCAGCTGGCGCACGGCGCGGCAAACGCGGAAAGTGGTCTGGTTTATGGTGATTTCTCGGCCAAAAATCTCAACTTTCAAAAGGTTAAAGAAAGACAAGCATTTCGGGATTATATATAACCTGATAATATTTGAAAATCTCCTACTACCATCATACTCGATGATCTCCATGGTCGAGGGGTAAGGCTCTCGCCTACGAATCCGTAGGTCGCGGGTTCAAATCCCGGCGTGCGCATGTAAATTTTATTTAATTGATTTGTCCTGTTTCACAATTAATTCATTTAAAAATAATATATAGTATGTTTGCGCACGTTCCAGAGTGGAAGATACTCTCAGTATCGCCCTGGTGAAAGACTACCATTCAGAATTGAAACGTTGCTTGAAATGGCTTTCAGCCGTGTTTGGTGACCAGATCTGAGTAGCCAGGTATTTCCCCACCTTCCTCTTCCCCTCCCCAATACCTTCAGCCTCACAACATTCCCCAATTGGGGATGCCATAGACTCACTGGCTCCAGACGGTTAGGAGCAGTTGGAACTCTTGTGCGGTATTCATATAAAAAAAAATGCTAAACGAAAATGTTGCTTGTGTCGTGATGAAGAACTTAGCTACCAGAGGAATTGAACCCACAATACCTGGATGGTAATCTGACGCATTTGTCAAATCGGCCACTAACCAGTCATTTTTTGATTTAAAACTTTTCCTTTTCCATACATCTGTCGATTCCCAAAGCTTTCGAGCAGTTCAGAATTCAACTCTCTAATTTATTTTATATTTGTATCCACGTCTGTGGTTCCCCTGCTCTGTGAACCAGTGACCATGTGACTGATATTTTAGGGCCATGCTAACCAACAGTTGGCCATGCAGGCGCGAGCGCAGGGGCTGGGTATCGGAGCGGTGCAGGGCGTTGGAGCTGTGACGCCCACCACACCTCTGCCAAGGTAATAAAAAAACACCCTCATTTTTTTATACTTTTGCGTTTTTATCTTATTGTAAATAGCTTTGCAATGTCCAACAGGGTGGAATATGTCGTTTGTGCAACACATTTAAAAAAAAATATATATATATATATATATATTATTAACGAATCATTGTTCAATTACACAAAATACACAAAACGAAATGAGATACACATAAGCTATAGAATTAGAACAGCATATACGTAATACATGAATGAAGCAATGACAAAACTATACATTTGAGAGAGCATTCAAGTCAAAGCCTGAACAAGGTTTTGATAGAGTCAATGATTTTAGACATACTAAATGATAATCTTTGAAGTTTATTTTCGTAAAGCCTGACAAGAATCATTTAGACTAGTACAAAAAATTTCAAGGCCCTGGCTTGAGTTAACTAGTCTCAACTTTCTGGACAGTGAAGAATGGTACCAAAGAAGGTGAGTCAATAATACAATTTTTAATCATTGAAGAAGATAATATTAACACATCCCAAATGAACCACGAAACCGAAAAAACAACAGAAATTAAAAACATTTCAGTCGCATCTGGGACTCGAACCCAGACCTCTACCTATCCGGGGTAACCGCTTAACCAACTTAGCTAATGAGACCAGTTCAATTTATGCCATTTACACCGATATCATACTTCATGTTCAAGACTTGTTAATATTATCCTCCATTTTTGTAAATCCCATATTATTGGCTGCTATCCTTATGATGATTGCAAAGTTTCATCCCGAACTCAATTGCAATCGGAATAGAGTCTCAGATATACCTACCCGATTTTTATTTATATGAGACATCTATTCACTTATTTTACAAGTCTGGAAAGAAATATTCAATTTATTTTTTATAACTTATTGAAGTTTGTAAACCTCATTATAATATTTAATCATTGAAGAAATAATACAATTAATTATTTTGAAAATGCAAATGAGATCAAAGTCTTTCCTACCCTTTTTTTAAAGATATATATTTATTTATTCACATCCTTTTGAGCTTCTTAAATTTGACAGTAAATTTTACCAAATGGGTTTTTCAACCGCCATTATGTGTGCATATGCCTAGTTCAGCGGCTGAAGAATAAAATTAATTTATCTTAAGATTGTGTTGATGAATGCATTGAAAGTGGGTACAATAGAAATTCATGGAAAATGTGCTTGGGGTTTTTTAATTTACATACATAATTATGAAATAATCTTATTAGGTGAAACATAATTTTATTTGGCAACATTTAAAATGAATGAAATAAATAGCATCTTTTCAAATTTGAAAGTTGTCTCTACCAAACTGTTTTTTTTTAATCATTGATGATAATATTAACAAATCTCAAATGAAATATGAAACAGAAAAGACACATAAAATTAAAAGGTAATGGGACTCGAACCCAAGACCTCTCGGTCTATCCAGGACCAGCGCTCTAACCGATTGAGCTAATGCCGCCTTATTGCTTTTCATCATTTTTATTGGTATCATACTTCAATTTAATAACTGTTAATATGATCTTCAATTAACTCCCTTTTCGATGCTATCTTTCTAAATTGACTGCAAGATTCTACCTGAATTTATTTGCACTCTAGATAGTGTCCCGGATATACCTATCTGATTTATTTATTTATATGGGACTTCTATTGACTTTTTAATCCAAGACTTGTTGAAAAAGTCAATAGATGATAATTAAAACAATAAAAGAACAAAATGATGGTATCAATACTCTCCTGAAAAACCTGTCACTCTTTACTCCATAATCGCACATTAATATTTTATTATTTTAACAATATTGTACCCATTATATTGATAATTTTTTCCCATTCCAGTGTGGCCGGTGCAGTGGGCCCCGTGGCAGCTGGCTCGCCCTCCCCCTTGCCCCCCGGCGCGCCCCCGCTGCCCCCCCTTCTGGCTCCCCTGCCTCCCGGCGCGCCCCCCTCCCCCGACGCGGTGGCGGTCAACCCCCCCCGCCGCACCCTCTCCGCAAGCTTACCACTGTTGGTTAGGCGGATTACGGTGATTACTTTTTTATTATTTTTACTGGTGTATTTTTTTTCAACAGACCATTGTCCAGTGACATAGAATACACAACACGAAATGAGATAAACAAGAGCTACAGAAAATGAACATAATACACGAATGAAACAATGACAAAAATATACATTTGAGAGAATATCCAAGTCAAAGGCTGAACAAGGTTTCGATGGAGTCCATGATTTTAGACATACTAAATGATAATCTTCGAAGTTTATTTTCGTAAAGCCTGAGAAAAATCATTTAGACTGGTTCCAAAAATTTCAAGGCCCTGGCTTGAGTTAACAACTCTCGACATTCTGAACAGTGGAGAATGGTACCTATAATTAGTAGAGAGTTGATTAAGGAAAAGCAATTCATTGTTTCTGAGTCTACGGCAAGGAATGTTAAACTACATGAGTTGCAACAAAGAATGTGAGTCAATAATACAACGAATTAACAATTATTTTGAAAACGCAAATGAGATCAAAGTCTTTCCTACCCTTTTCTAATGTTTATGGTTTGTTCAATTACATCATAGGAGTAATCTTTTTTCTCACCCTAATCTCCATGCAAATCCACTTAAGAAGCGATGTTGTATTGATTCTATATGATGAAGATGAACAGCATAGAAAGGAGACCAATGACACTGGCATATTCAAGATGAGGGCGAACTAGTGAGCGGTAAAAAGTTTTTAGGGTATTTATATTCTTAAAGTCATAGGCAATTCTGGGTGATTTATTAGTTACATTATTTATGTGGTCATGAAAAGAAAGCTTTCAGTCTAAGACACCAAGGTCCTTAATAAATTTGACAGTAGATAAGGAGATACTATTTAATTTATAATCGAAGAGGGTCAGTTTATTAGCTCTATAAAATGACGTACTTTTAAATATTTAGTTGTAGGCAGTTAGTTTTACGCCAATCGTTAAATGAGTCAATATCGAATTGGAGAAGAGTACAGTCATGGTAAGTGTTTTGAATATTAAGTCTTTTACTTCCAATATTTTATATTATACGGAGACCTAAAAAGGTGAGGTTCCTTTCGGTAAAGAGTGGTGACTTTTTTTATAATATCTTAATTTATTTACACCATTGTTAGCAATAAACTTCTACCGACTGAATCTACATCCCAAAATACCCGCCCGACGGACACAGCATCTAACTTATTGTCGCTGGCTAAGTTTTGTAATAAAAAGGAGATGGAATAATAATTAACAATGCCTTTTATAACCTTAGATTCTACTTGTGTCTTACGGAGGGGGGTTCAATATATTGATAACCAATACTTAGGATGACATCTGTGGTTTTAATCTTGGAGCTACTTCTCTGCTTCCATAGAAACAAAATTAACCTATGTTTTAAACAGTAAGATTCTATTATTTTAAGGATCTTGTTGTCATCTGCAAAAAGCTAAAAGCGTGAGTAAGAAAATACAGCGGCAATATCGTTGATAAATATGTTAAAAAGAAGAGTAGCCAGATGGTACTTATTATTTTTAAATACTTATGCAGATGAATGCATTCATTTTCAGCTTCTTGATTACGAATGAAGAGATCTGAAAAAGTATCCAATGTCACCGTTAGCGTAATGAACAAATCAAAACAACTTCTTAAATGGTATGTACATGTCAAGTGGATGGACAGGGAAAGGAGTGTCTGAGAATTGTATGCCACTCAATAAAATACATATACATACATACCTCTTGCTTTCCATCTAATTTTTCAGTTGAATTGATATTTAATTTTTCATTTCAGCAGGCGCAGCTCCAAGCCGGTCCCAACACTGTCCAGCAACTTCAGGCTAGCCAACTGCAAGCCAATCAACTGCAGGCTAATCAACTTCAGGCCAATCAACTGCAAGCTAATCAATTGCAGGCCAATCAACTGCAAGCCAACCAATTGCAGGCCAATCAACTGCAAGCCAATCAGCAGCAGGCCAACAGCCCCGTTCAGCAAGTGGTCTCACAGATCGACCAATCAAACCTCATCAAGACCCAACAAGTTCAACCCTCCGGCACCATACAACACATACAGCTTCATCAACCAGGATTACTGAAACTGCAAAACAACGAGCAGCAACTTCAGAATGTCCAAATAACATCACAACCGACAGCAGCGCAACTACAACAAATGCAAAATGCACAACAAACCGCCAACCAGTTGTTGGCACAACAACTCACAAATCCGCCCCAACCAATCAATCCTCACAAAATACAACAAGCGGTGATCCACATACATCCCATCGTAACGAGTCAAGCGCAAATACAAGGACAAGTTTCAGGAGCACAGCAGCATGTTACCATTCAAGCACAATCAGGAATCACCTTGCAAGGTCAACCGAGCTTAACATTACAGGGTCAACAAGGTTTAACATTACAAGGACAACAAGGCTTAACGTTGCAAGGACAACAAGGCTTAACGCTTCAAGGACAACAAGGCCTAACATTGCAAGGTCAACAAAAGTTACAGAATCAGCAAAGTGTCAATATTCAGCAGCAGGGTATTACATTGCAAGGACAATCAGTGAACTTACAAGGACAACAGACAATTAGTTTAGCTAGCCAGCAAGTGAACAATGTGAACCAAGTGACCCAAAAACAAAAAGTGGCACCCCCGATGCAGCGCACTACTAACCCGGCCATCAGCGCCCTCGTCACCAGCCTCATGAACTCCGCTCACCAGTTCCAACAGGCGGCTGGTCTGTACATAAAGTGTTTTTCTATTCATCATTGAAGGCTGCCTCTACTCACATTTTTCTTTCGAAGGACCTGAAAAATTCGCATTATTTTTTGGGAAAAGTGATATGTATTATTTTTTTGACGAAATTCATATTATTTTTGGAGAACTTCTGGTTAATTTTCAAAAATGGGGTTATTTTTCAGCAAAAATAGTGGTATTTTGCATTTGGTGGTGTCATGTTCCATTTTTTATATTTTGCATAAAAAATGGTGCATTTTTTCTTTGTTTTTTAATTTTTTTATTTAATTATTTTTTTTAAATCATATAAATAATGGCAGTACATGGCGTTTTCGACTTGAAGTTAGCTGCATTCCATTTTATGGCTATTCAAACTTGTCAAAACCATAGACAAAGAAATATTAAATTTACAGGTGTCTCTACTCATCCGTTATCCAGATTTGGAGACTGTATGTAAGGGTGCTGCAATACGCTGATAACTTCATCTCAATACCTCTGCTATTCTTATTTATTTATTTATATTTAACTTGAGATAGTACATAATGTACAGTGGTTAAATATTTTTTAATATAACAAAAATATTAGCCATTAAAATTAAAAACTACTTTTAAAATATTACGAATTCAACGTTACAAATATTAAAATTTATACTTCGCATATTTCGTCAGTTCTTTCTTAAATTGAAACGCATTTTCCTCTTCTTTTATATTGGTCCCTATTTCTTGGAAGATTTTCATCTTCTTATCACCGAGATGTAAACAGGACGAAGGACACCGCCTGCCACACCTATTCAACAATTAATTTCTTACTCCGTACTTTTAATAATAATAATAATGTTTTATTATCTTCTTTTTTTATAACAAAATACCAAATAATGATATCTTCATTGATATTTCCCGCGTTGAGGATTTCAATTTAATATGTATAAAAATACATTCCAATTCCCATGCAAATGAGAGTACTTTCAATATCAATTGAATTTTTCTCAACAGTTTGTCTATTTATTATATTATGTTAACATGGAAGTTATTGCAACAACCATTTTTATTTATTTATTTATACATAAATAGTATGTTTTATTACAAATGATATGGTTGGTATATTAAAATTTACATTGTTAAAGTACCTATTACGTATTTCCATACAATATCTTATTAATTTAGTCTGAGGTGAGAATGCTTCCTAACTAATAAATGTATTTTTTATTTATTTATTACATATATATGAACATTTATTGTCGGCTGATGTATTGCCCATCTCACTAGGCCTGAAACGCCTGTGTTGAAATGGCAATTTACAGAGGTGGTTGTTCACCTAGGATATTTAGGTGACAATAGATTAACCGCGTAAGGACCACTCCCGAGTATACTCGGACAGCTATTATGTGCAAAAATACGCACAGCCGAGTTAACTCTGACAAGCTTTAAATGCAGAAAAGACCACTCTCGAATATACTCGGGTGAAAATAAATACGATTTATGGTATGTGGAAGTGAGACAAATGACAGCTGCGATAATTCAATCGAGGCACCACTCCCCCCTCTATCTCCAAATCTCTCCAAATCGAGTGACAACATGCAATGTTATTCTAGTTAGTACTGCGCAGTGTTTTGAGTAGTGAGGTTGTGTGTGTTTTTGTTTGATTTACGTGATTCAATTTCGATTGATTTTATCGATAATCCTTTATAGATTTTATACCCTTTTATAATGAGTGATGTTGACGATTCAGACTTTGAGTATGCAAATTTGGATGAAAGTGACATTGAGGACAGTGAAGAAAGCGACGTGTCTTCTGATGGTTCCAGTGATGAAGATGATGAACCAAGTGTTTGGTGTTGAGTAAATATCGATCAACCTGATGTACTTCCTTCACGATTTCCATTTATTGGTAATACTGGTTGTACTTTTGTTTTACAAGATGGTTATGATGTACTGCAGTATTTTAGACTATTTATTGATGATGAATTATTGGATTTGTTGGTTGTAGAAGCAAATAAATATGCAGAGCAACAACCAAGCACCACGTTTCAAGAAATCAAATAATGATATATTTGACAATAAATATAATTCAGGGTATTCTCAAACTTCCAGTTGAGAAGATGTATTGGACTACCAGCGATATATTTTCAACGCCCATTTTCCCCAAACTGATGACCAGTAAAGGGTACTTTGAAATAAAGAAAAATTTACACTTCTACAATAATGCTGAGTATAATCCTGAATTACACCCAAACCCAAAACTGCACAACATTTGTCTAGTCTTTCAAATCCCCTTAGAAAATTTTCAACTCTGTATTCCCGAGGAAGACGTCACGATTGATGAGAGCCTAATGCTCTACAAAGGACGATTAGGATGGGTCCAATACATCCTTCTAAAAAGAGCTCGATTTGGGGTAAAATTATACATGCTTTGTGAGTCCCAATCGGGTTATTTATTTTCTTGCCTCATATATACTGGGAAAGGGGCAGTTATTACCGAAAAATTCAAAACATTGCCCATGACCTGCCAAGTTGTTTTGTCACTGATGGAACCATTATTAGATAAAGGATATTGCCTTACTATTGAAAATCTTTACACATCCCCGGAACTCTCGGGCATCTTGATTGAACATGTTACAGACTCCTATGGCACACTGCGAATAAACCGAAAAGGCTTACCCCCAGAACTAAAAACCAAAAAATCGAAAAAAGGAAAAATAGTAGTTTTTCAGAAAGAAAAGACTGGTAATAAGTGGAAGGATAAAAGGGATATATGCTTGTTATCCACCATCCATAACACCGAAACTACCACTACGCCTAACAAATATACAGACGGGAATGAAATATTCAAGCCAAAACTTGTTGTTGACTACAACCACACAATGGGAGGAGTAGATTATCTAGACCAGAGGTTCCCAAACCTTTTTGTCCCGTAGACCACTTGCCGATTTTTTCTGTTTTGTATAAATCCCCTGTTTTCCTATTATTGATTTTTTTACAAATTTATCAAGTATAAATTTGTTTTTGAACCAGTCAAAGAGCTACTCACTTTTATAGGGTTTACTGAAGAGTGGAAATCTTTAAAATAAAATATATGTTAGGTTTTATAGTTATAGATTTATTAATTAAAATTAAACAAAATGCAAATCTGACAATTTTACATAAAATAAAAACACAAAGAATCAATGCTTTTAATGGGAGGGATGAGCCTGGTGCTTTGATATCAAAATTTCAATATTCGGCTTCAATTTAGTCAGGTTTAATCTTAAATCTCTTCGGTGAATGATTTCCAATCTGTTTCTTTTTTTTTTGTAAGGAGATTTTGTAAGGACTGAAACCCCTTTCCACGAGGTATGACGATGGAAAAGCTATCAAAAACTTTCTCGCGATAGTCCATACTGCAGGATATGTAACAGGTATATCTTTCTGAATCCAGAATTGCTGATATTCCTTTCTAAATTGCACCTTAAGTTCTTCGTTGTCAAAGTATAGGATTATTATCCATGGTGGTATTTCCATAGTCAATACATCTTCAAACCTAATTTCGAAGGCTGTATGAAGGACATTTAAATGTTGAATGTAAGTTGAAACGTCATTATCCTGACTGTTGGTCTGCGCCAAATTGGGAAACTGGAAAAATTCACGCCGACCAATGTTTTGCTTAATTAGTCTCATTCTGGCAAGAAAGGCTGCAATGATGGACTTTGTTTTTATCAAATTTAGACTGTCACCTTAACATTAACCTCGTTAAATTTGGCAAACAGATCTGTTAAATAAGCAATGTCTGTTTTGAATTTGATTAATTTTTCTTTTAAAATGTGATCTTTATCATTCAAAAACTCTAAAACAAAAAGTGAAAAAAATCTTGTCAAACATAAGCCTTTTGACAGCCAGCGTACTTCAGTGTTAAGGAGTAATTGATGAAAGTTCTCGTCATTTTCTTCACACAACTGCGCAAATAACGTAGTATTCAGCGCATTGCTCTGAATTTTGTTTATTGCGTTTATGACGATTTGAAGAGATTGATGCAATCTGTCACTAAGATTTTTCGCAACTAAATGTTGTCGATGGATAATGCAGTGAATTGCAAACACCCCGGGTACATTTTGTTTTAAATGGCTTATAAAACCACGATAGCAATCAAACATGGCAGGGGCTCCATCTGCTGCCGCTGATATTATATTTGAAAAAAGGATCGCTTTTTCCATGAAAAAATCTCTCAAAACATTAAATATTGATTCGCCTTTAGTATCTGTAGTCAAAGTCCTCGCGAAGAGCAGTTCTTCATAGATTTCTTAGTCCATAACAAAACAAACATATGCCAATAGTAGTGCTTCATTACCAAGTAAAGTTGACTCGTCCAGTTGAATGGAGAAATGGATCGTTTGCAAATAATTACACAAGAGGCTTTCAACATAATAACTTATTTCATCGATATGTCTTTGAACTGTGTTGTTGCTCAAAGGAATTCTTTTGAGTATATCATAAGCAGGTTTGTGTAGAACAGTTTTTAAGACCTCTTCAATGGCTGGCAAAATAAGCTGTTCCCCGATAGTATGCGGTAGTAGTCAAAAGGCTTATGTTTGACAAGATTTTTTTCACTTTTTGTTTTAGAGTTTTTGAATGATAAAGATCACATTTTAAAAGAAAAATTAATCAAATTCAAAACAGACATTGCTTATTTAACAGATCTGTTTGCCAAATTTAACGAGGTTAATGTTAAGGTGACAGTCTAAATTTGATAAAAACAAAGTCCATCATTGCAGCCTTTCTTGCCAGAATGAGACTAATTAAGCAAAACATTGGTCGGCGTGAATTTTTCCAGTTTCCCAATTTGGCGCAGACCAACAGTCAGGATAATGACGTTTCAACTTACATTCAACATTTAAATGTCCTTCATACAGCCTTCGAAATTAGGTTTGAAGATGTATTGACTATGGAAATACCACCATGGATAATAATCCTATACTTTGACAACGAAGAACTTAAGGTGCAATTTAGAAAGGAATATCAGCAATTCTGGATTCAGAAAGATATACCTGTTACATATCCTGCAGTATGGACTATCGCGAGAAAGTTTTTGATAGCTTTTCCATCGTCATACCTCGTGGAAAGGGGTTTCAGTCCTTACAAAATCTCCTTACAAAAAAAAAAGAAACAGATTGGAAATCATTCACCGAAGAGATTTAAGATTAAACCTGACTAAATTGAAGCCGAATATTGAAATTTTGATATCAAAGCACCAGGCTCATCCCTCCCATTAAAAGTGTAAGCGACCATTGTCGTTACAAGACTGTAAACATGTAGGTGCTGGATTAAGCCACTTTCTATGCTTCTGGGGGTACGGGGCCGACTATCCTTGAGGCAGGTTCAGGAATCCTTCAGGTGGGAGGCAGGAGAAGTGAAAGACTTTCTATGGTTACAAGATGTGACTGGGTACGAGTCACGATTGCTCGTCCGAGTGTGACTGGTTTATTTTCAGAAATGTTCATTTTTATATCATTACAAAGTGATACAAGTTTTCAACACCAGGGGCGCTGCTGAGGCAGACATGTAAATAAGGGGTCCGTGCACGGTACTGTGCTGCCACGGGGTTAGTTGCATTGTCGAAAACCCGCAACACGGTATCGTGCTGTCGCGGGGTCGGATGTGTTATCGAAGTGATAGGAAAGTCTGCCACACGGTACTGGGCTCCCGCGGAGTCAATCTATTATGGAAATTCCCGTGTGGTTCCATCACGTCGATAACACTATGAGATGAAACAAATGTTATAAATCTTACATAAGATACAATGGCACGAGATAATAAGCTAATGGTACAATATAAATTACGAAGATAACATAATGTCGCAAAATTAGAAAGAATCATGATAATTACGAACAAACGATCACGTCGGTTACAAAAAGCATTGATTCTTTGTGTTTTTATTTTATGTAAAATTGTCAGATTTGCATTTTGTTTAATTTTAATTAATAAATCTATAACTATAAAACCTAACATATATTTTATTTTAAAGATTTCCACTCTTCAGTAAACCCTATAAAAGTGAGTAGCTCTTTGACTGGTTCAAAAACAAATTTATACTTGATAAATTTGTAAAAAAATCAATAATAGGAAAGCAGGGGATTTATACAAAACATAAAAAATCGGCAAGTGGTCTACGGCAGTGCTCCGCAACCTTTTCTCATCTACGGCACACCAAAATTCTTCCTAGAATTCCGCGGCACACCAAAAGCTAAAATATTTAGGTATTAAATTGAATTTTACAATAATTTTTCGTACATTGCATTTGACCGCGGCACATCTGTATTCGGCTCACGGCACACCAGTGTGCCACGGCACACCGGTTGCGGAGCACTGGTCTACGGGACAAAAAAGTTTAGGAACCTCTGATCTAGACCAACACATATGAGATTATGAAATAACACGAAAGAGAGGAAAGATGTATTACAAAAAAATATTTTTTCACTTGTTGGTTTAGCACTATGGAACTCTTTTGTACTCTATAAGAAAAAGGAAGGAACAATGGATAATTTACAGTATCGGAAAACTCATATATAAGCTTATAACGAATTACCTCCGATCAAACAAGGTCGGCCACCAAAAAAGCCAGGATCACTGAGGCTAACGGAAAGGCACTTTCCCGAAATTATTCCACCTACTGACAAAAAACAAGCTCCTACGAGGCAGTGTGGTGTCTGCTGCAAGCGTGACGAGAGGGGGAAAGGATCTGAAGAGAGTCTCTGTACTACCTACTGCCATCCATGCAATGTAGGCCTTTGTGCTGCTCCATGCTTCAGAATTTGCCACACCGAAGAACAATTTTGATGATGTACATGTTTATTTTTTTTAATATTTTATGGTTTTTATTTTGCGATAGTGATTTGCATTTATAATTCATTATTATATAATTATGATGAATAAACATTAATATTTTGTATGAATTCCTTTTATTCCTTGACCCATACTCTGCACCATAATATCAACTTTCAGTCCCATATTTGGCCCGAAATGGCTTTTATAGAGGATATACTCGTATATATAATTCATTCATAAAAAAAGGTGTTTTTTTTCCACTTTTTATATTTTATTTTTTAATGATTACTGAGGGGGTTAATAGATTACTATTTAATTTATTTTTTTTTTGTAGTATTCTATTTTAAAGGTATAAAAGAATTTAGAAGCTGACAGGTTTATTGGAGGCAATCCAGAGTGGAAGATACTCTCAATATCGCCCTGGTTAAAGACCACCATTCAGAATTGAAACGTTGCTTGAAATGGCTTTTAGCCGTCTTTGGTGACCAGATCTGAACAGCCAGGTATTTCCCACCTTCCTCTTCCCCTTCTCCTTCCCCTCCCCTATACCTTCAGCCTCACAACATTTCCCAATTGGGGATGCCATAGTCTCACAGGCTCCTCTCACTTGAGACTCTTGTGCGGTATTCATGTAAAAAAAAAATATCAATGATCAATCAATCTTTTAAAGAAACTCTTGTTTTGCGTATTTTTAATGTCACTAGGTAGGGAATTGAATAGCGTTTAATAGCATTGTATTTAAAACTTCTTTGTTCGTAAGAGGTTTTACTTCTTAGGGCTCTAGTGCTTGTTCTTTCTTCAAACGTATGGATATTTTTAAATTGATGCAGAAGAATATTATTTAAATGTTTTTTTTTCAAGTTGGGAACATTTAGTTTCTTAAAAATAAAATCAGTACTCGTCCTTAATGGAACTTTAAGAATAACCTTCACGATTAGTTTCTGGATCTTTGGTAAAGGCTCCAGGCAAGTATTAATGGCACTACCCCAACTGATAATACCATATTCCAGAGATGATTAGAGCACAGTAAACTTGCCTCAGTTGTTTTCTATTCAGTATATATCTAACATTTTTAATAAATGTATGAGTTACTAATAATAATAAAAAGAAAGAAAGTGTGTGGAGTGATGATGTGGAGAAGTGTAGAGAAGTTATGAAATCAAGAATTGTAATTCACTATGAATAAAAATTTAAAGAAAAAATAAGTGTAGTTTTAAAATCATTTATATCACGCTAAGAAAATTTAATACTTTTGTTTTGTATGTTAGTAAAGAATCATGGAAAATTCTATTAATTTTTCATAGTGGGTATAAGTTGTGATCACGCAATGTATAGTATAAAAGATACGACGGGAAAGAGCGAGAATAAATTACTATACGAGAGTGAACGATTATCCAATGTATCTTCATTACCTCTTAGTTGAGATAATACATTGTGTTAATTACAGTCTATTGACTATAGTTCCGCTATCCCAATTCATAGTAGTTATGCAATGTTGTATTTATTTCAGCGGCGAGTGCAGCCGCTAAGTCTACCTCCAACAACAACTCCGCCTCTCCCAGCAACAACGCGACAATACTCAACCTGCTGAATAGCGCCCCCGCCGCCATGACCAACTCCGGAGGGGAGGGCACCCCGGTGAAGAAAGGGGGCGGAAGCACCCCCTCCGCGCTGCTCGAGAGGCTCATGGCACCCCCCACCCCCTCCCCCACCAACAACCAGAACAGCCAGCTGGGGGGGCTGATGCCGGGAGTGCAGAATGTGCAGGTAGGATAGATGGATTGAATAATTTAATGATTTCAACTAAAGATTCCACATTACCTTTATACCTTTTTAAATTGATCTAAAAGTTAACATTATGATAAATCAAGGGACAATTTTTATTCATCATATTTTAAAGAAGGGCTTAAAAATGTTAAGTTTTGTACTACATTAAAACTTCTATGTGTATCACTAGTGAGGAGCCAGGTTTAATACAACTTACTGTATGGTCTCCACACTACAACGCACATTCTCACAATAGAAAGAGTTCAACACAAATCCCTAAGTTTTTAAAATTATAAACTAAATATACTGAGATAACAGTTACACTACACTTATCTGTTATGTTGAAATGAGATGATTATAAACTCTGAAAAATGATTCTTATTTAAACATTGTAAGTGTTAACCGATCATACTTTTAATAAAGATACAGGGGTTCAAATTCTTCACCGTAATAATAAACGCAATCAATTAGATAATTTAGAACCACTTGAAATTATAAAATCCCTAAATATTAATTCTATTATGTTGAATAACCAAGTAAATTTATCATATAGTCCTCTTCTAGATATTTTTCCAGTGAACCGCTCAGTTCCTCCTAAAAAACCCCAATTTACTCCTTCCCCTTTGGTCGCCTCCCACTCCCTCCAACACCTAAATATTCATGTATATCTGTCATTATTTTGTATCTTATGTTACTTTTAATATAGTACTGACGAAGGAATGGTACTTCCGAAACCGGTTGATCATTATATTAAATTGAAGTGGATTAAAACAAATATATGTGTTTATATTAGGTTGGGGAAAAAGTAATTTCGTATTTTTCGCTTTATTTCAATGCTTTATAAAAAGTGCTTTATAACAATCATCCGATTTAAGTCAAATTTGCGCCGTTATGTTCGATAACTTGTTGCCAACGAGAGTCCAACCTCATTATGCCCCTCTCGTAGAAGCCCTCGTCTCTATTGTCAATAAACTCAGGCAACCAATTTTCACAGGCCTCTATTGAGGCCATATTTGTACCCCCAAGCGCGTTGGCCATAGACAGGAACAGGTGGTAGTCACTTGGTGCCAGGTCCGGACTATAGGGTGGATGCATAAGAACTTCCCATCCGAGCTCCCGGAGCTTCTGGCGCATCATCAAAGATGTGTGCGGCCTGGCGTTGTCCTGGTGAAACACGATTCCTCTCCTATTCACCACTGCTGGCCACTTCTGTTCGATCGCCAGCTTCAAATGGTCGTGTTGTTCACAGTAGAGGACAGAATTGAGTGTTTGGCCATAGGAGAGCTGCTCATAGTAGAGTATTCCCTGCCAATCCCACCAAACACACAGCAACACCTTCCTGGCCGTCAGTCCTGGCTTGGCCACGGTCTGAGCCGCTTCATTGGCTTTCGACCGCGATCTCTGTCGCTTGACATTGTCGTAAGTGACCCACTTTTCATCACCAGTCAGCATCCGCTTCAGAAATGGGTCGATTTTGTTGCGATTCAGCAGCGATTCGTAGATGGAAATTCAATCCATGAGGTTTTTTTGCATCAGCTCGTGTGGCACCCAAACATCGAGCTTTTTTTTTAAATTCAGCCTTCTGCAAATGGTTCAAAATGGTTTTATGATCGATATTCAGGTCCTGGGCGATGCTACGACTGCTAACATGATGGTCTATCTCGATATTTTCCATTATTTTATCCACATTTTCGACGACAGGCCTACCACAGCGTGGTGCATTATTCACCTCTACTACACCAGAACGAAATCGCTCGAACCACTGTTGTACAGTAGGAACCGAAAGATTATCGGCCCCGTATTATACATCACAAATTTTTTTGGTCGCTTTCGACGCATTTTTCCCTTTCAGGTAGTAAAAATGTAAAATATGGCGAATTTCTTCCTTTGAGACCTCCATACTCAACGCACAATAGTTCACGACTGAACCAACCAAGCGCAATGCTGTCAAAAAAGCGTTTGTAGTATACACTCACACCTTTGCAACGCCGTATTGTATGATCCGATGTGACTAATTAACTTAGTTGGAAAAAAAGGGCGCGAAATACGAAATTACTTTTTCCCCAACCTGATATTATCGCTTATAAGTTTACATGGGTCCAGGTAACTTCCTAATTAAGTGGCGCACACATATTTATGTGGTTTCAAAATTTATTAAAACTTTTTTGTATTATATTTATTTTGCCATAATCAATTACATTTATTTTCCTCCTTATCCGTTAGTGTAATATCTTATTGTGATTACATTTATTAATAAATGAATTAACAATTACTTTGTAAACACCACTTTATTAATGTATACATATCAACATGTTTCGAAAGCGATGCTTTCCTCATCAATAAATAATATACAGAATACTAGAAAATAATAATGTCAAGTATAATAATTTAATCAATTTTTGTTTATGTTTATAATTTGTCTATTTTTACATTATTGTGTTCTATGTTTATCATTTGTAGACTTGACATTATTATTTTTTAGTATTCTGTATATTCCTGATGAGGAAAGCACCGCTTTTGAAACATATTGATATGTATATATTAATAAAGTGGTGATTACAAAGTAATTTTTAATTCATTTATTAATAATGATGCCACAAAGTGAGTACCAATGTTTTGAAGAAACTGTTTATTAATGTTCACTGTAATGTTGTATCAATTCTGTTCAGGTGCAGATCCCAGGCATCCCACAGCCCATCTCCCTGTCGCTGTCTTCCTCTGGCGGGGCCTCCGCGGGGCTGCTGGTCTCCGTTCCCGTGTCCTCGCAGGCCCCCACACCCACGCAGAGCCTGCTCTCCCTGCCCATCAGTAAGTAGTCAACCACATATTGTGCGCAGTCATCTCATCTCCCCCTTGGTGAGAGACCGTCATTCAGAATTGGTTAGCCAGGTACTTTCCAACCTTCCTCTGACCTTCTCCCTCCTCTCTCCCTTTTCCATCCGCCTTACAAACTTCCCAAAGAAAAACAACTTATTGTTTATTACTTGGATAAAAACTTCAATTGCATTCGAAGTTCAAAACATATTTAAACCCTATTTTTAGATACCTGAAAATTTTGTGTTTGCGATAACACAAATTTTGTCATTTTAATGTGAAAAACACGAAATTCTCCATTTTCACACGAATATCCCGAAATTAGTAATTTTGAAGAAAATAGTGTGAATATTCGTATTTTTCACGTGATATTCTGGTATTTCAAAATAAAAAAGTAATTCTTCATCTTCATATGATGGAGGTCATAGTGGGGTGCTGAGATTATTCAGCCAGTTGGCCACATTTGAGTCACTTGCTTCAGCACAGACGTGCCATAGGGAAATCCTGGTGAAAGGGACATTACAATGTGTTCTGTTGCCCCATTTATGCATCATATACGCAGAGTGGCTGTGACTGCACCGGATGCGGTTTAATGAGATCCACATCTTCTGAGGGAGAGAGAATCCTGGCAATTCAATAATAGCGTCTACAACAAGGTGTTTGTTTTTCACGTCCAAGGTCTACCACTGTGTTCACCACGACTCTTCAGGGGAGTGTCGTGATAGAAGCAGTCTTTCGCCTTCAATCCAAAAAGGTTTCCTGGACATCAGGAGGTTTGCAAGATCATCTTGATGCGGAATGTTACTATTCACATCCTTTTTGTATTCCCTGAGGGTTGCTGTCTCTCATCTTACTGTGAGCGGTGCGATGATTAAGAGAACAGAGCCATTTTAGTGGAGTGGAGAGAAGCGTTCTGCTCACCGTTAAAAAATTACCACTTTTTCACCAAAAAAATGTGAATTTCCCAGAAAAAAAAAACACAAAATTTTCAGGTCCCTACCTATTACTAATGATTAATCCTAATGACTTATGATGGATGATGATCTTAGAATAATTAGAATATGAAAGTTACTTAGATAATATGTAGCAATGTCTTCCAGTGAAACTAAACAATTTGGTTTAATTATATTTTTTTTAAAAGAAAGACAAATATTCCCTGGTTACGAATAACCTGACAATATTTGAAAATCTCCTACTACCATCACAGTAAGTGGAAGATGTTGCTTGTGTCGTAATGGAGGACTTAGCCAGCCGAGAAATTGGACTCATGACACCTGGGTGAGACCCAAACACGATGCCAACTCAGCCACTGACAGGTCATACACATTATATTGTTATATTAGTTTTACAAGGTGTACTATAGGCAAACCAAGAGAGGGAGAGGAATAGGTTGCAATGGAGCTCTCTCACGGGAGAGACCATATCTATACTATCAAGTAGTTACCTCGTCGCAGTTCACCATCACATTCAATGAAGCCATCATTAACCTACTCTCTGATAACTTCCAGCGCAATTGATGGCGCGAGACGTGAAGTCCGGTACCCCCCTCCAGCTGGTGCAGCGGCCCCGCGTGGGCGCCCCCCCGCCCCGCCAGCTGCAGCTGCAGCAATCCCCCAAGCTGCCAAACTCTAACACTCTCACTGGTGAGGATCAATGCATCTCTTGTACACATTGTACTTACATATTATGTTCCCCCATTCACATTGTTGGTTTTTATCTTGTATGGAATTTGAATTGTACAGTCTGATATTTAATAGTAGATGAAAATTGAGGGCGCTACGATCGTTTAAAAGGTTTTTAATTGCAACACGAAGGTGGCTTATAGGAAGATCAATGTAAGTATAAAAAAGCACAATGGTCCTAGTGCATATTTTTTACTTTAGCCAAACAGTATTCAGAAATTAGTAGTACTTTCCTAAATGATCATAATTTTATGTTTAAACTTTTTTCATTATTTAATACTTTGCAAGGAAGATGGATTTTTTGTATTGAAATAACCAAAATCAAAGTTACAGATCAAAATTATAAATTTATAAAAAACGCAGAAAAATTAATTATCACGTCTTGTTTCTTTAAAACGAACGCGAAATGTGAAAACATTTGAATGTGAAGAACACATTTCAAAGATTTTAGTGAATAGCTTGGTGTTGCCATAGTAATGACATTTTTTAGTTCCAAAATAATAAATATACAATTAAAAGCCAAGTTATAATGAGCAATTTTGCCAATTTTTACCTCACCCGGCTTCTGAAGTAAAAACTAAACACCTGAGAATATATATGTATCTAACTTCAAAGGCTGCCATTATTAAAATTTCTTATTGGTCATCTACTAGTGGTAGCGTTGTGTCAAGTGTAAATGTCAAACTAACGCTGACTGAAAAAACAGTTTGCACTCGGTGTGAATTTTTAACAGGTTCACCGCCACTAAATTTGGAAGACACAAATGAACTAAACCCCCAGGGGTCTCGATTAAGACCAGTGGCTGAGAACGAGTTAAATTATAGCAACCGCATCACACAAAATCTTAAAGGCTGAATATTTTTCTACTTATACTACAATAAAGACATTATGATCTAGGTTTTTAATGTATGCAAAATTGTTCAGGATGTAGATAAGTTCTCTTTTTAATTTTGTGCTTAATATTATTTATGTTTGTCGCTGTCTGTATCCATCACGTTTTTCTCTACGAATGCAAGCAAAGTGCCAGAAATATCAACAAGACAGTCGAACCACAAATCCAGTGCCTATGTATAGCATTTGTCTATTTTGTATCTGAAGGAACCAGAAAACTTTTGTTTTGTCAGTACGGAGGTGCATCTTTTCTATGAATAATGTAAAAACAAAAAGAATTTAGTAACCGATTTTCACTGCAGAAACAATATTGTCCCAGCTTATTCTGCTATGATTATATTAGGTTAGTAAGTTATTGTACATTGTGGGAATACACACCTTACAGCAGGCACGGTGCAGTACATCAGCCAGCAGCAGTCGGCCACCCTTGCAGCGCACCAGCAGAGGCGGAGAGCCAATCCCAATGAGCCCGGCAAATAATTAAGGTAACGCCTCTTTCATTCTCTTCTTCGTTGCATGACTAAGCATTCCTAGCACACAGGCCCCGGGGGCAACCTGAGGGTAACCTGAGAGAACCTAAGGAAACCCTCAAGGAGAATAGAAATCTCAAAGCCTCGCGTGTGTCATTAACTTTTAGTATGCCGAAATTACCCATCGGATATACAGAATTTGTATCCATTAAATGCTGGCATATTCAATCGGCAATGTCAAGAAATCATTTATCTGAATATAAATAGCCATTCTGGGGAAACTACTTATGATAGATAGATATATACAATTTTAACAAATATATAAACACATGATCTGGTAAGACGGTAACAATTTACAAAAACATAATTTTGCTAAAAACAGTAAGTTATTAAAAATATTGACTCAGACGGGCTGCGCACTAATTTACCCTCGGCGCACTACCGAAGTATTTGATCGCGGGAGCTCAGCGTTCCAAAGGTTAAATAGTACTGTTTAGTAATTAAAACACCTTGAGGGTGCTTATAGTCTCTAATGCGAGTTACAGACCTTAGATTACACAGTAGTTCATTTCAAGAATGTGGCAAAATGCATTAAATGCCCTGTCTCCAAATCTCAAGTGGTCGCAGTGGTGTTGGACGCAGCAGCCTCAGTCGACATGAGTATAAATTACCTTTAGGAATGACTGTTCTTCAAGCAGAGATCAGCCAAGTAGTAAGTGCGGTAGTGCCAGGTCGTTCAGAGTGTTATATTACACTATAAAGCAAATATGCTCTATTCTGCCGACTTTCTCTTGCGTATGTTTGAATGAACCATTTTGCGTCTGAAGGGATGTGCACATTCTTACATATTTCTTCAGATTGGTTCGTGGACGGTTTGAAAATTCAGCTATCATGGAGAGCATTAATTTCTATGTTCCCGATGGCTATTAATCAGCAAGCGTTGTTGCTGCTAGTATAAAATGTACCTACTTTTTATTATTATTTATTTTATACACCATGTTAAATCTTGCTGTAGAGTGCTTATCTTCTTCTTCTCTATATATAAAAATGTCTGTCTGTACTCGATTTTCTCGAAAAATACTCGGCCGGTTTTGCTGAAAATAGCACACTTTATTCCTATTAGTGCCGGGAAGGTTTAGAGAGTAGTTTGAATGCAATCTAATATGTAAAACTGTTGCTACAATGTTTTAAAATCAATATGAAAAACATTGAATCCGCCATGTTGTATTGAGGTTAGCCCATAGATATACCACTCTGGTTAGCTACAGATATGTTCAAAAGAAGGTTTGTTTGGGTAGAATATGTATTTTCAAAATGGAAAACACAAGTAGTTACCTACTTAAGAACTTTTTTATTTAGGTAAATTTTGAAAAAATAAATGTACAGAATGAAATAAAATTTTCAAATTAATGTTTCTTTGTTTCGAGATGATAATAGTCATCACAAGGCCATTACTTTCGCTGTCAAATCAATTATTGCACCCAAATGACAAGCAAGAATTTACAACTTTATAACTTTATTCCGAAAAATAAAAATCCTGAGCAAGGCCGGTTCCACGTCAGCTAGTTTATGTATACAATGTCATTAAAAATGCCTTAAATTGTAAAATTTTGTATGTTTTTAAAATAATACACAAATGAATTGAATTGAAATGTGTTTATTTTTCCAGTATAATGGCAATGGCGGAGCAAGAAGTCACAACGACGAAGATGTTTGTATTTATAAGAATAACCTTATATTTCTACCTGATATTGTGGATATTATAAGTTTAATATCCATGTATGTTATAAAGTACGTTAGTGAATGCCATATGCACTATCATTTCCCGTCGCATTCTGTCACGAGTTATTTATTTCTCTTGATTGTTAATTTGTAAATATTGGTGTTATATTATTATGATTAATGAATTAATTTGACCTGATTATGATTAATACTGTCTGTAAAGTAATGATTTAAAGATTTGCAAGTATTTTATTGCAATAAATAATATAATTAGATTGACAAGTCTGAATGATATGAATTTTATACCTTTGTTGTGACAGCCAGGCTGTTTATTGATTGTGTTTCCTAATTATTATTGTAAATACATACTGTCATATTGTTATATACTATTTAAATGTCTTATTTACAAAATACAGATTAATTTTAAAAATTAACAAATATATAACTATTATTTTTTATATGGACCGCATATGTTTGGGGAACGTTGTGAGGCTGCAGGATGTGGAATAGCATGATAGCAAGAGAAGTAGAAGGGGAAGGTTGGGAAATATCCGACTATTCAGATCGGCTTACTTAACACAGCTAAAGTCAATTTTGAACAGTTTCCTCTTGGGGTAAGAATAACCTTGTCGAATTTAATGTTTCAAAGACCCAATCATGTCTGATTGTATCTAAAATTCCTTCCATTGATATGCTAAGTGACCAGTTCAGGTATGGGGGCTTCATCGAAGCCAGAGTTAGCCTCTCAGAAGCTGGGCGTACTGTACAGGGCCCGCAGATACTTAGTACACAACTGCTGACCCTGTACAAATCGCATATGCGTCCCACTGTTGAATTTGGCAGCCGCCTCTGGTCGGGAGCCCCAAAATATCTGAAAAAAACCCTTGGGTTTGTGCAGAAACGGGCGGTCCTTTTGATAGATTCACCTATCTTAACAAATGGACAGTCAGGTGTTCCGAAGATGTTCCGAGTAACTAGTATCATTGATCCCTTCGGCACCGATGCTCAACATTTGTGCACAGTTGACTCCTTCCTATCCTCCAAAAGACCCTCCACACAGCATCCTGAAAGATGACAGGCCTTGAGGGAAATTATTTCCCCAGGACCTCCTGTTAAAAAAAGGATCATTTCAACTGAATAGCAGCCTCTCGCCGAGGCAATACCGGGAGAATCTTCTATTCTGTAACGAGGTGCTAGTATACTATGTATTATTTTATTATATATAACATACGTTTCAGAGAGGGTTGTTCGTGTCAAACTATTAGCAAAAACGGAAAAAAATTAATGCAAAAATTTATTAATTGAAAAATATAATGTCTATACAATATCACTTAAAATCACTGCCTATTATTCATCAGTCTGTTGTTTTAAAGCCGTGAATATCAGATCTTGCAGTTGTTTGGCCCTCTTGGTGGCGAGTGAGACCGCCTTAAGCAGGGCTGCGGGGGACAGGGGGGACCCCCCGGAGCGGTGGACGCCCCGCAGCACCTCCGTGTTGCCCTTCTTGCCCTCCTCCTCGCAGTTCATGCCTCGCACAATGGTAGTGCCCCCGAGGGGGCCCCCGCAGAGACGCTCTTCTTCCGAGGTTGGGTCTACGAGCATTATGTTGCTGGAAGAAAACAATAAAGTTAATTTATTTGTGATATAATTTAATACATATATGAAAATGTTAGGTTCATTTGTTATGTCCCAATTTAACTCCAAATTTTAAAAAATAATAATATTTTTATTAAATTTCTATTTCATACATATAATAAATTACATGTACTTATTAATATTTGTAAGACAAAAAGGTTTACAAAATTTAAGGTATGGAGAAAATAAGAATTAAAAAAAGTTTCAGACTGGTGAAGATTTCATCAATGAGGGGAGTATTTTCCCTTTGAATCTTTCCTCACTGATGCAAAATATGTTGATATTCTGTGACAGGAGCAATATACGCCTCCCCACCGGGAGAACTATTAGCAGGCAGGAAGATAGAATAATTTATGACGATGCTGTCTTAGATAATCATCAGGAACATAGAGACTTATGTGTTCCTAAATAGCTGAATTCTCTATACAGCCTCGCAGCAGTCTAAAAAAATGGGTAGCCGCATACCCCTCTCTTCTGAGCTGCAGGGAGTGAAATCCGAACATGCCCAGAAGAAAGCTACATGAGGGTTAATAATTATTAATGATTCCAATAGCCGACCCACTCTCCAGCCTACTACGGATTAAAGAGAAGTATAATATTCTAATACGGGTATCCCGAAAAACCCTGACAGTTCGGATAACGAGGAGATTGGCATACCCCCTCGATATGAACACGAAATGTAAGTTTACTTTCATACGCAATTCCAAGATCTTTTAACGTGGAAACCTGTGGCAGCTCGAGCAATGAGGTAGGGTAGGCTGTGCCTCCACAAAAAAATAGAGGAGGCTGTGCCTCCACCAAAAAATAGAGGAAAAAAGATTCAAGAATATACTTCCAAAATACAGTATAAGATTTAAGGTTGCTTCAATTTAAATATTACCAATTAATAAGCCATAAAGTTACTTCTTAAAAATTACCTACCCTTTCATAATTTCGTATTTTACTAGGATTGGTTGACTTTGTAAGTAACTCATCATACCAGTGTGACGCGGCCGGCCACTTGTGGATTTCCGCTCGCCTGCCGAGCTACACAATGCAGTATAATAATATACTAGAGAGTAGGGAGACAGAAATAGAGCCATCAGAGAGCCATTGATTTCATGCAGGCGGGGAAGCCACTGGAATCACGTGTTCTCCAGGTGGAAGCGAATTTAGTTAGAATAACTATTCCTAAAAGGCTGGATTTTTTTAGACGCATACGTTTCAGTGTTACAAATAAGTATTTTACAAAATCCCAAAAATATCAGTGCAATTTCCAAATAAAGGTCAAGAATCACCAGAATTGGTTTTTTGTGATTGTAATTTATTTTGATTGGTCATTTGCATTTTTTCCATAAGTTTAACCCTTTTCGAGATATAGCACGGAGAAAGGGTAAGAATTTGTTGACTATCTAGAACATAGGTTCCCAAAGCGGTCCATACGGACCCCTGGGGGATCCATATACATTTGCAGGGGTAAAGCACTGTAGTAAGTTTCGCTCGACAAGCTTACTGCGCACTTTAAGCGAATCGCGTCCACAGGCACGTCCATGTGTAAGTTTTTACAAATTTTCATACCAATATCAATGCATCTCGCAGTGAATAAATACCATTTGTTCACTATTTCTACCAAAGTTTTGGACAGACAGGCTTTCCACGGAAAATTAAAAGAACAGCAAAGGGGTCCTCCACGAGGAAAAAAACGATTGGGAATCTATGATCTAGAGTATTACAGTTTCACACAGGTAATAATTTTCTAGAGAATTTTAATAGGAGACGAATAATATGATACACTAGGTTGTACCCAGTGGCGACGTATATAGATTTTAAAAAAAAATTATTAATTGTTTTTGTGTTTAATTCGTAAAACTCCATTTAATTTTTTTTTAAATTTAATGTAAAATAAATTTAATAATGTTATTATTAAGTTCTGCAAGTATTTTTAGTTTTTATTATTGTGACAGTTGTTTCGGCGTTTAAGGCCATTTTCAAACTATGGTTATATATTATAATACGAGTATATGTTTAAGCCTCCCCACTTTTCAACCACACAAATTACCACTGGTAGAAACACGCTTGAGATTATGACCGAACAAAGTGTACCTGTAGTAGGTGAGACTAAATGCTCCGGTGAAAGACAGGACTGCGCATTTTGAGATATTAAAATGAAGCTGATTTCGTAGACTCCATTCAGAAATGTTATCAATGTCAGCTTGAAGACGTAGGCAATCCAAAATACATATTTCTAATTGGTAGAAATAATTTGAGATTATCATGCGAAAAGAAGAAAGCGAGAAAAACGGATGACTCCAGCAATGTCATTATTGAAAATAGAGAAGAGAAGGGATTAGCGTCTCCCACACTACATTAAATCCCCTATGGATTAGCAATAGTTAGATGTCCTTGAGTTTTTATTCAGTTTTATGACTCACGGAATTTTTCGATAATACTAATTATCTATTTGGAAAGAAAACAAACTTACCCTTCGAAGAGAGTAAATGTTGTTGCTATTGGTATTTTCTGGACATTAATCTCTTTCCTTGTATCCTCATCCACTACACAACACCCTGTGGCTGTGTTGTAATCCACTGAGGGTAGTCTCACTGCAATCATTCAAATAAAATTTGATTTTACATTACTTCGCTTGATTTCCAACACTCCTTTTCTTTCTTATTAGATAATAATTGAAAAATATCTAATAATTTGGTGTGTTGTCTTATTTGGCTGACAGCCAAATGGATATTTCATATTTATTAAATAAAATATTTAAATTCATCATCAATGTTTTCGCTTGTCCCAAGTGTCAGTGTAAAATTTAAAACCTACAAAAATACATAGAGTGAGAATATAAATATAGGCTACCTAATTTCTAGTAGTTAATATTCATTATTTTTATAGTCCTGCTTATTATATTTAACTATGTATTCTTATTGTTATTGTCATGATAACTCCTACACCGAACTCAAGGGCCAGTTCTCTTCATTGGCGTAGTGATACTTTGAAAAAATAATAAACAGACAGTCAGCGAGAAGTGAGGTACAGGTAGGTGGTCACTATTTGAGAGATTTTTTAGCTTTAAGTAATCCAAAAGTTTTTGCTTTACCTGTTTTCAAAGCTGTGATCAAAGCCATCATGCACGCATCGATTATGGAACCATCATACTCTACGCACACCATGTCGCAGTACAGCACCCACACCAGCTTATCCTTGGCGATACACAAGTCCTGGAGGTCTAGGACTTGGGAGTCCTGGAAGATGTCAGCCACCAGCTGGTTGCAGGCCTGCGCCAGCATCCCCGGGGGCCCGGGCCGGAACTGTGAGGAGCAGAGAGGGGGCAGCTCCAGGTTGGTGACCACGAAACCCTCATTGGGACTTTCAGGCAATGGGGTTGTGAGTTCCTGAAGTGTACAAATTTTATATACAAAATTATATATAATGCTTTCAGGAAGTTTATTTTTTATATAAATACCACACAAGAGTCTGCCCGGAGGCAGCAGGACTATGGCATACTCAATTTGGATATCCTGTGAGACTGAAGGGAGTCGGGAAGGGAATAGGAAGAATACTGGACGCTTGCGCCAGTGATATTAACTATAAATCGCCGACTTCCTCTCTTCAGGGACCCGAGGTAAGGATTTGCAAATGAAACAGTGACTTCACAAAAGTCATCGGACAACTGGCTGGTTGGACCAGTCGTGTCCCTATTTGGTTTCTACAATCGTTATGCAACAATTATTCTTATCTCTATGGGAAAAGGAGCAAAGGAACATATTTGCAAATGCATCATAAGGCTGAAAATTAATTACATGTGCAAACAATTCAATATTGAAAGCTATAGACACAAGTAGGGTGATTTCATTTAAACAAAGACAAACAAAGGACTTTATCAAGTATGAGTCATGTAGAAATCTGATCACAAAACACAGCTAAAGCCATTTCAAGCAACATATAGATTCTGAATGGTGGTCTTTCATCAGGGCAATTCTGAATATACCACTCTGATATGTGCACAACTTGAATAAGAGTCCTACGAATGATCGTGTCAGAGGTGGCGAGTGAAATGGGGCATCCTTATCGGTGCATAGAAATGAAATTCCTGCAATGTGTTATAATAATAATAATAATCGGATGATTTTTATAGCGCCGTTTTTGTGAAAAATCACCTCAAGGGCGCTGTACAAATCTTACTTCCTATTCTTACATTATTCCTATATTACATATCTATTACGTTTTTTTTGGACAGGCTATCATTACACATTATTTATAGACCATATAAAGAGATGCAGTTAAATTATCAAAACTAAATACGGCTTGATCTAAGTTTTCATACATGTTAAATTGAGAAAAAAAAAAAAAAAAAGGTAACTGTATTTATTCCTTACGATATATTGCAAAACGCTAATACAAATGATAAGAGTTATGTGAAGTTGGGCGGCGGGTGAGGACGGGGGCCGGGGGAACTGATCCATATCCATATCCAATCTTCTTTGTCTTTGTCGGTGACGCCCCTGGGCGGCCTGACGGGACTGTGTTGGTCTGCCCGTACGCCAGGTAGCGCTTGTCGGCCGGCTTCAGGATCTGGAAAGAGCACACCAGCGTGTCGTCCATTTCTCGCCCCAGCCGGTGGTGTCCTTGTCGGGGTCGGACCACAGCAGGTCGCAGAGCAGCCTGGTCGGGCACGTCCGTGGGCCGCATGATGTACCGGATCTGCTCTGTAGACTGGAGGTCAGAACTCAGGTCGCCGTGACAGCAGAAGACCTTCTCGTCAAATGTCTTTTCCTATTGCGCCTTTCTCGGCAGCCACGAAATCTAATTTTACGGGTTGCGGTTGTGGTACAACGTTCAAGGTTATACAACGATATCTTTGCAGCTATTAAATGGTCCAAAATAACACATTCACCATTAAGTTTGCGTTGTGTAGCCCGGTCGTTTACGATATTGTTTACAATCACCATAGTTCAAAGAATAACATTGTAAATCATCCATTCACTCTGGACACTTCACTAGGCTTTTAACAGGCAAAGGTCTTTTAACAAGCACATGTGGCGAACGCCATCGACCGGTGCTTTTGGGTTAATTTAGAACAACTTGACAGATTTGAACTTATAATGTTTGGGTTTTTATTTGATTTTTTATTATAAACTTGATTTAAGCCCGAAACGGCCACACTAAAATTATATGATTTTTATAAATGTAACCTATAAATTATTGCGGTTATTTTACGCTATTTTAACACGGGAAAAATTAAGAACTTCCCAATATTTCCCAGATAAACTGGAGCGCTTATAAAAATCTGCCGGCTGCTACGAGAGCGCCAAAATACAGTCAAAATTTTGCTGTGTTTTGTGATCAGATTTCTACATGACTCATACTTGATAAAGTCCTTTGTTTGTTATGTTTATTTTTATAATAATTTGTTATTAATTTTGTATGTAGGTTTATATTGTTTCACTTAAATTGTAAAAGCTGCTCATCTCGCCACAGAACTGCCCTAGTGAGATGAGTGTTTTATGTTTTGCTTTTATTATATAATTTTTTGAATAAATGCGGATTTTAGAAAAGAGTGCTGCATTCGTTGGGTTAACGCTTATTGCTATACATGCCTATACTGCGCTTACACCAGGCTCTTCGAGATTGAAGGACTCTACATTGTGTTTTAAAAACTACAGACTTGTTGAAGATTGTCCACTATACCAGTTCCCTGAAGTTACATTGATGCTACACGAACCGACGACAGATGATATTGAATGACTGAAAGATCTAAGCAACCTTATCTAGACACCATCAACTCTCCAACAATACGAGAAGAAACATACCTCTGTGGCAGAGTTGGGAGGTCCTTAGCTCTGGGCCCAGAGGTTACAGGTTTAAATCAGACAAAGTGCAAATACAAACGTATACACTCAATACCTTTTAGTAATCTTTCTATAGCTTTACAGTATATAAATATACTGTATAATATTTTTTAATCTTATCTAATGAATGTACCTAAGAAGCACTATACGAGTAATGTTGAGAATAAATATATAATATGTAAATAGAATATGTACATAAATGGAATATTTAAATAGAATATGAAAGGAACACTGTAGGAATACACCTGAATCGAGTTAGTAAATCATAATTTTTAAATATATTTTATAGTAAAGCGCACTTTAAGTGAAATGGCACAAAATTACACTACATAAATGCTTTATTATTACAACCAGATCTGAATATTTAGGTTACAATCTCATTTCTTTTATTATTACTGTCCACCATTACGGACATTTTTCTATCAAGGAACGAAGTGTTTACCGCTTTAATTCCGCACACAACTTTGGTGTGTCCAAATTTTGCAATACATGACCCATCAGCGGTCTTAATGGGACCAGGATTGACTACAGTCCATCGGAAATTGTCGAATTTACGTCCGTCGGGTCTGAATTCCCGTGATATATATTCCCGCAGGTACTTTTCTGGTTGAAGAACTCTGAAAACGAAACGATATCATTGTTTTCTTACTGCACATATAATTTTTCATATCTACTCTCTACACTTTTAAATCTCATATTTAAATTAAAAAGTTGACTTACTTATAAACTTCTGCCATTATAAATAATATTTTAATTTATAAACTAGTAATTTTATTAAGGCATTGACATCTGTCAAACAAATTTGAATATAACCTCACAAAAACAACGCGTATATTGAAAACCAGTATTGCCATACTGAAAATTCCATTTAGTCAAAAATAATTTCGCATAACTGCAGTTTTGAGTCCGTATCGAGGGAAAACAAATAGGATACATGTAGTATATATGTAATATAGTGTTTTCAATGCATTTGATATAGCCTTTTGTAATCACCTAAAATAAATGACCGAATTCACAAGAAATACTTAGCTTTAAAATGTGCATTGTAAATAATAAAAATTCCCAGACTAGACCGGCCATAAAATGAATTTAGTACAAAGGCTAGCCGAACCTATTGTTAGAAAAATTGTACCTACTACATCGTAAAATAAAATAATCTTAATTGCTATTTTGGAAAGTCCGCAATTCCTTTGAGATTTTATGGGACGGCAATAAACACCTCAAAGGAATTGAGCCGCCGACGAAACGGCCGCTGAACAATGCGGGTGATAAAAGATAATACCTACAGGTAGACAGAAGGACAGTGGGTTCTCGGAGACAGTCGCGTGCAGTCTTCCACCGAGGAAGCACGAGTCGGTTGCAGTAGTCCGCCCAGGACACACAGCCAAGTGAAACCTTCCGCCCAGGAAGGTTCCTATTCTCGCTCCTTGGAGAGGCCGCCCAGGTCTTCTGACGACGAGGGAATTTTACGCTTCCATCCCAGAAGGAAGTAACTGATCTTCGCCCTTCGGAGATCAACATCGGAGACCGCCCAGGTCTCTGATTATCGCCGCGTTGCACCTACTCCCGATCTGGAGGTACATGAATACCTAGTGCGAACGCGAGGACTCTGCATACAAAGCAGCCACTGGACCCTGGACAGCCATCACCAAAAAGGGAAGTGCCTCTGACTCTAATGATAATTCCTTCCACCCTGTCAGCCAAGTGAATCTCTAACTTTAACCAACAACTTTTTCATACAAATAAGTCAAGTGAACCTCTAATTTTAAGTACAAAGACTTTAACAGTAGAATTAAGTAATTGCCTAAGCCAGTGAACCTCTAATTTTAAGTACAAAGACTTTAACAGTAGATTTAAGTAATTGCCTATCTAGTTTTATTGAATTAATTATGTCTAATTAAGATTAGCTCTAGTTTTAAGACTAACCCCACGACTATCAAAATAAATTACTTGTTGTAAATACCTAAATTGATTTTCTGTTCCTCCCTTTTTGCGTTATTCCTAGAATTATACCCACTGCTCTACTCACCGTCATATCACATTTAATATATTTAAAAAAAATAACTCCACTCGAATATCGTACTTAAAAACCTCAAAATTTTTTATTAAATTAATTAATTCACTTTTAAAGTTGTATGAAAATTCAAATATCGATAACGAGACATGATTGGCTAGCGAAATTTGACGTCACAACGAGTAGTTTTTGTTGACAGTTGCTGGTTTGAATAAGTTTGATTAGGCCATAATCATTTAGTTACGCATCCTAAACCCATTTGTTTGTATATAATATAAATACATACTATCATGACAGACAGTGGTTTTCTACAAGGGCAGTCTGATAATTTGCCAAAAATCGACGCGATTATGATGACAGTAGAATCATGGTACAATCACAATTTTTTTTTTACCAAAAATTAAAGAAAAAAATTATGAAATGGAATATTCAAACGATTTTTTTTACGATAGGAATAGTCCTTCAACAACGTTTTGAATATTCACATTTCAAATTAGGGCCAAAACGTCTTCTTTCGCGCGATTTTGACTTGTGACGTCACTGCGCATATCTTGACAGCTGTCTTCAGTCAGTCTTCAGTTGATTGTTTCTTTTTCGAAGAAAATGTCCGTAAATACCGTGTATAAATACTGTATAGTACCAAAGTGTACAAATACAACATCTTTGACACCAAACAAACTATTTATAAATGTCCAAAATGATGTTATGCGTAAAAAGTGGTGCACGCGATGAAAAGGTGCATTTAAAAAAATGGTGTTGGAGATTTCTTAACATATAACCTGAAATGACATTATGTATATGTTGAAATATAATATTGTAAAACTATGTAGTCTAATTCGTACCCAATATAAATCCACTACACCCATCAGGATGAATAAGGCTTTCCTTTAAAAATATATTTTTGTTTAAAAATTTTAAAAACACTTTGAAATTTTCTACAAGGCTTAACGTTGTTAAAAATACTACAATTAGTCTCAATTCCTGACATATTTTAGTTTTAGAATATACATTTCACATAAATGAATTTAGCTATTTACATTGAAATGATCTTCACAGCAAGAATGGTGAGATTTAACAGAAAGTACACCATTTTTTTAATGCACCTTTTCATCTCGTGACACCACTTTTTACGCATAACATCATTTTGGACATTTATAAATAGTTTGTTTGGTGTCAAAGATGTTGTATTTGTACACTTTGGTACTATACAGTATTTATACACGGTATTTACGGACATTTTCTTCGAAAAAGAAACAATCAACTGAAGACGAAGACTGATTACTGGATTACACTAGCGCGACTATGGCAGCTGTCAAGATATGCGCAGTGACGTCACAAGTCAAAATCGCGCGAAAGAAGGCGTTTTGGCCCTAATTTGAAATGTGAATATTCAAAACGTTGTTGAAGGACTATTCCTATCGTAAAAAAAAATCGTTTGAACATTCCAGTTTGTAATTTTTTTCTTTAATTTTTGGTAAAAACAAAAATTGGGATTGTACCCTATTGATATATCCTTTGTAATACCTATAAGTAATGACCTAATTCACAGACATACTTAGTTTCTAAAATGTGCATTTCAAGTAATAATAATTCCCAGACTATAAAGACGGCCATAAAAAAATTGCACAAAGGCTAGCCGCGTATATTGTTGTTCAAGCCGGAAACCATTGTAAAGTACTACATCATAAAGAACCCAGATAGAAAGTCGGCATTATTTTACAAAAGGACAGCAATAAAATGGCCGCCAGACAAAACGGGTCATAAAAAGTTACCTACAGAAGGCCACAGGGAACAGGGCTCTCTAACAGTTGGCTTGAAGCTTCCGCCCAGGAAGGTACCCATTCTCGCCCCTCGGAGAAGCCGCCCAGATCCTCTGACGACAGTTAGTGTAACGCTTCCGTCCCAGAAGGAAGTACGATCTCCGCCCTTCGGAGATCTACCGCATGTGACCGCCCAGGCTCTGCACCGCGAGTTGGCTTGACGCTTCCGTCCCTGAAGGAAGTTTGGTCTTCGCCCTACGGCGATCTACCGTAGAAGTCACCAGGCTCTGCACCGCGAGTCGACCCCCCCGCTTCCGCCCAGGAAGTTACTGATCTTCGCCCTTCGGAGATCAAACCCCGGAGACCGCCCAGGCCTCTGATCATCGCCACGTTTGTACCTAATCCCGATCCGGAGGTACTTGGATACCTAGTGCGAACGCGAGAACTCTGCATACCCAGCCGCTCTCTGGACCCTGTGTAGCCATTAGCAAAGGGAAGTGCCTCTGAACTCTCATACCATATAATTCTCCCACCATGTCACCCTGTGACTACTCTCGTAAAGACTTTTACGTAGGATAACTAAACTTTCCCGTATAATTAAGACAAGTGAATTTCTAATTTTAAGAATCAACTTTCCCGTATAATTAAGCCAAGTGAATCTCTAGCTTTAAGAATCAAATTTCCGTATAATTAAGCCAAGTGAATCTCTAGTTTTAAGAATACAAACTTTTACGTAGACTTAAACGAAGTAAATAGTTCATTTTAAGTACAAAGACTTTACAAGTAGATTTAAGTACTTGCCTATCTAGTTTTAATGAAATTTTGTGTCTCTTTAGTTTAAGACTAACTCCACGATTATCAAAATAAATGACTTGTTGTAAATACCTAAATTGCTTTTCAGTTCCTAACCTTTTTGCATTATTCCTAGAATTATAACGCACTGCATTAATTAGCGTCTTATCAAAATGAAAAATTTCAGAATAGAAACTATAAGTAAGAATATTCTTAACAAATAATAAATTTGGAACTAAGCATGTCATTTCTATGGCAACACCAAGGTCTTTTGCATTTCATTGCCATTTTTCAAAAAGTACCATAACCTCAATAATTTTACAATTCATCTAAACATTATCTATCATTACTGTTTGCTTTAGTTATTTATCAATAGTTACAAATCATTTAAAATGAATAGACCAATAAACAGTGGAACGAGGGAAGTTATTTACTGTGTATTCCGGCGATGTTCAGCTGAAACTAAGACACTAACTTTAAGACATTTGCAAACCCACTGCTGAAATAACTGTTAAGTTATAATGGTCTGTTGACAAATTTCGTCAATTTCGTACGTATTTAAATAATATTTTTGTGGATTTATGCTGATTTTTAAACAATTGCAATGTGCATTAATATTTGGGGTTAGAATTAATTTGACAGTTTATTGTAAACAAAACGTCCAGAGGAATAACGACTCGAGTCAAATTTTATTGTTTTTTTTTTAATATAATTTAGATCGTAAATATTTTTTTTTGAGCTGGAAGCAGGAAAACGGAAGCGGGAATCATGAAACACTGGGAAGTTGAAAATGGGAAGCAAGAAGAAAAAACCAAAACATAAATGCAGGGAGCGGAAAGTTAGAAACTAAAACAAAAAGAAGCGGGAACAAAAACACTTTCTATTAATAACTAAATGTTTTTTTCTTATAAATATTTTTAAAATTTCTACAAATTTTAAGAATGTTTATCAGTGCCCTCTGGAACCGAGAAGCAAGAAGTAGAAGCGAGAATAAAAAGACAATATAAATGCGGAAGCTAGAAACTAAAACGGGAAATAAAAACAAGCAGGGAGCAAGAAATTAACACCAACGCTCAATCCATTCCTTTATTCCTATCCTATCTACCCTACATTCCATATTGGCTCTAGGTTTCCACGTATACCGCCTAATTAAATTCTATCCTTCTCATCCGTAGAGCGTGTGCTCCAAATTTTTGCTTAATCAGTGCCCCCGGTGTTCTGGTGGGACTCTTTACTTACTCTTTCTCTTGGTAACATTTTTTGTTTTAATAAATATTTTTTAAATTACTACAAATTACGTATTTATTTAATATTTTCCTCATTCCATCTTTCTATTCACATTTATGAACACCGTTTGTATAAAGTAAAAATATATATCTTCAATAACTGGAAATTCACTTTATGGCATCATTTTAAATTAAATAATGCAAAATATTTACTTGGACCATTATGCCCATTAGCAATATTAGTGTTGCCATTTGAAACTTTTTGAACGACTACAGCGCCATCAATTTTTGGTTGCCTTTAAGTGTCGGATTGTAATTTTCCTAAAACACAATATTTTAACAATGTCTCGATATCTGAAGTGCAGAAGTTGGGGTAATTTTTCAAGTCATTTTGCGTGGAATTTCAAATTCATGTCTTATTTTCATTTTACTCTGCCACTTCTGGGCACCGGATGCCGAAAACAAAAAAAAAGGTACTCCCAAATAAAAACTAGAAATAGTTTCAACCTTCTCACACACTTGTGCTCCTGAAATACCAATACATTTTCTTTCTTAGACCAGAATTTTTAAAACGGAAGCTCCAAGAATCACTTGCTTTGCTCTAGGTAGGACAGCTGGATGCTAATTATTAAATTGTTTCCTGAAGGCGGTCAAGACTCTCCAAGGGAAAATGATTTATGTAATATGTACAGAGGTAGATTATAATTATGTTGCGTAGGCCAAGACCAGAGTAGCACGCAGCATTCATAATGGAAAACAAGGAATACGTTTTTGACATAAAAGTTTCCTTTCAATTAAAAATATGGGGGTCAATCAATTAAAAAAAAAAAAATTAATTTCAATCACTTCATTCAAATGATTCATAAAAATTATTTAAAAATAACAACATAAATTGAATTAATTATTCAAATTCAGCAACAAATAAATATTTACAATGCACATTATTATCACAGTTATCCATAACATAAAACTCTTCAGAAATCTCCATCCATTGAATCCCCCTTGATTTTTATTCTAGAATTTGGCGTTCTCCCCTTAAAAACATCAGTTCGCTTGCGTTTATAATCCTTTTTCTTTTCTTTAATGGTCAATTTTCGTTTGGCTGCTTTTTCTGGGTTTGTCACCTTGTCCTGTGCAATTTTCTGTAAAATTAAAAAAAAAACAACATTTAGTAAAACATTAAAATTTTGCTAAATTGACATAGAAAAGTTGAAAGAAGTTTTGTAAGGCGTAATAAGGAACTCCAGTCCATTTATTTTTTAATTAATATAGACGCTCTAACTTAATTTCTGTTTTTTTTTTTTTTAAGTTTGTTTTCATAGTTAAAATAATTGTTAGAGTTTCAATTTTTTAAAGTCCACCATAACGCACAAAATCTATGACTTGTTGGGTGTGACGTCACACGAGTAGTCAGATTGACGGTACGGTAGGAAGTAATCAATATTGTATGCATTCCATACAAAACTTCGAGAATTTTACATTCAAATTTAACTGCTATTAATTAAAGGAAACATTGTAGAATGTCAGCGTCTCGTCACTGTTGTAGGTGCATTGTACCAAAGTGAAAAATTACATCCATATCTGCAACTTTCCAAGAAATCCATCACTATGAAAAAATCCTCTTTAGAGGCCATGGCTCACATTTGATCCAACTTTTTTATGACCGAAACTGCAAGACTAGGCCATGACCTAATATGTTGGCAACAGATATACACATTATGATACCACCGCATATCGGATATATATCGATACCGGGTGCACAAATATTAGTGTTCCGACGGTTCCGAGATATTAAAAGATATTTATATCTATAATACTGATTTTACATGATAATAATAATAATATTTGGATGATTTGTATAGCGCCATTTTGGTGAAAAATCACCCCAAGAGCGCTGTACAAATGTTTTTTTTCCAATGCTCTATCTTATCACTAACTATTGACATCTATCATATTGATAATCAGTACTGGCGTTACTGACCGTTCTCGATCTATTCGATATTCATCATTATCTAATATTAACAAATCTTTGGTAAATCGCCGATATTTCAATAAAAATTATTTCTTCGGTGTCACAAATGAAAAAAAATAGCTAGGAATGACAAAACATGAAAATATAGACAGAAATTTTAAACCATTATGTCTCGGACGCTATTAGGTCTGCCGAGACCATTGTGATTTCAAATTGTAGTAAATTTTATCTACTTTAAAAAGTATTAAATGATTTATGCCAAAAAATTAATCATCCGGGTTTCAAAATCGGCATAAACTGAAAGTCAAAAATTTCGCTGGTATTTTTATCTAGTCTACAAATCACGGCTTGCGCATGTTAATTTGATTTAATTAGTCTGTGTTTCACAATCAATTGGTTTAAAATAATATATATATACATATAGTATATATGTGGTACATTTCAAAGTGAAAGATGCTTGAAATGGCTTAACCCGTGTTTGGTGGTTAGATTTGAATAGCCAGGTACTTCTTCACCTTCCTCTTCCCCTCCTCATACCTTTTATCCTCACAACATACCTCAATAAGGGATGCCATAGTCCCACTACCTTCGGACAGTTGGGACCCTTGTACGGTATTCGCATAAAGATTGTCAAGAGAATTCATGTAGGAAAGTAAATGTCAGAAGAATTAGTCAATCAATGCAAAAATGATATGAAAAAAACCTTATGAACATTCCCCGTAGATAAAATTATATTGGCAGACTAATATGACAGTATTAGGTAACATCACAAAAGAACAGGTATGACACAGAACTATTCCAGACGCTCACAATGTCCGAGCGCTTAATACCTTACTAGAAGAATTTTTCGGATGCGATTTGAACCTGTAATGCTTTGACAACTATATAAAGGAGAAAATTAGAATCACTTGCGTTAATAAGGCTTCAGATAACATTTTGTAGTTCGTGAATAAGTGCCTCTCTGACGGTTTATGAAACAGTTTTCCGAGCACCTTTCACGGACTTGAGAAAGACAAAACTTACATCAGTTTTGAGAGAGGAAGATGCTCATAATAATAGGTTTGAAACATTGAGGTACCTTGAATGGCTTGAAATAAGAATAAATGTATTATAAGAAATAATAGGTTTGAGGTATCATTAGAAATTCTCCCCTTCCAGAGACACCAAACAAATTGCCGCCAATGACATTGTTGTAAAGTGGAAGCTGAATAAATTATTATGTAGACTAATTCATCTAAATCGCTATGAATATCCAAACGAAAACTCTCAAGTAGTCGCAATAAACAGAAGGAATTTACGAGCAAAATAAACACTGTAAACAGCAAAACCGTAAGCACTATTACTCTTATTCAGTTTTAATGGGCTCGACAGCTGCACATGTAACGTCAGAAGCAATGTTATCAACAAAACACGGTGTTTTGGTGAGATAGCTTTGAATTTCTTCAAAAGATTGGTATTCACTTTGCGGCGTCATTAATAAAAAATATTTCGTAAACACCACTTTTTTAATACATAAATATCAACATATTTCAAAAGCAAAGCTTTCCTCATCAGGAATTAAGTATTCTGTATGTCCTGATAAGGAAAGCTTCACTTTCGAAACATGTTCGTATTTATATATTAAAAAAAGTGGTGTTTACAAAGTATTTTTAGTAATTTATTTTATAGATAGTTTTTAATTCACTTTTATATAACGATTTATAAATTTTATGCATAATTACAAACAATAAAAGTTATATATTCAGAATCGGCATTTGCTGATCTACATAAATAGATTTTATTAAAGCCAAAATATTTTTCACTGGAGTTCCTTATTTAGAGTAGTGTTTTTTTACCTGTTTTCTTTCTTTTCGTTTAGCGCTCAACTTCACATTAATTCTGGCGATGAGGTCGTTGTAAAGAATATCTCCGATACTTTGACTGATTTTCATCCCCACTAAGTCTGCCTGGTTTTTGAGAGTCTCAAACGAAGCATCGGTTTTGGTCATCTCTCTGACGACACACGGCATCAGCATCTTGGCAATGGAGAACACCGTTTCCTTGTCCAAGTCCACCAGCAACTCTTCCAGCATTTTGAAGATGCTCATCCTCACGGTAGTGGACCCAGGAGCTTTGGTGACTTCAGAATTGATGGCAGACTTCAGCTTGCTAATGACCCAGTACTCATGAATGTAATCGTTATTCTCGTGATTTGCATCCTTGTCTTCCGATAACGAGCAAACAATTTTGAAGAGAGCTGTCATGTTTTTACAGACCTGAAAAACATACAAATATTAACAATGTTAACGGACTTAAATCAATAATAATACGAGTTACAATGAAGTGATTATAGTAGATATAATATTATGTCAGATTAATTAACAGTGTCTCTATATTAGGTGATGATATAAAATAACTTACAACTTCCGCCATATCTGGAGTAACTACACCAGGTATAAACTGCGAGCACAGATCCAATGTCAGTGATTTCAGGGAGTCAACCGTGTAAGCAATGATTCTTTCCGTTTCTTTTTCGCCCTTCACTATAAGAGCAAAGTCATCGAGGTTCAAAGACTTCAAGAAAAACACCAGGAACACAGCGGCATTGTATCTCACCCAGGCGTGGGAATGAGCCAAAAGAGTTTGACAATTGACTGCTATTTCATCAGTATATTTCACATATTTGTTATCAGTTAGAATTGCGGGACATATTTCGCAGATTTTGTTGATCAGATTGAGAATTTGAATGAAGCTGTTGTCTCTGGAGTCGCCGAGCATATCGTTTTTGTCTTGCGCCTTTATTCTGACACCTCGGCCGGCATTTGGATCCTCTTCGTAAAGTTGGACAGTCAGTTCCGGCAAGAGGGTCTCCAGTCTGGTTTTGAAGTTGTTCTTCTCCACATTGACAAATCTGGTACAAAGTTGCGCAGCCATTTCAACGTGAGTAGGCTAAAAGAAGACAATAAATTTATAAATATTCCTCTTTAAAGATACTAATTCACACAACATAACCTCAACGGGTATGGCATGGCATTGAAGTGCCTGTGTTATATATTATTATAATACGAATTTTATTAACAAATGTAAAACATTAAAATTACATTAGAAAAACACGACTAGAAAAAGTGACTGGGAAATTCTGGAATCTTCAGTAATCCCCGAATAGCTGAAGTCCTATATCACTGAGCTATTCTGCCAACCTGCCGGAAATAACCAATTAATACTTTATTTTTAAATATTACTATGTACATAATTTTATTATTTTCAGGGCTTACTTTATTGGATTGTTTAAGAAGGGTGATGTTAATTTTGAAGAGTTCATTCCTTTTAGGTGCTGTAATTCGTTGAATTAGAAGTTCCAAACATTCTGCTATTTGAATTCGGCAATCAGTCGTAGCGTCATTCACTAATCTTCCCCCCATCGAAACATATATCATTGCGGCGTGTTCGCTTAAAGTATCCTACAAGAAAAAACAAGTTTCATAAAACATAAATGGACTGAGGAAACTTAATTTAGAAAAGAGTAAATGTGAATAAAATAACATACCACGGCAAACTTCTCAATCAGAGTGTGCATCATTTTAATGGCAGATATTCTTCCATGGTCTAATTCGTAACTCAGCTGCGTCAAGTAGAACTGGATGTGCTGAACAAGCTTTTTACCCAGCGGATAGTTCATTATAAATACCAGCGTGACTATCCTCGCTTCATCTCTAAAATTCAAACGAAAATATTAATCAAATAATGTAAAAAGTTAGTTAAAGTAACAGTAAAGAACGTGTCTTTGCTAATGTATCTTTCAAAGAGAAATATGATGATTTCTCACCTTGTTCTTGGATTCTCACTTAGAATAGTGATATCTGCTACTTTCTTCATGATGGTATGTATTTCATTAATTTTAAACTTGGCATTTATAATGGCTTTAATTAGAGAAAATGCTGTGGCTTGTCTGTCGGAGTCATTAATATCATGTTCAGCATAAAGTAAAAGGGCCTTCATTTCTTCCGTGTTGATTGTGTGGTATTTCACATCTCTGATCAAAGCTGTGACAGCCTGAAATAAGACAAAAATACAAAATTAGATCATTGAAAAGATACTTGAAATTCAGACTAAGCTCGTCAGATAGAAATGTCTATGACTAACCTTAAATGCATTGGCAACCAAATGAAAATTGTCATCCTTCTTACTAATTCCAGAAGTGGCATATTTATGCAGAGTGTGAAAGATGGCAGCGCTGATGACTCCAATTTGACTCTTCATTGTAGGAAGATCGTACTTCTTGGACCACAGAGAAGTCACACACTTCAGTGCCAGGGTTGCTACTTTAACTTGAGGACTCTTCAAAGCTTCAATTAGAAAAGGCACATTCTGGTCTATGACAGATCTGTATTCTTCATTACTGACATTGTCTTTCTGGAGCGTTGCAAATAATAGATTTAATGCAAATTCAGTCAGTACATGTGTGTTGGCTTGGGCAGAAGATCTGATGTTCTTGTGTACTATTCCCTTTTTGCCGCCTTTGGGAGCCGGGGTAATAATCAGACAATTGTTAGGCTTCATTACTTTGTAACGCTCTTCACGATCATCTGTTGCTTTACGCTTGTTGCTAGGCGCTCCTAGGTTTAGTTTGATAATACTGCCGGACAAAACTGCGTGTAGGAATTGAAGTAAAGATGCCGTGGAAGTACTTGTGTTATCTCCCAGACCGATGGAAATGTTCTGCAAAGCATTCTGAACTTTCAAGATGACTCGCTTTGAATGAGATGTTTCAGCAATGTCTTTGAAAGGTTTAATCAAGTTTGTAAGACTATTTTCGCTGATATTCTGAGCGATGATTCGAAGAGTTGAGAAACTCTTCATACTTGGTTTAGCTTCTGGAGCTTTGTGCCCAAGCTTAACTACTTCTTTTTCTTCAGAAGCCTTTCCAAATAAGTCATTCAAGCATACTTTCAAGACATTTTGCAGGTGCTTGTCCATTATGCCAGGAGTGAAGCTATCCTTTAAGGTGATCAGGACAGTATGAACAGTGGATATGAGGACATGGACATGTATTCCTCTGGTCAGCAGGACGGTGAGATGGCTCATTAATACCCCGAGGTAAGTTGTGCCAATCGCCAACATGATTTTAGAGACGATTTCTCTGGCTGTTGATCGGACTCCAATCATGGGAGACTTCAAAAAGTTGCAGACTTTCATAAGAACACTGAAAAATAAATAATTAGTCAGTTTGATTAACATTAAAACAAAAAATTACTAGTAAAGTTATACCAGACGTGACTATCAAGTTTGTAATACCCTCCGTTTGCGTAACATCAAACCAGTACATAACTTAGTAGGGGATACGACTAGATACGTAATCACTACTAAGTTCGTGCAGCTTCGAACGAGCGACGACTAGATACGATCCTCTATCGAGCTCGCACGTAGTACTCGTCGGGCTCACACAGACGACCCGACCACAACCTGATAGGGAGGAGACTAGATACAAATCCCTGTCTTGTTATGTTTGCACAAAATAATGATTTGTGCAAACGCCCGATTTCACGTCATTTCATACCGCTCTCGATAAGCGTAGTTCCGGGTGTGTGGAAGAAGTGAGGCGATAAACAGTGCACGTTATCGTCTTCTTTTTTCTACGCCCCTGAATGTCGTTTTCGTGCCGAGCCGCTACTGGCCACTAACGGGACATTTCTCCGACCCCCGCCACTTCTACGGTCGCTCCCGGCGACGGTCCCGAAAGCAGAGCGGGCTCCCATTGGTTGAGCCCCTCCGATCCACAAAAACTTGTCAAAAATTATTGTTCTATCAAAATTGTCTGTCTTTGTAAGCGATTCCTGCGGCTGCGGTGACTGATCTAAATAAACGATCTTTTCTGATCTGTTCATTAGCACCCGCGGAATCGAATAACCTTACTCAATTTATGTTTGTACAATGCATTTTTCTGTAATTCGGCGGCAAAGTATCAACTGTCCTACTTTGACCCCCACGACATATTTTGTAATAATTTTGGCTTCTTTAATAAAAAATAGGTGAAGATTGCAATAGGCTCAATTCAAGCAGGAGGTCGAGGTTTACATCCTAATTTTTTGATTAAGTCGATCCAAGACTGACAGAATCTACGGCAGCTCGCGAAAAATTCACGAGTTCAAACTGCCCGATTCGCCGCATGGTATCGCACCGAAGTGCTTGAACGAAAGTTGCAATTCTAAAAAAGTAGAGTATTCTCACGGATTCAACACGCCTTCTGACTACCTCGCCTGCATCTTCACCCGGCCTGAAAACCGATCGAGACTTTTTCTTCACCCTCACCAGCCCCTTGCAAGAAATCGTCTGCCTTTTTCAAGGCATTTCCCCCCCTCAAGGCATACACCTTCCCCCTTCCTTCCTAACCTGCTCCGAAGCGTCGAAGTGACCAGCCTGATCTTCTAAACGTGCGGCAAGAGTTTACAGATCTTGTCCCGTACAAAAGTATTATAAAAAGAGCATTTTTAATAATCACCCTAAAATATTATTTTTAAGCATAGGTTGAGGAAGTTTCTGTAAAAGCTTGACGACTGCCAGAGCCATCGGTAGCTTGAGTTTTTCCTCTGCTTCCCTGCGGGAACTGGCCCCTTTCCTCATAGTTTTGTGAGCAGATTCATGTTCCATAACTTGAGAAGAACTCCTGAAAAATAAAGAAATGATTGATAATTTTCTCGGAATAAAATTAATTTGTGATAAAGAAGTAAGAGCAGCATTATAACTCACCAATCTAGTTGCACTAATATTTCAGTAATAGTAGCTATGACTCTCTTAGCTGTGGAGGGAGACAGTGTATATGTCCTCTCAAATGGCAGAGTTCCAGGTTGTTCTTCTACAACTTCATCAGCCACATCATCTTCTTCAACAGGCACATTCAATTCTCCATCATCTATTTTCTCCACTGTAGGCTCTGTTACAACTTTCTGTTTAGCCTTTTGAGCTTCAATAACTGAAATAATATCTCCACTGTCAGCGCGGGACAAATCAAAGTGGAAGGCATCTAATATTACAGATACAAGCTTTATTAGTTGCTTTTGATATTCACTGGCTTGTTGCATTTTTCCTACGTAGAATTTGAGAATGGCTTCATATTGACGCCATGGCAGAAGGTGGCAGACTGCACCGATGGTGTCAATAGCAGCATCCACCAGAGCATACTTTGGAGTATACTTCTCGGAGCAGATGAACTGTGACGCAAGAGGAATTATAAACTGTGTCAAAGTTTTATATCCAGGAACAACAGGTGACTCTTTGATGTGATTACAGAACCTCTGTAAAGCTCTGATCTTGCGATGGAATTGCAAATGCTGGAGATTCTCGAAGAAGTCTATTTCTCTGTTTATCTTATTGCTGAGAGGCAAAAGTTCTTTGAATGTTGTGTGGCCGTTTGAACATTCTCTCACCAGTTCTCCTAGCAGGGAGATCGCTTCCATCTTTAGTGTTTCATTGTCAATCTTCAAACTATTTCTTATAAGTAGAAGGATAGTGTCACGTAAAAGATAATCTTTATCCGGTGAATCTTTATATTGATCAACTAACTTGGGAACTATTTTCTGCAAGCAGGCGGTTGATGTGTTTCTTAGCGATAAGTCAGTACAATGGCGAATGATGAAGAAGCAGTTGTGTATAATCAGGGCTGCAAGTTCTACATCTATTTGGCCAGCGTCAGATAACTGGTAAACCTTTTTATAAGCACCAATTCGCTTCTCAAAGTCAGGTTGTTCAATCCACTTTTCATCTGGGGCGTTCATATCGGCGATGATTGAAGCTGTATTTTTAGTTGCCTCGTCATTGGCTCCCAGCAGGTCTAATACTTTGCAGAGGGCTCTTCTGGGTAAAGCTTGCATCACTTTACTGAACAGAGGAGTGATCAGCCTGACATACTGTTTGGGATTGGCCGCTTTGGTTAACAAGCTGGTCAGAGCAACGATGGAAGCCTCCAGAGTGTCTTCTGCAGAATTTTGACCAACGCGGTTAATAAGAATTGGTAAAGAGAATTGTAGGAGGATGTCCACCACTTGTGGGTCTTGTACCATCTCTGTTACTCTTGATATAATGATAAGCTCACGCTTTTGCAGTTTCTTTGGGTTGATAGTTGCCAATTTATCTTTGAGTATATCAACAACGGTGGATATGTGAGGAATAAGTATACTACTTCCGTAGTTCAGTTTATCCTTCAAGTCTAGTTTGGCAATCTGGTCTTCTTCAATAGGTACACTGTGCTTGGCGGATATGGCAATAGGAACAGTTTCTTCGTCAGACTCCATTGTTACCAGCCTTTCTATAATTTGCATTGACATCTCATTAACTGTATAGTGGATCTTATTATTTGCCAAAAGTTGTAAGAAAAATGGCATTGGGGTGTAATCAGTGTTGGAGTCCTTACATACATTGAACAGTGTGTGGTATTGTGGATTTTTACTCCAAATATTCAACAATTTGAGAAGGGGTGTGGGACTGTACACTCCCTCTGTAGGCAATTTTTCAATAATTGGCCACACAAACACATGGTACACTGGAAGAATATCTTCTTCGAAGCACCATTCGTATTTTTCAAACTGTTCAAAGAACCTCCCTACAGATTGGATGCACCGGTGCCTTATGTCTTTGAGAATCTTTGCATATCCTGGTTTAAGTTTGTGCTGTTCAGAAAGAATCCCATTTATCACACAGCCGACACAAATGACAATCTTGAGAAGTCGCAGCATGAGAAGTTCTTGTCCAGGTCTAATAAACTGCTCTCTCATGGTGTCTACCAGCTGCAGGGCTCCCAATATCCTCTTTGGTGGAACCAGCGCTACCTCCTGGAGGGTCTCCAAGATCTTAGCAGGAATTTCAGCCGTCTCCAGGTTGATGTATGGCTCAAACATTTTGAAAGCCATGTTTGTGTAAGCAATTAACTCTGATTCTTCACAGCCTGAGAGGAATCGCATCACCAAAGAGCGCCGCAGCTGACTTCCTCCTTTCTTGTCAATTCCAATGTTGGTGATCATTTTACTGAATGTGATTCTCAATATAACAGGTATGACTTCTTCTCGGTCATCTTCCCTGATGCCTCCTTCATCAGCTTGAATTTTGAAAGAGCGGAGTTCATCCTTGAACTTTTTGCCATCAATTAAATTATAAAGATTCTCTCTGTACGGAATCAGATGTTTATTTTTATATCTCATCAAACAGTCAAGAGCAATCTTCTGGATGACGGGATTTTTGTGCATCAAGAAGTCAAGGTACAATTGCCATAAAGATTTTTCCATGTACAATGCTTTAGGATTTTGAACGTTAGTGTATACTTTGAGATATGCAATCAAAGTATCGTAAGTGGACTTATTGATAGCACGAGAAACATCCTTATCTGCTTTGAAGATTTCATCAGGATCATCAGTTTCCATCTCTTCGACTGCCTCAAAATCCATTGTGGAAGAATCCTCAACAAACAGATTAACTTGCTGCGATCTTTCAAACTCTAATTTTAAGAAATCCAAGAAAAGGGTTGTCATATCTCTGTTCTTAATTTCACAAATAGAAGGAGCACCATATAATATTTCCCACAGACGAATTCTATATAGATTATAGTCTAATTTCTCATCAATACTGTAAAATTCACTGTATGCCGAGACTAAGAAATCTAAGCTTCCTGTAAAACCGTCCGTGGATTCGGGAATCTTGATGCCATCTTGAACGTGTGACGTTGCTTGAACTAAGCATGGATAAAACGTTTCCCAGAATTGATTGTTAGGCATTCCGTTTGCGTATGTAAGGACAAATGACTTCAGCGGATCCCATAAGAGATTGAAGTTAACGTGTAAAAATCCAAGGGCATATTTCAAAGCAAAACTCTCAAACGGCGTGTTAGCAGTGAGCTGAAACTGCTTTGAGCTGTGGGTTAACCTTGAAACATTCACAAGTTGTTCTCTGTAGTCTGATACAGAAGGGGGTAAATTCTCTACGGCGTAGCATAGAGAGAGCACTTCAAATTTTTCTTGTTTGAATTCTTCCTCCAAATTCAACGATTTCGAGATTTTTGATGTTTTGTGTTCTTGTTTGATGTCTTGTCCCTTTTGAATTTGTTCCTCAAAAAGACTGTAGATGTGTGTTGTCAGCAACCTTATCTGGAACAGAAATACAAAAAAGTTGTGATATTCAACAAAACAAAAAGAAAAATGAAAGACAATGCAAAATAGAATATGAAATAACTAACCTCGTGGAAAGGTGATGTCAGATTCTTCTCCATAAGTCCGCTTAATTTTTGTATCAATTCAGCTTCTAGGCTGTTTTGTCTGTTGCGTACCGTGAGATATAAGTCTAGAATACGCAAGGCACTAATCGAGGAAGGGGAGCACGCATGTGGTAACAAAGCACCAAGCAGATTCTTCTTTGAACATAATGTTTCAAAACTGACAACATTTATTGTATGAACTGCTGATTCTACTGTTATGGACAGGACAAATAATGCATTTCGAAGGGTCAGTGTATTTTCTGCAGACAATTTTTCATCAGCAATATGGCCATTAATTTCTTCAATAAACTTAATCAAATTTGTTAAAAGCTTCTCTAGAGCGGCCTGCGCCTTTGATATATTCATATTCTTTATATGTGGAAGGCAGATTAACGAACAAATGCTATGATCGGGCGATGCTAATATTTTGAAAACATCGGTTCCTACTGCATTTAAAAACTTTTGGCTGTAGGCATCAGTTTTTAACTCAAAGTCAATCGGGTATTTAACCCATGAATATAAATCGATTCCACTTTTACACAATGGTGACTTTGTCACACAAATTTTACTGAGCACTTTGATTATGTTTTCATCAATTTTGTCGACACAGCTGATGAAGTGAGGAAGAACAATGATATCAAAACTAGGGCAGGCGATAACTTCTTGAACAAAGTTGGTAACGATTTTTGGATACGAAATTTGCAACACTTTCTTGACAATAGTAACAGCATCTTCGTGAGGAACATTTGTATGCTTCGATAGCAAAACTAGTACTCCTAGTTTTGAAGTAACATTCATAATATTTTCAGGCAGCTCGGCATCCAACAGTTGAATAATCAATACTATAACTGGAAAGGGATTGATCATGAAGCTTCCTCCGCTGTATTCCAAAGCTTGTCCAACTAATTTCAGCATGTATTCCAGGGTCTTATAATCCTCATTATCGGTTTTACGATTCAAATAGTTAGTTGTGGTGCTCAGAATTGTGGACCAGAAAACTTCACTGCTTTTAGGGTTGATAACTTGTAGCATGTCCGCAACTGTTTGTGTGAGTACCTCAAACAGGGTATTGCGGTAGGATGTTTTTTCGTCTAAGCTTTCGAAGAGGAAAGTCAGGAAAGGTGCCGTACAGCTGTGTAACTGGTTTCCAACTCCTCTAAAAACTTCAAAGAGAAGTCTGCCACATCCCACGATTCCCTACAAGAAAATAAACCATAATCCGTTACAGTTGTGAATTTTTAAGCTGCTACAGTATTAAAAAGATTCAAACAATAACTTACATTTTTCTGTGTATTCACAGTTTTCACCAGAACATTGAGGAATTTCTTCTTGTCCTTAATGTCACGAGCCACGAAAGCAAAACTCTCCGCCGCAAAGTTGTTGACATACCACGGCATTGTTTCGGAGAGCAGTGGAAGGACTGCCTCGAAAATTATCAAAATATCTCTCTTCAAATATACACGGAGGGCTTTGAAGAGGAACGCCAAACACACCAGGGTCCATTCCAGCTGCTCCGGGTCTTTGGTGTTCAGGAGATTGATTAAAGTGGTCAAGAACTTTGGGAAATAGATGTAAAAATCTTCCTGGAGATCTTTCGCAAGAACTACAATGATCCTGAAAGGAAAATAGTGTAATAAGTAAACTGGAGATTTAGTTTGTATGCAATGTATTGGGAGTATGCATTAATTAGTGCGTTTTTTTTTTGAAAATTGAGGCTTTATTGTGAAAAAATGGTTATACATTCAATGTTCAAAGTATTGTCCATGGGAAGCTACGACATTTGTCCATCTTTCTGGCAGGTTGTGGATTCCATCCCTAAAGAACTTCTCCGGCTTGGCGGCCAAGAACGAATCGAGCCATTTTTGATAACCTGTTCTGAAGTGAAGCGTATTCCGGTGAAGGCATTCTGCATTGATCTGAACAAGTAGTAATCAGAAGGGGCCATGTCTGGGCTGTAAGGCGGGTGAGGTAGAATTTCCCACCCACTGTTTTCCAAATAGTTTTTAACCGGTCTTGCAACACGTGGCCGAGCGTTGTCATGATGAAGAATTATGGATTCGTGTCTAGTCGCATATTCTGGTCGTTTTTCCGCGATCGCTCTCTTCAAATGAATCAATTGTGATCGGTAGAGGTCCCCTTTGATCGTCTGACCCGATTTCAACAGTTCATAATACAACACACCCTTGTGATCCCACCAAATACAGAGCATTACCATGGATATTCGGCTTTGCCGTGGATGTTGATGGTTGGCCGGGCTTCACATACGATTTCTTGCACTTGAGGTTATCGTAATGAATCCATTTTTCATCACCAGTGACAATCCAATGCAAAAATGATTTCTTTTTGTGGCGTTCAAGCAACATTTCCGACATGCAGAATCGGCGTTCGACGTCTTTTGGCTTCAATTCATACGGCACCCAATTTCCAAACTTTTGGATGAATCCCAATGCTTTTAAACGTCTGGAAATGGTTGCTTGATCAATTCCCAATGATTTTGCAAGTTCTTCTTGCGTTTGGCACGCATCTTCATCGAGCAATGCCTCCAATTCTTCATCTTCAAACTTTTTTGGCTGTCCGGGTCATTCTTCATCTTCTAAGTCGAAATTGCCACTTTTAAACCGTGCAAACCACTTCTGGCATGTTCGATCAGCTAGAGCATGGTCACCGTAAACCTTCTCTAAAATACGATTACTTTTGGTAGCACTTTTCTTCATGTTAAAGTAATGAAGAAGAACTCCCCGCAAAAACACTTTATCTGACACAAAGTTCGACATTTTCAAATGAATAGAAAAAATTGTTGTTTACGCTTCAACCAAATGACATATACTGAAAAAGATGCGTAATGGCAGTAGCTTTCAAATGAACATAGTCACGGATGAACACGACGCGAAATAGTACTAGTAACGCCCTCTCTTAGAAAACTGCACAAATTAATGGATACTCCCAATATGATCTAAAAAATAAACCGGTTTAACTTTGGATATTATGAATTTTATTAAGTAAGGCTCTTCGTACACAAGGCTATGCAAGTATCCGATATTCGGCAACTCAAGTAGCTTCCGAAGAAAGCAATCACTTTGTGACTTGACATTATACTTAAATGAAAACATACTTTGTTTTAAACCACTTTATTGTGATAATAAAGTAACTGTTTGCACTTGTATCTTATAGCTTTAGATCAATGCCGAGATAACAGTCACTTTGTGGTTAGACATATTTAATAAAAATAAAACAATAACTTTGTTTATAACCATGAGAATTTTATTTTATTAGGACCGACCGGTTTCGCTTAACATGAGCATTGTCAGGGTACAAAATTAAACTTAATTAAAACTTAAGTTTAATTTTGTACCCTGACAATGCTCATGTTAAGCGAAACCGGTCGGTCCTAATAAAATAAAATTCTCACAGTTATTGTTTTATTTTTATTAAATATGTCTAACCACAAAGTGACTGTTATCTTGGCATTGATCTAAAGCTATAAGATACAAGAAAATATATAAGTACAAACAGTTACTTTATAAATAAAATAAAATTCTCGTGGTTATAAAATTGTTTTATTTTTATTATAACAATATCTATTCTTGTCTCTAGGAATATGCAATCCTATTTTTATTTTTAAATTTACTTTTACCTGGATTATAAAACTTCCATGTATGTATTATCCTTGATTAATTATTTAATTTCATCTTTTCTTTCTCTATTTTTTTCATTTATAGGATTACTTATTTATTTCTTTTTTAATATTCTGTTAAAACTTAAAGAAAATATTTATTACTGTATTTAATTATATTATATAACTTATGTACCTCCAACGTTTGTCTCGACACAGAAATTTTCCCCCGGGGATCGAACAGACCATTATAATTGTTTTATCTTGATAAATATAAATAAAGACAGTATTATTGATAAACTAACAAGGCTTTAAACATGCTTGGTTTCCTTTGGAGAATTTTAATTGATTTCAAGTCTTTAGATTGTAAGAGAACCCTCTACACTTCATTAGTTACAAGTTAAGTGGAGTATAAATCATCTATTTGGTCCCCTTTGTATAAAGTATACTATAACAACATAAAACCGGTTCGGCACAAATTTCTTATGTATATAAATTTAAAACGCAAAATTCCAATTGAAAATATTAATTATGTAAGTTTGATGAATCGATTGCATCTGATTACGCTGTCTGAACCTAATTGACAGCCCTGCCATACTGGCCACTATTAAATTAAATGTACCGATGAGGAACACAAGACAAATTGTAACATTTTTCTGCAACTTACACAACCAACTATCAGACTGATACATTAACCAATAGAATGCATGATCTGGGCAACAAGTTTGGGGGTATTGTTGATATATTTGCTGACTCTATTGATACAGTAAAGTGTCATCAATATCAGCACTTTGATGTTTCCTACAATTAAGTATTGTAGCTAGTATAATGTAGCACTAATGATTTGTATTATAATATTGTTTTAGTTTTATATTTTGTTACTGTTAAAAAAAAATTTTTGTTACTTTATGGTTTAAAATCTCCATGTGCTTATAATTTTTGATAGCTTTTCAAGATCCATGTAAAAGCCCAGACGGACGTATAATCAAATAAATAAATTATTGGTGGCAACGCGGGTCTCGAGATTTGAGTAGCGATGTGTACGAACTCTATGCAATAAGTTGTTTGCGACATGAGTACACAACTTAGGTATCAGATACACGCGTAGCACTGTGTATGTAAGGCCTCACTGTCACATTGATAATTAATGTTTTCTAATTCAGCAATACTGTTTAGTTTTCACTTTATGGTAGACTGAGATGAGCATAACAAGTCAAATTTCACATGTGGAGGAATATATCGAGTACAACGAAAAATTTGCAATGTGCGTTATATTACAACTTTAAAAAAAATTTGTTCACTACAATCACATTTGTCACTTGTTTGAATAATGAATTAAGTAACTCACTCCAGCAGAGGTTGAAGAGTTAACGGAGTTCCATTTTCCAGGTTTTCTATCAAAAGGTTCACAACTTCATCCTTTCTGTGAATTAGCTGCGGAAGAGTGATGATCCTCTCGACTTTCTTTCCAAAGTTGACATATTCGGTCGTCAGATTCAGAACTTTCCATTTTTGGATGGCTTTGTAGAAATAAGTTTCATTTTCTTCTGGATAGTCTGAGTTAGCGTGATCCAGGTGATATATTGCCGTGTGCCGGACATCGATAGCACTGATGCGATCTGCAAACGATGAGAACTGAAAAGTAAACAAGAAGTTACATACCGAATGACAGAAAATAGTCTAGTTATAGGATTATGTTGTCAATTCATATGGAAAATATTAGTAGTCATTCTCACGAAAAGGTTTGTTTTTGAAGTATTACGATTTTCAAAATATAAACATTCCCGCGAATAGGTTACAAAAACGAAATCACAAAAATAGGGCCTACCTTAAACCGATTGGTTGTTTTATGGTAAGATGATTTGTTCTTCATTTTGAAAAGTCGCCGGATTTCATTAATTTAATCGGATTTTATTTGTTATCTTACATCGAAGTACACGTGAAATGAAACGTCAACTCTGACAGATATGCCATGTTCGTTACTATGCATAGATATACCATTCACGATATAATAATAAGTACCTGTAGGGTGTCTACGCAAACCATAGACAATATAATGAAAAGAGAAAGAGACACCATAGACTAGCCCCTAGGATCATTATTTTCATACCGACAATTTCATACAGATTTGCGCACATAGTTGCCATTAAAGAAGAAGGAATATTTTGGGACGGCACTTAATCGTAAAAAAATGGCAGCACCTTGATATAGCCTTTTGTAATCACCTAAAATAATTGACCGAATTCACCGAAATATTTAGATTTAAAATGTGCATTTTAAATAATAGGAATTCCCAGATTAGACCGGCCATAAAATAAATTTAGTACAAAAGCTAGCCGAACCTATTGTTAGGAAAAATCGTAACTAAAATAATATAATCTTGACTGCTATTTTGGGAAATTCCGCAATTCCTTTGTGATTTTATGGGACGGAAATAATCCCCTCAAAGGAATTGAGCCGCTGATGGAACGACCGCTGAACAATACAGGTAGACAGAAGGACAGTGGGCTCTAGGAGACAGTCGATTGCCAGAGTCCGCCCAGGACGGAGAGTCGCGTGCAGTCTTCCGCCCAGGAAGCAGAGTCGATTGCCAGAGTCCGCCCAGGACGGAGAGTGGAGTGAAAGCTTCCACCAAGGAAGCACGAGTCGCGTGCAGTCTTCCACCGAGGAAGCAAGAGTCCGCCCAGGACGGAGAGTCGGTTGCAGTAGTCCGCACAGGACACACAGCCAAGTGAAACCTTCCGCCCAGGAAGGTTTCTATTCTCGCTCCTTGGAGAGGCCGCCCAGGTCCTCTACGCTCTACGAATTCTACGCTTCCATCCCAGAAGGAAGTAACTGATCTTCGCCCTTCGGAGATCAACATCGGAGACCACCCAGGCCTCTGATTATCGCCGCGTTGCACCTACTCCCGATCCGGAGGTACACGAATACGTAGTGCGAACGCGAGGGCTCTACATACAACGCAGCCACTGGACCCTGGACATCCATCACCAAAAAGGGAAGTGCCTGACTCTAATCATAATTCCTCCCACAATGTCAGCCAGTGAACCTCTAATTTTAACTACAAAGACTTTAACAGTAGAATTAAGTAATTACCTAAGTCAGTGAACCTCTAATTTTAAGTACAAAGACTTTAACAGTAGAATTAAGTAATTGCGTATCTAGTTTTATTAAATTTATTATGTCTAATTAAGTTCTACACTAGTTTTAAGACTAATCCCACGTATCTAAAAATAAATTACTTGTAACTACCTAAGATCGCATTTCTATTCCTCCCTTTTTGTGTTATTCCTAGAATAATACCTACTGCCCGACGCACCGTCATATCAACCTTCACAAAATGTTAAATATATTTCAAAAATATGCGCGAAATTCACAATTCCGAACAGAAACACGCTTTCACAATCAATTTAATTACAATCTAATTTACATTTAATCATTTTGACAATGTTTTAAATTATATTCCTTAATAAACACGCAGCATCTCCACAAATAGGTAACATTAAAGTTACGTAAAATAATGACAGCGATCTAAGAAAGCGCCCTAAACTCGACAATGTGTTCGCGTATTATTTACAAATAGCAAAATATTAAAAAAATTTCAATAATATACTCCAAATCCACAATAACAATGAATAGAAATAAACACATTGTGTAGTATTATAAGTATATTAAATATAAAAATAAATAAACGGATAAAATTTCCACATATATACTTACAAAAACAATGACAGATGAAGACAATAACTGATCACGACATAACGTTCGCCATCTTAAACTGGACGAAAAAATAGAACTTGCTCTAATTTTCATCACTCTTCCATAGAAAAAGACAACTCACGTCCAATCTGAATGAAAATAGGTATCATCTAATTACCACTTAAAAAAAGGGCGTTATAAAATAAAATAAAACGGATTTATGTAATTTTTCCCGTCCAATCAACAAGTCAGATTCGGAAGTCAATTGTAAACTCACATTTGAATAAATTTTTTTCTGAAATCGTTGTTACTTGATTTTGTCGTGATATTTAAAAAAAAATTAGTTCCATTTTATTAAATTTCTATATCATTTTCAAACACTATATCTGTTATCGCTATCAGAATCCAGTAATCATATTCACACATCTTTTAATCCCTCGAGTCTTTTTGAGAATAATGTTTTTTTTTTAAATTTTAAATATGCATGATAAACTCTTAAATGGCAATAAAAGCGTGTTTTTAACACAGCTTAAACCACATTCCTCAGTATAGCAGAAAATGATATAATATAACTTTTATGTGTCGGGCTGGGAAATAATAAATTAAGCGAGTTTTTTTTTTTTGACTTGGCAATAATGTCAATACTTCTTATCTCCGCTGAGCTAAGTGGTTTTGAAATTTGAAATTTCGCTGTGGAAATTGCTTAACGATAAATAAAGCTACATTTCAGTGTAAGTCATAACATAAAAACTCGGTTAATATATTTTTTCCGTCGGCCACACTACTGGACCGCCCGCTCTTCTGGAAGGCGCTTTAAACCCTCTTCGTTATGGCGGCTGGCGAAGTGGGGGGGGGGGGAATACTTTAACCTCTTGCTCTCTTCATAGTGGAGCTGATGCGGGGTAACTCAGTTCCATTACGTCTTGATATAACAATTATTGTTTTATTCAACCTTATAACTCACCAACTCTGATAGAGCATTACTCACTCTTGACTGTCGAGAAATCGTAACCCTTTGTTCACTCTCGTTTTCTCGTTCTGTTCGCAAGTTTTACCATTGATAACAGGCCTATACCCTCTCCAACTTCTCAATGAAAATAATCTGTGTATCTTTTTTTTCCTGTTTGCATTTATCTTATTCTAATTTAATTTTGCTAGTGTTGTGCACATACGACTATACCTATTTTAATTATTATTTACTTCCATACTTAAATGTATACATTTATCTTTTAATATCGAAAGATTTTAGTTTTTGCCGCACTGTGTAGCGATCACTATCAAGTAATACCATTCGAGACTTAGAGCTGATATTATTAAATTATTAGTTTTATGACTATTTGCGACATATCGAGTTTCATTCTAATTGTATCGTAGTCGTCTTAGTCTAGTATACACGTATCTACATGAAAAAAATATCTTTGAAATTTTAATAAGACATTTAACTGAATTCTTTTAAATCGAAATCCACTCTGAACTAAACAAATAATAAAGTTGTTCATTGTGAACTTCATTCCTACAACAAATATATTGTTATAGAATTTGTCAATTCACATAATTTGAGTCTTGTCAGTCTGCATCACTGAATAGATAATACAAGATAAAAGTGTTTTCCATGTCGCTTTGAAAGAAAGCCACTGTTGCCACTGATTGATACCCTTCTTGCCCCCGAGAGTTAACGAAAATACCCTCTTTGTGCACGCTCTGTCTCTCTTAAGGCGGGTCTCCTGCATTTTTTTAGACAATACGCAAAAATGTTTTCCATTGGCCACGGAAAGCTAAAACATTGTGTATGCATATACATGCTTATGTTTTGTTGTTTTTGTCTAATGTTTTTTTTGAGACCCGGCTTTACACTGCCTGCATCATATATTGCCATTCAATTTGATTGAAATTAAACGATGATGAAACATTTTTCTTTAATTGTAAATATTTAAGGTCCGATCGGTCAGACTTTTAGATCACGAAACACGCCCACGTCACATTTATCATGTACTTCTTTAGTCTATGGTCTGGATGTTGGAATGCTGATTGTTGTATTTTATGGACATAGTCTACTGGTTTCGCAAGAACCAGTGATTAATACGTAAGCAAAAAATTACTATTACTCTACCCCAATAAAAGTAGGAAATAAATGCAGATCAATGACATTACAGATATATTTATTGAATGCGTATTTGTTTATTTAATTTAAATACAACATTTGGAAAGCTACCATTTGCAACAATATCTATTTAGCGATTATTTTTATATTTGGGATTTCATATACATTCATCAAGGAATAATTCTGTGAATTTTATAGTCTCATCAAACTATCGCCATTACCTTGTTTGATGAAGCATACTTGCCAACAGTGAAAATTATGTTTAATCTATGGCGCCATCTCCTATGAATTTACCAAACTTTTCAAACTACCCTCGTGTAATAATAAAACGAGAACATTTTTGAGAACTGACTATTTTATTATACATGCTGGCACACAATATATTATTTACACTTCAAATCGTAATACAAATTGTACGATTTATTCTTAAAAACTAAAATACACTTTACTTTGAAACTTTATTAATATTATCTTTATTAATTTAAGATGGGGGTTAATAAATTATTTTGAATGTTTAAAATGATCACTGAATACATGCAGAGATCAGTGGTTTACAACTAGGGGCAGCTCAGGATCTCCAATTACTGTCGTTCTGAAAGGAAAACAAAATATTCATTAGAAAAAAGTTCCTACCACTGTCTTATTTTTTATAGTCGTTGATTTTAAATGCGATCTAACTGTACGTATTAATTAAAACAGTTTTTAATTCTGTTTTGAAATCTTTCATTTTTATTAATAATTTTTTTTGACGCATTAATGTTTAGTTTGATCAAAATAGTCAAATTAATGACCTCACAATGCGAAAAAAAAATTATCATGAAAAGAGCTTATAAGGTGTAATCAATAGATCATAGTAGGTAATATATAGGTAATAATTATTACTGACTTAATTACATTTTACTAAAGTTCATCTGCTACATCTATATTTAAAAATGAAACTAATAAGTTTTTCATGGAAGACCAGCAAATATTTATAGGTTGATGGATTTCACGTTTGCATCAATGTTAAAAACTAGAAAAAAATTAGTAGTGGTGAAGACAAGGGAAGGGTATTTTTAAAACAGACCTTCACCAGTAAAAAGTCTGATAGAAATTAATAAAGTAATATTATCGATGAATAATAATAATATTTCTGTGTCGGTGAAAGTAAATAAATAATTAAGAGACAACAGTGAAGGAAACCATACACCAAAACCCTGAATAGACGAACACAGTTGTTTATGTGGGTGCAAATGCAAAGTATCATGAAATGAAGTTGGTGCTTTCGCTAAGAATATAAATTATTTATATTTAGTGTCATGTATATTTTTCCAGCACCTTTGTTTTATTAATACAACCTCTACATTTTGTAATTCGTGCTAAAAATCATTTTTTCTCTTACGTTTGCCCAAATTTAATGCTTTTTTGCTGAGCTGACAATTTTATCGCAGCATTTCGTTCGTTTATAAACATCTGCGTAGAATTCTTCAGAATTCCTCCTTGCGGCAGACTTTCTGTCTTTGTGAGTTCTTGCTTGCCATTCGTAAGTGACGGAGAAATTGATAATCTGTGGTCACTTTTGCCATTTGTCATTGTGCTATGGGAGAGGGACTTTCCTATCGGTACTTTAGGGATGTTGATGGAGGGGGGTTGGGGTAATATGACATGTCCATATCTCTTATGGAAGTTGGCGTTAGGCTCAGACGGGGAGGAATCAAATTTGTTTAGAGGTGCTTTGGATTGGATACCATTTATCAAATCCTGGAAAATACACATTCATTGGTATATTATGAAACTTGACCTAGCATCACTTGGCTATTAAAAGGTGAACTTACTAAATAATGATGGTGATATATGCAATTGAAAGAGGTATGGTGTTAATATGAGGGTGCTTATCAATATTCAGTTATTAAAGTCCTCCGGGAGTTTTATTTGAGCGCCCATGATTTTATAAAATACAAGTGATGTCTTCTTATCACTTTTATTATGTAGAAATCTCAATGAGGGTTGGGAAAAAAATATCTACTTAAAATGACAATAATGAAAACATAGGATAACGATAAACAATTACGCAAGATTCAACATACTGACAGGAACAGAAACACATACACTTTCACCCAGTAGTATTAACAATCACAAATGAATGAGTTGAAATCTTCGAATAATATTGTTATTTACAATAATAATATCCATAGTTGCAGGCAAAGTATCAAATTGATGTAACAAGAGACGACCAAGTCACTGGCGACGCGGTGAATGCAATAACATGATGAAATGCAAGTCTGCGAGTACATTTCCGTGAGATACAATTCCGTGATACTTACGTTTTCAGTCTTCTTTTTTAAATTGGACCTCGATAGAGTCTGCACCAATTCAGACTGTAACCTGCTACCTACAGGTTCATCCTTCCTCGCGTTTCCATCCAGTAAGTCATTGCTCAGGAATTCCAACTTTGATGGCTGTTTCCTGAAGGTGTTTGTTGGGTACTCCCCGATAGTAACAGACACTTGCGGATTTGCTTTCTTCATTGTTAGCGTTCCGCTCGGCTGCTTCATGAAATACGTGTTGGGCGGTCTGGGGGTCGGGGAAGAGGGATTGTTCAACTTGAAGGATTCGAGAGATTCCATTTCGACGGCGTCGTGGACTGATTTAGTCTTGGCTAGTTTTGGTTTGCTGGTTACTTTGACTAGGGAAGATGTGTCGTAATCTGGGGCCGGGGTTGCTGGTGGTGTATCTGGGAGCATCTCCACGCGGTGGTTTTCATTTTGGAGTGGTTTTTTAAGCGGCGGTGGTGGAGGGGCTTTGGATTTGGTATGTGCTAGTGCTGGTGTGGGTGATTTCAATCCATTTGTGAATGGTTTTTCTGGTTCGACCTTTTTTCCGTTTCTCTGGTTGTTGTCATTCTCGGGCATTGGCATCTGTAAACAAAGGAAACATAGTTTTACCAAAGGATTACTTGCAGGGTTACACAATTCAATAAAATTACAAGAGCACACACTCTTCAATGATTTTTCATATTTCCTTTAGCATAATAACAACATTAATGTAACAAGCCACGTGGGAGCGCTTTAAATTCCGTTTCCTCCGCGGCGTGATCTTCTTATCTGGTGTGGGATATAATTCGTAATTAAACTTACCGGTGGAGGAGGTGGCGGCGGTTGTCCCGGCGGCTTCACAGCTTTCTTGGGCGGTTCTGAAATGGTGCCTGCATCCCCATTGAGTTGGTGACCAATTCCACTGAGCGGGCGGCCGTTTCCATTGACCTTGTGGGCACTTGCAACCTTTTGGGTATTACCATAAGCTTGGTTGCTGTTCCCATTGAGCAGCTGGCTATTGCCGTTGGTCAAATTGCTTTTAACTATGATCTGGTTAATGTTTCCATTGACCAGATTGCTCTTTACATTGGTCTGATGGCTATGTCCATTGACCTGCTGGCTGTTTCCATTAATTTGATGGCTTAGGGTTTGTACCCTCGGTGTGGGGGTCGATCCATTCAATGTAGTTGTTCCGTTATATGCGTTGAATGGTCTGTCCTGAAGCAATAGAAACAAATACATTATACTCATTATTCTATAGAAAGCATTACATATATGAATTAGATGTACATCATGTGCCTCAGCCTATAATTAAAAAGAGTTATGAACATTAAATTGAAGAAAAAACATTACCCGCTTTTGTTTAAATTATAGGTTAGAATTAAAGCATGATAATTTTATAAAATAAATGTGATTTTACTGTCGAGGAACTACAACATACCCAATATTAAATGTAAATATTTTAATCGGAAGTAAATAACAGTACCTACGCCTACGTATGAAATAGCTATTTTTTGATGATATTACGCATACGAGTAAGTACCTACTCGTGCATTGGAGAATACATTTCGGTATAAATAAAAATGTACGAACAGCTCAGGAAATTTCTTTAACGGTGCAAAAATAATAGCAATTGGAGTGTTTATACCTAATGGCCCTTTTATGGGAAACTAACGGCATTTTCCATTGTAAAACGATTTTATAAACTCTTATAGCAAGACTCACAATTATTTATGACCGCTACATACTTTCATTGTGTGTAAAAACAAAATCAGAAAATCGTAATATTTATACTGTTATTATGTTTACAAAAAAACTTTTATAATTTGAACTAAGATATGCAGGCGTTTTTTAACTGTAGATTCATAAAATGAAATTCCGTCGCTAATTATTAACAGTTGCAAAATTCGAAGTAACAAGAAGTTAATTTATTTACATATTAATACTTTAATTTCATCGGCGGAGTTATTTTTCAAATCGTTCGATTTTGACTCATGTTTTCCCACATCTCGCTCTACAATGGGATTGATTACTGCGTGAACCGCATTTGTGTAACCTCGGAGTTGATTTGTTTTTCAAATAGCCTGAATTTGATCGACTTTTTCATAGGTTTCGTACTTCAGTGAGGTAGAGATTTGTTTGGATTCCGTAAAGTTCCCCGATTTCGCTTAGTTAAATTGGCGATCATAAAAATATTCTCAAACGTTGTAAAACGACACTTTTAATACATGTCTGCATTATGGCTTATCTAAGTTATCACTTAAAGTTGAGAGATTAACGTGCGAGAAAAAAAACAGGGCTACTTTGGTAATGGTTCAACCACCGGCTACTTAGTGCGTTCTATTCCAAGTAAAGACTATAGAAAAATGTTAGTTTTGAAATCTTGGCAAGCAAATTCTTATAGAAAAGGTTATTAGGGTCTGGACACCAAGACCCAGAGTTGCCAGAGACCATACATTAAAAAATGTACATTATAATGTAAAGTTATGTTGTTTTGCCCTGTTTCTTTAAAACGAACTGTAAAACTCGTGTGAAAAAAAATTATTACCGTCCCCAAGGACTGGAATTTCAGTTGCTCTTTAAGCTCGCTAAGGGATAAATTTACGTTCGTCATGTTGCTCTCTCTCTGGTAGAAGCCCTGACAAGATAATCAGTCTGATGCCGCTACTAAAAATTATTGAAATACCGGCCCTAAGTCATATATCTGATATGTGATCGATGTCGCGATGTTTCACGATGCACTAAAACCTTTTATCTCCAATATAAAATATAATCAAGTTTTTAGCGGTGTTAAGTAATAAGATTAAAGACGAATGAGTAATGACATTATATTTGTGGCGCTTAGCACTTTTGTTTTAGCAGTTTGTCGTTATCAGAGAACTAAAGGCGATTAAGTGAAGTAATGCGAAATCATGTGTTTTTGGTTTGAAAATTTGATCGCCCGAAAATATTACAGATACTTTAATTAAATACTGAGTTTTTTTATAAGCATAGAAAAAAATATTGTATCAAGCCTATAAAAATGACTTGAAGTGTAAAATCCCCTACTTACAAACCTTTTTTCGAATATGGTTATAATGCCTAATGTGTCAAAATAAGTTATTTGGAGGATGATTGGAAAACATTTCCCCACGAGTCCTCTTTGTTCCCGATAGGGACCAAGTAACTAGATAGCAGTGGAGTCTTTTTATTAAAAAAAGACTACTGGTATTTAGTTACTTGTTCCCCATCGGGAACAAAAAGGAATCCACGGTATATTTGTGCCTGAACTTCACAAAATAAAATTCGTACATGCATTTTGGGGATGACGTTTCACGTACCCCAATACGGCACCTCCCCGATACAGCCTACCCGATTTGTTTCCACAAATTTGTGAATATGTTTCATGTCACAATCGTTCCACATTAGTAAATTGTTTATATTTGATAAATTTATCATTTTTACTAGAATAATAAATGCGATGACCACGCCAAGGCACTGTGGCGTGACTTCTTCACAGGTAGTGGTTTGTGTAGTGGGGAATTAAACTCGTATATTGCAGGGTGGGTATAATTATTACTGTCGCAATATTACAAATATGAAGCTATGAAGTATGAAGAAGGACAAGACAACAATCAATGAATTCGTTTATATACGTTCATACTCGTAAGTCATGATGTCTCTTTCATACTTGATTGTCCCTTTCATACACTTAGACATTCGTTCTCCGCAATAAAATAACATTTTTTTTAATATTTAATGCATAATTCATTCATACCCGAGCTTGGAACACTACATACAGCACACAGCATATATTCGGTCGTAGAGCTGAAGTCAATGAGCTTACAGTTCTGCCACAGAGGTCGTCAAGTCAGAATAAAGAAGCATTCTCCCCGAAAGACAAGTAGAGAAAATCAACTGACTGCAAAAAGTATGTATTTGATTCGTCATTGTTAAGGTTCACTCGAAAAAGTGGCAGTGAAACTAGCAGCTATTGAGAGAGTCAGAAAAGTGTTGTAAAAAGTGTTTCGCTATGAAATCGTGAATTTCCATCGGAACGAAACTCTAATCGGTTTATTTTTTCTCGTGAGAACAATGAGAGCAATAGTGACATAGTGTCGTTATAAGATTCTCTCGGCTAACGTGATTTCACGAAAAAAGGTTCTTTCACACTTGATACACTATTTCAGTGAACTAGGTCGTGGTGAAATCATAAATTATACCCATAAAGAGGCTAGGAATAAGGATGGAACTTTTCTTTTGATAGAATATATTTAATTTATTTGTTATTTAAAAAAAAAACAAAAATAATAGCCACTCATCTCACTAGGACAGTCCTGTGTTGAGATGAGCGCATGTGTGGTAAAACTATGTATGATCGCGCGAAAAATGTCGAGATTCGTAAGGAATGCAAGGGTGATGTAAGCGTAATGAGTAAGATTAAGGAAGGGACGCTTAGATGGTGTGGGCATGTAGAGCGAAAAAATGAAGAAAGGAGTGTAAGGAGAATATATGACGCGAATGTGAATGCAAGATGAAGCCCGGGACGCCAGAGGAAGACTTTTCGCTGGAATTTTATAGATATTTAATATCTTAACAAACAGTAACGAGATAATTTATTTATATATTTTTTTTTCTAGGAATAAATAAATTATAGAGTATGTGATTTAAAAAAAACAATTAAACTCTCGTTTCGGGTGAGTGTTTAAGGCGTTCTTGTACGATACTTTTTTCATACCGATCCCCATATGGGAACCATACCGCGATCCATAGAGAAAATATTTACTTTACACGATCATTATTTTCATACCTACAATTTCATACAGATTTACACATATGAGGAGAAAGAAAATTTTGGGACGGTACTTAATCGTCAAAAAATGGCAGCACCAACACAAAATGTAAAAAAAATAATTCAAAAATATCCCCGAAATACAAAATTCCGAACTGAAATACATATTCACAATCAATTTAAACACAGCCTAATCTAGCTTTAATCTTTTTGATTGTGTTTTTATTTATATTCCTAAATAAACACGCAACATCTCCACAAAACACGTAACATTATAGCTACGTAAAAATATGACAGCGGTCAAAGAAAGCGCGGTAAACTGTGACAATGTGTTCGCTTATCATTTACTCGAAGCAAAATGTAAAAAAAAACATCCAAAATATACTCTAAATCCACAATACTGAACAGTAATACACACATATTATAATCTTATCAATATATTAAATATGAAAAGACATAAACTCGCAAAATTTCCATATGATATACGTACGAAAACAATTGCAGACGACGATAACAGGTGATCACATAATGTCCCCCATCTTAAACTGGACGAAAATAACACGTCCTAATTTTTTTCCCTTTTCCATAGAAAAAGACAAGCCATGAAACTATACGATACTTTTTTCATCCAGATTGCTCGAGAGTTGTCTATTTCTATGGAATTTTCTATAAATTTTTCCGTAGAAAAAGACAACTCAGATGCAATCTAGATGAAAAATTTATCGTTTAACTCTTGCTTTTTTTTGTAAGGATCAACAGAATCGCGACCGTTTGTAGTTGGTGGGACTGTGGCAAACTCTATATTGGGGAGTGTTGTAAGATATTAGGGGAAGGGAATGAGTTTGTTAATCAAATAAATCATCCCTATTCTTCGTTATTGCGTCATGTCGTGTAAATTTGACGTTTCATCATTCTATTATTGACATTTCGTTATCACGGCGTCATTGGTTTCAGCATTCAAAGAAATCAATTCACTTTGCATTCCAATACATGCAATTTCTAAGTACCTACTCGAGTACGTGCGCTTATATCTACATAAGTGAATTTGATAATTAGTAATTAATTGTTATTAGTCTGTGGCGCGTTTTTCAAAAGCCTTCTTAATTCAATTATCCTTTTATTTACTTCAATAAATGTAAAATTATTTTGTGGTGTCATTATGAATAAAATTAATAAGAAATATTGTGTGTAAACCACTGTATAATATATATTAAATATACGAGTATATCATATTATCCGATATTTACATATCCTTTTATTGTTTAAAAAATAAGAAATTTAATCACGGAAAACATTTAAGATTAATTTTCGGTAGTGGTGGAGAAAATAGAGATATCCATTCGAAATGAAAAAAGATGAATTCAGTAGGTAGGCGAAATGTTTCGAAAGATGTTGTAGTTCTTGTATTTTATTTGGGACACTGAAATAAGTACGATATTCGCACACCTTATTAATTAATTAAATATTAAACCTAGTAAGAAATAAATTATTATTCAATTAATTCGAATATTCTCCTCACTAGGGACTACATTTTCTATTAAAAAAAAAACATTAATATGAATAAGGAACTCAAGCGAAAAATCGCTAATTCAGAATAGAATTTAGGCCGCTCCTCACGGGTCGGTCGGCCGCGTGCATTAAGGTGGACTCGCACACGGGTCAATAGATGTCACTACAGCTTTATAAAAAATATTTGAAAAAAAATCATGTATTTTTTTAAATACTTGTTGATTATTTATTTTCGGAGTTGTTATTGATTTCAATCGACAAAACTACGTACGTATGACGTCACGCGGGCACTCCCAAATTTTAGCGTTTTGGGGGCTATAAAAAAAAATCTAACTTAATTTTTTTTAACTATAAACACGAAGAAAAAACTGGTATTTAAGTTAGAAGAACTGGAGTTACTTATTCGAAATAAGGTGTTCAATCATAATTAGTGCATAAATATAAAACTGTGAAATGGAATGATAAGATATCAGGTTTCCCAAACTTCCCAATACTTGTCTTATCAAATTATCGAATGGATAATAAAGATATTTATGCAATTCATTTCTATTTATGCAATATATTTCTAATCTAAGTATTGAGGCAGGTACCGTCTTCCAATGGATAAATACATATATAATTTTATCTGTTTCTTATATTTTTTAACCATTATGATCATTGTTCTACGGAGATCCTGTCAAAGTCAATTAAGTAATAATTTTCAGTCACAGGAAATAATGTTACAAAAGTTTAAATTCTTAGACAGGATATGATAAGTAATAACATTAAAACCCTTTAAGTCTACTATCAACATATGATGTACTCGTAAAGTGAGATCTGTGGCGCTATGCCCGTTCTTTTTAAGGAAGATTCCTTACGTTTTTCCTTAGGGTTAAATACTTCTTGATTAACTGCGGAATTCCGGTGAGACATAGTAAAAAGATCCTAAATAAATTGTCAATAGATTATTTAAAAACACAAATTGATGAAATATCTTCAAGTGACATAAGATTTTGACTTAAACTTTTAAAAACAATTACATTATGTTATAATTATTTTTTAATACATTAATATTTTATTTTTAAATACCATAAGTAAGCCTTTTAACGAAGAATCACGTTTTATAAAAAGGTGCCTACCTTATTAGATAGTAATGACCTTTCTTTGTCTCTAGTTTCAAAAGTGACATTTGAATTTGGGCTTGACGTGAATTGTCAAAGACACCAACATCTATGTAATGTTTAATAATGTTTACTAGCTAATTATGTTTAATGTAAATAATGACGTAATTGGTAAAATACTTAATATTGAGTTTAACTCTTGTTAAAAGATCGCAAATATTGACAATTTTGATGAATGTCGCTCGCTGAATTCAACTGACAGCTGTCATCCGAGAGAATCGGAACCGCAGTTAAGTAAGAAGGGTTTAAGCCGAAGGAAAAAGTTAAGGAATCTTCCTTAAAAAGAACAAGAATAGCGCCCCTGGTGTTCTCTCTTTCTAAGACACATGTCTGACCTTAAGAGAAAGGGAGATATAACGGGTATTGTGAGGACCGTCATGTGGTTCCCAATACGGAACAACTAGAATTGGCAGATTAAGAGCTAAAATAAAATAAAATCCTAGGAACAACTCTTCCATTGATAGTTTGCAAAGCAAAGTGTGATGTTACAAGGGGTTATACGTTATTATGTTTATTTATAAATATTATTATTGATGGACAAGGTCACACGATATGAAACTGGTTTTACTTCGATATTTTCCCAGGTGTACGTAATTACATGTGATTAAATTATTACTAAAGACACGTCACACAACACAAATACATACTTAAGTTTATATATAATATATCAGTACCTGCTTAGGATTTTTGATGAATCTTGGCTGTTATTTTAAGTTAGAATACATTAATGAATGGCAAGCGGGTAGCTGATACGAAAAGGACGAAAGTAAACATATTGAATTGGAAAAGAGACCCCTGGGGTGTATGTGTGGTAAAACCATTTTTGATCGAATGAGGAGATTCGAAAACAATTTAATTAATGAGATTAAAGGGGGACGCTTAGATATTTTGGAATTATAATAATAGTGTTTTATTATCTTCTATTTTTTATAACAAAATAACAAATAAAGATATCCGCACTGGGGTTTCCCGTGACGACGATTACGTTTACAAAATATTAAATTACATCATATTAAATTGAGTGCTTGATGAAAAAAAATAATGATTCTAAGGTGAGGTGTTTTAAATGCAGTTGAGTGGTTTCGGTATTAGTTTGTATTTGGTGTTAATATATTTTCTATTTCAGATCTCCCTATGTAACGTATCCAGTGATTTATTTGACTTTAAAATTTATTATGGTTGTTGTGATTTTTAAAGGATAGTGGGATTTTGTTGTAGAGTTTAGTACCAGAGAATAAGAAGTTTTTTATCCAAATGTTGTATTTGTGGTTCCTTGTTGTATGTGTTTTTTATTCTGAGATCCAGTATTTCTAATATGGTAATTGTTGTTATTTCTTGTTTTTTGTATTTATGAATGTAAAGTAGTATTGTCTTGGAGTATAATTGTTTTATTGACATAATATTAAGTTTGTTGAAGATTTCGTCAGTGGTAGTTTTTACAGGACTTTAAGTATAATTTTCATGATGGCCTTTTGTGTTGTAATGAGTAAATTATGAATATTATCATGAGCACTGCCCAATACCATATTCTAAAAGTGATTGGCAGAAAGTGTAGCTATAGAGCGAATGTACGGGTAATATTATGTAAGTACTTTTTTTATGAAGAAAAGCTGCTCCTTCGGCATCGTTTTTCCGAATGAAAATACAACAGTTAGCCTATTTTTCAGCTATGGTATTAATGTTTTCGATAATCTTCTTTATTATATAAAGGCGTATATTTATTATACACAGGCGGTCTGTGTTTGTTTTGCATACAAATCTACAGTTTTATTCCGAGTATGGTGAAATTTTGCACACATAACCTTCGACACAAGAGGTCACTTTCTACATAAGATTTCAAAAACTACTCCCATCCCCCTTTCCTACCACTTAAAGCAGAATTTGGTAGTTTTTGAAGAAGTTTTGCAGGTTTGACGCTTAAAATAAAAGGAATTACTGGGTAGGGGTAGGAGTAGGAGTAGGATTAGGGATTACAAAACTTTATTCCAAATTATTAATAACCCTCGGCAACGCCGGGCACTCTAGCTGGTACAAATATAAAATGATGACATTGTTGCGTGAACGCTGGTGATTACTTCATTCATGACAGAACCTTGATTTTTTCAGTTTATTTTTTTAAGTAGATACACAACTGAATAACACAATAAGGTATTTAGACACCATAATGGATGCAGGTGGAAATATATCTGCTTGGTTTACTTTTTAAATGCTCAAACCGTTTTTTCATCTGAAAATTGTGAACAATATTTAAAAAAATCGCAAACCGCGTCAAACAAGGCGAATAATTTCCACTTTAGCAATCTACCTATCATTTCAGATGTTTTGTCAATATTTTCAATTGATCAATACACTTCCCATGTAATTATTAATAATATAAAAGTGTCTATCTCGTTATCAATTGCGTCAGATTTATTCAATGAATCAAAACCGTGTCATTACTTTATACAAATTGCGGAGTAAATCAAATAATGCTTATTTTATTCAGTCGATTATCACCGCTTATTATTATTCAGGTATTTATGGTTCCGATCGCTTATTCTCCGCTGGCGATTTGTTTTCTGAACACCGCAAAGATTTTTTTAACCAGGAATCAGCGGAGATGATGACAGAGTTGTCCGACCGTCAAAAAACTAGCATTACATCACGCTGCCCTCATCAGGGGTCAATTTAACATGATTTTCATGCGGATGATCATCAAAGTAATGATCGTATATTCTCGAATGATCGAGAAGCAACGCCGCAGGTGAAATCGGAACATGCATTACATTGTTGTATTGCGATATAGTACACGGTGGCTGGGGATTGATGCCAAATATAAAAAAATGCAATTGGAGGTAGATTAACAAGCAAAAAAGTTTATCTATACTGTTTTCACACAAGTTTAAAAATACTAGTTCTATACAATATCTGTCAGACCTAGTTGTATTATATAAAATCATTAATAAACTAATTGAAAGCCCTGTCATCCTCGCCACTATTAAATTAAATTAAATTTACCGACGAGGAACACAAGATAAAGTGTAACATTTTTCTGCAACACTTTACACAACCAACTATCAGTCACATTAATTAACCAGTAGGGTGCATGATCTGGGCAACAGGTTTGGAGGTATTGTTGATGTATTTGCTGGCTCCATTTATACAGTAAAGCGTCATCTATACCAGCATTTCGATGAATCCTATAATATGGTATGTAGTATTGTAACGTGGTAAGTGAAGCGTTAATGATTTGTGTTATAATGTTGTTTTGGTTTTCAATTTTATGTCACTGTTAAACGTTTGAAAAAGATTGTTCATTGGTTTATGGTTTTGAATCTATATGTACTTGTAATTTTTGATAGCTTTTTATATTATGTTCTAAAATCCATGTAAAAGCCCAGATGGTCGTATAGTCAAATAAATATCTCCATAACTTCACTCTCTCTTCGCTCAAGTGACAAGAGAACCTATAAAATTTCCACCCACCACTCTACATGATTTCACAGTGGAGGTTGCATGTCTGTGGAATGAGCTGCTTTCTGATATACCTACGAGTTTCCCCACAAGTGTGAAAACTGGAGAGCTAATCAGCTTAATGTACCACCCCACTTTAACTATCCAAGAATGTTTTTTGTTGTTCATTTCTCACAATTCTCTCATTCTGAAAAATAAACGCTAAAATAATTTTATACTAATATTTTACACCAAGCATCAGTATGTATGTGCAGTTAATTAATCATATGTGTATATGTCATCCTGTAGCCAAATCACTCCGGAAGAATCTAACAATACCTGCTGCGAGTAATTTGGTAAGAAAATTAACTATATCGAATTGGCATCCGTACCCAGGTAATTAATTCATACCTATACAGTTTGGTTCTAAAGTAAGATTATTGTTATCTGCAATCTTCACAGGAACTGCGCATGTTTTCTGTTTAAATATCAATGAAAAAATATTTCAAAAGTTTTGTTTTTTTTTAGCATAAAAATACATCTATCATTCATTTAATAGTGGCTGCTACCAGTGATTTCTCCTTACTAGTATGTTTTAAACGCAGATGTGATGATTTGAATACATTTTTTCCTTGTAAATCAAGTATGAATGATTTTATGAATTCCCCGACTTTATTGCATACTCGGTCGGGTTCAACAAAGTTTCTAAGTATCGCGAAGTTTTTTTTTAATTGTGATCAGCAAATTTAGAAATAAAACGAGTCGTCACAGAATCAAAATTCCAAGAACGTTGAGTTGGTTTAATTTGGCCTTCAAATTGTCATAGATAACATAAGTAAATTAGGAAACATGCTTAATTATTATACAAATCATTTTTTTAAATTAAAAGAGAAGATAACTTAGTTTCCATAATCTTTGTAATAATAGGGTATTTTAAAGAGCTTTTTTGTATATTAAGATAAAAAAATCTATTGGATTTTAATAATAATAATTTTCTATGACGATTAAAAATGTGGCATTTTAAATTTTAGCCAAAACGATATATTCGTTTTTGTTATGAATATGGCGTTGTTGACGTCACGCCGGCCAACATCGGTGAGAACCGTCTTACCAGCCAGTAGCGTTATGTACATCACAATGAAGTTTTAGCCAGTTCGAATCGTTTCGGCATGAGCCGTTTTAGTTCGTTTTTAAAATCAATAGTTATGATTGAAAATATTTGAATTATACATTTTAGTGCGATTATCAGAAACAGAAGCATAAACTTTAAATCCTCCACATATTTTACCCATTTGTAAAAAAAAAATTCGGTATGTTGAGAGGGTTAAGGAAGTGGGGAAAGGAAGAAGATGGGGAGGAGGAGGGTTGGGAAGTAGTAAATGCACGTTTATAAGATCTTCGGGTATAGTAGGGTTCATATTTACGAATAAATTTTCTATGACGATTAAAAATGTGCCATTTTTGATTTGCCGCCAAAACGATGTACCTATTCGTTTTTGTCCCGAATATGGCGTTGTTAACGTCACGCCGGCCAACCTCGGTGACAGCCTTCTGTCTTACCAGCCAGTGGCGTTATCTACATCATAATGATGTTTTAGTCAGTTCAAACCGTTTAGGAATGTGCAGTTTTAGATCGTTTTAAAAATCAGTTAAATATGAAAGAAAATATTTCGGTTACTCATTTTTAAAATCAGAAATATTAACTAATGTCTTTGTACTGTCTACGCAATCTTTCAAGTGCCAGAGCACAAAGCAACAAATACAAAAGATACACACGTGTCCTGTTTAGCGATGACTCTCCGACTTGAATGGGTTTGTACCATCACACAAGTCAGGAACTAGTTTTATAAATTTGTAATCATCTGATGATGAAATATATATATGTAGTATCTAATTACCTAGATAAGTAAATACCTAGCTAATTCGAAATCGTGGTTATCATGAAATTACTTGAATGACTTGGAGGTTTGCTTAAAATCATTGTAATACCTGCATACCAAATATTAGAATGGTAAGTAACAAATAGACCCGTATATCACGTGTGGTATTATTGCAAAATATCACGTTATCAACGAATAAGAATAATTACTAAGTTGCTTTTGTTGTATTCCCCCGTTTCACTCCATTTGTTTAATAAATTGCCCGAGCAGGTATTGTTTCGCACCACAATGGCGATAATATAATTTTTAATGCATAAACGTAAATATAAACACGCAGAATAATGCATTAAATTTCTCGTGTGATAACAAGAAAAAACCTACCACGATTTGTGTTCACGTTTACTTATGTAGTTTAAAAAACATTTTTTGTTGTCGTTATAAGATATAATGTTTTTATTTTTTAACAATGGCAACATCCCGTCGTCTCTACATTCAACAAATTATAATTGTACATTATTTAATATTCGAAGTTTAAATAAAAACAAACACGTTACATGCGACATCTAAGTACATGCACAATCTGAATACACTTCAAAAAGGAATCATAACAAATTATAGAAAATAATATTAACATAACCTAAATTAAACATGGAAACGGAAAAAAACGACAGAAAATCAAAAGTTTCAGTTGCATTTGGGACTCGAACCCAGGACCTCTGCCTATCCGGGGCAACCGCCTAACCATTTTCATCTTTCATTTAGGTTATGTTAATATTATTTTCTACAATGACTAAAATTAAAATGAGCTTTTTATAATCTCAATAAAAATAATTAATAATTAAAAATTAAAGGAATCATAAAGACCATACAGTACCCATGATAAGAACGACGACGATATGCATTTTCAAAAGTTTTGATGTATCAAATGTACTGCAAATATATGCGAAAAACATACCATTAAAACTTTACAAAAATACGGAACCCCCCACTAGACTACGTATTCATGACACTAGATCGAATAAAAATTACATAAATAAACAAAAGCATGTTATAAAACCACTTTCGGATAGAGAAATTGCAAATATCTTACATTGAATGCGAGTAAAACTAAATATCTAACATTCTCAATAAACAAAAGAGGCCAACCAATGAATGACCACACACTCAAATTACATGAATGTCAAAACAATTTACCCCATTGCACTTGCCCGCATATAACCAAAAATAAAAACATTAAATATCTCGGGATTTTAATTGATGATAAACTCCGCTGGGATTTACACATTAACGGAACTTTAAAAAATTTAAAAAAGCTAATAAAACTCATCTACATCTTCAAAAAATTAAGGACAAACTGGCTATTACTCCTCATAATCATAATACCAGAGCAAAGCACCTAGATGTACCTAAGTGCAATACTACCTTTGGACAAAGAAGATCTGAATTTTTAGCTGTAAAATTATACAACAAACTCTCATTTAGTATCAAACAAAGTGATTCAATCAATAATTTCATTAAGTCCAGCAAAACTTGGCTTAAGGAATTAACAGAAGACGAACTGACTAATGCTCTTAAAACAACGTCATGTAAGTTAGTGGAAATACCCTACCTAAACCTTGAAGTTGAAATAAGTCGCAGAAATCCTCTTATTCCAAACCTAGTTCGCCTCAGCACAAGATCTCCCAGTGAGGAGGACTAAGAAAAAACACTAAAATATCAAATACGTAGTTCACAAAATATAATTGGTATGCCATTTTGTATTTTAAAATGTTATTGTGTAAAAATAATTATATCTACGCCATATTTTGTATTTTCACATGCCTATCTATATAGTCACTAATAAAAACAAATTTAAAAAATAATATTATTTTGAGTCCGGAATCGAGGGGAATTTTACAGGTTAAACCCCATGAATTATTTTGATATTCAGAGCGCTTTTATTCAGTTTTGAAATACCTTTGAATACCAAAGAAGAAATAACATTCAATTCAAATTAATCCAACCTAAGATCATATCAAACACGATTGCATTACTCGAGTGGTAAGACAAATTATGCTTGCAGAAGTTGACATAGCGAGGATCGAAGCTCCCATCATTCAATGCCTGCGTTGTCAGGCTGGACACGTATCGTACATCAGAATGCCTGAAAATAGATAGCCAAAGCGGATATTGTCCTCCATACTCCTACTGACTCTGTGCTAACACTCACACGAAGACCAAAATAAAACGCTTCAAAGACTGCCCAAAGAAAATACTTTAATGATCTAATTCATACTGGGACACCTGGGAACAAACTGCAGCAGAATGTATGCCATACATAGTAGCGGAGTGAAGAAACGCAGCAGAACCACAAAATAACCCTTGCCAACCCTTTGCGACTGTCTTTCAATGGACCAGAATATGTAGTATTTTAGTTTTTTATTATTGTGACAGCTGTTTTGGCGCTCAAAGCCGTTTTCAAACTGTGGTTGGGCCACACTGAGATAACTTACCTACGATTTTATTTTATTTTGAAGGCGTTTGAAATGCTTTATTGATGTTTTCGGTAAAAAATTGATTTACTCTTAAATTAATTGTGATATTTAAAATATGTGAAGATACTTAGAGATGAAATCTGTTTTCCCCGCTTTTAATGGTGGTAGTTTTTTCTTAACTATTTTATAATGACATGAATGCTATCGAGGCAATGAATTTAAATTTGTGTGAAATTTTTAATTAGTTGAATTATTTTAAAGAAATATATTGTTTAGATTTCGAGAAAATACGAAGTGGAGAATACTCGTAGATAATTTTTCTTGATTCATTTATTAACGTTTTATTCGGATCATTCGTTGGTTTGTTTAACTCTAGTTGTTCCAGTAAATTAATCCAAAACCCTTTATTACTATCTGTAGGGGTTTGGGATTGTTGCTGCCAGGGGGAACGTGATTATTCAATTTATTAACTTTATAAAATGGAATATACTTTAAATTAAAAAAAAAAAAAAAATATATATATATATATATTAACGGAGTTCTACTAATTAAGAACAATAACAATTAATAGAATATGTTGTTATGTAATTTCCAAAAGTTGACTGTGCTTAGAAATGGTTAATACTAGAATACGGTTCATCTGCGTAGCACTCAAACTAGTATTTCATCTAAAATGACCTCGCCATGACCCCTAGAATATAATTTGTCTTTTGGAATGTTTCACTTGTGTATTTACCCAATATGCCTTTGTTCGTTCTGCCCATTAATTGGTAAAACATTACGAAAACGTAACTACTGAAACCGACCTACTTGCACGTTAAATAAATTAACAGAAAAGTTTCGAATTAAGTACCTGCTACAAATGTGAACATTGCACAGTCGAAGCTCGGCGGGGAAAACCTGGAAATAGGCATAGAATAAGAATTTGCATTTGTGAGATGCGGGTGTTTAATTCATGAACCCCTATTGCAGAAATCTAACGGATACCTAGTACATGTTGTAAATTTATCTCTAGATAAATAAAACCTCGATTAAAACAAACACTTGGTTATTTATTAATATGTAACAAGGTACACGGAATGTCAGTATAATGAATTTGGAGAGCCAGGAAGCTAAGCTTATTCTAGTACAATGGTAATAATCTGTCTGTATGACCTTGAGAGGTTCTCAGATATCGCTAATATACTATCTTGCCGACAGTGCCATCTATGTGAAACAGTCGAATTTAATATATTACAATATATGTTTGCCATTACATGTTAATATTGATGTTCCGTCATAACCTACCAACTAGTAGATAATGTTTTAATATAAAATTATAAAAACTGCTATTTTTGCAACTTGTTTCATTTTTCTTCTGTCATGAATTACATCGCAGTTTGCATAATAATTCAGAAATATTTTTTCTGTGTTATATTTGAATATCGCACATCCCATAGAAAAGTGTAATAAGTCGAAATTATTGAGTTCACGTCTTATTTCGGAGTATTGAAGAAAACATGATTATATTATCCCTTGAAAACCGTATTAAAATGAATACCCTGGTTTTCCATGAGCTTTCATTCGACGATACTGCCTTTTTATCATTCCCCATATTTTGACTTACAACACTTTTCCACGAGTCAAGCGATATGTTGAAACAAACACACCGAAGAATTAAGAACAAAAAATAACTCCGGGAAAATGAAGATAAACGTAACGGCGAAGAACTTTGCTTGGAAAGAATTGAACCCGTGGCGCGTACGTACAAAACCCGAAGCGTTGGATCACTCGGAATTCAACCAGTAAAAACATGTATTAGTATAGTACGTTTTTTTTAAGTACATTAGGAAGATGCATTTTGAAAATTTATCTAAAATTTAAGTAGACATGGCTTGCAACATTGCATAAAATGTTATTGGAATTTTTTTTTTCAAAAGATACAATATCTTGAAAATCTAATAATTTCGCATCGAGATTCTACACAGATTACCCAAGGATTGTCCGATATTGGAAATTGCGATCGTATTCTGATGTTATATTGATAAATTGTCCTTAAAATGATTTCAGTTAAAACAAAGCAAGCAACTTTGATCTCTGGGTTTTTTGTTATGTAGTATACCGACGCAATAATAATAATAATGTTTTATTATCTTTTTTTTTAATAACAACTATAAAATAATGATATCTTCACTAGAATTTCCAGCGCTGAGGATTTAAATTATATTAAATTGACGCGATTGCTGAAAAAAATAATAATTGTAAGGTAAGGTGTTTTAAGTACAGTTGAGTGGTTTCGGCGTTAGTCTGTATTTGGTGTTAATATATTTTCTGTTTCAGATCTCCCTATGTAACGTATCCAGTGTTTTACTTGATTTTAAAAATTTATTATGGTTGTTGTGATTTTTAAAGCATAGTGGGATTTTGTTGTAGAGTTTAGTATCATGGTATAAGAGGTTTTTTTGTCCAAATGTTGTGTTTGTGGTTCCTTGTTGTATGTGTTTTTAACTCTGAGATCTAGTGTTTCTAATATGTGTGTTTGTTGTTATTTCTATTTTTGTATTTATTAATGTAAATTAGAGTATAATTGTTTTATTGTGCATAATGTTAAGATTGTTGAAGATTTGAGTTACTGTAATAAAAGTTTACGCTTCTCTTCTTTGTAAGACACATGTAAATGTTAAGATTAACAGTTAGTTCTGAGATAGTACCTACGTTTAATTCGTTATAATAAGGAACTCCAGTGAAAAATATAATGGCTTTACAAATATAGATCAGAAAACGCGGATACTGAATACAAAACTTTTTTATATATAATTTATACGTAGAATTTATAAATCGTTATTAAGAAGTGAATAAAAAATCGTCACATCAAAACACCATATTATGTTATTACCATTGCATTTGGAACATCTGACGTCACGTGAGCATTCTAGTTTCGGATTAGTTTGTACATTTTTTATTTATTTTATACGTATGTTTTTAGTTTTGGTGAAGTTCAAACTTAATTTGGGTAACTTTAAGCTCTATAATTGTTGTTCAATATAAAAAAAATACAACTATCATTAATGAAAGAAATTAGAGGATTTATGAAGAAACCAATTATCTATACGAATATTATGATAATATTAATACTCAATACTATTATTATTCTTTGAGTTTTCTTACTTATGTTTATTTATGGTTTACTATGAATATAATGTTAAAAAAAGTGTACGGTAAAGCTCATCCTTGTTTTGACATTTGACATTCTATCCTCAAAACTGTTCAAAACCGACCGGGCGTTTGGAGCGTTTTGGCGGGCTTTGAAAAATTGAAACTTTGAACTATGAAAACTACCATTAGAAAAAAAACGAAATATACTGGTATTTAAGTTTGAACGTCATTATTAGAAAAAAAATTAAAAATTGGACTGGAGTTCCTTATTAATTATTACTGCTCAGGTGAAATAAAAACGAAGGTATTGTTGATTTAGCAATGGAGCGAAGTGAATCACTGTTTGGTTGGTTCGCTTGGTTGGATAACGGCGAGCACAAATATTAGATAAAATTATACGAGATTTATCTGAGATTATCTTCGTAAACAAATAAACGTAGTTCTGCACCATCGCGTGCATGTTGGGACGCTATCATACTGTACCTATATAATTAACATAACCGTATTTTGTTTCATGGTAGAACATAGTGTTTCATACAAGTATTTATATAAACAACTAGCTGTTGTGTACCCGGCATTGCTCAGGTTTTTTTGCAATAAAGTTATGAAGTTGTGAATTCTTGGGTATCACAAATGATTTGATAGCGAAAGTAACGCCTTGTGACAACTCTCACTATCTCTAAACAATGAAACAAAGAAACCTTCATTTGAAAATCTTATTTCATTCGATACATTAATTTTTTCAAAATATATCTAAAAAATAAAGTTCGTAAGTAGGTACCTACTTGTTTTTTTTCCATTTTCAAAATATTCCACACACACGAACCTTCTTCTTTTGAATATGTAATCTGTTTAGTACCATAGTATAAGAAGTTTTTTTTATCCAAATGTTGTGTTTGTGGTTCCTTGTTGTATGTGTTTTTGACTCTCTAGTGTTGCTAATGTGTGATTGTTGTTATTTCTTGTTTTTTGTATTTATGAATGTAAAGTAGTATTGCTTTAGAGTATAATTGTTTTATTGACATAATGTTAAGATTGTTGAAGATTTCGTCAGCAGGGACTTTAAGTATAATGTTTATGGTGGCTTTTTGTGTTCTAATGAGTAAATTAAGAATATTATCATTAGCACTCCCCGTCTGACAATACCAAATTCAAATAGTGATTGGCAGAAATTGTATAGAGTGAATGTACGGGTAATATTAAAGTATTTTTTTAAAATGAAATAATGCTCCTTCGGCATCGTTTTCCCTTTTTAGTTAGCCAGTTAGCCAATTTTTCAGCTATGGTATTGATGTTTTCTAGAATCTTATCTATTATATAAAGAGGAGAATTTCGCAGGCGGTGTGAGTTTGTTTTGTATAAACATCTACAGTTTTATTCCAAGTTTGATGAAATTTTACACACATGACCACGTAGAATTGTTTTAGAGTATAATTGTTTTAATGACATAATGTTAAGTTTGTTGAAGAGTGCTAGTTCTTACAGGGATTTTAAGTATAATTAATAATTTTGGTGTATTCTGTCCCTAGTACAATAACACAATATTTGAATTGAAAGGGAGTTTTATAAGGCAAGCGAGCTCGTTTGACATTAACAAATCTCAAATTAAACATTAAGCAGAAAAAAACAGATAATCAAAAGATATCAGTAGGATCTGGGAATCGAACTCAGGATCCCTGTTTTACTGGGAGAACGCCCTAGCCACTGATCTAATGAGGTATTTTTTTTCATTTTTCGTCATTTTAATCGATATCATACCGAATTTTAATACTTACCAATAATATCCTCAATCAATTTTCTCAAATCTTTCAGTGTATTTTTTTCTGTTTCATGTTTCATTTGACATTTTTTTTAAATATTACCTTCTTCAATGATTAAATATTACAATAAGGTTTATAAGCTTCAATGAGTTATTTCAATAAATTGAACAATATTTTCAGATCCATCAATGGAAAATCGACAGAAGATAGACATGTGTTTATTTTAGCGATGACTCACCGCCTTGAATTGCAATATTTTGGAATATTCGAACTTAATAGAGACTTAAAAATCAATTTTTCATTTTTTTTGATGATGTAAATTTGAAAAAGACACGCTTGTGTTTTTAGAGAAAATTTGTATAAAAACAACGAAAAACACTGAATTTTGATATCAGGAAAACACGAGACCGAACATTTTACTAACTTATTATAAATAATGGTGAATAAAATTAAAAGTATTCGGTGAATGCGGAAATCACTGAATTTTAGATTATTTTTCGTGGAAATAATCGTTGTTATTATAATCCATCCTAATAACCAAAACCTATTTTTACATAATTAGTATGAATATAATGATTAGATATTGTATAAAAACTAAGGTCACATTGAAAAACAAAACCATGCCTATACTAATTATTGTAAACATTATAATAAATTAAAATAATTAAACTCGTAATCATTTTGTTCTTTTCCGGGCTTCATAACATAGGTATATTTTGAATGCTAATTTCTGTAATTTTACATTTCATGTGAAAGTCAGACGAGTCGCAAAGACATAAAAATGGTTGATAAAGAATAATATAATGTTAGTTTGATGTGAAATGTGATAAATAAAAATAATATTATTCTTTTTAGCAATATTGAAGTTCGCGCTATCAGAACAACAAAACTAATTACAAAGTAATCAGCGATCTTATCGTAAAACGCAATATAAAGATTACGATTATTTCTCCAATAAAGGGATATCTGTATCACTGGTTTCCTATTCCCCGTCAAAATAACGTTACTCATCATTCAACGATAATTCATAACCAAGATAGCTATGTTATACGTGTTACCTTGTTATTATGTTTATAACTCAGCGGACGACAACAGGCGGACCGCGAAGGGAATAAAACTGGACAGTCAAAACATTTTAATTTAACTGACGATAAAAAACTACTTCACGATCGTTAATTTATTTTTTAGATTAATTTGGGGATTAGCTGATATCGTTAATAGTGTTATTAACCTAATTAACCCACGCAAGCATTTGTATTTAGTTAAATTTAAGCAGCAAAATAAATATTACAAACCAGGGTATCCGCGGGATCTGGGGTCGCCAGGGTTCCGCGACGGTTTAGAGAGGACCGAAAAATGGAAGATCTAAAGGTATATTTGAAGGGACAAACTATTTACACATCCGTGAGTAACATTGAGCTATTACACAACGAACGATGTTTTACGAAATTAGGTCTGTAAAACCAATATTTTGAATAGCGTGTCCAAAATTCGTGAAAATATTATCAGAACACTTCCCAGACACTAAGAATTAAGACACAGGGTACCAAATCTATTCATCAACTGAAGTAAACCTTTGCAATGATATAAAACAAATTTGACTAAGTGCTACTAAATGATTTTTGGATTGGGTTCGGATTTATCCTGTGCTGCCCTTCGTCAAACCGGCTTTTCAACATATATATATTTTTTTTATGGTTTCAGTTCTAAATATCTAAAAGATTTGGCGGTTAACTTTTCGGAAATAGACAAAAATCATTCCGATTTCATTAAAAAAAAGTACTGAAGGAATACTTGGCTGAAAATTGATTGGAAACTTTCATTCCGAATAACAAAAATCAACAACATTATTGATTTGACCTTGCACGCAGAAATATTTTCGCCTGCAGCGCGTTCTTAAGAGTCTTTCAAGAGGAATAATTGATATCCCACTCCATTCACCCTTATAATATACTCCAGTGGGTGCCGTAGTCTCACTCTCTCAGGGAAATAATATTTGAACTCAAATAAATTCAAAAAAACATTTTGCGTTCCGTGGCCGATAAAGTCGGGGGTCCCCTGATACAAACTAATAACATGAGTTTTAATGAGACATTTAAATGACCTGTGGTGCAATTCAGTTTTTTTTTTATATTCCATGACCTCATTTTGACCTTTTTTTAATTTTTCGGACCCTTCGAGAAATTACTTGACGACCACTGGTTTAACTTGTGCACGTTTACCCTTGGTTTTGTCTGGAAACGCAAGGTGTAGTGACAGAAATCAGTTGATTGTAAACGTATATATTATAATTTACAGTCGGAAATGCGCTTACTCGTATACCTACCTTGGACTGAAATACTCACGCAGGTTGTTGAAGCGCTTGCTATATTGCTGCGTTCGCAATTTTGTCAAATTACATCTTAAGTGAAGTGGGTTTAAAAAGTGAAATTTCGGTGGCTTAGCGACCTTCTCTCAACTCTTTGACACTCGCTTTATTGTTTCCATATGTTCCACTCTTCTATCTATATATAAAAATGAATGTTTGTCTGTCTGACCGGTTTCGCTGAAAATAGCACAGTTTGTTTATATTGGTGCCGAGAAGGTTTAGAGAGTAGTTTTTTTAGTGAAATTCAATATACAAAACTGTTGCTATAGCGTTTTAAAATTAGTATGAAAAACATTGAACCCGCCATGTTTTATTGAGGTTAGCCGATATGCATAACAATCTGGTTAGCCACAGATTACATATTCAAAAGAAGAAGGTTTGTTTGGGTGGAATATTTTCAAAATGGAAAACACAAGTAAGTACGTACTTAAGAACTTTTAATTTTGATATTAAGATATGTTTGGAATGAAATAAAATTTTCAAACTTATGTTTCTTTGTTTCATTGTTTAGAGATAGTAATAGTCATTACAAGGCATTACTTTCGACGTCAAATCAATTATGGAACCCAATCGACAAGCACGAATTCACAACTTCATAACTTTATTCCAAAAAAAAAAACCGAGCAAGGCCGGGTACACATCAGCTAGTAGAGCATATTTTATGCTTGATAACATCTTCATTGGAGAATTATTTTAATAATTTTGGTGTAATGTTTTTGTTTTGTTTAATGGCATATATTTTTTTCTTATTTGTTTTTAATTATAATTAAGGCTTGTATAGTTATTTTTTATTAGTAAAGAACAAAAACATAACACAGAAACTACTGTATTTTTTTAACTATCTTAGTGTAGAAGATTACATGAAACGAAATAAAGAGGAATAAATAACATCTAAGATGTTTGCGTGTCAGCGGTTTAATTTTAAAAACCAGCGTGAAAAATCACGGGATATTGTAATCGTAGGATTCGTGAAGCTGAAATTTTTAATGTTTGAAAGCTGAAAGTTTTAAATTTAAAAATAAATAAATTTTAAATTTTAAACCGAAAAAATACACGTCATAAAGAGGATTCCCAACTATCAGAAAACAAAAAAAAACTTCTTTAAATCTTTATAGTTACCGGAAAAATATTGTGTCAGCCACCGTACAATTATGTTTTTCCGCATTTTTTGTTGTCTAGTCAAATAGTCTGGTCTTTATAAGCTTGCTACCACATAAAGACCTGAAGATTGAAGGATCTCTTGGCTGCGGAAAATCTACCTTCGTAGCACTGCAATTATGAGCTGACGTTCTTGAGTATCTACGCATGCCGTATGAAAGATATATTATATTCAGTCAATTCAATAATTAGATTTTGTGACCATGGTATTTTTTTCGCCTTCCTGCAAGTTTTCATACTCACATAATCAGTGCATACAAACGTAAAACACCAACGAAAAATAATACAACATTAAATAAAGTACTAAACTTTGAATTACGTATTGATAATAGTATCACTGAAAACTTACTTCGTAAGCTTGAACTATGACCAAGGGCTTAGTTCTTCCCGCCATCCTGAAGGAAGAATCACTCACTAAAACAGTTTTTCTAATGTTTATAATCAGTTACCAACAAAAATAATTCGAACGATCGCTTTTTAACCTTTAGCACAACCTTAGTTTTTCTATTCACCACTTATCCATGCATGTGTAGAGAGACTAGTACAGTTCGATACAGAAAGTATGCAGTAAATACTATTTACTCCAACAGTAATTTTCTAATGTATGCATCACTGATAGCAGCCTCCGCTAAGTTCAATACATTATTTACGTTTACACCGTTGTTATTAGTTATTACAGTATTTAGCAACTGTGACCAGAAAAATTGCTCAAAAGCGTGATAATTTCCTGCAAACCTGATCGATTATATTCAGTTATTAAATTGCGAAAAGAAGAACGGAACGAAGAGCGTGGAAAAGCTCGCAGCGGGCGACTTTCACGCTCGCGCGGCGGGAAAAGACTGACATGAAAATGTTACTTCACGTCGGATCAACCTGCGGCTGTAAACCACCACAGGTATAGCTTGTTGTTATTATTATTTGTGCTGAGGTAGGGCAGGTAGATTTGCCGCCGGACGCCTTATCTCGTCGCGGACAGTGTTTCAGATTACTGTGAAATCTAACGGCGCGACGGCATGGAGACAATTTTTTGTTTTACCCTTTTGAATGGGCATTTTTAAAATATTAGAACCTTTCGGGGGAGTATTTTTACATTAAGTAGAAAAACGAGACACTTTTACTTGTTATTTAAAATCATATTTACGATTTTATTTGTTTTTTTTTTTCCAAGAGAATACATTTAACCATCCGAGCAATACAATGAACGGCTTTATAAATTAGCTATTCATAAATTGTTCATTATCAGTTTTGTGGCTTAATTTTAAGACTAATAAATAGGGTTTTTGGAATAATCAATAATGCGTTTTAACTGTTACTTATGCTTAATTTTTACGAATACAAAAGATGCCACTCATTGGGTTCACTGGTTCAAACAGCCAGATGCTTAAACGACTCAATTAAAAAAAAGGGAAAATAACATTTCTTTTTCATGCTGCTAATGTAAATCGGTAAGCACTGGACATAACCATTGGTTTGTCAAAATGTGTGAACTTATCAAATATTTTTTTTGCTTTAATTTAATTTAAATCAAATTTAATAATGTTATTATTAAGTTCTGCAAATATTTTCCTGCTGTTTGAAAATAGCCTTGAACGCCGAAACAGCTGTCAAAATAATAAAAACAAAAAAAATACTCGTAGAACTTAATAACATTATTAAATTAAATTTTGAAAAAATAAATAAACGGAGTTCTAGGAATTAAACACAAAAACAATTAATCTTTTAATAAATATCCTAATTTATTACCGCAAGATACCTATAAAAATACCAACATTATAATAAACATCAAATTAAAAAAAAAGGAGAAAGGGTGTGTTTTCTTTTAACTCAAAGATACGCAAAATTATGTTTTCGGATAATATAGTCACCGTTTAATCTGCTCAAGAACGGTCGAGAAAGGGTGATCACATTAACCGGGGCCTAATGTAATTCTAGCGAAGTATAAATATAGGAAACGTTAACCGATGGGTTTTCAACTGTTATGGAAATGTGCGGATCCTTTTAGTTTATTGCTAGCGTAAATAAATATAGCTATCTCACTCAGTCATGGGGAAAATCACTCTCCAACTAGTCACATATGTTACGTACTTAGAAATAACACATAAAAATTAATCTAACTGGTATTTTCTCCATCAGCTTTCTTTCCGTTTCAAAGTACTGATTGAATCGTACTGAGTATACACAGTATTGGGTGTACGAGTATATTTACGTAGGAACCTCAAAGCTAAACGATCTCATTGTTCCTATGGTATTTATCTATTACGCTGCACACCATTCCAAATTATTGATCTAATGAGTTTTAACTATTGCAGAAAAACAGTTTTTAGTTTGTCGTATAAAGCAACGAAAAACTCAAGAATGGCATAATGAAATTTCCTCAGCTTTTCCTAACTGGAATTTCTTGGTTTAAAATGCATTATGATAAAAAATAGAATTCTCCCATACAATCGTTTCGATAAGTTGGGCTAACCCCCCTTTAGGAAATATTCGAACAAACCAAAAAACATCGAGATATGTACAATAACACTGAAGGAATGTAGATTGATAATAGATTTGTATCAGTACATAGATCATAGATAATAATGACACAGGTAATAATTGATCCGTTATATATAGATGTATAGTTTTATCACAGAATTAGACTAAGAATATTAATAAATGAATTAAAAATTACTTTGTAACCGCCACTTTATTAAAATATACATATCGACATGTTTTGAAAGCGAAGCGTTTTCTCATCAGGAATGTACAGAATATCTTTAATTAATTACATGTTTGCTTATGTTCATAATTTGTCTATTCTTACATTATTGTATTCTATTTTTATCAATTGTTTATACTTGACATCATTATTTATATATTCCCGATGAGGAAAGCTTCGCTTTAGAAAAAGGTTGTTATGTATACATTAATAAAGTGATGATTACAAAGTAATTTTTAATTCATATTAAGAATATTAAATTTATCTATGCGTTATCTGTTGTATTTAGATAATAATCAGGGACCAATTCAGTTCAAACGCAACAAAGGTTACTTCTTATTCGCATAAGTGTCAATTATGAAAATTCTTCGTATATTCGTTAGACTTTCAGAAGTGATTACCACCGTCAGAGAGTTGCTGTAATGAATCGGAACCTCATTGATTAATAGTTCTAAGAATTTTTCATCGAAATATTACCGGTGGGTATTAATTTTTTATGGTCATTGGTAAATTTAACTGAAATCACGGCATAACAAATCTTGCAAATTGAAATCAATTTAGAGCGAATTAATATTTACGATTCGCTTGCTCTAAATAACTAAGCATAGATAAGATTACAATTCTGTGTATTTGTTTAAATAATTAAAAGTAACACAAAGTACATGCTTTATATAATGACACGATTACTAAGTATCAAATCGTGTTTTAGTAATAAAGTATTGTTGATATTCGTTTGATTTTTTTATTATTAAAATTATTTTAGTTCTAGAGTAAATAATTCTCTTATAAAAACAATATGCGATGGTTTCTAATAATTTATTTTTTATTTTATTAGTATAATATTGGATTGCTCTGTTTCTTTAATCTATTAATTATGTAATTATTGATGCTGTATTTAATTTGTAGAACTCCGTTTAATTATATATAAAAAAAATGTTTTAGGAAAATACATTTAATAGTCGTATTATTAAGTTTTGAATAATAAAAAACAATTTCTTTTTTAGTTTCGAATATAAATTTATTATTCAATGTTTTATTAACATTTTTGATTAATTACTTACCTACTTTAATCAATTTTTGTTTATGTTTATAATTTGTCTATTCTTACATTATTGTGTTATATGTTTATCATTTATCTATACTCGACATTATTAATTTTTTAATATTCTATATATTCCTGATGAAGAAATCGTCGCATTCGAAACATGTTGATATGAGTATATTAATAAAATGGTGAATACAAAGTAATATGTTATTCATTTATGAAAGTAAATTTATCTGATTTATGGCTTAGTACAGAGGCAGTAGAAATTTAACAACCTGATATGAGGCACTGAGAACCAGAGAGGCTTATATGCCTCTTGGGTAGTTTTGAGAATAAAGTTTTTGAGAATTTTGTTAATCCTTTCATTTCGTCAACCCATTTTGATTTTGCTGATGCCAAATAAATTATTTTGTAATTTTATAGCATCTAAATAATATTTTTTCTTGGTGTTTGATTTATTTAAGTGACAACATAATGCGCCCTGTAAACTGACGTTTTTACCGAAGTTGATATATCAAATATTAACAGTTTTTCAAACATTTCACCTCCGGTTTAAAATGGTAGAAATCGACGTTTTTTTACAATTATTAATTTGGTATTAATTTCCATGGTCCATGATCCTACCTACACGTGATTGTCGAGTAGTCAAACTCATGTTTTGTTAACAAAAATCGTTAAATATTAAAATACAAAAAACCGGCGATTTCACCAACTGTTAGTTCACACTGATTAGGCGGTTGAGTTCCTATGGCACACACTTTATTACAGATTCCGTCTATGACATACAATTAACATGATGTTTTCTGAACTTGTCGGCGCGAAGATATTACAGTTATATACAAAACTTCATACAATGATATAATTTGAGTCAAATGGCCCTTAAGCCTGTCTGGTTCTCATCGCTTCATATGTAGTTACAGCTCGAAGGTTGCTAATCAGTATTAGCTCGACCTAGAAATATTCATTCAAACACATTTAACGTCAATTAGTTTCTCGATAACATGACAGTAGAAATTAAGATGTTAATAAAACATTGCCAATCAACCCGTAACTCTTGCTTATAAAATAACAAATTTACTTATCATGTTTGTTATATAAATAACATTGTTATAAAAAAACAGATATAATTATACTTTCCATATTATTGATTGAGACGGGGATTTAATAATATACAATTTAATTTAATTTCATACGCGTTCCACGACAACGTATCAATTTCTCTTTAATAACTGCGCATTATAAAATGATTAGAAACAGTTGGTTTAACAAGAGTACCTTACAATCAATCTTCATCAATTGTCAACAATATGAATCGTTTAAATAATTTTGATATTATTTGGGTGTGCAGGTGTACGTGTGTATAATGGATTGGATGGATGAATTTCACCCATGACAGATTAACTACATATTTTCGCTTTCTAAAGTAATACGTATGAATATGAACCTATGTACCTACTCCAAAGTAAATTAGGTAGATGTAGGGATAGAAGGTCTAACCCCGGACAGTTGATAGTTCCGGACAGTTGTAAGTCCCGGTCAGGATTGTTATCATATTTAGATAACATAACGACATGCTACTACAATTGCGTACAGTTTGGCACTAGCCCGAAGTATTATAATAAAAATATTTAATATGTTATTAATTATTTGCTTCATCCCTGAGTTTCGTCGTCGGCTCATAAAGCTGAGTGATACGTAACTCAATCTTATCAATATTACTCAATAATATTATCATTTTTTTAGTACTCACTTTTAAACGCATTTTTTTCATAACACAAAACAGTACCTATCAAACACATGTACGAGTACATAATTGTTTACTCTATAATATTTGTTTTTCTCATCTCTTCACAAGTACTTAACTATTATACTATACTCAAATTATCTGGCGTGTTTAAATAACAAAGACAGGTTTTGAAAACCTTTAGAGTATTTTTAAAAATTTGATTTTGTTTGTGAACGCTCGTTTTATTTTAACAAACCAGTACTGACCCGTTCCAGCAACATAAATAAAAGAATAAGTGGTCTAACGTAGAAAATAAGTAAATCTATGGTTCATCGGTTGGACACTGTATCATTGTCAAATACATTTTTTTACTAACATAAACGTATAAATTTGTTTTGAACCACTTTAATTTAATATATTTAATATATCTTGACCGGTTTCGGAAGTACCCTTCCCTCGTCAAGAATATATTAAAACTAAACTACGATATAAAATAATGATAGATAGATATACATGTATATTTAGATGTTGGAGTGGGAGCCGACAAAGGGGAAGGGGTAATTAGGGTTTTTTTTCGGAAGAACAATTCCATTCACTGGAAAAATATCTAAAAGAGGACTATACGAAAATTTTTCTTGTTAAACGAATTATCAACAATAATACATTGTACACATAACTCCTTATTTGCTAGTCCTCACAATAAAATAAGTAATAATTCTTTTAATAAATGAATTTTCTTTTAATTATTCACCACTTTATTAATATACACAAGTCATTATGTTTCGAAAGCGTTGCCTTCTTCATCAGGAATATATATAATACAAAAAAAATAATGTTAAGTATAGACAAATGATAAACATAGAACACAATAATGTAAGAATAGACAAATTATAAACATAAACAAAAATTGATTAAAGTAGGTAAGTAATTAATCAAAAACGTTAATAAAAAATGATTACAATACGTTGAATAACAAATTTATATTAGAAATTAAATTAATTGATAATTATTTTCTTCCTATGACGTAAAAAAATACACATCTGAATAAGACCGACTTACTACAACCTCAAACAACAATATAGGTAAATTACTAATTAATTCATAAGATAAGGACGACCAACTAACCCACTCGGGCATTTATAAATAAAATTTAAATAACTTTTTGGCATTTTATACAAGTAAAACAGAACGTAATGTCAATATTGGAATCAAGGATCATCTTAGACGTTTAATTAGCCGTGGTTTTTCGGAATTCGTCAATCGTTTAATTGAAAAAGATCATACGTATAATCATCATAACACTGCTAATAATTTACATAGAAATGGTTTTAGCATAAGATTAGACCATTTAGAAGTTTTAGAAATAAAGAAACCCGTTAAAAATTATAATAATTTTCAACGTAATTTGTCCTACAGTCCCATATTTGATATAATCCCGTTATTTCAAAATTTCCTACTTCCTCTTAATCCCTCCCTCCTTTCACGTTCTTTCTATTTTATATATTGATCCATTCTATTATATGTAAACTTTTCTTTGTATCTCTGTTCCATTGTTCCGTTTTATATTTTGCGTTCCTCTTAATCTATTTTGTATTATGTCTCATCTATATATATGCTCACTTTATGTATTTCTGTTAAGTTTTAAATTTTATCCTGACGAAGCTTGGAATAAGTGAAGGAGCGTTTATTTTATTGTATTCTTGTTGTTATTCTAATTTTTATTAATATGTTTCTCCTACACCAAACTCAAGAGCCAGTTTTCATCGGCATAGTAATATTTTGAAAATAATAAAATAATTTTTTTTTATTAAAATAATAAATAAAATACATTTTTTATATAAATATGTCTAACCAAAAGATTAATTTCTTTTAACGAAAAAGAAAATAAGAATTTAGGCATTAACTAAGCTAGGTCGTAATATCACAACGTAAACGAACGCCATAGTTGCGTTATGCAAATATAAGATGAGTTTTAAAATATTTATTCACAAATTAAGATTTATGGTATGATAAACTTTATTCGGCTTTTTAATAGGGAGTACTTCTGAGCAATCTCTACGAATTATGAGAACCTTTTGCCGTATAATAATTTTATTTTCTGATTTACCGTGGGAAATTCGGAGAAAGTGAGAAATTATGATACGAATATGATGTAGAAAACTGATGAATGCACTGAACGCGTCATTGAAATCATCTGGTTCTGTGAACTCCGTAATCATTAATACTGTGAACACAATTGATAATGATTTTAATGATGGTTCATGTGGAAATATGGGATATCCATTCTTCTTGTTACTAGCCATGTATGGTCTGAATCGGATTTTCTTTTTAGCAATGAAAGTTTTATGTAAGTATAAAAGATATTTTTATGTTAAAGTTTGTTATTTTGGAGAACATCTGATGTGAAAATAAATCAGACATGTCGTTAAGTGATGATTTACCAAACTGGGAAGAAAATTTTCAACACCATCTAGCTTTTGTTTAGTCGTCAAACTATCCCGTTTGCAATAAAGGAGTTAAAATAAAAACTACGTTAAGAATAATAACAGATCCAAATACTTGTGGTGGAGGAACACGGGGGGCGGGTCTGAGGGAGGCTGAGTGGATGTAATTAGAGTCGCCTTTTCCAGATAAAATAAGATTTCGATGTACAAATTCTGGTCGCGATCATTACCTATCTAATACACATACATTTAAAACATTTTTGAACACGATTTCAATATCATGAAAGGGAGAAAGGTCGCTGAAATTTCGCGGTAGTAAAAATTACAAACTAACCTAACCTATTCTAATTTAATCTTATCGAATCTATTATAATCTGGTCTTTGAACCAAACCTAATCTAACCTAGCCAAAACTTCTAAAAAAGACAAAAAAAATACCGGCGGTGAATTATTGTGTGCGGTGAACTTGTCGCAGTGAATTGTGGACGGTGAATGTTTCGGATCTCCCCATAGTCGATAAAAAATGGAGTTACGAGCAAAAAATATGAAATTGAAGTGTATTAAAATCAGTACCTGTAATTCACTAGCCTCAGTTATATGAGTTAATAGCTAAAATAACCGGTATTGCCCGGGGTTATGAATGATTTGGAGTAAAGTTTTGAGGGTGTGATGTGTTACCCCTATCCCTACCCAGTAGTTTTCCTCTTATTTTGAAACGTGAAGTGTGCAAAATTTCATCAAGATGTAGCTTAATTCTGCTTTAAGTAGTGGGAAATGAAGGATGGGGATGTTTTTTCTAAATCTCATATAGACTGTGACCATCCTTTTATTTGGAAGGTCAAGCGTGCAAATTTTCATCAAAATCGGAATAAAAGCGTAGATTTGTATACAAAACAAACACACACCGCCCGCCAGGGAAATTCTTCTTTATATAATAGAAGAAGTTAATACTTTTATTTTATTTTATTTACCACATTGAAAAAAATAGGCAAACATCATTGACCTTTCTGTAAAATATATTACAAAGGAAATATTTTTGAGAAACCTAATTTTGAATTCTGGCTAGGCAATTCAGAAAATGTTTTAGCAAATATCAAGTCCAATTAAATCGTACATAAATATGTCGATTGATTATATCAAATTACCATAGAAGTAAGCCTTGCTACCGGAAAGGTAAGGCCTACTTAAAGGATTACATTAATAAACCGAGATACACCCACTTATAGGAATAGCATATTTTATACAGGGTGTTTGGTAATCCACTAACAGAAACCGAAATACCTTGGTACAGTGTCCATGAAATAATCTGTTATATAGTACGTGTTTGTTTTGTATACAAATTTGCAGTTTTATTCCGAGCTTGATTAAATTTTACACACTCGACCTTCAAAATAAAAGAAAGGTCAATGTCAACATGAGATTTCGAAAAATACCCCCCATCCCCCTTTTCCCATATCATAAAGTAGAATTTTGGTACACCTCGATGAAATTTTGCACACTTGACGTAAAAATAAGAGCAACATTATTGATAAGGGGTAACACAAAACAAACTGAAAACTTTCTTTTAAATCGTTCATAACCCCGGGTAACGCCGGGTACTTCCTCTAGTCTTCTATTATATGAAGATGTCCCGGGCGGGCGGTGTGTGTTTGTTTTATATGCAAATTTGCAGTTTTATTCTGAGCTTGATGAAATTTTGCAAAATTGACCTTCGAAACAAGAGGAAGGTCATAGTCTACATGAGATTTTGAAAAACCATCCCCACCCCCCTTTCTTACCCCTTAGAGTAGAATGTTGGTATTTCTTAAATAAATTTTGGATATTTAAAATGGTTGTTGTCATTTTAATTTTTTTTAAATAAATACCCCATAGTGTTACCTTTTTACAAATAAAAGTATAATTGGTTCGTAGCCAACAAACGTATTACTTTCCACAGATCTTTTGCTTTCTTATTGAAATAGGCGATTTCAAAACAAACGTAGCAAGCCTATCTAAATGCAAATCTTCGTGCATAAGATAGTCTTTGGTGCAAGGGTTTTGCGCGTCCTATGACGATGTCAGAACCATAATGTTAATAATTAAAATCTTATGTCATCGAAATTGACAATACACTCAATTTGTACTGTAACAGGTTTCTTTCAAAGTTCCCTACAAAGATGGCATTAGACTAAATAAAAAAATGTTTTCAATATTTATTAAACTGAAAAACGCCTAAATAATAATGTGTTAAAAGACATATTTTTAATTAAAAGGCTGCGTTTCGAACTGTGTGCCTGTGAGTAGGTAAAACTATGTGAAAACTGGCAGTAATAATAACGATTTTTTTCTAATGAGGAACTCCAGTGAAAAATATAATGGCTTTAAAAATATGTATTCATGTAGATCGGCAAACGACGATTCTGAATATATTATAACTTTTATTACATATAATTACGCGTACGATTTGTAAACCGTTATTTAAATGTGAATAAAAAATCACCTTATCAAAACACCGTGTCATGTTGGTACCATTGCATTTCAAACATCTGACGTCACGTGCGCATTCGTTTTTGGATTATTATGGACATTTTTGTTTTTCGATTTTGTTTTGTATTTCAAATACGTATTTTTTTTAGTTTTGGCAAAATTTAAACTTAATTTGGGGGACTTAATTGTTGTTCAATATAAAAATAAATAAAAACTATTATTAATGAAAGAAATTAGAGTATTCATGATAAAACCAATTATCAATGCGGATATTATGATAATATTAATATAATTATTCTTTGAGTTAAGTTTCTAAAAAGGTACATAGTTTTATTATATATGTTTAGTTATGGTTTAATATGAATAGAATATAAAATTATATATGGTACAACTCATCCTTGTTTCGACATTTGATATTCTAACCTCAAAACTGATCAAAACCGACCGGCCATAGATTTGGATATTGATAATTTTTTTATTGGAGTTCCTTATATTAAGTTTTTTTTTTAATTAAAACAAAATAACTTTGTATTCATCACTTTATTAATATACAATATTACTACATGTTTCGTGAGCGATGCTCACATCTTCAGGTATCAATGTATACTCAACGATTATACATTGATGAGTATACATTGATACCTGAAGATGTGAGCATCGCTCACGAAACATGTAGTAATATTGTATATTAATAAAGTGATGTATACAAAGTTATTTTGTTTTAATTAAAATACATAATGACATCACAAAGTGAAAACCTTCTAGAAGAAGAATTCTGCTAGGAAAAAAAAAAAAATTATATTAAGTGCCTAAACATGTTTTAGATAGGTACCGGTGGCGTGCATTGAATGAATAAATTTACCTATTTAAAAAAAATATATATCCACCTATTTTTGCAATGATCAAACAGACAGACGGACAATAAGAATTTCTATTTTTAATTGATCAAAACCAAATCACGCCTATGCAGTCCGCACGAGACTGGAATTCAAACCTGTATCTGAATAAATATATTATACTGTTTACCGATGGCGACTGCGAACCCACACACGACCTTCGAAAGCAAAAACATTACCACTCGACTAATGTCATATCAGTTAGCTTCGATTTGATTGTCCAATTATTTTTCTGCTATTTATAGACGGATTTTTTATTGATGTTATTTTTGCTGTGGCTTAAAAGTGGACTGCCAAAATTGAGAATAATATTTTTCTAGTCAATATAAATACAGCGTAATATTTTATATTGTTAATTAATTAATTAAAATATATACTTTGTTTACACCACTTTATAAATACACATAAGCATCTACATGTTTCGACAGCACCGCTGTCATCATCAGGAATATATGAATATTATTATTTTAATACCATTATTTTTATATTGTTTTTTACTGTTTCGTGTAAATTGTTAAAAATGGAAATTATGATTTGAATTTTATAGTGCAAGCAATTCAAATGTCAATAAGATTGTTAGTTTATGAGTATTTACCGAATGAATTCTGTTATAAGCATTAAAATTACATAAATAAGATGAAAATGATTCGATTTTGAAAACGGTAATCGAAGAATACAGTAAATTCATAACAATAATATTCATCACTTTTCAAAATGTAACACTAACTGAATTAACCGGCGTTGCCCGGGCTTATGAATGGTTTGGAGTAAAGTTTCGATGTTATGATGTGTTACCCCTATCCCTACCCAGTAATTTGCTTCTTATTTTGAATGTCAAGTGTGCGAAATTTCATCAAGAAGTAATAAAATTCAGCTTTAAGGGGTGGGAGAAACCGAGATGGGGGTGATTTTTCTAAATCTCATCTAAACAGTGACCTTTCACTTGTTTTAAAGGTTAAGTGTGCAAAATTTCAACAAGCTAGGAATAAAACTGTCGATTTGTATAAAAAATAAACCCACCCGGAGACACTCTTCTTTTTATATATAATATAGATAGATAAATATATAGAAGTTGAATAATAGCTAAACACTGATGGGTTGAGATTCTTTTTACTGATATGAGTAAGCTGTTTTTAAAAATGAAAAGAAACTATGTCCACTATGAATTTCTGATACAAACCTCTGAGGTATTCCAATGAATTGGCTGAGGAAAGAGAACCGAATGAAATTGAAATGAGATCCCTGAGGCCTACACGTGGGAAATTAAAGTATGATTTAATAATGAATGAGGATATACGAATACAATGCAAGGCCAATGTAAGCGTGAATTAACAATGAGCAAGGTTAAGAAATGGACATTTAGATGGTTTTGGCATGAGTCAGGTCATATAGAGAGCCGTTGTAGCTAATAACAGAAGAAAATTATGTATGAATGTAAATTAAGCAAGTAGTAGATACCTATTTGCCAAGTGATTTAAACACTAAATGACTCTATATAAAACGCGCAGTTGAAATGATTTTACCACGAAAACGGCGCTATAGAAGTAATCTTAATGAATTTAAAACTATACTTAATTTTTCTTTAAACTTTGTTTATAGTCAATTTTAATTCTTGATTCCATAACTTCTCCACATTATCTCTCCACACACTTTCTTTCTTTTTATTAATATTAGTCATACATTCTCATTACAACTTACATTCCATCAACCTACAACGAAAACTGCTTTTGGACAAAGAAATTTGAAATATTTCTCAATAAAAGTATTTAACATCCTCCCTCTAGCAATAAAAACCATTTCAAAATTAACGGAATTCAAAAAAAGTATTAAGATATGGATTATGGACATGGGAAGGAATAATATAGATATGATGTTACAACCAAACAGAGTTTAACGGTTACGGTATGTTTTTCTTATAAAGTTTTAGAATTTTTATTAATTTTTTTGCATTATAATGTTCCTCTAGTAATATTTTAATATAATTACGAAAACTTATATTTTTTTTTATCAAACTTAAAATATACTTGACCTAATTCATATTCTTTATATAAAACCATGTACAATGTGACCTTAGAACGGGGTACCCCAGTAAGGTTACATTTTTTTGTTAAACATTATGAAAAAAAAAAAAAATAACCAAAAAAAAAAATATACATATATATGTGTATATCAATTAGATATTATTAGGATGCAGCCCACCATCGCATTTCGAAAACACAAGCAAACAGGTAAATTGGCTACACCTACATTGTGGTGTGTTTTAAAGTATTGTGTACCTCCTTGGAGTATGCTTGTGAGCTCATTGTTACCGTGTTACCGCCTTATCAGTCAATTAAAGGCAATTACCTTTTATTCTGCACACGTACATTGTTACAGCGTGTTTCTACGTGTATATTTGTGTGGGTAATTTTGAAGCAAATGTTTTTAAATTCAAGAGAATTCGTAGTCATCATTTCAAAATGCTGATAAAGAAAGGTAACTTTGCAACTTCACATATTATACTATAATACTGGGTACAGCAGGGCCTGTTCCACGATATCGCGCGCCCTGTGCAGTGATCCTTTTTTTGTAATAAAAGGTATTACAAAAAAAGGATCATAATAAAAAAGGCCGTGGAATGCAAGTATTCTACCACTGAACAACAGTTGCTACGCCATACATTAGCTTTATCAGATTTTAATAAAGATAACTAAACTTAAAATTCATCTTTTCAGACAATCGTAATTAAAATTATTGTAGTAAAAATTGAAGAATCTTGTTTTTTTGTTTTTTGTTTTTGTTTTTTAATTTAATGTAAATCAAATTTAATAATGTTATTATTAAGTTCTGCAAGTATTTTTAGTTTTCATTGTTGTGACAGCTGTCAGAAAAATAAAAACTAAAAATACTTGCAGAACTTAATAACATTATTAAATTGGGTTTACATTAAATTAAAATAAATAAATTAAATGGAGTTCTACGAATTAAACACAAAAACAATTAATAACTCTTATTGTGCCACCAATCTTCTAATAAATGTAACATCAATAGAAAAGGAAGATAAAATAGTAACTGTAAAACTATCATCTCTATACGTAAATTTTCTAATAAACCTGTGTTCATCTGAAGCGACATGCCAGGTAAGTATGTTTTTTCTGTCTGTATATAATTAGTTAAAGAATAAGAAGTAATATTTGTAAAGGGCCCTTGTGGTGATTTTTTACAAAAACGGCGCAATACAAATCATCCAATTATTATTATTATTATTATTAACTAGATACAAAACGTGGTATGAAAGGTATTCTCAAATAAGTATAGTATGGCGGAATTTATTATTAGCGGAAAAAAATAACAAATAAATAATTTCTCATTATTTATTATCCAAATGATCAAGAAACAGTTCTAACGAAATCCGATGTAAAATTTGTCAACTTATAGCGTTAGCGTTATCTAGACATATAAAAACCGTTCCTAAATAGTGTCTCGTGTTAAGGTCAGGTCTTATGGCCTCTTAATGTTTTGTTCGTGCCAATAGCACAAACGTTCAATAAATAATTCTCACCGGTCTTGGAATTGTTAGAACAGTAACAAATAAAATAATTTTTCTACTTGCTTATCATCACGTTTCCAACAGAGTGCAATCAGTGAAGTATTTTCTTTTAGCATCATAACGGCCAGGCCCGGAACTACAATACCATTATACTCGTACATTAAAATATCTATTCCATTCAAGTTAATTTTTTTTTAAATGTTCAGAAATCTAGTTGATTAGCAAATAATTATCGGAACGCAATCGAACTTCTCCTAAATGAATGTTTTTTTAATAATTTATTTGTTACATAACGGTCAGCACCCATTAATAAACACTTTGCATGTTGCTAACTCAAAAAATAATAAAAATATTTTATCTATAAATTCTAAACGGGAAATTAGGAAAACGTATCGGGTTTAAAAATATAATAATCCTCAAACTGTAATTTTAATTCTATATGGAAAACGTACTGCAATATTCGTTAAAACGTTCAAAAATGCTCCGACTGGTTTTTAAATTGCAGCTATTTTCAGACATTTTGGAATGCACTTCATATCGTTCAGGGCACTTCTCCACCACCGCATGTGAAGCCTATGGTGCAGAGTACGCCAATCCAAGAATACCATCATTACTGCCACGGCTACATGGACGGAGTCTCCCTTGACGGCCCTCTGGAGATGGGAGACTGTCAAATATCCACCATAAACTTGTAATTTTTTTTCTTTCTTAGTGATTGAACTTATTTTGCATATTTTAGAGTAATCTTTTCAATGTTTTTCTTTATTTTTTTCATCTCTTATTTTACGCACATATTGTGATTTATTCCTAGATTTACTGTGGGAATTTCCTACTGTAATCTATATTAGACGGATGTACCATATTCTCTAGGACGAGATAAACCCTTCTATGAATAAATACCTTAAAACATTGTCACTCATTATACCATTACGGTATTACGATTATTCACAAGAATCGATGAAATCTTCTTGTCGCATTTTAAGATCTTTGTTGGTACATTGAACTGTGAAATTCCACAGATTTGCTGATAAAACAATTAAAGATTTATACAAAACAAATGCATTAAACATAAATAACATTAAACACATATAGAGAAAATGCCACGATGATAACAGGTGGTTAATAACAATCAATTGAAGTGGTTTTTTCAAGATATGTTGGGATACATAGAGATGATTAAATTCCACGCATTCATATGTCGCATTAGAGAAGATATAATTAAAATAACGTAATTAATTACACAATAACGCATGTAGGTTTGAAAACTGGAAAAAGCTTTTTACCGGATAGGAAAATTAAAAAAAAAAGAATTAATTGAACAAAGGCACATTTAAGAAATTTTAACATATTTAGGTGACAGTTGTTTTTGTACATATAATAAAAATACACACTTTAAGTGCCTTCCACACAGTTTTAGGGTCCCTTTGACTTAGTACATTTTAGTTCTAACCCGCCAGAGAGCCAATGAAAATATAGTAAATTCAGCGCTCTTTCTCTCTCACACTGCCTGCATTGTATATCGCCATCCCGATTGATCGAAATGAAATGATGTTATATTTTTATTATTATTATTATACTATTTAATAAAAAAAAAATATTTGTAAAAAAGTTCTTCTAGGTACATATTTTATAAATATATCGTTTAAAATTGAAGATTAATAGTTATTAATAAATTTTAAAAACTTTCAATAAAAATGGAGTTAAACAAATTAAATTGCAATAAATATTTTTTTATTTTTGTTTTAGAAATTTAAAGCCCAATGGACAGACTTTGGATCACGAAACACGCCCATATCGCATTTCTTGTGTTTTTATACGATATGTGGATAATACCACTAAATGCTTTTTTTGAAGCGGCATGCTATAATAATTTGTATGATAAATTATGTGATTCTTTTTTGCAATGTTCCCTCCGTCTCCCCCCAAATTCCATCTTATACCCTCCATTACCTTAGTGAGCGGGCTTAAATATAAGATTGCCATCAGCGAGTACCGCTAGCACATAAAACACAGTTTACAATTCTTTGAAATAAAAATAAATAAAAACCCTACAGTAGCATTAGGCAGCCCGCTCACTGAGTAGAGAAAATTATCTCCGCATTTATGCACCTTTAACCACAGTTGGCACAGGAAAAGGGAGAAATATTCCCTTGAACTATACACAACAAAATGCAATATGATATATATCTTATTTGCAATGCCGTCAAAGTTGATGGCATTCCACAGTAATTTCACTAAAAAAACTTTACTAGAGAATCCCTCAGCATGTCAATCATTGTAAATAATAGCGCGATTCTTTGTTATAAAATGGCTTCGATAGCTAATTTCACCTTGATTTTTTTGTATAATTATATTCACAAGATTTATTTTATATAACTTCATATCTCTACGCAAAAAAAACTTTTAATACGCATTTTTCCGGTAGATTTTTTGAGTGGTCAACAAAAAACCATTAATTATCTATCTATCTATATAAATATATAGAGAAGAGTGTTTGTTTGCTTTTTATACAAATCTATAGTTTTGCACACTTGACCTATAAAACAAGAGGAAGGTAGGGGTAGGGGTACGGGTAATTACTAGGTGATATTTCGCATCGTAGTTTTTTTCAAGAGCTATGGGGCCTTGATGAATTTACATCAGGGTTTGGAAAAACAATTCCTAGAGTTTCGTTCAAAGCTAATTAATAACTATTATTAATTAAAAAAATCGCACTTTGACTGCCTCAGAACATCAGAATTACCCAGTGAGGCGGGTATAGAAGTGCATTTCATATGTTGCACGTCGTCTCCAAATAAACCCACCGTAGCCACTAACGTAGTACCTTTTGCTTCTAGCCCCGAGAGAGGCTACACTATTATACGCGCAAGAAAATAAAGGTCAGAATTTTGGATCACGAAGCACGCCCACATCTCGTGTCTTGTGTTCATAATATATTAAATTAGAAATTAAAATTGACTTACCACTCCCGCAAAAATAATGGTAGACCCCGTAGACCTCGGCATCTCCGCCTTCTCTGAGGCCACCGAGCTCTCCGTTGAGGTAATGTCCTTGGCTGGCTCGGCTGGCTTGTCCTCCTGTCTGGCGGGCGCGTCAGGCTGGTTGGCGAACATCCTCCTGTGCGCCTTCTTGAACTCGTCCATCAGGGCGTCGTGCTTCTGCTTCTTGTCGTCGTCAACGTCCTTCATCATCTTGTTCTTGCGCACCTCCTCGATCTGGCTCACGTTGAAGTTGCTGTTCTTCAACCGCTGGAGATAAAAACAAAAAAGTCATATTAATCTCGGGAGAAAATTTATCGCAACCGGGATTTCCTTTAACCTTAGTGCTTTTAAATATTGAGATGAATTGGTTGTTAACGAGTGTATATACGGAATATGAAATAGAATAAAATTTTATTGTAAGTTTGGAGCTTTAGTCCTTTAAGAACATGTAGTATTGAAATTAATTGTTTGTTGGCGGGTGTACACACGGAATATGAAAAATAATAAATTCTTATTGTAGATTTAAGCTCAAGTCCTTCAAGAAAATTATAAAAATAATTTTTATGTTGGGTCTACAATAATATATTGTATTTTTATAAGTTTCTTGACTTGAGATTTAAATCTACAATAACAATTTATCCCATTTCAAATTCCGTGCGTACACCCGCCAACAAACAATTCATTTCAATATTTAAAACCATTACGTTCTAATATAGTTTTATTCTAACGGTCGACCGGTCGGTGGTCGAGTCGATATCGCGTCTGGGTTTCACCCAGGCGTCGTGAGTTCAATTCCTCAGCTGGCTAAGTCCTCCATCACGACAAAAGCAATATATTCCGCTTACTGTGATAGTAGCAGATTTTCAAATATTGTCAGGTTATTCGTAACTCGGGAATGTTTGACTTTCTTTTAATATATTTTTTTAATATTTCAATTGGCGCCATCTGTGAGTGCGTTTTACGTTTTGTTTAGCCTTAACTGGGAGCCTTCCGCTATTCTACCCAAACAAATCTTCATCTTTTAGATATGTAATCTTTGGCTAACCAGAGTGGTATATCTATGGACTAACCTCAATATTACATGGCGGGTTCAATGTTTTTCATACTAATTTTAAAACGTTTCGGCAACAGTTTTACAAATTGGATTTCCTTCAAACTACTCTCTAAACCTTCCGGCACCAATAATAACAACAACAAACTGTGCTATTTTAAGCCAAACCGTTCAAGTAATTTTCGAGATAATAGAAGATAAACAAACAGACAAACATTCATTTTAATATATAAAAGAAGATTATAATTATTGTTACTGATATAAAATTGAAGGAAAGGTTTTTCAGGATAATTTCTTATTTTACGTACATAAATCCTAACATAGTGAAAAAATTAAGTGACTAGAATCTATGTAGCTCCATCTAGCGCAAAATCTCGAAACCTGTAGTAATAACTCGATAGAGACATCCATCAATTCATGTTCTTAGTTTGAATTGTTTACACAGGTGGCGGTAACTTATGGCTGGTGGATTATTATATATATGCATGATCAGAACAATAAAATGTAGGTATCTTTAATTTACAGAAGAAAAAAATAGGCGATTCTCTAACCATAACGGATTACATAAGAGGAGTGATCCCAGCAGAGGCAGGAGAACAGAAATAAAAATAAGTACTGTTAATATTTACCTCTGCTCTTTTTTGAAATTCCTCAGAAATGGCATTGGACAAACTGCTGTTGGTCATACTGCTGTTTGTAGTGCTGCTGCTAGTGCTATTGCTATGGCTCAGGACGCTTCCATTGGTCGAAACCGTTGAGACCTGCGAAACGGCCGAGATAGCAGAAACCGCCGACACCTTTCTCAAACCCATCTTGATATCCTCAACAACCTGGCAACTTATATTCGTAACGTTATTATCTGGTCCGAAGCTCCTGAATTCTTCCTCACTCCTATGGACGTCGACAACAACTGTCTTCTTGTCAGTCATCATGATTGGCGTTGTTGAACGATGTCCGTTGAGGACTTTGTCACTGTCCACTGTTGAGACGACATATCCGTTCTGTATCGTTGTCCCCTTTTCTGACAGATTGATTATGGTCCTATTTTGCATTGAGGCTTTCTCCCTTTCTGGGGAGGTGTTGTTGGTGTAAGGAGATTTTCTGACTGTGTTGCTCTGGCCATCGTGGTAGTCTGTGAATTCAGAGTCGCTTTCTTTGATGGAGTTTTCCCTGTCCCACTCGTAGTTTCTGTGCTCCCATGTGCGCATTTTGTATCTATTTTTATCCAGCTGGCTTAATCTAAAACAAATAAAACACACAATTAACAACTCCACTGAAAATATAATGACTTTATTCATATAGATCAGCAAACGCCGATTCGGAATACACAACTTTTATTATATCTCATCTAATCAAAAAACCTTGTTATAAATAATAATAATAATAATCCTTGGACGATTTATATAGCGCTGTTTTTGCGAAAAATCACCTCAAGGGCGCTGTGTTATGTTGGTATCATTACATTTGGATCATCTGACATCACGAGCGCATTCTGTTTTTTTTATTACTATGAACTTGTTTTGTATTTTAAATACGTATTTTTTTAGTGAAATTTTGGTGAAATTTGAACTTAATTTGGGTGACTTTAAACTCCATAATTTTGTTCAATATAAAAAAAATATATTATTAGTGAAATAAATTAGGGTATTCATTTATCAATAACGATATTATGATAATATTAATGCTCAGTACTATTATTATTCTTTGCGTTAAATGTTCTAAAAAGGTACATAATTTTATTAGTTATGTTTAGTTATGGTTTGCTGTGAACAGAATATAAAATTATGTACGGTAAAGCTCATCCTTGTTTTGACATTTGACATTCTAACCTCAAAACTGATCAGAACCGACCGGCCATATATTTGGAGCGTTTTGGCGGGCTTTGAAAAATTGAAACTATGAAAACTTACGCTAGAAAAAAAAAACTAAATATCCTGGTATTTAAGTTTGAACGCCATTGTTGATAAAAAAAATGAAATAAAATAAAATTGGACTGGAGTTCCTTAAAAGTCGGAGCATTGTATACCTCGACCCCACAATAGTACGTATATTTATTGTTTGCAATAACTCAACCGACAGATAAAAAAGTTATTGTAATTATAAATACGAGTTATTATAATTACCCTGACGAAACTTGATCTAAGCGAAACCGGTTGTCGTTAAAATGTATTAAATTCGTGAATGTTTTATTTAATACTAGCTGATGTGTTCCCGGCCTTGCTCGGGATTATATGTATATATTTTAATAATATATATATATATATATATATATATAATCACCTCTTCCCGTACTATGTTGATCTAGTAAGATTTACATGACCTTTGTTGATCTACCTTTAACACCGTTTATCTTGGCTCCGGTGGGATACATCTGCACGAGTTGGCAACAGTGCCTTAATCATTACCAAGGTTGTCAGTTTGCAACTGACCCCAGTCGGTATGTTCGTCATCAAAATATAAGAAATTTGCACCAGTTTAACGGTTATTTTTTATTCATTTACTCTCCTTTCGTTGCTCCGATTGATGTATTCGCAGTTTCTAGATACAAGTTGATCTAAAATGAATGTGTATTCAGATTCCAGATACAAGTTGATCATATATGTTTTATTAATTTATTCTCCTTTCGTTGCTCCGTTTGATGTATTCTCAGTTTCTAGATACAAGTTGATCTAGAAATTAATATGTATGTAGGTACCTACAACGAAGATTGTTAACATGGGCTGAGGCGTGCGGGGAGAGAGGGGGGGAGTTCGTCAGACGGAAAGAGAACGCTAACCTACGAATTCTCTGTCTCACAGTCCAGCCGCCGGCGTTGTTCACCGCTGAGCCCTGCTTTTCGGCGGTAGGACATGTTGATTTTTAAATATCACCTCTAGCGCGCTGACAAAATACAATTAATTTGAGAACAATTTCTCTTACTCAAAATGATAAGGTGGTATTATTGTGCATAATTTATTCTGTTAAAAAATATGTGGTTATTGTTTTTAACAATCGTATAAGTTACAAAGGAATAAAAATATTCCGTTCAAAGATGAAAAATTAACTTTATCAACGGAATAATAATATGAACCTTTCTAATCATGATCAATGAGCTAGGTTAGAAATAATATAGTTTTAGTCAAACTGTGTTTTATCGGCGATATCAAAAAATATTTTTGCGCGAAATCTTCTAATGAGCGAGTAATTGTGCTATTTTCTCATATATTAAAAAAATATTTTATGGTTTAACCCAAGATAATACTAAAAAATATAATTATGTAGTTATAAGAAAAATGTGTTTCCTACTTAAAACAATCCCATGACCTTTTTTGTACTATTATATTGCATCAAAAGCATTCGCTTGTAAATGGAGAGGAATTTACACTTCTTGGTATATAAATACCAAATTTAGATGAGAATTATATAAAAACTTTTTAATTATCTTACGCTGTGAACTTTTAGTTGTGTTAATTTATATTAATTCTAATTATTAATTGTTTTAAATAATAAAACATTTAATTTCTAATACCGTCCCCTTTATAGAATATTAAAAAATAGAATATTAACAATTTACAACCACCTTACTTTAGAGACAAACTATATTACAATAAAAACTTCCACACATACCATACAAGAAAGAAAGAAGATATTAGACAAAAAAAAAACAAATCCCAAACACAAAATTGTTTACAGTTACAGTACCTATATATATATATATATATATAGTAGCTTTGTATATAGTAGCTTAGTAAATAGTGAATTAAAAAAATGTAGGTACCTAAATTAAGAATATTGAGAGTAGGATATAAAAATTATGTATGCATTCAGTATTGGAAATAAGCAATATGTAAAAATATATAAGTTTATATTAGACCGCATGAAGTGGAACTATTTTAAGTTTAATAAATAAATGTACAGAGATTTCATTGTCTGTTAGATCAGCTAATTTAAATTTCTTCAAGATAATCTTACAGTCGACGACTTGAGCATACGTTCAATATGATATCTCTTTCTTGATGTTTCTCACTGATGATAACGAAAGAGATGTAACATAAAACGTATATATTTACTGTTCTTTCGTTAGTGAAGTTGAAATGAATGTTTACGGTTTTTTTTCTCTGTCTAACACATTGACAAGTTATTTGAAAGAAGAGTGACATTATCTGGATTCTCTATCTCGCTCGTTACAAGTTGTGGATTGTAGGATTCCCCTAATAATACAAAACAACGCTTTTCAAAAATGCCCAGGTATGTGATAAACTCAGAGAATTCAGTAGTTTTGTCGAACTTTATGAGTTTTTTTTTAATATTTGCATAAATCAACAAAATAACATGATCGTTTTTCACATTTTTATGCGTTCCTAGAGATTTTCGGTGAGTTTTCTAGCGAGTTTTGATTTTTAGACCTGTCGAGACTATTGCTTTTTCTTCATAGAGAAATGGATGACAATGGTATTAAATATTATGCAGATTATAATCGATTGTGCGTTCTTCAATTCGCGGCAATAAGATGAATACTCTAAATGAGCATACAGGTGATATTTACTTCTATATTGGAAGCTAAATGGAATTGGAATAAGCCGGTTTTTAAAGTTTCACCATATTTTGACATGAATCATTTACGTGAACAATCATGTAAACGATTTATATTTAAAGCTCCCAAAAAGAGTTTTTCTCCATGAAATGGCAATCAAGGTTAATTTTTGCAATTATAGTAGTGGAATGTTGCATGTTTGCAAATATTGCCCTCAATTGAGCTAGATTATAAATTTTATATTTTTTGATCATGTTCATAAAACTATCAAATAAGCTGTCATCAACGACATCAAACATATCTAAATGAAATAAATAATGTTCTAATGAATGACCTAATAATAATTATAGTATTTTCTCTTGCATTCTCTTAGAGAGCCCTTGAGGTGATTTTTCACAAAAGCGGCGCTATACAAATCATCCAATTATTATTATTACTATTATTATCTTATACCCCAGAGATAATACTAAAAATTATAATTACGTAGGTATATGTAAGTTATGTTTCTTAAACTAACTTAATATATACGACTGTGTTAAAAAAATTGAAGATCTGGAAATATTGAAAGGCTGATTAAAGCGTACACTTAGATGGTTTGGGTATGTAGAGTGGATGAAAGAAAAAGGTATTGAAAGTATAATATATGACGTGAAATTAAATGATAGAAGTAGTTGAGGATGCCCAAGTCATGGCACGTGAATAAAGCAAGAAGTGTGTGCCAAGATCGAGTTATTCGGCGGTTCGTCCTTTCTGCCCACCCCTTTGGGGACACGGTGTGATTGCTAGTTAGATAAACTTAAAACAATCTTATTAGTATGTACTTTAAAAAAATCTTTTTATTTAAATTATGTTGTTTTTAGGCTATTATCAACTTGTAATTCTAATCATTACGATTATTCCTGCATTAGAGTTTCCCTTTTTTTAATATTTAATACTTTTCTGTAGCCCTACAATCAAAATTGTGTACAAGATAAAATTTTTTTTTGCTAAAGTTAGTTAAACGATACTTAACAAACTTATATTCATGTGAGCAGCACACAAGGGTCCGCACAACTGCTCCTAACCTTCTGGAGCAAGCGAGACTGTGTCATGCCAAATTGGGGTATGTTGTGAGGCTGATGGCAGAGGGGATGAGAAGGAGATGGGTTAGAGGAAGGTGGGGAAGTACCTGGCTATTCAAATCTGGTCACAAAATACGGCATAAGCCATTTCAAGCAATTTTTATACAAAAATCATATGTCTTACAGTGCTCAAACAATAAATTTATAATCAATGATTTTTAACAAAAATTACAATTAATTACTATAAATAGCTAAAATCAGCAATTTCCGCCAACAGACAACTAGGTGAGCGGTTAAGTCGGTCGCCAAAATTATTGTTTAGTTACGGTGGTTACAGTTCAAATCCAACTTGTGCCGATTTTATTAATGTTTTCTTTTTAAATATTTTTCCACAGTTTTAATTATATTATAAAATTTAGTAAAACGGTTTATCGCCAACACTGTTTAATAATAATATTTTTAAATACATTTTTTTAAAATGTATTTTTCCCGGTTTTATTTTTATTATAAATTTTAGTAAAACCGTTTCGTCGTTTGAACATTAAATAATGAAAACAAATAACAGCGCACCTAACTAACTTTTATTCTTGTGAGCACCGCTCAAGCAAGTAAGATTATTGTACCCCAAAATTGGGTATTTTGTGAGGCTGATGGTAGAGGGAATGGAAAGAAGATGGGTAAAGGAATGTGAGGAAGTACCTGGCTATTCAGATCTAGTCACAAAACACAGTAAAATCCATTTAAGCAATTTTATTTGATTAGAGGCCATTAAAGGAATTGATTATTTGCCATTTTAGAGGCACTTAAACAATTATTTGTGGTCTAGCGGTGATTCAAAAAAAAAGTTTTGCCCCGTGTTCTTAAAATACACTGAAATATAATATTAAAAAAAAATGTTTAAAATAAGCATTATGGTGGACATTACATTAAATTAAAACCGACCAATTTATTTTGGAACACAAAGTTGCCGTACATATGATGTAAAATATCGACCCGAAAAAACGTTTTTTTTTAAACGTATTGTTTTTATAATTTTATTTACGTAATCATGTTTACATAGCAAATATAATAATTAAAAAAAAAAAACAATAAACCCGCTAATAATTTTCAAAGTTGCCTCTAAAATTGTGAAAATTTGTTTTTTCTCATGGCATATTCTTCATAATTTAAAACAAAAATACATATAATACTTATCATCCGTACTAGATATTTACTAAAACTTTTTAATATTTCTATTTTTGAAACTGTTAATACATGGTGGAATTCCATTATAGTGTATTATAATAAAACAAATATAAAACTTTTTTCCACTTTAATTTTTATTTGACCATAGGACCAGTCTGAAGATGGCCCTAACGAGCTGAAACCCGGTTACGGTCAAATAAAAATTAAAGTGGAAAAAAGTTTTATATTTGTTTTATTATAATATACTAAAAATTTAATTAAAAAAAAATACATCATTCAGTTTCGATGGGTATTTTGGCCTTAAATCCAAAATTAAGTTATGTATGAAACAGGCAGCGCAGCCGTTCCTCTTAAGACTTGGAAAAACCTCACCCCCCATAAACCAGGACACCCTTGTTAAGTCACCAAACGTAGCGAATCACTTGGGGTGACCTATGGTAGGGGGGTTGCTCTTCCATTAAATCCGGGACGGCGGTACCTACACCTGCCTCCCAAATTAAATCGCCCAGGTTGAAGGCAGTTGGGACTCTTGTGCGGTCTGAACTCTTATGCGGTATTCATATACAAAAATCATTTATCATTTCATACATAATCTACTGTTAACACCTGGACAAATCTCACCCCCCATGAACCCGTGAACCCCTGCTAATTCACCAAACTAATCTAACCACATGGTGAGACCTATGACAAAGGTGTGGTTATCTATTAAATGGTTCCTGGGCAGCGGTACCTACACCTGCCTCCTAGATCGAATCTACCAGGTTGAAAGCAGTTGGGACTCTTGTGCAGTCGGAACTCTTGTGCAATTGGGACTTTTGTGCGGAATTCTCATAGAAAAATCATATATCATTTCATACAAACTTTACTGTTAAGACGTGCAAAAACTTAACCCTCATGAACCCGGGCACCCCTGCTAATTCACCAAACGAATCTAACCATTGGTGAGACCTATGACAGAGGTGTGGTTATCTATTAAATAGTTCCCGGGCAGCGGTACCTACACCTGCCTCCTAGATCGAATCTACCAGTTTGAAAGCAGTTGGGACTCTTGTGCAGTCGGGACTCTTGTGCAGTTGGGACTTTTGTGCAGAATTCTCATAGAAAAATCATATATCATTTCATACAAACTCTACTGTTAAGACGTGCAAAAACTTAACCCTCATGAACCCGGGCACCCCTGCTAATTCACCAAACGAATCTAACCACTTGGTGAGACCAATGACAGAGATGTGGTTATCTATTAAATGGTTCCCGGGCAGCGGTACCTACACCTGCCTCTTAGATCGAATCTACCAGGTTGAAAGCAGTTGGGACTCTTGTGCGGTTAGGACTCTTGTGCAGTTGGGACTTTTGTGCGGAATTCTCATAGAAAAATCATATATCATTTCATACAAACTCTACTGTTAAGACGTGCAAAAACTTAACCCTCATGGACCCGGGCACCCCTGCTAAGTCACCAAACTTAGCGAACCAATTGGGGTGACCTATGGTAGAGGTCATGCTTATCCATTAAATCCCGGAGCGGCGGTACCTACACCCGCCTTTCAAATTGAATTTCCCAGGTTGAAAGCAGTTGGGACTCTTATACGGTTGGGACTCTTGTCCGATTGGGACTCTTGTGCAGTATTCACATAGAAAAATCATACATCATTTCATAAATACTCTACTGTTAAGACCTGAACAAACCTCACCCGCAAGAACCCGGGCACCCCTGCTAAGTCACTAAATGTAACGAACCACTTGAGGTGACCTATGGCAGAGGTGTTGGTTATCCATTAAATGGTTTCCGGGTGGCGGTGTCTACGCCTGCCTCCGAAATTGGATCTCTCAAGTTAGAAGCAGTTGGGACTCTTGTGCGTTATTCGCAAAAAAATCGTCAAGGTAGTGTTAATTCAACGAATCGTTCCGGGGCGGCGGTACCTATACTCGTTAAGAACCAGTTGATAACAAAGCACTCCGATTGGTTCATTTAAATCGTATCAACAAATGAGCACAGTGAAGAACCACGTGCACGCCTTTGATAAACACAGCGCCCTGATTGGTTCATTCAAATCGGATCAACAAAGGGAAAAAGTGTAAAATGTATATGTGATGGAAAAATGGGCGTGGTTTACATCAAAATCTACGTGACGAAAGTTGATCTTTTGGATCAACGTTTATATGCCTGATTTGGTATTGGATCAACAAATTAGGGTGGATCAACAAATTCCTCCGGATCAACAAATTCCTGGCGTACCGTCGCGCCTGATCAACATAGTACGAGAGGGGATCTCTATATATATATATATATATATACGATTGGTACATATATATATATATATATATTTTTTTTTTTTTTGTTAATTTGTAGGAAAAATATAGGAAAATATGGGAAAATATCATGTGAAACTGCAAAATAAAGTTCCCAAACACGGGTAAAGTATCAAATAATGCTCAATTTTTTCCCATAGTTTCCCTAAGGCATATCTGTGCTGAACCAAGTGACTCTCGATGCTGTCGACTAGCTGAAAAACCTCAGTATCCCACTGTGACCTCCATCAACTCTCCTACACCACACGAAGAAGAAGATGTAGGCAGTCTGTCATAATTTAATCATTGAAGAAAATAATATTAACATAACCTAAATGAAACCCGGAAAAAAACAACAAAAATGATTTCAGTCGCATCTGGGACTAAAATGTCCAGTTAAAATTTAAATATAAATTTAATAAGTAACTATATTTCAGTCCCAGATGCGACTGAAATCTTTTTAATTTCTGTCATTTTTTTCCGGTATCATCTTTCATTTAGGTATTAAAAATTGAAGTCGATCGTAATTCTAATGAGGAGAAATAATTTGAGATCGTCTACGAAATGGAGAAAGTGGGGAAAATGTATGAATTCAGAAATGTCATAAATGAATAAAGAGAAGAGAAATTAAAGTGATGATTGTTTGTAAATGACAACATGGAAAAAACAAACCATTATACACTGTAATGATTATAGTCAATTGACTATTTTTGAGCCATCCCACTCATACTGTAAGTATTGTTGTAAAGACTCTAAACGGACATTACAAGATCTTACCGACGTAAATCGAACGTTGCATAGCGATGTCGTATAAGTTGGATTTTAGCCAATCTCTGAGAGTGAAGACCCTCGTGAAGGCGGTGTAGGTGTCTTGCCTGCAGTAGGAGTTGTCATTTCCCAGCGATTTAGTCACCGCCGCGATGCTGACGATCCCTCGCAGGTACCAGCGGGTCACGTACCTTTTTTCGGGGAACACTAGGCCGGCGCCGCTGTCTCCGTTGCAGATGGCTGTGCCTACAAAGAAAGACTTGCAATTTAATTCGGCTTATTTAAAAGCATTAGTAGCTCACAATACTTTGTTAAATATGACCTTCTTTGGTAGGACTAACACACTAAACTGTCGCTTTCTTTGGGTCTCTTAAATTGGTATTCATAGTATCGGCTAAATAGGCCATCTACTTTTTAAAAAGTGGAAATTATGAAAAGTTGTAGGAGAACAGGGGCTGGAGAACTTTCGTCGGAATATCCAAACCATTTTTTTTTCGTATATCCATATTACAATTTTACCCCCATCTCTTGAAAATGAGGAAAGAGTAACTGTTTTTTTAATGTAACATTAAATAGAGCCTTCAACTAAAATTAGTTTAAATGATTAAGAATTATTTTGTTTAAATAACTATTTAACAAATAAATATCAACATTTTTCAAAACTAACGGTTCCTTCAAAATACGAAATTAATAGATGAAAATGTTAAACAAAAGGTTCAAGAAAAAGAAGATAAGATTTTCCTTTTCGACAAATAATGTGGGAAACAGAAATAATCATACTTCAAATTTAGTAATAAAAACCAACCAATCACCATAAAAACCATTCAACCAGCTTCTTAAACAAATACCAAAAAAAAAAAATAAATCGCGAGGCTATACATTAATTTGAAACATAAATATATATTTTTAAATAGGACAGAATTCTGGAAAATGTAACGCTAAAATTCAATCAAAAATTTTATGAAGTAAAAGAAGTAATGCAGGAAAATAAATCGCTTTTTATAAACACGGATAATAAAAACGAAGCAATTAAAAATGAATTAAAGATAATAGTGCAAGAAAGTAATACCGAGAAGGTAAAAGAACACACGAGCCGATTTTACGATTTCTCATTAAACCAAAAAAAGGATCACTAAAATATTGAAACAAAAATTGAAACTAAAAGCAACTTTGGAGTAACCGGAATGAGAAATTTTAGGGATGGTGGGGTAATATTGGAATTTAAAAATTCCACCAATATCAACTAAATTCATGATGATTGCTAAAATGGGAGGTATATATGATGCCAAAATCCTACAAGCAAAAAAACCTTTAAAATTCTTCCGTCAAAATTATCGGCTTAACTGAAAAATACTCCTTTGAAGTTATACGAGTAGAAAGTAAAACGAAAACTCAAAATGAGTTTATTTTTTAACAAAACTCTGAAATAAAGGAAACATGTAAAAGAAACAAAAACTCTAAGAAACCAAATAAATTACACCATTTATGCTGACGTCGATGGAAAAATGTACCACAGGATGCTAAAGAAATACAAAATAAACCAGGTTTTGCCTATTGCAATCCTGCAATTGGTTACTCCTAATCCTACTCCTACTCCTACTCCTACTCCTACTCCTACTCCTACTCCTACCCTACCCCTACCCTACATCTACCCTACATCTACCCAACTCCTACCCTATGACTACCACGATTAAGTATTTAAAAAAAAATAAAAAGAAAAAACTTTCAATGTTATCTTTATCTCGACAAACAGGGCCTAGGAGTTTGTTGCAATTTTTTAATTGCCCAGATCTCGTTGCGTAGATGGAGACGCTCAGTTTGATACCCATATCGGCTACCCCGACCCCTACCCCACCCCTAGTGATTTTATTTCAATAAATGTATTTTGCATAACATTTTCCCTTCAAAATATGAGCCACATCTCGCAAAAAGGGGCCTAGGAGCTAACTACTAAGTTCAAGCTGAAAAAAAAACAGCGCTATATAAATTTTTTTAAACTCTGAGAAAAAATGGTCGTTTTCTATCAATAAATGCATTTTTAATGATTTTTTGCGTTCACCGAATTATGTGCTCCTTGTATATTTCACATGAATATTACAATATTAATCAGGTAGGTACTAATAATGGCGCCCTCTAAAATTGCCTACGCATTAAAAAAAAATCGTAGTTTTATTTCAAGAAATTCGTTTATTTAAAATATTATTATACCTTCAATTATTTTTTTGATACTATCCCGATAGGTTGCTCTTAAAACTTGGGTACCTACCCGAAAATTAAATTCGAATGCTTCAGTAGATTACGTTTTTGGGTAAGTAATTTTGTAATATTGCACTTGCCTACAAACTGATGGAATTTTCTCGAACAAAATTATCCCATAGAAATGCGCAATCGGCGGGAAGGAATAAAATTACGATTTTAATCGCCTTTTATAACTGTCAAAAGTTTACTGTGTAATTTTCGTCATGGGTTGCTGTAAATGTCGTGATTTCTAAACCTTCCGACAATTGTTTTAGTAAGGATTATCCATTTATTTAACCTATCCAATTCGCGTAAATAAAGGATTACGGAATTTCGTGGGCGACGGCAAAAGAAAAAATTCCGCCAAGAGGTCCTCTTTCGTAGGTACTTTTTAAATATATACACTATGAGTCTATTATTTATCTTTCATTGGCACAACATCAACACAACACTCGAATGAAACTTGAGAAACTTGAAACCAAAGCAGAACTCGATCGGATTTGAATTTTTCCTTACTGAATTAACGTTAGTTCTAGTTCTCGCCAACAGATGGAAACCATAATCGATCCGTATTTTCGATACAAAATTTTCATTTTTTTAAGAATGCGAGTATCGATCCGCGGCTAAGTTCGTTTGTCTGAATTTGAATTAAGCCAAAATGAACCTTACGGTCGCTGAGAAGAGTGGTCGTTTTTCGCTTGCGAGTGACCGATTCGCTGCTAACTTCAGTTGTCAGAATTTTTCCCTTACGTTTTTTGAAGACATCAAAATTTGACCAATTCCGAGCCTTCCTGTCTTTGAATTTCTATAGGCGGAAAGTCGATTTTGGCTTGGCCGCGAAATCAACGCTCTCTGTATGCGAATAGTACAAACCTCGCACGTACAAAGCTCTGTACGAACCGTGGGGTGTTTCGAATGGATAGTGCACTAAGGTGGATTTTTCCCTATCAGGCGTGGTCTGAAAAAAGGAGACTAGGCGATATTGGATGAGACAGATGCAGGGTATTTTATAATTTAAATTTTATGAGATATTATAAATGTAGCGGTTTTAATCATAAGGCAATTTTTTGGTTACAATTTAAATACATGAAAAAACCATTGGTTTCCAAATATGTTGATATTTATTTATTAAATTTTGGTTTACATAATATAATTCCTGATCATTTAATTGAAAATGATCCCACGAAGTATTTTTACATTTATTAAAGAAGCAAAAGTAGTTGGTTGTTTCTTGTACTGAAAAGAAAGTGAAGGTTTTCTCACCAAGGAGCTAAATATAATCCTCTCTCTTTGACTCGCGTGAAACCTGAAACCAGCAGTCAATTTAGAAGTCCGCTCCTACCCACAGAACATGCAGCAGATATCACTATATCTTGGAAAACAAACCATTGCGATATCCGCCGCAAAACTTATCGTATGTGAGGTGGCGGGAGAAGTGGTACTTCTCTAGTTCCTCCCTGCATTTGTTTTCTTCAATGAAGGGCAGACTCAGAACCCGAAGTCTTTCCGAAGGCTGCCATTTCTCGGTTATCCCCCATCCTGCCACCTGAAATATCACGCGTTAAGATAATAACCTTACAAAATACAACATCCTCTCGTCAAACTCTTCATTATATTTGGAGTCGATTTTTGATTTGAACTTTCTTTTATGAGTAAATTGAGTCCAAAGTGAGAATTTTTTAGGTTAAATAAAAAAAAACAGTTGCTTTGAGGTACTAGTAGCTATTTATTGTCTTTTTAAACGAGTTGAAACACAGAGCCGCTTCCACTCGGAATCATTTAAATGAAAATAATATTTAGATGATTTGCATAGCGCCGTTTATGAGAAAAATCAACTCGAGGGCGTTGGATAGATCATACGTAAATTATCTTATTTCGCAATCCAAATCGAAGATGGCGCCAATAGAGGATCAAAATATCACTACTTACTCAAAATAATTCAATTTGTTATATTACACGTAAACCTACTCCATGTTCACAATCCAAATTGACTACAAAATATTTCTAAATGAGAACCTACGTACCAATAATACAAAATAAAGCAAAAGGGACATAGCCACGCAAAGAAATATTTAAATTAAATTAAATTAGATTCACTAGTTTCCCGCTTGTACCAAGAGTTTCCGGAAACCCTGTATAAAAGATAAAATGTGCATATAAGTCGTGCAACGCCGGGTATTAGTACTAGTATTCTATAAAGATGGATTTATAACACATTGCGGAGGTAATTACGGTTGAATCGGTCATACTAATAGGCCTAATATCCCCAATCCGGGTACATTATATGTATATACTTAATTGTAAAGCTAGCTTTACAAAAATAATTCATTTGATTCTTTTCTTTTAAAATTTAACAACACAAAATTGTTGGAAAATAATCTTATAAAAATAAAACAAGTACTCGCCATAAAAAAATCTGACTAAATACCATTGATTCCTTCGGACTACCCTATATGTTATGAGATATAGTATATGCGCACGGTACATGGATTATTAGTAATATCTTATTTCAATTTTGATAGTGTCTTGTGTTTTTTACAATAGTAAAACTTTTCTCATTTAATAATTGTCTGCTTATTTTTAGCGTAACAATATATATATATATACATATATATTTTTTTTTGGTATTTTTTTTTGGTTATTTATACCGCTGTAAAAACATCTCTACCCACTGCCAGCTTTTGGCAGGTACAGGTCGCATAAAGCTTCGTTCACACAGAGCGATTTCGACGCTGATTTTTTAATAGTGGCGTCGAAATTGGTTCCTGTGGCAAGGTATTCGCTGCGAGTCACTCAATTAGCAGGTTTTAAACGTTAGAACATGTTCAATTCTAATCGCGACAAACGCGCGATTTCAACGGTCACGTAATCTAGTTGCCGGTTTTCGCCGTTACGGTGGCGCTGCTTTCGCCAGTGATGGCATATCTAGGGAAATTTCCCTAGATCAAGAGATCTAGAGGATGAAAAAAAAATTTACAGGGAAAAGAGATATCACCATCAATTATTTTCTTTTTTTTGAGTATTCCATAGCCGAAGTAAGGGTGTTTAACTAGTGGTGCACAAAACTGTGTACGTAACTAACCGACCGAAAAGAAGAAGTTTTACCCACCTTTCCCAAGTTTTCGCTATTAAGTTGATGTGTGTCAAATTGTTGGTCATTAAGGTTATAGCAGATGGCAGCAAGAGTGTCTGAGAATTTAAACGGTGTTTTGATAACCAGCAGAGCCATGTCACTCTCCTGGCTTAGTTCTTCTCCCCTGTATTTAGCGTGCAGGCGAATCTCTAGCACCTAAAAATGACAAAAGCACAATTCATTTCACGTTATAATAATACGACTACTTGAATATTTTTTTTTTTTGTAAAAGCTGCAAAGGCGGACCTCCGACGTCTGTTCACTTGAATCGTCTTCGTGACTCCATCGGCGGTGGAACTTGTTCGCAGCGACGCGGAACAGTTTTTCCGGGAATATCTTCTTCTTGTGAGCATTGTAGAAACAATGGGCGGCTAGTAATGAAAAGGGATCAGTTGAATCATTTTTGCTTGCACTAAAATAATATCTGTACCAATGGTAATGAAACACTATTCTGTTAATATTATATAACCATATTACATTTTCTTGTCGCATTATAAAATAATACTATATGCTCTTTGCGATCTATTACAGCAAATAAAATCAAGTGAGCACTGCTATGTCATCATGGAGCGTCCCCGACTTCATCTTCTATCATTTTACTCGATGATATGCTCCTGACACTCTTACGGCAATCCATTGTACCAATACATTATTCTGTACAGATGCAAACATGTAGTTATAAACCTTACCACTGATAATGACACGGGAGTTGAGAATTGTTCCTCCGCATATATGTTCGAATGTGTCGCCGTTTTTCATGAATACGGCGACATTCCAGGGAACAGTGTCCCTCCTGGCTTCAGGTGCATTCACGATAAGAGTGGTAGCTTCTGACTTCTCCAAGCCGCAAACTATAATAATTTTAAAAAATCTGTTAACCTCTCAGCCATGCACATGAGCCATTTTACAATGACGTTGTACACTTTAGACCAGCTGTAGCACTTTAAAAGAGAACAGCAAACTCTCGTTAACTATACTGTCAAAACATTAAAGCCAAGCACTCGAGCTGTTTTCACAATGACATACACTTTAGACGTGCTGTAGCACTTTACAGGTGAACAGCAAACGTTCGTTAACTAAACTGCCAAAACATTAAAGCCAAGCACTCGAGCCGTTTTCACAATGACATACACTTTAGACGTGCTGTAGCACTTTACAGGTTAACAGCAAACGTTCGTTAACTAAACTGCCAAAACATTAAAGCCAAGCACTCGAGCCGTTTTCACAATGATATACACTTTTGACGTGCTGTAGCACTTTACAGCTGAACAGCAAACGTTCGATAACTAAACTGCCAAAACATTAAAGCCAAGCACTCGAGCCGTTTTCACAATGATATACACTTTTGACGTGCTGTAGCACTTTACAGCTGAACAGCAAACGTTCGATAACTAAACTGCCAAAACATTAAAGCCAAGCACTCGAGCCGTTTTCACAATGACATACACTTTAGACGTGCTGTAGCACTTTACAGGTGAACAGCAAACGTTCGTTAACTAAACTGCCAAAACATTAAAGCCAAGCACTCGAGCCGTTTTCACAATGATATACACTTTTGACGTGCTGTAGCACTTTACAGCTGAACAGCAAACGTTCGATAACTAAACTGCCAAAACATTAAAGCCAAGCACTCGAGCCGTTTTCACAATGACAAACACTTTATACGTGCTGTACCACTTTACAAGTCAACAGCAAACTCTCGCTAACTAATCTGCTAAAACATTAAAGCCAAGCACTTGAGCCGTTTTCACAATGATATACACTTTAGATGTGCTGTAGAACTTCACAAGTGAACACCAAATGAACAGTAAACTCTCGCTAACTAAACTACCAAAACATTGAAACAGTTAATCATTTTCGTAAAATCAAATACTATATTCTAGTATTTGCTCACACGTTTTTCTTCGTTCTAAAAACTTTTATTTGTTTTGGTTGATATTGGACATTGGTCAGGATAATAATGATAAATTGTGAAAAAGATGTCTTCTAATCATTATTGCGTTGGAAATAATTTTTTTTGATAATGCATAATTAAAACACTGCAGTATTTGCATTAATTATTATACCAATATATGTATATAAAACATATTCAAAACGCAGAATAAAAAAATCACATAGAAATGCATTCTATGTAGATTCGAATTCGGCAGTAGGTGTGCCTCTTGGTTCTAATACAGCGCTCTCCCTCTTACACTGCCTGCATTGTATGTTGCTATTCTGTTTGGTAGAAATGAAACAACGATGTAATCACATTACTCTTCTTTATCTTTTGATCCAAACAGTGTGAAATAGGTAATCATTTATGAAAGAAAAGAGATACTTGTATGACCGAGAACGACAAAACGTCTAAGTCTGTATACGAAGACATTTCTGTATCGTTTTCAGTTTCTGATGCAAAGCTTTGGCCCTTCGAGCCGGAGAAGATTAATTGTGATTCATGAATAATTTTTATAAGATATTGCCAAAAAAGATTTTGTTAAATCTGGCAGTTACAAAAACTTCAACAATGAAGAGATTTACTTAATTTACCCGTAAACACGCTTCGAGAATGTTCCGTACATTTATTACCAGGATTCCAGTCAATTTTCAGTGAAAATTCAAAAAAAATATTTGAACTTTGCTTTGCCAACCAACATCTTAGGGCGCTATGGCAATCCCTTAGTTTCCATTATCCATAAAAATGTTTCACTATGTGACATTCATAAATTAGATTACTTTTGGGAGTCTTCAATGGGAGAAGATTAAAAATAAGGTGTTTTTCAGCTCCATCGATCGGTTTCCTGATTGCACGTTGTTGGGAGAGCGTTCCGTGACAATGGAATAATCTCTGTATTGTCTAATTTATAGATTAATTCGGTAGAATTCCTTGAAATGAATACCAGTATTAGTAATAAAATATAATGAAAAGATTTGATAGTGTCCCACTTGGTTGGCAGTCGGGTAGTGGGATGCTCCAGGTGCCATCGCTTCGGCACCTCATGATGTCCAGGGTCTGTATTCTAGAAAGCGTATGTCCTGTTTTGCACTCAAAGTTAACAAAAGAACCGTAGATCATGTTGCTCTGGCAAGGGATGCTCTCTCTGTCGGCGGAGAAGCACAAGTAGTCCACGGTGTACGAGGAGTACAGAGTGCAGCTTTCTAGAAATTAAAATAAATACTGTGTTAAACATTCAATGTTTACTTTTAATTTTTAGAGCCTAAAGCACAAATATGTCAGTGCTGCCGAGAATCACACTCGGAACATAAGGGTTGTGCATCGATTTCTTCAAATACATCTGACAAAATACCACAATATTTTTTGAAATCAATAAAATTCTAAGAATACTTACGATAGCATCCCGGAGGCGTTGACCAGCTGTTATTTTCTTCACAGAGGGAGAACCGTTTATTGGGACTGAGCTGGTAGTCCTCGCTTTTGCACGAGTAAGTCAGCACCGTATACTTGTCCACCAAATCTCCCGGTACATGCTCTCCTTCGTAGTTTGAAATGGAGTATGTCCCGTGACGAGGAAAGGGTGGCAGCGGACAACTGGAGCTGTTCATACAAATTCTTGATTTTTCCACAAAATACTAGGTTACAAAGCAAACTTCTGACGAACATATTACAGGCATGCGGCTCGTGGTCTAAATCATTGCGAGTTCAATATTGAACCTAATCACTTTAAAAGGGAAGAATTTCGGCAGCTTTTCTTCTTCATCGGACAGTGTATAATATTATGGAGTCAGTTCATTTCAAAAGTTGGCATGGAGAGGTAGGCATATCATAGATTAATTAAATTATATAATTTAATTAAAGCCACGAGTATTAGATAATCCGAGAAGAAGCATAAGTTCATCTTGTAAGAGGATTTATTTTTTCCACAAAAAAACTAAAATGTCAAATAAAATTAAAAAGATTATATACCTATGATGTTGCTTATATTGCAAAAACTTCTAATATGAAAAAATATATAAACCGCTCATTAGAGAAAACCGCCACTGTATACATCCATCTCCATCCATAATAATAATAAATTCGTAGAATAGACGTAATATAAGAATAATATAAGAATAGGAAGTAATATTTGTATAGCGCCCCTGAGGTGATTTCTCACAAAAGCGGCGCTATAAAAATCATCCGATTATTATTATTATTATCTCATTTAAACGTTTCTTTCTCCCTTTGAAGAAGTAATCCTAAAGCCGCGTCGAAGTTTTTTCAAAAAAATTACATAAAAAACTACACACAAAAACATTTGCTTTCATACACATTCCGTCTCCCTCCTGCAAGAATGTTTTGTTTTGGTTGAAAACAAAACATTTTGCGTAGACAAGAAGAGTTCAAGAATAATCTTTTTAATGTACTACTCGTATATATAGTTTAGAATAAAATATCATTCTTTTGTTTATTGTTTAAATAAAAAATAAAAGTCAATGAATGTAAAATTAATAAGAAGTATTTTGTGTAAGCCACTGTAAAGCCGCGTCTCCGGCGAGGATTTTTGAAAACATTTACACAAAAAACAAAACAAAGGGGCGTTATTTCACACATTTTTGTGTACGGTTTTTGCCTTCCTACACCGATGAAAAACAATCCTCTCGCGTAGGAAAAGGGGAAGGGTTTGTTAATTTTTTTTTAAATCGCCGCTCGGTGCGGGTCTATCTACGCATTTCGTCCGCTGGTACTTCGTCATAAATCGGACGGGTGTTTAGGTTATGTGTACTGAGCGAAATTATGATATATTATCATAAGAAGTTTGCTTATGTATCAGTAATAAATATATTTTATTTAAGTATTATGTATTCCCTTATTTTGTGTGCTATTTCTAATAGGATTGCAACCCTCATATTAATAACCTTTTTATAGTAAATATCATCAGGTTAATATGCATATAACCAAGTCTTTTTCCTGTTAGTTTTTATTATGATTAGAAAAACCCCAAACTAAGAATCTAAAACCTAATTTTCTTCAAGGCCCAGAGGGAATTAATTTCCCTCAAGGCCTATGTCATCTTTGAGGATACTGTGTGGAGAATTATTAGGTATAGGATGAATTACCGCTTTTTTCCAACCAGAGGGCACAGAGCCACATTTTAGGGACATTTTAAAAAGCTTTTCAAAATTTGAGTTATTTCTGCAGCATACCTCTGCAATATTCCTTCAGGCTTATTAGCTTTATTGACATCGAGCCCCCGTAAGACCTGGAGTACATCTTAATACCGGATCCTTAAATTTTTCATATAGAAACCGCAGTGAGGAACCGAAGACATTGTGGTGCCTTAATCATCGAGGGTCGAGTTTTCCGCGAACATTTTCCCCAAAATATTGGCCTTTTTGGTGGTGGTGTTTGCTAGTATACCGTCGGGTCTGGTAAGAAATGGCAAAATAGATTTGCAGAAATTGCTACAAACGGAGCCTGCTAGCGACTAAAATGCTCTGCTGCCATGCAGTAGGCAGTTATGTTTTAGCTGATCGTGTTCAAAGTTTACCTATTGTTGCTTCTCTTTGCTTATTTGTTATAAGCTGATTTGTTTTCCGACTTTCGAGATGTGTTGTATATTCGGTAAGCCGCGTTTTTTCGCCAAAATGCTTCGGAGTATTGTCGAATGAACCACGGCTTTGAGCCTATACCAGTTAGTTTAACGGTGGATTGAATGAAGCCATCCATCGCAAATGTGATGACTTACCAATTTCCTGGGTACATCTGAAAGGATCCGAAGTCTGAAAACAGACAGCTGATCATGGGAAAGCATTAAAGTGAGCCCGCAGACCGAACTAATCTACTGACCTATAGTGCCGTGCTTTTCTCTTCAGCCTCTCGATTGGCGGTCTGAAGTTAATGGGGATTGATGTGGTCACCAGGTAGTAGTCGGACGATCCTAAAGGCGCTGTGACATCAATCGCGTCACCGTGTGACGGTAGGTAAATATAGGTCTAACAGATTGAGGCAGTGAGTCTGCATATGAGGAACTCTTGTAGGCTCCTGGATCAGTTGTTCCAATCCATAGCAAAGGGAAAAGGATTCCGCCTATCAGACAGTCGAATCTATTGATGTGAGAACATTAATCACGGTTCATTATGAACACTGAAGTCTCCCAGAACAGTGGTCTGCAAATTTTTTCGCCAACGAGCCAAATATGTACATTACAACGATTAAAAAAAATTGAAAGCCAAATCTGTTTAGTAATTCAGTAAACTCGAAAAGAGATAAAAACTGGTCATTACTTTATTTTATGAAGTTTGCACTTTTAGAATCACTGGTATATTATTTTTGAAGAATTTTAAACACTCTTTGAAAGTACCACTTTGATTTAATTGTTTCTTAAAAATTTGCTATTATTGTATCACTGTCAGAAGGTTTTTGTTCACTTGTTGTTTTATTAACAATATTGAAATGGTATCACTACTTTCACTTGACTTATTTGGAGGCAATTGTAATTAATTATTGTTTAATATTTAGTATGTACCTGTTGTTTATTGGGCAAAAGGTCTTAATGATGAAGCTTGCGATCTTATTTTTTTTAGAAACAATTTAATTGTTAAAAGTTGATTGCATCGCAAGGGATGGCGCGAGTTGTTTGTTTATTGAACTGTCAAAAACGTCAGCTCGACTCGATCCGGCAACTTAAGAAAAAAAACATGACTGCGAGGTTGTCTACTTTGTTTATGGCATGCGGTTGGTACCGACCGTGTGATAGCTGGGCTAGGTCCGGTGACTTAAGAAAAAGAAGAAAGAAAAATTTATCAAGTTGCTCGTCCTGTTTGTGTGGCACGATGTTTGGTTAAGGTGACATAGATTCAATCTTGCCAACTTAACGAACGTGAAATACCAACTGCGTTCGGAAATAAGTTTGTATCGAACTTAACACGTGTTGTCTTGTCGGACAGATTTCGGCCGATGGATATTTGAATTTTTCTGCGCGTGCGCCGAGCGTTTCCGATGTGAGCCGAATAGCTATTCGGGATTTTTTCTGTGCGCGCGCCGGTCCCGAACAATGCGTGAACGGCGATTTCAAATTTACTGGTTTCTGAACACGTAATGCGAAATGATTTTCGAATGTTCGATTGTGATTTTGTTTGAAAGAAAAATGGCGGTAACAAACGGGTTTTTTCACCGTTTGAGATGGGAAAAAAAATTCTACAACTTGCAGGGACGCATATCAATTCCAATGTACACGCTGTTATCACAATTACAAGTGGGAAAAAATGACAAAAATGTGGTGGATATAACGATAAGCATTATTACAAGATTTTTTAACCAAGTTTGAAAGCATTTTTTAACATGTACTGAGTTTGAAACGGGATTAACTGTGGCAGGTGTATTTTATAGAGTCTTTCCCAATTCCCAAAGAAGCCTCACGTTGCGTGCGCCAGTGTTATATTTAGATATAACCGACAGGCGGTCTTATAATTGGGGTCGGGGACTCTAATACTACGCCAAATGAATTTACTAAATGCTTTCAGACTCAGGCTGAGTTTATTCAGGGGAAGGTACAGACATGGTAAGTTATGCTACAATAATCAAAAGCTAGCCTAACCTCAAATGGAAGTTACGGGTGATTATTCTCTCTGATATTTTCTAAACGGGCATGACAACGGGGACTCGAATAAGTTACAAAACAAAAGAGGAAATACAAAGTCAGCTTACAGTCATGATCGTGGCGGCAAAAGGATCCTAGTAGAAGCCTGGGGCTTGGACATCAGTACACTGAAGTTAAATTACATTTACGAGAGAGTCACCATGTACCGGAGCTCTTTGGTTATACTAATGCAATCTCGCACAGTGGGTGTTAATCCAGCATGCATGATAATATAGTGCTACAATTTGCGGCTGCCAAAATGGCTGCTCGCGCGTTCTTTTAGAGACGCAGTAGGCGGCGGACCAGAGATGTCATCCGGAAGCCGGGTGAGGAAGAAGTGCCGGCGCGTGGGCGTGCAAGCTGGCGCTATGGCAAACGTGGCGCTTGCGTCGTTTTATACCGTTGATGTTTGACGAGTGGCTAGAGTCTTTTTAGGATCTTTTTGTCGTTACGTAACAACCTTTATTATAATTTTATAAAAATTTCAAATCTGTTATCGTTGCATTAAGACGGTTTTTGACGAATGCTAAGTTCGCTCTGCTGTTTTTAAATTCCTGAAACCTGCTGAGAAATGCTTTCCTCATATTTAAAATGGTTGTTTTGAAGTAGTGTTTGTCAATAGAGGAATTATTTTCTTGGCGATGCTTCAGCATTCTTGGAAGGTGAAACAATGTTTTCCTTTCAAAATCTTGAGCAAAAGGGATAATTTGTTTTCGAATAAAATGACTTCTTCTAACATCAAAAAAATTGTGTTTCCTTTCCCTTATAGTTTATGATTAAGCTGATTTAAATAAGACGTAACATCTACCGTGAAATAAAAGTTTTGTATACACTGATCGTCTGTTAGTTTAGTCTGATAGTAAACACCCTTCTCAGGGAGAAGTGGTTTGATTTCTGGTAATAGTGACACGAAACGTTTTAAAACGTTCCTTCTTAGTAACCAACATACCTTGTTATAAAGTAGAAGATCAGCATGCTAACTCTCCATTTCAACTAAAAAATATTTGAATTGGCGATGATTAATAGCTTTAGCTAAGATGGAGATGATAATCGTAATCCCCAAATTCTATATCTTTACAAATTTATTCTGGAAATGTCTGCGCACAAAACGCTTCTTGATTTAATAATGCAATGATAAGCAAGTATCTGGTGATTATTTTTTTCTTTCAACATAGCAACAAACCCTTTTCTTACGCTGGTCATTTTTTGGCTCCATGTGTTAAAATAGACACAATTTCATCGAGAGGGATATGATGTATATCCATACACTCAATTATAGCATTTGCGATATCCTCTCCACGTGTTTGACCTTTGAGTGGCAATAATCCTAAAAGTTCCTCTTTAGGACCTGTATGAGAAATAAATCTTACGAAAAGCGAAACTTGCGCTGTATCATTTATGTGACAAGACTCGTCAACTGCTATTGATAAAACCGCAACAAATTTCAGATCTTCGATTTGCTGGATGGTAATATTCGAAGACATTATAATTGTTCTATCTTTCATTGTTTTGGCAGAGAATGGTAACTCTTTAATTTTTTTTAAATATCTGCTTTATTCTTAAAATCCCAAAATAGCTCTTCGGATACATTTATAAAACAACTGTTTATGTATTCACCGTCTCTATACGATTTCTCTCTCTTAGTAATCTCTTGACTAACAACAAACACTTGCAATATTAATTATTATTAACACGTGGTTATGGGATTGATGTCGCAGCGCCTTTAGGATCGTCCGACCATTGCCTGGTGACGACATCAATCCCTATTAACTTCAGACCCCCAATTGAGAGGCTGAAGAGAAAAATGTGGCACTATAGGTCAGCAGATTGGTTCGGTCTGCGGGCGCATTTTAATGCTTTCCCATGGTCAGCTGTCTGTTTTCAAACTTCGAATCCGTCCAGATGTGCCCAGGAAATTAGTGAAGTCATCACATCTGCGATGGATGGCTTCATTTAATCAACCATTAAAGAAACCGGCGTAGGTTCAAAGCCGTGGTTCAATCGACAATGCTCCGAAGCAGTTCGACGAAAAAACGCGGCTTACCGAGCCTACGACACATCTCGAACGTAGGAAAACAGATCAGCATATAACAAATTGGCAAAGGACAGTAAGAGAATCATCAATTGGTCAAAATATGAGCACGACCTACAGATCAGTAAAAAGCTAGCTGCCTGCCCGCAGGGCAGCAGGGCGTTCTGGTCGCTAGCGGGCTCCATAGGTCGCAATTTCTGCAAATCCAGTCTACCGCCTCTTACCAGACCTGACGGTTCACTAGCAAACACTGCTACCGAAAAGGCCAACCTTTTAGGGAAAATGTTTGCAGAAAACTCGGCCCTCGACGACCGGGGTGCCATCCCGCCGTCTGTTCCTCACTGCGGCTTCTATATGAAAAAGCTGAGGATACGGCATCGGGATGTACTCCTTGTCTTACGGGGGCTCGATGTTAATAAGGCTAGTGGGCCTGACGGAATACCTGCCCTGGTATTGCAGAGGTGTGCTGCAGAAATCGCTCCAGTTTTAACAAAGCTCTTTAAAATGTCCCTGAAATGTGGCTCTGTGCCCTCTGGTTGGAAAAAAGCGGTCATTCATCATATACCTAAGAAAGGTGACCGCTCCAACCCGGCCAACTACCGTCCCATAGCGATCACATCAGTTCTGTCCAAGGTGATGGAACGTGTGATCAACGACAAACTGCTTACATACCTCGAGAAGAACAAAATCATTAACGACCGCCAGTACGGATTGCGGCGGAACCGCTCGTGCGGTGATCTTCTCGCGTATGTGACGCATGTTTGGGGACGGTGCCTGGAACGTTATGGTGAGATTCAAACGGTCTCACTGGACATTTCTAAGGCCTTTGACCGGGTTTGACACCGAGGACTTGTCAACAAACTGCCTTCTTACGGACTTCCCGTTTCCTTGTATACGTGGATTGCCGACTTTTTGAGGGAGAGATCGATTCAGACGGTTGCTGATGGTTTCGTCTCTTCCTCGCATTCAATAAATGCTGGCGTCCCACAAGGATCGGTTCTGTCTCCGACATTGTTTTTGTTGCACATCAATGACCTCTTGACATGTGCACCAATCCATCGTTACGCGGATGACAGTACAGTCCATGATTGCTTTTTGTTTGACAAGCCCCCAAAGGGCACACAAACTCCAACGGCTCGGAGGGCTTTGAAACAGAGAATGGACGGTTACCTTGAGAGGGTCTCCTCTTGGGGTAAGAATAACCTCGTGAATTTAATGTTTCAAAGACCCAATCATGTCTGATTACGTCTAAAAGGGATCGAAATGACAATCTAGTCTCCTTTAATGGAAGCAATCTTCCCAACAAGCCCTCCATTGATATGCTTGGTGTAACCTTAAGTGACCAGCTCAGGTATGGGGCTCCATCGAAACCCGAGTAAAGTTAGCCTCTCAGAAGCTGGGCGTATTGTACAGAGCCCGCAGATACTTTAATAGTACACAACTGCTGACCCTGTACAAATCGCAAGTGCGCCCCATTGTAGAATTTGGCAGCCACCTCTGGTCGGGAGTCCCAAAATATCTGAAAAAAAACCTTGACTCTGTGCAGAAACGGGCGGTCCGTTTGATAGATTCGCCTATCTTAGCAAATGGGTTGCAATCTTTGGAGCACAGACGTCGGGTGGGAATGCTGTCATTGTTCTACCGGTATTTTAATGGAAGATGCTCCGAGGAACTAGCGTCATTGATCCCTTCGGCACCAGTGCATAGTCGGAAAACACGCCAAACGCGCGCCCAACATTTTCACACGGTTGACATTTGTCACATGAGAACGGGTCGCTTCTACGACTCGTTCTTGTGTTCAACAGCTCGTCTGTGGAATGATCTGCCGGCCTCTGTGTTTCCTCCATCCTACAACATGGGTCTCTTCAAGACCCAAGTTCACTCCTTCCTATCCTCTAAAAGATCCTCCACACAGCATCCCCAAAGATGATATAGGCCTTGAGTGAAATTATTTCCTCCTTGGTCTCCTGTGTGGAGTTACTGTAAAAAAAAATATACATATATTGTTGGATGATTGCATCCAGTTATTAAATACAGAAGTCGATATCTCTTGACTTTTCTGAAGCTCCTCAATTACTGTATTCCTTGCATCACCGAGAGGATATTTAGTGCTAAATAATGCGTGTTTAACTGTAAAGCATCTCCCCTAATTTTACTTATTGTTATGTGCCATTTGTTCTTTACAAATAAGATATGCCGGATGGTCATTTAAGTTTCGAATAAACGCGAAAGTCTCGGTTCACTCAACTCTAAATTTACGGTTTTCTTCTTCTCTTTTTATTTGCTTCTTTTTAGTAGACATGTCAAATAGGGTACCTATAAAATATTCCAAATTACTTTTTTTTCAAACGCCACCAATGCAAAAGAATTGTCATTTTTAAATTGATGACAGAAATACCTGTTGAATGTGCAGCTGGATGAAAAATACAACAACTTTATTCTTCAGGAAGGTACCTTTGTGAGGTTCGCCCGACTTACAGACACGATAAGCTCTGACCACTGCACCAGACCAACAAACTCGGCCGAAAGGTAGCTGGGTGAGAGATCAGCAATAGTTTCGCTCAAATGTTTAAATAGCACGGATGTGACTGATTCTCTCAGGTTCGATAAGCGGTATAAACATACGGACATCCTCTGCAACCCGCACTTTATTTCCATTCACTTTCGCTTTAACAGATATTCGTAATCAATTCTCGCTTTCTACTTGCGTTCGCGCAAATATTTTGCTATAATCGCATAAAATTTTTTACAAAAAAATAAACGTTGTCATTGTATAGGATTATAGGAGTATTTTTTAACTCGGGGAGGATTTTCGACCACGTGGTCTGGCGTTTATACGCCTACCTTTAAGAAGTGTGCTTTTGTTTACAGGCAATCTGTGGTTACCAGCGTGTGCTCGTGTGTCTCAGTGAGTTCAAAGCGATCTTCTACCTGCATCAATCATTTCGGTAAATATTTTGTTTTTTCTTGACTTTGATTTTATTTTATTACAGAGTACATCGCCTTTTTTTCCTACCAAAATCTTGTTTTTAAAACATTCATAAAGCATTATTCTATTATCAACTCCCGCGTTTTTATCCATGTGTCATAAACACCAAAAATCAGCATAGCAACCAGCTATAAAGCATATTAAAAAACACTTAGCCGCGCACCGACCGACTTAAGCCCTACGCCCACCTGAATTTCTTTCTCAGAATTTTCAGGCAAACAAACTACTATCACCCGTTAGTAACCGGCATACGTAGTCGCTCAGAAACCGTGCCCAATGAAACAAATAAATTAAATAAATCAATAATCATGTCTACGCCCAACTCAACGATAGAGCTTATGAGAATGGCGTGAGAGCGTTTATCGCAAATAGACTGGGACGTCATCTTTCTCTTGATGAGAAAGACCATCTAGCTAAAATTTGTCATGAGACGTACCTAGAGGAGTCCGTTCTTACCTGACTCAAGCAACTATACCCTCAACCGCAACCGGGTTGCTCTTGCGTATGAGACAACCAGGTCGAGATGGAGGATTGCTTCTCATCCTCAGATGAATCCGGCTACGAGCTAGTAGCTAGACGAAAACGCTCTCCCACGAACTAAAACGTCTCCTTGACGCCCGTAAAATCACCCAGCTCATTCCCGCTTCTCAAAAAAAAAATTTACGTGAACACGTTCACGTTCTACGTCGCTTCTAGCCCCCGTGGTTAAAAACAAATATGATTTAGATTTTTAAGTCATTAATAGCTTGCTGTTTTAGAGGACAGTACAGCAAAACTCCAGGGATTGTATATAATGTTCTGGAGAAAATCTGTATCTCACACTACTAAATTCTATAAAGAAAATTTACGGAGTGCTTTGTAGGTAGATTGTAACGGTCGCTGATCGACCGACAGAATGGTTTGTAGGTGGATTGTAATTTTTTTTTTTTTTTTTTTATATGAATACCTTACAAGAGTCCCAACTGCTCCCAACCGTCTGGAGCCAGTGAGACTATGGCATTCCCAATTGGGGAATGTTGTGAGGCTGAAGGTATTGGGGAGGGGAAGGAAAAGGGGAAGAGGAAGATGGGGAATACCTGGTTATTCAGATCTGGTCACCAAACACGGCTAAAAGCCATTTCAAGCAACGTTTCAATTCTGAATGGTGGTCTTTCACCAGGGCGATACTGAGAGTATCTTCCACTCTGGAACGTGCGCAAATATATTCTATATTATTTTTAAATGAATTAATTGTGAAACAACACAAATTAATTAAATAAAAATTACTTGCGCACGCCGGGATTTGAACCCGCGACCTTCGGATTCGTAGTCGAGAGCCTTACCCCTCGACCATGGAGGCCGTAATGGTCGCTGATGGACCGACAGAATGGTTTGTAGGTAGATTGTAATGATCGCTGATGGACCGACAGAATGGTTTGTAGATAGATTGTAATGGTCGCTGATGGACCGACAGAATGGTTTGTAGGTGGATTGTAATGGTCGCTGATCGACCGACAGAATGGTTTGTAGGTAGATTGTAATGATCGCTGATGGACCGACAGAATAGTTTGTAGGTAGATTGTAATGGTCGCTGATGGACCGACAGAATGGTTTGTAGGTGGATTGTAATGGTCGCTGATCGACCGACAGAATGGTTTGTAGGTAGATTGTAATGATCGCTGATGGACCGACAGAATGGTTTGTAGATAGATTGTAATGGTCGCTGATGGACCGACAGAATGGTTTGTAGGTAGATTGTAATGGTCGCTGATGGACCGACAGAATGGTTTGTAGGTAGATTGTAATGGTCGCTGATGGACCGACAGAATGGTTTGTAGATAGATTGTAATGATTAACTGATGTGGACAAACAGAATGGTTTGTAGGTGGATTGTAATGATAAGCTGATGGACCACGACAGAATGGTTTACCTTAGGTAGATTGTAGTCTAGCTGATGGACCGACAGAATGGTTTGTAGGTAGATTGTAATGATCGCTGATGGACCGACAGAATGGTTTGTAGATAGATTGTAATGGTCGCTGATGGACCGACAGAATGGTTTGTAGGTGGATTGTAATGGTCGCTGATCGACCGACAGAATGGTTTGTAGGTAGATTGTAATGATCGCTGATGGACCGACAGAATGGTTTGTAGATAGATTGTAATGGTCGCTGATGGACCGACAGAATGGTTTGTAGGTAGATTGTAATGGTCGCTGATGGACCGACAGAATGGTTTGTAGGTAGATTGTAATGGTCGCTGATGGACCGACAGAATGGTTTGTAGGTAGATTGTAATGGTCGCTGATGGACCGACAGAATGGTTTGTAGGTAGATTGTAATGGTCGCTGATGGACCGACAGAATGGTTTTTGAGTAAAGGGCGTTTCTATTAAATGTTTAATGAATAACCCCCGTGTTGCTAATATTACTAATTTATTTGAAAGAAAATGTAGTCTAACTCCAAACACACAATTAATATAACAATTTATCTTGTTATATAAATCGATTATCCCTAGAGCTCTAAATTGTAGGGATGCAATGATTTGGGAACCAAATGGTAAAGGTGAACTTTTATATAAAAACATCATAATATCACTATTAAAACTAACCTTTATAACTATTACTATTTACCTTGAAAAACGGTACTTTCATTTTTTTTAAGTTTTGCAATAAACTCCATTCGAATCTAAAGTTAAAACTAATTTAATAATAACTATTACTATTAATTCAATTTATTTTTATAACTTATTGAAGTTTGTAAACCTCATTGTAATATTTTAATCATTGAAGAAGATAATATTAACACATCCCAAATGAACCACGAATCCGAAAAAACAACAAAAATTAATTAATTTTTAAAAAAGTTTTCATCTGTCGTTTTAGTGCCTTTGGAAGGCGACGAACCTCGTAATAATAATTACCCGGCAGAACTTTTTTTAATTAAACTTATTTTGTAAATTACATAATAGAACACAAAGAGGATGCATAGCCACCTAACTGTATCTTGGGACACAATCGTTACTTCATCCACATCGTCTCATATATACTCTTATATTATTCCAACGCTTGCTTAACATAACCCAAAATAATTGTTTGGTTTACTTCATCATACCGTGTCTTTCTAGAACGTCAGCAACTTTTTCGATTCACTTGCGGGTCATACATTGTACATTGGACACTCCGCCCTCCATTCATTCTCTCAATATCCCCAAACAATTTAAGCATCCATTTCGTAATGTTATGTACCTACTCGTCGTATTCCTAGCTATATTGTTAACTTAAACTTGACCATGTACAATACGTCACCCAAAGTTATCGCTATTTTAACATGTGTGCCGTCTCCAAATAATGTAGCTGCAACCTTTTTAATTGCATAATTGTAAGATGCTCTTTCGTTTATGCACTACTAATTGTTATCCCATTACTGAGCCTTAATAAAACTATCCCCAAATGTACCCTTCCACCTCTTGAAAGGAATTACGAAAATCTTTTGTAAATATATTCTATTGTCATTACTTACAATATCTGTTTAGTTCCTCTAATTTGTAAAGATGCAACTCATCTATTGTCTTTAAAATATGGAAGACCCCCTTTCAACGATGTTTGTCAACTTTTAAATGTACGGTGTTAATTACAGTTTTCATGTTTGCATTCAAAACAATAATATATCTCCAATATTCTCAGTTTATTTCTCTAGAGTACCTATACTTCGTACCTAGCGCATTACTCTTATATCTAATGCATTCCTTTCGGATTTATTTGTTTGTAAATCGTTATATCTCACACACACCTCGGGGATCTTATTTCCACTGTGTTTAGTGTAATTTCGTCCTTCTGTCAGTTCTATGCCCACCATTAATCACCTATTTCGAAACAAAAAGTTCAAAATTAATTGACTGCGATTAAAACGGCAACGATATTAGGATTATTTAAATTTTGACAACGGTGTTTCACCACACGGAAATCGCTTGGCATTCAATTAATGGGAATACAAAATGTTATTATAACCATCCTGTATGGAGTTTTAACGGACGATAAGTTGAAACAAAAACTGAATAATTCGCTGAGAAACTAATAAAATGTCGTTTACACATTACCTTTTTCTTGGAAATTTTTATTTTTTTCTACAATGCACATATTTAGGCATTTTGTGTGGCGAAATCTCTAAAAAAACAGTAAACTAACTTCATAAATAGCAAAATCACAATTAAAGATGGTAACTTTGGCGAGGCGAGCCTACGAAAGACTCGACTGAGAGCGATCACGTGGTCCTCCGCTGCGCTGCTATTGGCTATTTGGTATGTTAGAGCAATGCGCTCGTAACGGAGAGTTTAAAATCACACTTAGGCCATGATATTGCTGTGGATGTTGGACAAATTACTATGAAATATATACGTAACGGCCGGTATAAAAACGAGGTGTTATATTGTCCAACGCGTGGATGTTGGAGAAACACGCAAGGAATATTGTTTAATTTTAAAGGACTTAAGACAAAATGCATTGTAAAAACCCCTTAAATAATTTAAAACATATTTTTTTAAAACTTGCATCGTATAAATAAAGGCTTTTTGAGAACTCCTGTATACTTAACTCAATTTCGTAAAAAATGGTCTGTTAGACAAAAACGAACTGAAGCGACGAAATCCTATCGTAGTCGATGCTCCAAATAGACACACGTTTCATCATGACAACAATAATCCAGATGTGATCGATATCGTCATTTTTAAAAAGACTAGCTAATGACACTCTCTCCGAGTACTCAACGAATTAACTGCCGATTACGATCCAGTTCTTCTAACTGTAATAAATTCAATGAACTTCGAAGCAAAAACATTACACACCAACATTTATTCCGGAGGAAGCCAAATTAAAAGCTGCCACTTCCAACTTAATTCACAGAATAAAATCATGCATCACCGAGGCGTCTGATGAGATTTCAAACGACTCAAACGAATCTATACGACACGAATGTTAGAAAATAATGGCAGAGATCTTGCAATCTGACAGTTAAACAGCATTTAAATCGATTAATTAGAGAAGTGCAAAGTGAGCTTAGCGAATTTCGCAACGAGCGTTTGCACGATTTCATCTCATCCCTCGACGAAGATAGAGCAGCGTACTGGACGCTCTCTAAAATACTTCGACGTCCAAAAACTAAAATCTCTTCGATTCAATGCCTCAACAGAATAGTATACTCCGCTGCTGACAAGGTCGAAGCCTTCGTAGTTAGACTTGAAAATAAATTCTCTCCAAACACAGAACACGATAACCCAGCCTTCGTAGCAAAGGTGGATTCAAAGTAGAAGCCGTCTTAAAACTAGATCCTGAAGATCCCCCAATCAGGTGCACAACTCGTCAAGAAATAATGATCATAATTAAAAATTAAAAAAGAGACCGGTCCTGACGGCATGTGAAACGAAATTTTAAGATATCTTACGCTCAAAGACATTTGCTCCATGACAGCCACCTGCAACGCCTCACTTACCCTGCGTTGCTTTGCAAAGGATTTTAAAGAAGCTCACGTAATTTTAATTCCCAAACCAGGCAAGGACCCGTTACTAATGGAGAATCACAGGCCAATTAACCTCCTTCCAAGTCTAAGTAAAATCCTGGAAAAAATAATACTAGTACGATCAAACTCCTTCACTCACACAGTAAACTCTTGCCAGATTTCCAACATGGTTTTCGAAGAGGTCATTCTACCGTTCATCATCACGGAGGGCTTTAATACTAGAAAAAAAAACAGTAATTCTTTCACTTGACGTAAGCAAAGCTTTTAATAAAGTCTCTGTAAACAAATAAATTCAAAGTTCCGTATTGGCAAGGCTGACGCGCCCACACGTTATGTCGAATCTGGAGTTTTCCACTGTCAAAAGTCAAACACAGTTGACGTCACCTCGGCTAAACAAACACCCCCTTTTGATCTGAACTTGTCTACGAGAAAGAGATTAAAGATGATATCGTAATAAAAAGAATCAATGGTTATAATTAATAATTGAATATGATTTAATTCTCACCTCGTGTTTCCTACAAATGGAGCTGCCGCCGCTTGACCTGTGATTATAAATTTAAATGCATTATTAATGGATCAATATCAAGAATGGAATGGTTTTTGTAAAAGCGAAACCAGTAATCGGAAGTCAAACATAACCTCACATTGAATCTAGAATAAATTTATTTAAATCAATGTTACTAGATGTTGACGACGATAATGATTTTTTTACCCATTTTATGAAAATTCAATTTCTTTTTGACACACTGTACAATTTGTATAATTTGATTGTTGATTCCATGACTTCATGACCATGAAATAAAAAAGTGTTTTAAAATAAACCATGAAACTTCATGACCATGAAATAGTCCGTTTAAAATAAATAATTTAAAAGTAGAAAATAATAATCTAATTAGATGTTTTTATATTCTATACAACAGACTGAGGCTTAACATAAAAGTTACAAAGGAAAAATATATTTGAAAATGGCCTTGAACGCCGAAACAGATGGCACAATAATAAAAATAATAAAAAAAATAAAATGCTCGCATAAATTAATAATTACATTATTAAATTTAATTTGTGGGACTAAGAAGAGCACTACAAATTGTCTTATAAGCTTTGTAAAAATGTATTAACTAAATTAATATATATACGAGTATATTGAAACTAAATAAAACAAATCTATAAATATGTGTGAATAAAAATAAATATATAAAAGACACATAAGGAAGAATTAGAAATTCTGTTGGAAAAAAAACAGACCAACGATGGTAATGTTAAGCAAAACGCACATCACCGAGTTTTTACAAGGTTGGAGTACAATATGAAGATATAAACTATAATAAATAATATGAAGTATTCAATTGAAAAAAAGGGTTTAAAAAAATAAATATAATAAGTGGTACAAAACCAATCTACAGATAATGCAATATGAAAGAGACAGGTTATACAAAATGGTAAAAATTACAAAGACCTTTGAAAGGTGGAAGAACTTTAAATGCTAACAAAACAAATACTCACTTGAATTAAAAAAAGGAATTAAGGAAAAATGACTACTTCAAAACAAAAATTGAGGCTGAAAAGCGAGATCGAAAAATATGTCACAAATGTGGGTACAATAAAATCACTGATTTATTTATTAAGTGAATATATACAATTCCCACAGGAAATAAATCAGTCCAATTTAGCGAATAAATTCAACAAACACTTCATCAGAAGTATGGAATACTTATACTTTAATATTGATGAACCCACGGAAGAAAGAAACGCAGAGCTGATACTTCAACAGATTACAGGAGAAGAATTAAAATTTATCCTAGACCAAATGAAACCGAAACCCAGCCCGGGTGGAATTGCAATCAAAGGAATCGTTACCAGTTAGCAGAAAATATCTTACAAATATAATAGTAATCATTGAACTGGTAAGTTTCTTTAATATTATCGTGGAAGATGTCCCAAGTAATACCAATACCGAAGAAATATAATACAAAGAAATGTGACCAATTAAGGCCAGTGAACGCCTTTTCACGAATTCCTAGTAAAACGTCAACTTGTAAAATTTTCAGAGAAAAATAATATGTTATGTGAGGAACAATGTGGGGAGATAATAAATCCTGCGAAATGGTTCTTAACTTAGTATTAGAAGACTTAAAAAAAGTTAATGCCAAATTTTCAAAGTTCCGCCATTTAAAAAAAAATCGAACAAGGGATCGAACAATGCTCTTGGCTTAAGGGTGAGTGGAATAATTTATTATTCCTAAAAAATGATAATATTATTACGCAATACGATAAACATGATGTTGATATGACGGTGCGTCGGGCAGTAGGTATATTTCTAGGAATAACGCAAAAAGGGAGGAATAGAAAGGCGATCTTAGGTAGTTACAAGTAATTTATTTTTATATACGTGGGGTTAGTCTTAAAACTAGAGTAAAACTTAATTAGACAATTCAATAAAACTAGATACGCAATTACTTAATTCTACTGTTAAAGTCTTTGTACTTAAAATTAGAGGTTCGCTGGCTTAGGCAATTACTTAGTTCTACTGTTAAAGTCTTTGTACTTAAAATTAGATGTTCACTGGCTTATGTTGTGGGAGGAATTATCAATAGAGTCAGAGGCACTTCCCTTTTTGGTGATGACTGTCCAGGGTCCAGTGGCTGCGTTGTATGTAGAGTCCTCGCGTTCGCACTACGTATTCATGTACCTCCGGATCGGGAGTAGGTGCAACGCGGCGATAATCAGAGGCATGGGCGGTCTCCGACGTTGATCTCCGAAGGGCGAAGATCAGTTACTTCCTTCTGGGATGGAAGCGTAGAATTCCCTCGTCATCAGAGGACCTGGGCGGCCTCTCCATGGAGCGAGAATAGGAACCTTCCTGGGCGGAAGGTTTCACTTGGCTGTGTGTCCTGGGCGGACTACTGCAACCGACTCTCCGTCCTGGGCGGACTCTTGCAACGATTCGTGCTTCCTCGGTGGAAGACTGCACCTGACTCGTGCTCCCTCGGTGGAAGCTTTCACTCGACTCTCCGTCCTGGGCGGACTCTGGCAATCGACTGTCTCCTAGAGCCCACTAACCTTCTGTCTACCTGTCTACCTGTAGGTATTATCTTTTAACCCGCATTGTTCAGCGGCCTTCGTTCCGTCGTTCGGCTCAATTCCTTTGAGGTGTTTATTGCCGTGTCATAAAATTCCAACGGAATTGCGGGCTTTCCCAAAATAGCAGTTAAGATTATATTATTTTAGTTACGATTTTTCCTAACAATAGGTTCGGCTAGCCTTTGTACTAAATTTATTTTATGGCCGGTCTATTCTGGGAATTCCTATTATTTAAAATGCACCTTTTAAAGCTAAATATTTCGGTGAATTCGGTCAATTATTTTAGATGATTACAAAAGGCTATATCAATGTTTATAAGGAGAAAAATATGAATTATATAATTAAAAATACACTTTGTATACACCTCTTTCACTTTTTCACGTTTGTATACAAAGTGATTTTTTAATTATATAATTCATAACGATTCCACAAAGTTATCAATCATTTGAAGAAATTATCGAAAAATATGAATTATATATTGTTTAAATTCATCAGAATCAAATTAGAAATATAATCTTTTTCTGACCGCTCTACGTATGTTTTTCAAAATATTTATAAATATCGAATGACCTTAAAAATTCTTTGAACGTTTTTCTTCAACATGCGGTTATGAAAAGTCCAATGAAAAACAAATGTTGGGCGCAGCTTAAGTTTTTTATGAACACTAACCGTCGTGTTTTTTTAAATGCTAATTTAAAAAGTTTCGTAAAGTTTATTAAAAAAACTCACTCGGAGATGATGGCAATTATTTTTCTCCGGTTTATAAAAGTATTTTGAGATTTTTAAACCACCATTTAATTCAGAAAGGCCGGTTTATATATAAATTAATTATTTGGCCGTAAAGTGCTGCTAATATTTCATGCGGTATGAATTCGAACTAGATTTTTTTTTAAATACGATAGAAGTCGATAATTAATTTTTTCAATGTAACGCCAAATTTGTTCGAAAATGGTTTATCTATGGGCATATCTATTATCTATGCCACTGTCAGTTCACCTAGTTTGCTTTGCTTGATTTATCAGTATATTTTTCCCGATGTCTCCCGACTTGCGATGCAAGTATTGTTTAGTACTTATGTGTACAAATTCTATAAGGAAAACTCCAAATAAGATATTTTTATGCTTTCCAAGAGACAAGAATTTCAACTTATTATATCAACATTCAAAATGTAATAAATAATTTATGTAACCTACAAGACTATTCATTAGTTTATTTTCAATCACTCATTCAATAATTAACCATTGTTATTAATAATTTATAGATTGAAACGGTATTACATCATTTGTATACAGTTTGTAAGGTGGACACAATAGTGATGAAATCTTTAAGAATGGCCAAAATTCTATAGATCATGGTATGACAGAGAGGTTAGGTGGCGAACTGTCACTTTTTGGTTTATTTCAATTTAATTAAAAAGGGCCTGAAAAATACTATTTCGGCGCCTTTAATAATGCAGTAATAATAAAAATAACCTTTTTGTGTGAAATATTATATATCCATTGGTACATAATAAAATATCATTTACAAGCTAAAAATGAAATACGAATTGTAACAGGATGAATGTTACAAAGGGTGTGGTTAATTTGAATTAAATTGGCAGTAAAAACGGCTCTTTTTAAAATGTTCTTTATCGAAACATGCACAGCTGTTTATATCAGCTTTTCGAGTACATTTTTTGCGAAGTTCACTTGCATTGCTTGTTCGTTTCTTGACGTATTTGACAGTTTCAATCGTTTTTCGATCATTTTGCGTAATTAAGACAGTCACGAGACGTTTCGACAAAAGTGACATTGTGTTTCGTCCGTGTCTTTAATTTAATTCAGAATTAACATATTCCTTTTCGTCAGGTCACATTCTTGTTTGCATTTCGTGTGAAAATATCTCAGCAAGACAGACGCGCGCTGTACTTTGTATATAAAGTAGTTCTAAAAGTAATGAACATTACAGATAAAAAATATTCATATAAAAATTAAAGAAAAACATAATTTAATTTAATGAAAAAAATAAAGAGAAACAAAAATGGAAGGAAATAGAAGTATACAGGAAGATATAATTTCTTTTTCTTTAAATATACAATATTAGATAGGTATATTATAAGAATATAGAACCACTGAATATTCTTTAGAATATAGAAACACGTGTTGTCGTCTTTATTCTATGTAGGTATAAAATGAACAAAAGTGTAAAATTTAACTGTAGAATTTCGCTAATTATTGTATATAACCTTTTTACAATATTCAATGTACTTACAGTAGATAAAATTTATAAAAAATATACGCAATTATCCAAATTTTTAAAGAAAAAACGTTAAATACATTACAATTTAATATATCCGCAAGATATCAGCATAACATTAAAATCCCTCAATTCAACACTAAGCATACGCAAAACACATACCTATATCTAGGAATAACTTTTTTTAACAACCTTCCTTCTAATCTTGAAATTATAGAAAATATCCATGAATTCCAACATAGATTAAAAAATTATCTCAAACTACTGTAACAGTCTTTTATTTCATTTTTTATTTATTATTAGATTTTTTTGTCTTTTATATTTTTTTTCCACAAACCTTGCGTTTCTTTTCTTTTCTCTTCTTTTCTTTTCTTTTCTTTTCTCTTCTCTTCTCTTCTCTTCTTTTCTTTTCTTTTCTTTTCTTTTCTTTTCTTTTCTTTTCTTTTCTTTTCTTTTCTTTTCTTTTCTTTTCTTTTGTTTTCTTTTGTTTTCTTTTCTTTTCTTTCCTTTTCTTTTCTTTTCTTTTCTTTTCTTTTCTTTTCTTTTCTTTTCTTTTCTTTTCTTTTCTTTTCTTTTTTTTTCTTTTCTTTTCTTTTCTTTTGTTTTCTTTTATTTTATTTTCTTTTATTTTCTTTTCTTTTCATTTCTTTTGTATTTTTAATAATATTACTATTGATAAATTACTAAATTTCGACAACAAATTCATACTTTCCTGCTATTGTACAACAACATTTTAAGTTATGATCGAATTAACTAAGCGATAATCCATCTCCAAGCACAATAACCTTGGTTCATTATGGTGAGGAACAGCTATATTATATTTTTATTACATTATATGAAACATGTCTTATTTATACTTAATGTAAAATAAATTAACATATTAAATAAAAAAATAAAAATTTAATTTTTTTTTAAAAAAGTCAAACTTTTTTCTGTTAAGGTTGTAAAAATATCAACATCAATCATATTCAATCTTATTATTATTTTATTTATTTATTTAAATAAAAAACATAATTTTTCAATAACGAAATAAGTACTAACATACTTAGGTACTAAATATCACGTCGTTTCTCCGCAGGCTAAGCAGAGAATGGAGCCAATTCCTTATTGGCACATATCTCTTTCTTCATTGGCATTCATTCATACATCGTCTCATATCAAATTTAATGTAATTATTAAGGTCTGCAAGAATTTTAGTTTTATTTTATTATTTTGACAGCTGTTTCAGCGTTCAAGGCCATTTTCGAACTGTAGTTGGTTTGTTCTTTATTTTTTTTTAATAAATGAACTTCTAGGAGTTATAAGACAATTAATAATTAATAATCGTATCATACATACTCTGCTATAATACCGACTTTTGACACGCAAGAAAAAAACAGTAAATTACAAAAGATCGAATAATTGAAAAAAAAAATAGCACTAGAATAAAAACAATATATACATGGCCTAACAACACAGAAAAACAGCAAAAGTAATGTAGAGAAGTGAAAAATGGAGTTCGTAAAAAAAATCGCTTTTGAGAACTTTTATATCGGTACATTACTTTTGTCCATGGAACTATAATATACAGAAGATAACGCGCGATTTCCAAATTTCCAACCCGCTTCGCTCAGCGGACACAAGGAGCATTACCAATTGCCAAGTCAAAAAATAAAAACTCGGTTAATATATTTTTTCCGTGGAAGGCACTTAATTGAATCAATACTTTTTTTTAATGTTTAAAGAAAATAAATTTAATAATATTATTATTAAGTTCTGCGAGCATTTTCGTTTTTATTATTGTGAGAGAAATTATGTTCCGAGATATTAGCATATGACCACAGAGTAAACGATGAAACTAAAAAAAAATATCCCAAACTCCCCAAATAAGGGGAATCCTTACATTTGGCTAAATAAATATTTCCGGGAATAACCACTGCCATCTGACGATTTATGACCAAACCTGTTGACCACAGACTTATCTCGAAATTCCTACAATAAACAACTGTAATTAACAGGTGTCGTTAATTTTGTTTTGTATCAAATTTCAAGGCCATTTAAACCAGCTTAAGGGGAACGGCTGCGGTGCCTGTTTCATACAAAAGCTGAATTTTGAATTGGCGACCAAAATACCCATCCAAACTGAATTACCTATTTATTTAATTAAACGTTTATTAAATATCTAGTACGGATGAGTAGTATTTTATTTGTTTTTGTTTTACCTTATGAAATATCGGCCATTAAAGGAATTGATTTTTCGCGATTTTAGAGGCATCTTTAACAATTATTTTGGGGCTAACGTTGATTTAAAAAAAAAAGCTTTAACTCATCTCCTTTGAAAATAAAATTTATTTTTGAAATATTAAATTAAATTAAAAACTATTTACGGAGGAATAAAAAATTTGCGATACAGAATTTAAAATATCGAACCGAAAAAACCTTTTTTTTTAAATATACTATTTTTCATATTTTTATTTATGTAATCATACTCACACAGCAAACGTGATATTTTTTTTTAAATTACGATAAATCCGTAAATAATTTTCTAAGTTGCCCTTAAAATTATGAAAATTGTTCTTTTTTCATGGCACATACTTAAAATTAAAATTAAAACAAAATAAATAAAATACTTCTCATCCATACTGGATTTTACTAAATCTTTAATTAAAAAAAAAAATTAAAAAAACAAAAACAAAAAAACATAACATAAAAAAAAACAAAAAAAAACAAAAAAACAAAAAAACCAAAAAAAACAAACAAACAAACAGATCATTCCGTTTGGATGGGTACTTTGGACTCCAATCCAAAATTCAGTTTTGTATGAAACAGACGCCGCAGCCGTTCCCCTTAACGGCCGAGCCTTGCGATGCGGTGGCTTCAGTTATTGCGGATGAAAACAGTAGGTAGTCTGTAGGCCAGCGTCGCTAGGAGCCGGATATAGGGAGAAATTGAGAGCTCCAAAATACACTTAGGGAGTTTTTGACAAATGTAACTAGATATTGGTATCGACGAAGATTTTTTTAAAAACTTTTTTTATAAAATCGTGAGTAATGGTTACCATAAAGTCAAATTCCTATAAATGTGAAAAACTCGGAGATTTCAGTAGTTTGCACAAATATGATCACTTTAAAAAATTTCGCGACTGTCTACAATCTAGGGAAATTTTCGTATTTTTTGCACATTTCTGGCTATTTTTGAGAATTTCGCCAGGGAGTTAACTGACGAAAAACTTCCACTATTTAGTAAAATAGGTGTACGTCGCTTTAAAATATTAAAAATATGAATATATTAATTTAAAGAAACATTTTGTTGTTTTATCATATTAGGTTACGCGATAACTTTGCAAATTAAAATTTTCGTAAAAAAAATATGATTTACGGCTTAAATCGTGGATTGAATCGAAGATTTCGTCTGCTCTTACAAGAAATTGGTTGCAAGGTAGAAGTATGAAGTATGAACGATGAAGATCGTCGATAAAGTCAACAACAATCTTGTAATTAACTGAACTCACCGCAGACAATATACATCAATATCACTAAACTATACACAAACATGATCACTCGTTTATCGAATAACAACTACTGAACACTTGGACAGTGGACTGGCGCTTTGCAATTTGAAATACTCATTGGTCTTTCCTCCTAGATGTACTGACCCAGTGATAGGCCGGAACCTGATATATTCGTAACAGTTATACGTATTATAATACCGCCATACATCGGATATATCAATACTGGCTTCATAGATATTAGCGTTCTAACCGATCCCGGCGTTCTGAGTATGTTAGCGATATTTATTGAATACGTGATTTCTGATATTCAGTATCGGTATATCGTATATCGATATTTAACACTAGCATTATCTCCATATATTCGATACAAGTATCATCTGAAGTATTCATTGATATACGATATTGACAGATACAAGGAACCTATCCATATTGGTAGCGCTGTATAAGGCAAGTTCCAAGTTGAAACGCGGTTCTGCCTGCCACCTTACTCTGAAATCAGGCGTAGGTACATTATATTACATTGATATTATTATTTTTAATTTATCAGTGAAACGGTGGGATGGTTACTTTGCAGTTGGATGGTTTCTTGATAAAGAAAGATTTTGTACGAGTTCGTTGATTAAAAACTTTATTTTCGTTGTAAAAATTATAAAACCACTAAAAGTTACCTACCAGAAGTATTATGGGTGAACACAATATTTGAATACTTTATTTTAAAATGTCATCGAGGAAACAAGGATTCATAAATCCTGAAACAGCCATATCGGAAATGTAGGCCTTTATCAATCCGTGTCCGCGTGGGGGATTTCCCGAATTTGGGAATGTAGTTATTGACATCTGGTTTCGTATTTTATCGTTAGAGGCCACGGTGATGATTTTATGGTAATCCCCATGTCTCAGACATTTTATTCGTCAACGGACAAACCTAAATAATTATATTTGGATCAATAATACATCCATCATAAATCACAACAGAACACAATATTATGTGACACACTCGAACACTCAATGTAGGTACGTCATTTATTTTTTTATTTTGTTTGTAAAAATATTTTTGAGTAATATTCTTACGAAATATTTATGTTTTAAATGTGTAACATATGTTTTAAGTTTGTAACATATGTTATAATTTTATACAGATATATATTGTAACTTAACCTCAACTGTAAATTTAGTTCAAGTTTTTCATTAAGAAGCTTCCGTTAGACAACCTATTAAAAAGTAGTTTATCTGGACTTTTTGTCTTATCGGGATATTTTTGTAAATTGTCTAAAATTAATAAAACAAACATATATATACGAGTATAATGTAACTTTAATTAGGTACAATACACTGTAAAATGTATTGAAAAAATGAATTATTACAGTTATTCGTGAACTTCTTCTACCTCGGATAAACATTTTTTTTTGTAATTTATATGGTATGTTTATCATGTTTTACGAGAACTTTATTTTTTTATTAAAAAAAAATCAATAAAACTTTTGTTTTTATTAAAGTACATCAAAAATATTATATGAAAAAGTCCTCATGAACACCTCCCCTGTACCTAATATCCGGGAACAGTGAAAATAATGTAATACCGGCAAACGAATATATCAGGAATGGGTAATATTGCAAAAGAACAGGTGTGACTCAGTCCTAATCCTATTATGGAGAGCTGAATGCTGAGATTGCTGAGTGGCAAAAAGATGGAAAACATGTTTTCGTAGTCGAGAGCCTTACGCCTCCATAGTCGAGGGGTAAGGCTCTCGACTACGAATCCGAAGGTCGCGGGTTCAAATCCCAGCGTGTGCAAGTAAATTTTATTTAATTAATTTGTGCTGTTTCACAATTAATTAGTTTAAAAATGATATATAGTACATTTGCGCACGTTCCAGAGTGAAAGATACTCTCAGTATCGCCCTGGTGAAAGACCACCATTCAGAATTGAAACGTTGCTTGAAATGGCTTTCAGCCGTGTTTGGTGACCAGATCTGAATAGCCAGGTATTTTCCCACCTTCCTCTTCCCCCTCTCCTTCCCCTCCCCAATACCTTGAGCCTCACAATATTCCCTAATGCATCCCCAATGCTATAGTCTCACTGGCTCCAGACGGTAGAGAGCAGTTGGGACTCTTGTGCGGTATTCATGTAAAAAAATAAAAATATATATATATATATATATATTTGGTACGCTAAAGGCTTGAGGTCGAGATTGGATTGCTCATATATGACTGGCCACAGGGCTCGATTTAACTTAATTACTTATTGGTTTTTGATTATGTAATTAAAATGTTGGTCCCAACGCAATTCCGTTAAAAAGAAATCCAACAAAACTCAATTTCATGTAAAAATGTTTCATTTTGTTGAGTACGTTCAAGACTTGAGGTGGTCATTGGATTGCGCACATCTCTAGCCCTATTGCAACGGTTCGTTTTTGGCTATCGGTTTTGAAATTGAATTGATTAATTAATTAATTAATTCCGCTAAAAAATTCAACAAAAGGTCAAATACATAAAAAATGCGGGCGTCACACGTAGTCAACATTTCGTTCGCTTCTGAACACGCGTGCGCGTGTTAGTATTGCCACTTGACAAGAGTTGCCAATTTGATCAAAATAAAAATATTATTTATATTTGGCGATAATACAGTTATACTTCTTATGGGTGCAACGGGCAAAACGCTAGAGTACTTGAAATTTTCACGGAATCCATAATTTTGTGTTTTTGGTTTATGATAAAGTTAAGGTTTCGGTTGAGTTAGGTTTGGTTTGTTTACGTTAGGTTGAACTAGGTTAGGTTCAGTCGGGTTGACTGAAATGGGCGAGTAACTTAAATGAATAATCACACGTTTTTTGAAAATATTAAATCGTAGGAGTCAAATTATAATTTAAATTAGGGAATATTAAAGGAAAATAATCCACCTAACAATGATGAGACTTGATCATTCTATCCAGGAACAATGTTACCGTTTTTGTTTAGGATCTTTTATTTTTAAATGCTTGTATGGCGGATCTCGGTTTTGACAATAGTATCGTAGAGAGAATCTAGTTCAATTCTCTGAATCTTGCTATCATAGTTAGATTTTTGACAGCTTTCAGCATCCGGAGGTTTTATTGTTGACAACAATTTACTTGCCAAGTCGTTGTAAATTTTAACATCATTTTCCGACTTTTCCGTCCATTTTCCAAAATCCCTTGGTCGTTTTTGTCTGTTGGATATAATGAGGATTAGATCCAGATCTATTTCGACAGTTAGTGGGAGATGATCTGACCAGGTCGCATTGGTTGTGATGTTGTCGCTTCTCACTGCATTACTCAATCGCTGTGTCATAATGCAGTGATCAAGCCATCTGGTGCTTCCGTGGGCATCGCTTACATATGCGAATGAATCAGAGCTTCAATGCAGTGTCAGTGTAAGTATAGTTATTCTCAGTACACAAATGTGCAAGTTCACGTCCAAAGAGAGATCTCGGATCTGCATTAAAATCTCTAATTATAATTGGGTTAGAGGTGTTTTGTTCCTCAATAATGGTGTTTATTTTTCCCAAACAGTCTGAGAATTCCGGTAAGATTTCGGCTGAATTGGTTGGCATTTAAACTGTGACTATAAGTAGAGTTCCATTTGCGGACTTAATTTCAATAGCTTTGATCCGGGGTTCTCTGCACTCAATCAGAACGGTTTTTTTTTGTATTCCGCCATTAAATTGCAACGCCTCTGTAGGGGCGGCCGATTAGTGGGGCGTCTGAGAGGTTCACCGCGGATGTGCCGTGGCTGAGAACTTTTGGATGTATTGACGACAGATATCCTTAGTCTGTAGGTAGCAACCACGTTTCTCGTAATACAATGACGTCATAATAAACTGCTTTTAAAAATTCAATCAATGTTTCTTTTTTATTGTAATTTCCACAGCTAAAACTAAAAGTTTCTAAACATTCCTGACATAAAAATCAGTAAATGAACAAATTATGTAAATCTTGTTTTTGTGTTTTTACCTTGAGTTTTTCCTCTCCATAGTTAGCGGTATTATCACCCAACAGCATTGTCTATATACCACATCATGGAATTTTTAATAAATTTTACACATTGGAACAGATGATAATAATAGAATTTTAAAAGAAATTACGCGTTTTACATTAAAATACGCGGAATATATAAATTACACCCCCTTTCACTTTTTTCATCTTCGTATTTTATTTTAGTTTATTACGTAATACCGGTCCTGAATAAGGTTGAGATAAATCGAAGTCTGTCGACAGTACATAAATATAGTATTTAATTATTGTAGAAAATAATATTAACGTTAAATCTCAATAAACATAATTAATAATTAAAAATTGCATAAATATGAGATTTTGGAGTTGGAATTGCGGAAACGGTAGCATATTATAATAACACATGTAGATGAGCGAGACAAGACATACCTCGAGAGCGTATTTAGTTCGAATAATTCAAACTTATAGCGATGCCAAATTGGGTTCGTTCGATATAGAAATTGCTTTTGTTCCTTCATCCTTCCGAACGTATATTTGTCCCGCTTTAATCCAGGTAAATCTATATTTTTTGTCTTTAGCCACTTGTCGGGTTTTGAAGTATAGTTGATTAGTACGTAATGTCAGTTGTTCTGAAACATAGATCGCCAAGCGGGGGCCGGCGATACCGATGTTCGACGTGTTGAGTTTGTCTTCTCTATTGGTATTATTTTTGTTGAAAGTTTTCACATCAGGCAAAAGCTGATTTCTTGCGAGATTGGACTTTAGTTTCACGATAATTGATCTCGGTTGCTTCTGGTTGTTTTTTTTTGCTGATCGATAAACAGCATCGAGGTCGTTTAGTCGAATGGGAGACCCGGTTGTTTGACAAATGTTAAAAATAACGTCTTTAAAAATTTCGCCTTCGGTTTCTGGGATACCTCTAATTTCCAAATTATTGGCCTTGAGGGTTCGTTCCTGGAATTCTGCGCCATTTTCGAGCACCACAATTCTGGCTTCTAAAGCTGAGTTCTTTGTTGAAAGCTCATCATTACGGAGCTCAACCTCGCGGATTCTAGTCAGTAAGTCCTCGTACTGCGAACTCATGAACTGAATACTTTCAAGTATTTTATTATTCTGTTCCATGATATCATCTTGTTTTTTTTCCAAGTTGGTAGTTTTGTTCATGACTAAATCCTGAAGGTCTTCTAGATTAGTCGGCGTTTGAGCGGCGGTCAAAGGCGATGTTTTGTTGGCCATATTTTATTTGAACGGCTCCATAGGTTTGTTATCGCTGGATGTTTCCGCCGGGATAGTAGTGCCAATAGCGGTGGATTTCGTGTCCCTTTTACATTGCTTGCACTTCTGTTGGGTTCGACGTTCTTGAGTAAGCCTACGGTAAGTATTCTCCGTTATTACTCCACAGGCTAGATGGTAGGTGCCTTTGCATACCGAGCACACAAATATCAACTCGTCAGAGAGAATCACTTCGGGGCATACACGGCAATGCATTATGGGTAGTATTTATTTACTACCGACATACAAAAATTCCCAGTTACATTTTATCCTGGTATTTTGCACGTGCTTCCTATTTACATTCATGGTTATATACTATTACTGCATATAAGTAAGGTTAAACTATATTTTTAATAAAAAAAAAATCATTTTAATATGGAATTCCACCATGAATTGACAGTTTCAAAATTAGATTCTTATAATTTTATTCTTCATTGGAATTACGTGAATACGAATTACCTTATTAAATAATCAAATTAATGCCTCCTCGCGGAGCCTCGGACGACTAGGATTTATTTTAATATTACGACTTTTAGGCTCGTTGACCTCGAGCAAACAACACCAAAAAGCCAATACATGAAATAAAAACATTAGCCACTCATCTCACTCTTAGAGTAACAATTACTCTAAGATCTCACTGCGACAATCCTGTATTGAGAGGAGCGGCTTTGCAATTTAATAATAATCACTAAATAGTAATAAGTAAATAACAATACACGAATAAAAATAGTAATGGTAAATAAATAATAAAAATTAAACAATAATAATAAGTAAATAATAATCAGTCAATAGTAATAAGCGTATAATATTAAGTAAATATTAATAAGTAAATAGTAATAAGTACATAATAATACAAATAGGTAAATAATAATAAGTAAATAAAATTATGTAAATAGTAATAAGTAAATAATAACATGTAAGTAAAAAAAATTACAAGTAAATATTAATAAGTAAGTAGTAATAAGTAAGTAGTAATAAATAAGTAGTTATAAATAAGTAATAAGAAGTATTTTTTTATATGAATACCGCAGAGTCCCAACTGCTCCCAACCGTCTGGAGCCAGTGAGACTATGGCATTCCCAATTGGGGAATGTTGTGAGGGTGAAGGTATTGAGGAGGGGAAGGACACGGGAAAAGGGAAGTGGGGAAATGCCTGGCTTATCAGATGTGGTCAGCAAACACGGTTAAAAGCCATTTCAAGCAACGTTTCAATTCTGAATGGTGGTCTTTCACCAGGGCGATACTGAGAGTATCTTCTACTCTGGAACGTGCGTAAATATACTATATATTATTTTCTAAATTAGTTAGTTGTGAAACACAAATTAGTAATAAGTAAGTAATAATAAATAAATAATAATGATAATATCGAGCATACATAAGGTGTCAATATTTATTACAACATAAGGGATAAGATGGATAAAGCGAAATCACCACTCTCAGCTAACATAGACTTATTGACCATTTTTTTAATTAAATTTATCTAGTCTATAGTTTTAATGTTGTCACTAGACTATTATATAACAAAGGAGCTTTACAAGAAAAACTCCTTTGTCCAAATGATGTTCTGTTATTTGCCGGCTGATACACTAGAGAAGAACCCATTCTAGTATTGCGCAATTGTTGTGACCTTATGGCAGTATCAATGTTGTTAAAAAAAATTACAGAGAAGCCTGTATTATATTCAATTGCAGTATGTAAAATTGCCTTACTGTATCAATACATAATACTCAATCATTGTTATTGGGGCAGACTACGTTTGATTTTAATAGAGATTATATAATTTTAACTCCTTTGAAGTATTTTTCGAAATGAACTTCTTTCATTTCTTGGCAGGCTGTTAGGCGGTTTTCTTTATTGCTGATGGAAGTGAAGCAAAGAGCTTTTTGTATTCATTGCTTCGTTGCCCAAAGGCAGGTTTCAACGCAATATGTTCATAATTTCATTCTGACTAGGTCTAGTGTTGCTTTATCGTTTATTGTTTATTTGTGATCACAAAATTTTTCCAAGAACAAAATATTTCACTTGTTTGGAAGGTGAGAGAATGAAATGACTAACTAACTAACTAACTAACCATCACGCCGTTTCTCCGCAGGGATAGGCAGAGAGGATGGACCGCCAAATAACTCGATCTTGGCATACACTTCTCGCTTCATTCACATTCATATATCGTCTCATACATTCTCTTCTGTTATTCCGACTTCTGACATGGCCCGACTCAAGTATTTAATAATAACTAGGTTTTGCCTATTGCAGTGCTGCAATTGGTTTGTGTATTTAGAATATGTGTTGTAATGTGGATGAAGCAAGAAGTATGTGTGTTGGAAATAATTTTTAAAACGAATATTTGTAAAAATATTTATACTCAACCTCCTACCCCTACTCTAACTCCTACTCCAACTCCTACTCCAACTCCTACTCCAACTCCTACTCCAACTCCTACTCCAACTCCTACTCCAACTCCTACTCCAACTCCTGCTCCAACTCCTACTCCAACTCCTACTCCAACTCCTACTCCAACTCCTACTCCAACTCCTACTCCAACTCCTACTCCAACTCCTACTCCAACTCCTACGCCAACTCCTACTCCAACTCCTACTCCAACTCCTACTCCAACTCCTACTCCAACTCCTACTCCAACTCCTACTCCAACTCCTACTCCAACTCCTACTCCAACTCCTACTCCAACTCCTACTCCAACTCCTACTCCAACTCCTACTCAAACTCCTACTCCAACTCCTACTCAAACTCCTACTCCAACTCCTACTCCAACTCCTACTCCAACTCCTACTCCAACTCCTACTCCAACTCCTACTCCAACTCCTACTCCAACTCCTACTCCAACTCCTACTCCAACTCCTACTCCAACTCCTACTCCAACTCCTACTCCAACTCCTACTCCAACTCCTACTCCAACTCCTACTCCAACTCCTACTCCAACTCCTACTCCAACTCCTACTCCAACTCATATTCCAACTCCTACTCCAACTCCTACCCTACATCTGCCCAACTCCTACCCTACATCAACCCAACTCCTACCCTACATCTACCCAACTCCTACCCTACAACTCCTACCCAACTCCTACCCTACATCTACCCAACTCCTACCCTACGACTACCACTATTAAGTATTTAAAGAAAATGAAAAGAAAAAACTTTCAATGTTAGCTTTATCTCGACAAATGGGGCCTAGGAATTTGTTGCCAAATTTTTAATTGCCCAAATCTCGTTGCGTAGGTGGAGACGCTCAGTTTGATACCCATATCGGCTAAACCTACCCCTACCCCTACCCCTACCCCTGCTCTTACCCCTATTCCTTCCCCGACCCCTACCCCACCCCTAGTGATTTTATTTTAATAAATGTGTTTTGCGTAATATTTTCCCTTAAAAATATGTGCCACATCTTGCAAATTGGGGCTTTGGAGCTAACTGCTAAGTTCTAGGGGAAAGTAAAAAAACAGCGCTATATAAATTTTTTCAAAAATCAGAGAAAAAATTACCGTTTTCTATCAATAAATGCATTTTTAATGATTTTTTTCGTTCACCGAATTATTTTCTCCTTGTATATTTCAAATGAATATTGCAAGTATTAATAATGGCACCGTGTCAAATCGCCTACGCATTAAAAAAAAATCATAATTTTATTTCGAGAAATTCATTTTTTTAAAATATTAATAAACCTTCAAAGCAATTTTTCATACTATTCCGTTAGTTTGCTTTTAAAACTTGGGTACCTAACCGGAAATTAAATTCGAATGCTTTATTAGATAACATTCTCGCGTAGGTACTTGTAATATTGCACTTGTCTACAAACTGAAGGAATTTTCTCGAACAAAATTATCCCATAGAAAAGTGAATTAGGCGCGAAGGAATAAAATGACGGTTTTGATCAGCTTTTATAACTGTCAAAAGTTTGAACGATTATTGTGGAAGTTTTCCCACGGGTTGCTATAGATATCGCGATTTCCAAAACTTCCTACGTGGTTTTTAAAAGCGATTATCCATTTATTTAACCTCTTCGACTCACAGAAATGAAAGATTAAGTATTTTCGTGGCCGACGGCAATAGTGGAAGAAAATTTTCCGCCGAGAGATCAGGTTTATGTTTTTGTACATACTTTTTAAATATTCTCGTGGGCAATTATTTTTCTTTCACGGCAACACGTAGGGTGAGAAAGATTGCTGGAAACTCGAATGAAGATCGAGCAGCGCCACCCGGCGGGTACGAAGATTGCGGTTGAAAATAGAACCGACTCGATTGGATTTGAATTTTTCTAGTTCTCGCCGATAGATGGAACCAGTAATCGTTCAATATCTTCGATACAAATTTTTCAGTAGTTTCTAGAGATTTTTCTTAGTTCACATTTTTCCCCAGATTTTTACCCCACATTTTCAACATCATATACGACATCACAACGTCATATGCGACATTCATTTTCAGACTTGGCCGGCTAATGGGACCCTTCCGGTGTTCTAAACTCTACGGGCGGTTAGGTCGACTTTCGCGAGACAGGACAGCTGCTGACATTCAAATTTGACCGAAAACGAACCTTAAGGTGTTTCGAATGGATAGGGCGCTTGGGTCGAATTTTGCTTGGCTAGCGAAGTCTGAAAATGGGGAAAGTTAGAGCATTAATATATACTAGGTTTTGCCTATTGCAGAGCTACAATTGGTTATGAATAGTTGTGTATGTGTGTTTAAATGTGCATGAAGCAAGGAGTGTGTGTGTTGAAAATAATTTTCACAACGAATATTTGGAAAAATAATTCTACTCACCCTCCTACCCCTACTCCAACTCCTACTTCAACTCCTACTCCAACTCCTACTCCAACTCCTACTACAACTCCTACTCCAACTCCTACTCCAACTCCTACTCCAACTCCTACTCCAACTCCTACTCCAACTCCTACTCCAACTCCTACTCCAACTCCTACTCCAACTCCTACTCCAACTCCTACTCCAACTCCTACTCCAACTCCTCCTCCAACTCCTACTCCAACTCCTCCTCCAACTCCTACTCCAACTCCTACTCCAACTCCTACTCCAACTCCTACTCCAACTCCTACTCCAACTCCTACTCCAACTCCTACTCCAACTCCTACTCCAACTCCTACTCCAACTCATATTCCAACTCCTACTCCAACTCCTACCCTACATCTACCCAACTGCTACCCTACATCTACCCAACTCCTACCCTACATCTACCCAACTCCTACCCTACATCTACCCAACTCCTACCCTACATCTACCCAACTCCTACCCTACGACTACCACTATTAAGTATTTAAAGAAAATGAAAAGAAAAAAACTTTCAATGTTAGCTTTATCTCGACAAATGGGGCCTAGGAATTTGTTGCCAAATTTTTAATTTCCCAAATCTCGTTGCGTAGGTGGAGACGCTCAGTTTGATACCCATATCGGATAAACCTACCCCTACCCCTACCCCTACCCCTGCTCTTACCCCTATTCCTTCCCCAACCCCTACCCCACCCCTAGTGATTTTATTTTAACAAATGTGTTTTGCGTAATATTTTCCCTTAAAAATATGAGCCACATCTTGCAAAATGGGGCTTCGGAGCTAACTGCTAAGTTCAAGGGGAAAGTATAAAAACAGCGCAATATAAATTTTTAAAAAAATCAGAGAAAAAATTGTCGTTTTCTATCAATAAATGAATTTTTATCGGTTTTTGTCGTTCACCGAATTATTTGTTCCTTGTATATTTCAAATTAGTATTACAATATTAGTAAGGTAAGTATTAATAATGGCGCCGTGTAAAATCGCGTACGCATTAAAAAAAACTCGTAATTTTATTTCAAGAAATTCGTTCATTTTAAATATTATTAAACCTTCAAAGCATTTTTTCCATACTATTACGTTAGTTTGCTCTAAATACTTGGGTACCTACCTACCCGGAAATTAAATTCGAATGCTTTATTAGATAACATTCTCGCGTAGGTACTTTTGTATTTACATACAATCTATGGAAAATTCTCTAAGAAAAATTATGCAATATGAGAGCGGGCGGGACGGAACGAAATGGCGCTTTTTTTATATTTCCCAACTGTCAAAAGTTTGAACGATTATTGTGGAAGTTTTTCCATGTGTTGTTGTATATGTCGCGATTTTCAAAACTTCCTACGTGGTTTTTAAAAGCGATTATCTCTTTAGTTAAGCTCTCCGATTCGTCTAAATAAAGGATTATGTAATTTCGAGGGAGACGGTAAAAGTAGAAGATAATTTTCCGCCGAGAGATCCGATTTTACCTTTTGTACGTAGTTTTTAAATATATACTCGGCGAGTCTATTATTTTTCTTTCACTGGCAACACGTAGGGTAAAAGATCGCTGGAAACTCGAATGAAACTCGAGCAGCGCCACACGGCGGGTAGGAAGATTGCGGTTGAAAATAGAACCGACTCGATTGGATTTGAATTTTTGCTTACTGATTTAAGGTTTGTTCTAGTTCTCGCCAATAGATGGAAACCGTAATCGTTCAATATCTTCGATACAAAATTTTCAGTAGTTTCCAGAGATTTTTTAAGAATGCGAGTTTCGATCCGCGGCTAACTTCGGTTTGCTGAATTTGTTGCACGCCAAAATGAGCCTTGCGGTGTTTTAAACTCGGCGGGCGGTTAGGTCCACTTTCGCGAGACAGGCCGACGACACGGACCTTATCCGATTCTGAGCCTTATTTTCTTTGAAATTCGATATGCGGAAGGATGATTTTCGCCTGGCTGCGAAAGTCCGCTGCCCTTAAGCTAAAATGAACCTTGAGGTGTTTTAAATGGATAGGGCACCAAGGTCGCTTTCGGCCGGCCAGGTTTGGTCTGAAAATCGAAAAAGTTAGAACAATACTATATATACTAGGTTTTGCCCATTGCAGAGCTGCAATTGGTTTGTGTATTTAGAATATGTGTTGTAATGTGGATGAAGCAAGAAGTGTGTGTGTTGGAAATAATTTTTAAAACGAATATTTGGAAAAATATTTATACTAAAATACTCCTACCCCTACTCCAACTCCTACTCCAACTCCTACTCCAACTCCTACTCCAACCTCCTACTCCAACTCCTACTCCAACTCCTACTCCAACTCCTACTCCAACTCCTACTCCAACTCCTACTCCAACTCCTACTCCAACTCCTACTCCAACTCCTACTCCAACTCCTACTCCAACTCCTACTCCAACTCCTACCCTACATCTACCCAACTCCTACCCTACATCTACCCAACTCCTACCCTACATCTACCCAACTCCTACCCTACGACTACCACTATTAAGTATTTAAAGAAAATGAAAAGAAAAAAACTTTCAATGTTACCTTTATCTCGACAAATGGGGCCTAGGAATTTGTTGCCAAATTTTTAATTGCCCAAATCTCGTTGCGTAGGTGGCGACGCTCAGTTTGATACCCATATCGGCTACTTCTACCCCTTCCCCTACTCCTACATCTACCCCTACCCCTATCCCTACAAAATTTTCAGTAGTTTCCGGACTATAGATCACATTTTTCCCCAGATTTTTACCCCACATTTTCAACATCATATACGACATCACAACATCATAAGCGACATTCATTTTCAGTAGTTGGACCGGAAAATTGACCCTTCCGGTGTTCTAAACTCTACGGGCGGTTCAGTCTACTTTCGCGAGACAGGAGAGAAAAAAAACCGTGGGGAAAAAAGTGAAATTCGTGGTTCGCGAAAACGAACCTAGGGGTGTTTTAAATGGATAGGGCGCATGGTCGTTTTCGGCTAGCCAGCCAAGTCTGAAATGGGGAAAAGTTAGAGCATTAATGTATATATAATAATACTCGGATGAGTTATATAGCGCCATTTTTGTGAAAAATCACCTCAAGGGCGCTGTAGAAATACTACTTGCTAGGGTTTATATTATTATGTTCATATACAGAAACATACTTACCTGGTAGGGCACTCCAGATTAAAACGTTAAATTACAATGTTTTGGGCTGAGATGATATGGCTTTACACGCACAAGACACATACGAGTATATTATAAAACACTGCACATTGCATGACATTGAAGTTACTGTTTAAATCCTATTTGTCATTGATAATATATATTTTAGAAAGTTATTGACAAAAGAAGAGTAGGTGCTTATTTGAAACATGATTTTATTTGAGATTTTTTGATAATTATTATGTACATTTACAATTATTTGTTTATTAGGTAACTGAACCATTCATGGATATGACTGTCCAAAGAGATGAGTTTTGAGTTTTGAGAATTCTGTCGAGTCTTTAATCAATCTCAGATCGTATGGCAGTTTATTACAGGCTTTAGGGCCTGATACGCTGAAAGCTCGCTAACCAAACTTAGTATCTTAGTATTTGATTAACTTGATCGTGCCATGTCTTCCTCGGACGTCCCCGGCTTCTTCTTCCATTCACATTCGCGTCATATATTCTCCTTTCACTCCTTTCTTTATTCATTCGCACTATATGCCCAAACCATCTAAGTGTTCCTTTCCTAATCTTGTTCATTACGCATACATCAGCCTTGCATTCTTTACGAATCTCAATATTTTTCACACGATCATCCATGGTTTTACCACATATTCGTCTGAGTGATCTCATTTCTAGTGCATTCAGTCTACTTTCATCATTCCTCTGCCAGTTCCATGCCTCACTTCCATACATCAGGGTTGGTATTAGCACTCCATTGTGGACTGCTGGTTTCGCTTATTTGGACAACTCTTTGTTAGCGCCAACCGCGTTCAGTCCTCCGTTACTGGAGTTTCCTGCATTCACCCTTCTTTCAATATCCCTATCAGTCTTTCCAATCTCTCGTAAACATACTTCCCAAATACACAAACTCATCGAAATGCTCCGAGTATTCATCATTCCCAACTATATTGCACACTGTTTTCGTACTCTCTCTTTCAAACACCATGACTTTGGAAATCATCATTAGCTCATTCTTCATACGTACTTCGTTCATCCTAGATACGAGGGACTGTAGATCTTCCATACTGTTAGCAATCAGTAGCGCATCTTCAGCATACAACAGGCAACATACTTGCAGACTTCTCATTTTCGCGCCCTCTTTCAATTCTTGCATACAATTATCCGTGTATAGATTGAATAACCTCGGTGACATTACGCAGCCTTACTTAACACCTTTTGTGATGTCAAACACCCCGTAAAATCACCGTTTGCCCTAACACAGCAACGCTTCCCTCGTACAGAGATGCGATTGCATGTATGAGATTTGTATTCACTCCATACTTGGACAACACCTTCCATAACTTTTTTCTGTCAACTCGGTCGTATGCTTTTTGTAGATCTGCAAAAGCACAGAAAAGTTTTTTGTTTTTTGCCGGAAACTTCTCTGTGAGCATACGCAACGAGAAAATCTGATCCATGCACCCCCTTCCACTCATAAATGCACCTTGCACATCCCATATTTTGTCCTTTGTTTTCATTTGTACCTTTTCAATCAATACCCTACCCTACAGCTTTCCAACTGAACTTAGCAGGCTAATAGCCCTATGATTTTCACATTCCATGCGTGACCCTTTACCTCTGTATAGAGGCATGATCACAGCCCTTCTCCAATCTAATGGGTGTTACCCTCCTCTAAACGCTAGTTAAAAAGTTTGCAGTCTTCTAAAGTTAATATGGCTAACAATAGTTTTAGATCATTTACCCCTACTCCTACCCCAACCCCTACGTACTAGTCAGCTCTCCTACATGTGTCAAGGTACTGTTCATATTCGCCTCTTTATTTCCTTGCTGATTTCATGCGATACCGGTTTCCGGAATACTGATTTTTTTATTTTTTTATATGAATACCGCACAAGAGTCCCAACCGTCTGGAACCAGTGAGACTATGGCATCCCCAATTGGGGAATTTTGTGAGGCTGAAGGTATTGGGGAGGGGCAGGAGAAGGGTAAGAGGGAGCTGGGAGGTGGGGGAAATACCTGGCTATTCAGATCTGGTCACCAAACAAGGCTAAAAGTCATTTCAAGCAACGTTTCAATTCTGAATGGTCTTTCACCAGGGCGATACTGAGAGTATCTTCCCCTCTGGAACGTGTGCAAATATACTATATATTATTTTTAAATGAATTAACTTTGAAACAGCACAGATTAATTAAATAAAATTTAACAATTATTTTTATAAACAATAATTATGAGCCTGAAACACTCATCCAAATTGAAAAAACCTTCCGAGAAAAGATAAAATGTCGCCGACAGGACTCGAACCTGCACCTTTCTAATTTCCGGTCAGATGCTCTACCGTTAAGCTACGTCGGCTTATCGCAAACCCGCCAAGTTAATCAATATATACTAGTGTTTCATTCAATAATTACTGTTTTTATTATATTTCACCTGTAAACAACCACAACTTTCGGAAGGTTTTTTCAATTTGGATGAGTGTTTCAGGCTAATAATTATTGTTTATAAAAATAATTGTTACCCTTTGCGCTATGCACAAAAATCTTGTCTTAAAAACTTTAGTTTATCAATTAATAAATAAAATTTATTTGCCCTTGCCGGGATTTGATCCCGCGACCTTCGGATTCGTAGTCGAGAGCCTTACCCCTCGACCATGGAGGCCATTTAATACTAATATATAAATTTCTTGGACTTTTGTGGTAGCTTACCAAGTTCTATTGCAATGTCAATATACCTGCATCTTGGCAGTTCTGAATGCAGAGAAAGTCTCAAAGTTTTTCAAGAAACTGGAAAAAAAAATTATATCGAGGATTAAGAAACGATATCATCTTTGTCAAATTATTATTTTTATTAGGATGCTGCTAACTGCATCTGCCGACGAGTTTGAATTCTTATAAAATTATTTTGCTTACATTTTGCTTGTGATTTGATCACAAAATGTTCAACGGGGAAGTTTTTTCCTTCCTTTTTCAATGTTTTTTGTTTGGGTTACATTGAGCCAATTCAGATTCAGTCTTCAAGGGATTTAAAAAACAAAACTTCTTAAAAGGAACGGCTGCGCTCCCTGTTTCACACATAACCTAATTTTGGATTTGAGACCAAAATACCCATCCAAACTGAATGACACATTCTAAAAATTAAAGGTTTGGTAAATATCTAGTACGCATGAGAAGTATTTTATTTATTGTAGTTTTAAATTATGATGAATTATAAAGTATTGTTGTTTTAAATTAAAGATGATGAAACCGGACAAAAACTACAGATTTCAGTCGATCTGGGACTCGAACCCAGGTCCTCTGCCTATCCGGGGCAACGCTCAACCGACCAGTTATGAGACCAGTTCAATTTGTGTCATCTTCATTGTCCTTTTACCCCTTTTCATCTTTCATTTAGGTTATATTAATATTATTTTCTTCAATGATTAAATATTACAATAAGGTTTTAAAATCTTAATAAAAATAATTAATAATTAAAAATTTAATTTTAGTTCAGATTGCAGTGTCTATTAACGACCTTGTATCGGACGTCACCGTCTCCCAGATTGTTCCGACGCGGCCATTTTCGTATTCGTATTTGTTGTGTGTCTAGTTCATAAGAGTTAATAATATCATGTTCTAATTTGTGAGGGAATCGGGTGGTATGGAAAATAAATGTTGCTTCCCTGTCCGCAAAACGCACACGATTCCCGATTTGTTAATGTATGTGACGGGCGGTCTGAAGCGAGCTTGTTGTCCCAGACTTAAATGACGTTAATGATGAAAATAAACACGTAAGAGCAGCATGGCGGTGGGAAAGAGACAGCATTGTCGGGCATTCACACAGCGCCGTAGGTCGGCGCGTTTCGGACCGCCTTAAGTGACCTTCGAAAGCCACTTCGAGCAGCAGCAGCACACACTTACTGGCGAAATTCTGAGCAAGCAAACCTGTCGACTGACCGGTCTCTGATAAGCACAAGTCTCTGCGATTTACCCTGTCACTGCGACAAAAATCACCTACTAAAAACCCTACGTACCACTCCCAGAACCCTGACCCTGCACATCACCCTGTCACCGCTCCAAAAACCAAACCCTGCGACCTACCTGACCCTGCGACTCTACCTGACCCTGCAAACCTCTCCACCACCCGACCCTGCACCCGTCCCAGCACCTGCCCAAACCAACCAAAAATGGAAACCTACCTGTTGGAATTGGAGAAGTTAGACCCTCCGATAGACATATTGGAGAAATTCCTCGAACAAAAAAAGTCCCCGGTCGCCATCGTCGCCAGACGTAGAATGGTGACGTACTTTATGGACGGGGTAACCCCTTCGACCCCGATATTCACGACATCCCCGAAACCATCCACCGCCAAAACCACTACCAAAAATTCCGACAGTAAGATGACCACTGCTACACCCCTGACCCCACCCGCCTGCCGATCCGCCGAAACCAACCAAGCCCTTCACACTGAGATCCCCACTACTCCCACCAAAACATCCGAAAGACCCTCGACATCAACATCATCCGACTTCCCTCCGCTATCGACAACCGCCACATCATACAAAAAAAGAAAAGACTCTACCTCTCCTCGCACATCCTCACCAACTACCTCCACACAAAACCGCTTCATCTCTCTGACCCCGGCACCATCCACCTACTCCGACACCATCACCACCGAGGCACAAGACGAAGACCCCTCCACGCCCGCCCCAGTCCGCCCCCGCCCTGTCAAGATCCCTCCCATTATTATTACATCCCCAGAAAACTGGAACACACTGCGAAGAAAACTAGAGTTCGCAGGTGTAAAAATCAATCATGCAAAGGCCATTCCCACCGGTGTGGTTCTACACACTGAAAATTCCTCTAGCTTCCGCCTCGCAACAAAAATGTTGGAGGAAATCACCACCCCATTCCACACCTTCGAACTGAACGAAGATAAATCAACAAAGGCTGTCATCCGCGGAGTACCAACCTCCATCTCCGAAGAGGAAATTAAAGGACATGGACCTCCCCATCATCACCGTCTCCCGAATGAGATCAGGACCAAACAGGACAAATGTCCCCATGGTCCTGGTCCAACTGTCACACGGAGAGGAAGGTAGAAAAATCTTCAACCTCGCGTCTCTGTTCCACCTAAAAGTAAAGGTGGAATATCTTGACCAGAAAAAAACACCAACACAATGCCACAGATGCCAGCGTTTTGGACATTCGGCAAAAGGTTGCCACCTCCCCGCCCGCTGCGTGAAATGCGCAGGAAACCATCTAACAGCAACCTGCGAAAAGAGGAGAGAAGACGGCCCCGCCAGATGCGTCAACTGTGCCGGCCCCCATCCTGCCAACTACAAGGAATGCCCAAAACGCCCGGCGGACCCGATCTTCTCCTCCCGCAGAACTGAGGTACCTACTCCCGTTACCTTCACCTCCCATCCAACCACCCCTTCCCTATCCTACGCGAGGGCCCTAAACCCGAGCAATCCCACTCCCCCTACCCCCACCACCCCCCCTCCCACACCATCCACATCTCAACCCACACCTCCCCCTCTCAGCCCCTCAGGCCCCTTCAATATATTTGAGTTCCTCAAAAATATAAATTTCACCAAGGTCGGAGAAGTTTTCACCGACCTCATTAACAAATTTAAATCTGCCGCTTCACCGGCAGATTATATCTCCATCATGTTTTCAGCAGCCCCCCAAATAATACTAATTAAATGGCTAACTCGACTACCTCGCCCTCCGCGCTGCGCATCGCATTTTGGAATGCAAACGGCCTATTAAAAGACCTACACGAGGTTCGCATATTCACCAACACACACAACATAGACATTTTGCTCATAAATGAAACACATTTAAACCCATCTCACTCACCAAAAATCGCTAATTACACGCTGTACAGGAATGACAGATTACACTCACGAGGTGGTGGCACAGCCATCTTCGTGAAAACTAAAATCGCACACACTCGCAATACTACACCCACACTTTCTACAATAGAAAGCACATCCATAACAATACACACAAAACACTCCGGTCCGCTGAAAATTAATTCAATTTATAATCCCCACAAAAGAGATTACAAAACTCGGATCTTGATTTACTTCTCAGCGGACAAATACCTACTATTCTAGCGGGTGATTTCAACGCGAAACACACCTCCTGGAATAGTAGGCGTGCAAACGCAAACGGGCGTATTTTACACAAATACATCTCAAACCACTCAGACATCATTGCAGACGGTCCCATGTCACCTACACACTTTCCAGGACGAGGATGCACGTCTGACGTCCTGGATATCGCAATAATCCACAAATTACCTTGGACGTACTGTATCGAAACCATTAACGACCTGTCCTCAGATCACAACCCCGTGTTGCTCACAGTCAATGAATTCATCGAACCCCCCCCCTCCAAAGCCAGAGAGAAGACCGACTGGACATATTTCTCGCACAGAGTCGGGGAAAAATTATCCATCAATCACTCCATAAAAAATTCAAAAAACTAGACATAGCGGTTGACAACTTCGCCGAGACAATTACGTCCTCGCTAAAAGATGCCTCCAAACCCCTGCCCGAGCGCTCTCCTCTGACTCTCAGAGGGGACCTCCCAAAAAATATAAAAGATCTCATCTCCCTTAAAAATAATCTCCGCCGCCACTGGCAAAAAAACCGTGTCCGTAGAATCAAAACCACCATCAACAGACTTCAAGCCCTCATAAGAAAAAAACTTTATGAGCACTCAAATGACACTTGGAATAAAAAACTTCAAGAGATAAATCCACAAGATGGCTCCTTGTGGAAATTATCCAAAGCCCTCAAATCTACCCCTGCACCAAACCACCCCATTCACTCCGAAAACGGTCTCGTTTTCGATGATCAAGACAAATCGGAGGCGTTCGCCGACAGTCTTGAAAAACAATTCAGCCCCAGCTTCAAACACGCCAACCTCGACCATATTGCAAACGTCAACCGCAGAGTAAATAGCATATTAAACTCCTTACCCCCCGATAATATCCACTTCACCACCCCTGCCGAAGTAATCCGGGCTATAAAAGCCCGGAAAAACAAAAAAGCTCCCGGCCCTGATGGGATCACCAACTTCGCTCTTAAAGCTCTCCCCCAAAAAGGAATACTAGCAATAGTAAATCTAATCAACGCCGCTCTCCGATTACGCTATTTCCCCAAAAGTTGGAAACATGCTCACGTAATCGTTCTTCCTAAACAAGGAAAAGATCCACTCTTCTGCGAGAACCACCGACCGATCAGTCTTCTCTCAAACATTGGTAAAATTTTTGAAAAAATTCTACTCACCCGGCTCCTAAAGCACATTGACGAAGTCTCAACCCTACCCGAAGAGCAACACGGATTCAGATCAAAACACTCCACCCTCCACCAACTCCTGAGAGTCTCCGAAATCATCATCGGAGGCTTCAACACCTTTCGGTCTACTGGCGCCATTTTCCTGGACATAGCCAAAGCCTTCGACAAAGTATGGACAAACGGCCTGCTTCTCAAACTCCACGACACCGGCATCGACCCCCAACTGTTCGGTGTCCTAAAATCATTTTTACGCCGTCGTACTTTCCAAGTGAAATACCGCGGCGCTCTCTCCAAAATACGCTTCATGACGGCAGGGGTGCCCCAGGGGTCCCTACTGTCCCCCACCCTCTTCAACGTCTACACACACGACATACCCCTCACAGAAAACCACAAATCATACAAAGCTCTGTATGCAGATGACACCACCGTTATGGTCCAGTACAGTTCGCCCAAGATGATTACACATCGCCTACAACTAAACATTAACAAACTCCAAGACTGGTATGACGAATGGCGCATAGACGTGAATCCCACAAAGAGCGTAGCAGTTTTCTTTTCTCGTAAGAGAGGCCGCTCCGGTCCCAGCGGGAACGTCACGTTGCACGGCCAGGTCATACCGTGGAAAAACAGTGCCAAATATCTTGGAGTTACACTGGATAAAAGACTCACATGGATACCACACATCAAAAATACACTTACAAAAGCCCGGAACATTTCCGGTGCCTTACACCCACTATTACAATACCACTCAAAAACCTTACTCAGAAACAAACTACTCATATATAAATCACAAATACGTCCCGTTTTAACCTACGCCTCAGCCATTTGGGCCACTGCCAACACAAAGCGACTCGAACAATTCCAAAATGTCATGCTCAGAAGATGCACCAAAAGTCCTTGGTTCGTCAGAAATAGCATAATCAATACAGGCACGAAAATCCCCCCCCTGAGGAAACACATAGTCGATTTAGCCAAATCTTTTTTCTCCAAACTTACTTCAAATCCGAACCCAAGCATCAATTGTCTCGGGCAAATAAGACCCGACGACAACCCAACCTACCCCCTCCCGATCTCCATAACACTCCCCCCTTGATGTGTGGGCTCTAATAAAAAAATTACAAAGAGCAACCAAAAATACAAAAAAAAAAATAGTATTATAAGTTATGCAAAAAGAAGCCAATCCACCCGGATGCAAAAATCATCCAACACTTCAAAAAAAATAAAAAAAATCAATAAAATATATTATCTAAAGCCCTATATGTTGCAATAGGCAGCCCAAACATCGGGTAGAAAAAAGCCATCCTCCAGGTAACCATCACCTTCAGTTCGCGAGAGAGAGAGATTGGATTCTCTGAAACTCGCCCGCAACAATATGATATCTTAAGGCAGTTAGCATTTGACCGCCTGCCCGACTGGACGCCTACTCTCTCCGCTGCCCGCTCGACTTGTTTTATTCTGACCACTGCTTGCCTTGGACCCCGATCGGGCCATTGCCTCGGACTGGACCCAGACCGAGCACCATCACAAGGACATCAAGGACAAGGAAAAGTCATCAATAAGGTTTCGAACAAAAAACCCTAGAAATTTGATCCATACTGATTTGAAGGACGTCACTAATTAACAAAAGAAATTTTGACTCCTTGGCCCCAGACGGCCTTATAAAATTGATTATCTGATCCAGATTAAAATTAAAATAAAAATCCAGTATGAATACAGAATGAAAGCTATGCTGAACAGTCTTAGCTTTTTATTTTTTTACGTCTTTAACTGTTAGAGTGCCGACGAGAGCCTTCGCGCGTGTTACCTTCCCTAGAATGTACTCGAACCGAAGATAGTACGCACCCGGCTCTACACCTTATCTAGCCATGTCAACAAAACTACGATGAACGCGGACACCTTATCTTGCCGTTCCTTGATCATCCACAATGGACCCGGACGAATATCTAGTGCACACGAGCCCATCAATGAAATCATCTATAAAAGAGACCACGACATCCCACAAGCGGCTTATCTCCAACCTACAGTTAACGAGACTACTCGTTTCTGCGTTGTCAGATTCTCCATTCAAAAATTGTATTTAAACTCACTTGTATTATTTTGTATATTTTTAAATAAATATTATAATTTCACCGACTCTTCATTTTATAAAAATCAACAAAAGTTAACTCGCGCGTGCGCGCACTAACTTAATTTGCCACGAAATCAGTTTGCTGTTATAGCGCGCGGTAGGGGAGGTCGCTCGCACTAACCGCTATTTTTTTTATCTTTCTACGTGTTAGATAAAGTTCAAATTATAATATTATTAGAAATTACAATATAAAAAGGATTTAGGAAAAGAAATTTTTTAACTCAAAATGTAGGAATACGAAAACAGTTCGAGTGAAAATGATCGTTGTTCAAGTTCTGAAGAAAGTGACAGTGGGAGTGACATTGTGGTGCGCTCACGCCGCCTAATGCAAATTAGAAGCAACTTGATTTGTGCTCGCTGTAAGAAGGGGCTCTATGGAATCTGTGCGGGAAAGCACATATGTTAACTTTTTTACTTTTATATATATTTTTTTTTTATTTTTTTATTGTATAATATTAATTATATACAGTGGGAACTTATACCCGCTAAGCCACTGCAAGTAGCTTGTCAGCAGGAGTTTATTTCAACAATATAATATAATACAACAATAAATTACAATCATCATACAAATGTACGGCAAAAATTATTATATTTAGGCGCATGCATCTTGTCCTGTACATAAGTTGAGAAAAAAAAAAAATTAAAGAGAAAAAATAATGGTAAAAGCATTACAGATTTGTTATTGAGATACTAGAGTCCAATCTTATAACACCGATTTAAATAATATTATAAAAATGTCAATATCATAAAAATATCAAAATTATAAAAGTACCAATATTATAAAAGTATCAATATTATAAAAATATCAATATTATAAAAACATCAATACTTTTAAAAATATCAACATTATAAAAACATTCATATTACAAAAATATAACTATTACGTAAATATCAGAAATATCAAAGCATCTGTAAGTATTAAATAGATTAAGAAATAAAAATTTAAAAGATATATACATAAAACAGCAGTACAGGTTGGTTACAATGAGGATAGACTTAAATATAATAGTAACACCGTAACAGTAAGTACACCAGATATCTAGGAGCTATACAACCATGGAGACCGTCATATTTGTTACCATCAATACACAAGGTTACTTTCCAAAAGCCAACACTTTAACATCAGTGAGAATTTCATCATAGGACAATTGTTTTTAAATGCGTACGGCAATTTGTTAAATATAAATGGTACAATGTATTCAAGGGTTCGTTGACCATATTTATTTTGAAATATTGGCACTATCATTCCTATATTTTGTGTGAAACGTGTATTGTGTACATGATCCACCACTGCCTTATACGGACTTTCAGATATATGTTGCAGTAGAATTTTATGCCACAAAATACCACGAACAGGTAATACATTAATTGATTTGTACATAATATCAATGTCTCGCCTTTGGTTAAAAACTGTTTTACTTGCTAACAATTTTACCATGGCGTTTTGAATCAGCTGTAAATGTTTTATGTTGGTCTTACAGGAGTGTCCCCAAGAAGTTATACCATACCTTATAGTCGATTCTGCTAGAGACAAATAAATTAGTTTCATAGTTTTTATAGGCACGTATAATTTTATCTTGTGGAGTCTTCCTACAATGGCTCGAAGTCGCTTACAGAGGTTGGAAATTTGTACGTCCCATTTCATATTACAATCCACCGTAACACCTAGATACACGTACTGGTTGACTAATTCGATACTTGTACACGCGCAGGGCTGTTTGGTATTATTGTGAATGCAATTAAATGAATGGGATATGATTACAGGTGCCTCTCTGTACCTTGCATGCGGGGATCTTATATGCATCAATTTCGTTTTTTTAGCATTGATTATTAGACCAGAGTCATGTGACCATTTTAATAAAGAAATAAAGTCTACCTGTAACAATTTTATTGCAGTATCAAATTTTCATGGGATATTATAAGTGCTGTATCATCAGCATATACATAATGTTTAACAAACGAGAATATTTTGTTCATAAGTGATACAAAGATAATATAGAGCGTTGGACCTAAAATTGACCCTTGTGGAACTCCTGTTTTGACATTTCTTCTTTTACTAAATTTGTCTGATATTTTTACCTGGATTTGGCGGTTGGTTAGGAAGTTTTTGAATAGTTTGAGAAAGTTTCCTCTTACCCCTATTGCCTCCAAAATATTTAACAATTTCATCGGGTCTATAGTATCAAATGCCTTTGAATTGTCTATAAACAGTACCAAAACATGTCTTTTATTATTCAGTTCATTATTTATATAGTTAGAGAAATCCTGAAGTAACATTTCAGTACTTTTTTTTTTTGAAAACCAAATTGATTAGGATCTATTAAAGAAAAGCACTCCAAGTATTTGGTTAGTTTTAAAGATATGTATTTTTCAAGAATCTTTTCTAGAGCGGGTAATATACTAATCGGTCTATAGTTTTCTATATCAGTATGTTTCCCATTTTTGTAAATAGGTCTGATAATACTACATTTGAGTTCATCTGGTATCACAGCTTGTGTTAAAATTGTGTTGATCAGATGGGTTAATATAGGACCCAAAATATCTATGTGTCTTTTTATGTCAAACATTCGGATATTATCTATGCCAGGGGACTTTGAATTTTTGAGAAGTTTGACTATACTCAGTATGTCTGCGAGTGATGCTCGTGGTATATACAAACTTTGCGGTGACTCTATCGGGACAATATTTGACGCCTTAAAATCACATTTATGAACCATTGAGGCTATGTTATCTGAAAAATAATTAACAAATTGGTTTGTAACATTTTCCGCAGATTGATTTTTTAACATAAACCTACTAATTACATCGTCACAGTTACTCTTTGTCCTACGTCCTAGAATTTTATTTATTTCATCCCATGTTTTTTTGATATCTGAAAAATTATTCTTAAATTTATCATTGAAAAAGGTTGTTTTACTTTTTATTATTAATTTAGTAACAAAATTACGAAAAGATTTGTATTGTTTTTCATAAATTGCATTTGTTGGGGAGCTTTTCCACCGCTTAAATAAAGAATCTCGTTTTTTAATGTGTGATAGAATATCTTCTGTCATCAATTCTTTTATAATCCAAGGTCTTGCATTGGGTTTTACATCTATAAATATTTTACTATTTTCATATACTTCGTTAAACTTGCTTTTTATTTGACTATATAAATTATTGCAATCATTTGTCTGAAGCAAAGCATTCCAGTTATAATTTTTTTAGTTTATTAGTTTTATAGTACGGAATGTTCACAGCTGTTGCAAAGTGGTCTGCAATGATGAAGTCACAAACACATGCGTAGAGTATGTCAGTTTCTTTGTGTTTGCTATTATATCTAACAAAAATATGATCCAAACATGTTCGTGTCATTTTACTATTTGCTATAGCTTCCCTTGTAACGTCGTTTATACATTTTGTAAAATAGTTATTTGAAAGAGCATTTTCATAGTGAATAATCACAGGATCTATATAATTTAACAAATCAATATTTATGTCACCAAATATTAGCATATTTTCATTAGGGTTTGAACATTTTGTTAATATTGATGAAAGTTCATTGATAAATGATTGTTTACTAAGATTTGGTGGTCTATATATTGCTAGTACATTGAGTATAGAATTATTTGGTAATGTTATTATACAGGAAATATTCTCGAACAACTTTGTTTCAAGTAAATTTTGGGTGAAAGGTAAAGTATCCCGAATATACAAGGTTATACCCCCTCCAGATTTGGATGTGCGACAGTAACTAATGCTACTGTAACCGGGAATTTCGAAAAGACAAGTATGTTCCCTTTTTATTGAAGTTTCACATAGCATTAGGATATCTATATTATTCCAACAATTTTGGAGGTTAGCATGTAAAACATCCCAGTATTTAGATATGGATCGAATGTTTAGTTGAACGCAAGTAAAATTACCTATATTATGGCCAATTTTATGTTCTTCCGTCCACTGTTTCAAGTCATTAGTCCTCGTGTAGATAACATCACCGTCGTCATCAATGTATTTATACGCCATAATCGATGGTGGCAAAGTCCTTGGAAAGAGCAGCCTTATAAGCTGGGCAGGTGTCCTTGTCTCCAGTCGAATGTCCAGCGGGCTTGCCAAACCTGGTACAGGTGGCACATACTGGCTTGGCGGCAGCTTTTGGGCAATCTGTCCTGGCATGACCTTCACCTGCACAATGTCCACATCTTTGCTGGTCCTTGCAGAACTTGAAGGAATGTCCGATCATTTGGCACTTGGAACACACTGTAAGCCCAATAAAGTCACGAACGCGGCACACATTCCAGTCAACAAAGACCTTTCCTTGCTTCACCAGCACGTGACGTAGATGGGCAGGTACCTCGTAGACCCGGTGGCATGTCGATCCTGTCCGAGCACCAGCTAGATGACTTAGCTTGCACGTTTTCACTGTGGGTTCTAAGTCTGCGTTTTCCTGGATTCCCGTTAAGGCACTCCTGAGAAAACACTCATCTGTAAGGTCCCGAGGAACATTAAAAAAGATCACTCGTGGATGTCGTTTTGTGGGTAGTCGGGCACTTAGAGTAGCCGAGTTTGCTAGACATGGGGTTTTGAGTATTTTTTCCCGGTCTTCCCGAGTAGCGGTTTGGATAACTATGCCTTTGTTACGGATGTTCCTTATACCCGTAACGCGGATTCCATGCTCAGATGGTCGTAAGACGTCCTTCAGGAGCTGCTTCGTTTCGTCGCTATCCTTAGCCGAAGCCAGTTTCGGAAAGATGCATATAGCAGGCTTAGGGGTCCCAACACTAAGTCCTGTACGGGTGATTGGAGGTCTTGGCGTATTCTGAGGACCATTTTTGATGTGAAATTTGGACCATGTCGGCAAACGATAGGCTTGCCTCCGTGGCATCAGCCACTCGACGCATCACTGGTCCCAGATCAGACTCTAGCTGCTGAATTTTGTCCAACAACTGCTTAATATGATTGTCTGCCATCGTTTTTTCGGCCTGCAAGACCTTGATGTTTGCAAGGGCTGAGTTTAGATCTCCTCTGAGTTCTTCCTTTTCAAGCAACAGCTGGGCCACTGATCCTAGAACACTCGTTACATTTCGGGACACCTTGAGCTGTTGTTCTTTTGATACCTTTGACGGTTTTTCCGCCAATGTATCCTGTAAGGCCTTCAGGAAAAATTGTGTCCCAGAGAGTATTTTTTGTCCTGATGGATTACCGCGATTAGGGTCAATATCCATCTCTGTCTCCTGGGCATCAGAATCTGATTCGTCCGAGTGAGAGGTATAGGGAGAAGCAATAGTGGGGCTGTCATTGTTTCGTGAATTCTTTTTTTTCCCCATATTCACATGAAAGTGAAAACTTTTTTGTTGTTGTTCGTAATCCGAGAATTTATTTGTAAACAGGTGGTTTCACAATTTCACAGAAAATAAGCGGTGATTGGTTAAAGAGAGATCACTACACCAATAGGAGCACTGAAAATATATGTATTTCCATAATGTTATTTGTATTTTATTATCCTTGTACGAATTTTTATTAAGAAAACACCGAAAAATTATTAAAATTGAATAATTTTTTCGAAGAGATACAGTTTTTTTTTCGAAGACATCAAAAACAAAAGATTTCTTTGGCATTTCTAAGTATATAAGAGTTAAAATCAATGACACTAAAAGGGTTAAATAAGAAAATATGGACACAAAGGTACAAATTTATTATGGATATTATAAACACGAATTGATACAATAAGCATGAATCATTACTCTGTATCATGTATTATTTTTATTAAATGAGAAATAAGGACAAATTGAGCCTACTTGGGGCATATGGATACACCCGCAATATACTGCCATCTGTTGATCACTTCAATGTAGTGTGTAGTAGCTAGTAACTAGGTGAAGTTGATGATAAAGCCCCTTGACCTTAGCTGACTCATCTTTTTAAAAAAAAAAATTATATGAATTCCGCATAAGAGTCCCAACTGCTCCCAACCGTCTGGAGACAGTGAGACTATAGAATCCCCAATTGGGGAATGTTGTGAGGCTGAAGGTATTGGGATGGGGAAAGAGAAAGGAGAGGAAGGTGGGGAAATACCTGGCCATTCAGATCTGGTCACCAAATACGGCTAAAAGCCATTTCAAGCGTTTCAATTCTGAATGGTGGTGTTTCACCAGGGCGATACTGAGAGTATCTTCCACTCTGGCTTCCAATCTCGCCGTATCAATAGATATCCCGATACTTATGCATTAGAAAGACCCATACATAAACACCTCTGTATAACAGGCTCGGCGTGCAAAAATAAATTTAACTTAATTATTAAATATGTTATTTTACATAATTATTATAAAATAAAACACACTTTTAATCTTTATTCCACTTTCATTTTTGACCATGGCCGGTTCCAGCCTGTTACGGCTATCTTCAGATTAATACACTTAATGCTTAAACCATGATTTAAAAAATAAAACAATAAATTTGTTTACATCACTTTTATTTATACTTTAGCCGACCGGGTTTCGCTACTACCGTAGCTTCTTCAGGGCAGTATACAACTAAACTATGAACTAAGATACACATGTGTTATAGATTGATAAAAACAGGAGAGTGGAGGGCCAAGGGTGGGATATCAGCAGGTACCTACTGACCGGTGTGATGACCCGTCCTTCCTTCGTTTATGATTTAATTTAGCAATAGACTTCCGTTCGCGCCACCGATTTAAGGTGACTCCTCTACTGCTGTCTTAAATTTTCCTAACTAATGTGATCGGAAAACTCTTTGTAGTTTTCCTTTCAATTTGAGGTTTTTCTCCTCCTTGGCCAGCGTGTAACGTCTAGCCCTATGCTAACATTCGAGTGTTTCCGATTTTCATGATTTTCACGGAAATTTTGCACTCCAATGTGGTCAATTTGCCAAGCTTTTCGCGAGTCTACGTTGTGTTGTTTTTTGTTTCAGACTATTGGAAAAACAAGGCCTTATTTGTGGTAACCCCTATTCTTTGTAGCGTAGGCAGACTCTCGCATACCATTGACAGAATTCATATTCCTAACATTACTCCTATCTTAGACTTTAATGTTCTGGACTCTCTATTATTATCCTACTATGCAATCTACGTTAATTTCCTATAGGAAGACTAGCATTTTCCTAACTTCACCCCTAAATTTTCTATTTTTCTTCTATCGTGAGTTTTAATGGGAAAACTTAGCTTCTAGGCTATACTAATTGCACTATTCCTGATCTATATAATACGACGTAGTTTCAGTTTTAAATTTGGTATACATAAATGTAATGATCACAGTATTATCGCCTTTCCTCATCGTACTAAGTGTTATTCTACATGGGTTAGTTTCAATAAATTTCATGGTTAAAAGGTACAGTTTTACTTGTTTTGGCGCCATCTCCATCCTCTCCTAAATTTGGGAAAATTTACATGATTAGGTTTTAGTTTTTACAGCTTTTGTTATGACGAGAGATCGAATACGGCTTGTTTCGCTGCAATTAATTCGGCTCCAGACCTACCCCTAAAGTACTCAGATGACCACGTTTCCGGTTAGTAACTCTCTCTTCACAGACGCACAGCCTGACCAAACGGTATACGTAACCTCTTCTTTTAGTTCGTGCGCTATTGGTCATCCCCTGTACCGCGACGGAAAGAGCACCTTCCTTATCCATGGGTCCGAGACCCTCCGAATTCCCGTCCTCCCGACAGTTACATTTAAAGGAGATCAAACCGGTTCCGTCCCCTCGTCAAACAGCATTAGATACTTGCGATTTTTTTGCAAAGTCCGGGTTGAAAGGCCGTCCCCCGCATCAAAAGTTCAGAGATAACCACGCTTAAATCAGCAATTATTTCTGCCCAATCGATAGGCACAAATTATAAATATATGTAAACAATACGAGTTTTTATAATCCACAATACTCCAGTTTTCCCAGAAAATTGTGGATCTGACATCTCCAACACAGGTCGTGAATCTGTGCCAGATATCCAGATATACTACATATGAACATACATGAAAGTGATAATACAATATATATAATAGATTACTTTTGGTTTGGTTGACAGGTTGGTTTAATGAGACCCTGCTATCTCATGTAGTTTGAATTTAACTGTAGATTGATTTTTGTTTGGAGAAAAGGTAGGACTCCAAAAAGCCCAAAATTCGCAAGGCCTGAACCTTGAAAACCTAAGTCGAAGATAAAATTAATTTTATAACATAACTTGGGAACGTATTGTCGACGAATGATTATGCTTATTTTGACATTTCTAATAATGTGGGTTTTTGTTTGTTCTGTTGAATTCATCAATATGTTCGAACGGGTGTGGAGCGCCTTTGAATTGAATCTTTCCATGAAAATGGCGCTATAAAAATATGTATGTACGCAAACTACAAATACGTGATTTCTATGATAGTTCATCGCAAAAGATGATAGTTCATCGCAAAAGATGATAGTTATTTTTCAATTAAATGTCGACGTTTGTTAAGGTACTTATTCTTCGTAAGATGTACTGAAATTCGAATATATATATACATACTTATACGTATCTACATACTTCGATAAAAGGAGGGTGTGGTTTGGAATGTTGACCTAGTTTTAATAACAGTCGAGGATGTGTGTCATTGAGATATGCGACAGTTATTAAGTGTCAGAGACCCCCGTCAGGAAGCATAACAATAAGGATTCATTGGTTTGTTTTAGAATGATAACGATCTTTGAATTAATAAAAATCGTTTGGGATGTTGATAAATTTAGAAACGTTAGTTTTCGAATTTATATGTTAGGAAAATATATATATTAATAAAATAAATTGTTTTTATAGAGATTATAGTATTTATGTAAAAATAGGTATTTTTGAATATTTAAAAGTCAAGTACTGGTATTGAGTGAGACAATTGAATTATCTTTAGTACTCGTTTAATTATAATTCAATGCGAAAGGAAAGGCTTATCGTAAAATATCTTATGAAGGTAGATGTACCCGCTGGGTATCATAAAATGTACTTGAACACAAATATTTGATTAGAACGGCTTTGATCAAGTATACAAAACATTTACTCATAATAAATAACGGTCGTATAGTATTGACCTATATATTAAACATTAAATATAAATATATATTTATACATATATACATACATATAATATGTGCACTTATACATCATTAGAAATATAATTCATGTCTCCGTCCTCGCCTTCCCGGGGAGAACCTGAAAACTTGAATATTAAATGACTGACTCACCTGAACTCCGACAGTTTCATAATTTTTCCAGACGGGTTATACACGCCAATTATGAAGTTTGGGAAAATATTGAACTTCCATGTCTGGTATGTTTAATCTAATTTAGAAATATTTACTTAATACAATCTAGTGTTTCCTAATTTCAATTCGTGATCTACCGATTTGTACTATTTCTTCAAATTTAATGATCTCTCAATCCGGATATTATTAAACAATATTTAATTTTTGTTGTTTTTAAATCCGTAAACCGAACGCTTGGTAATATTTTAGGACTTTATCATTTTTCTTTGACGAAATTAATCCCACACTAAGTATTAAAAATGAATTATATGAAACCAGGACTCAGCTGTTTTCAAACTTCCACAAAATTATTTTAAACGCAATTATATTTAATTCCTGTCACAACTCGCAATAAATTCAGTTCAACACAAAATATGAATTAAATCACATTTCATTTAAACAATTTTTATTAATTCACAGAAGCAATTTTTAGAAATCTTTAAACAAATAACTTTATTAATTTTGGAAATTTTCAATATTTATTAAATTATTATTATTATCACATTGCGCTAATAGTTTTGAGAAAATTAAATCAAATATATTGTTATCAACTTTAATTGCAACTTTTAGAATCTTCAACGTAATTTAAGTATTATTAAATTTTAGGAAATTTCACTATTTATGAAACTATTATTGAATTAGATAGATCGGAAACTATTTAAGAAATTTTTAATAAATAAATTATTATTAATTTGAACACAAAACACTTTATTTATTATAAGACGAAATTTTGCAAAAACTGCCTTTATGAAAGTTTTAATAAATATTGTTATTATTTGAACACAAACATTTTATTCACTGGGTCACCTTTTTTATATCACTTCACTTAAGTATAATGAATTTTAGAAAACTTCGATTCAAACACTTTATTTATAAACACTTTCGCTTATTATAATTTCACTTAAAACCACCAATTTTAATTAATTCACAGAAGTAATTTTTAGTATCAACTTAAGTATAATGAATTTTAGAAAACTTCAATATTTATCAAACTATTATTGAATTAAATCAAACTATTATTGAATCAATTCAACAACTATTCAAAAGAATTTATTTAAAACTTTATTTAATTGTAAGAATCGAATCGAATGAAAATTCCTAAGTCCAAAACCAAAACAATTACTTAAAATCGGTCAGCACGTAATTAAATATTTCCTCGCCCGACGTATTCCGCGACTAACTCCCTTATTCTCCCGTTACATTCCCTTATATATCCAGATTAAAATCAAAAGGCCCTAACTGCATTCCATACCTTCATTAAATTATGTTCTCTATTAACTCGTAAACCTATATGTAAGTAACACTAATTTCGAATGTAATTCTTCAATGTAAATATTTAGATAACACCTGGCCCGCCTGTGAATCCATCACTTTTCCTCTAGATCGCCCTGCTGTTCCTTATTATAGAATTGGAAACTTCGATTCATGTTTTTTTTTTTTGAAAATATTATCTATCGCTTATTCTTTGGTCGCCTATGAACTCGGGTATCTCGTAATTATAACCTTTATGCCCTTATTGGAATTTATTTAAAGAAGCGCCTTCTTCACATCGTTCAATTTTAGAAATTCCCTTAGTCCCTGGTTATCTTGATATACGATATCTTTTTATTTATGAATTTTCCGATGGTAACATGGTTTTTTTCTGATCTAACATGTGAATATTCGATTAACGCATATTTTCGTGCGATTCTCAATTGATCCTAATATTGGTGTAAACACTTTATAATTTCTTCCCCACCTCACCTGCCTGAGTTAATAAATATACCTTTCCAGAATGATTTTTCAATGTGTTGCACTGCTTCTTCCTGATCTAGCTGTATTACACCTTTTGCATGTACCTGTCGTCTGCTTATACTTTCATCCGGGTCGTTTGATATCATCCTTAATTGATTTTTCACTACCTTTAATAATTTTATGTATTAATTTATTGGCGTTTTTTCCTGCGATTTACCTACCCCAAACCTGGTAGATATGAGTTCGTTCACTTCTTCCCTGGCCACTCCCCCTTTTCCATTTCACTCTAACTCAATATCACATTAGCCTGTTGTTTATTATGGGTAATAACCCTTACTTTTACAAAAAACCGATATAAATCAATGTTCATCGAAAACACATTATTTTTTATTACTTTTCCTTAAATAAATATTCCTATCTTCCCTGTATAAACTTAATTGTTTGTTTATCTCTCTATCACCCGAGTTTCATGTTCATCTGGTCGCTTAAATACACAATTCTTGTCGCCTTGTTTACATTAGTCATTGACAACCTCAAAATTTTTCCTAAATGTATCGAACTATATTCAAAGTAGTAGTCCATATATCTCAATATTTCTATTGAATTCCTTCAGTTTAAATTTTATAATTGATTGATACATTTCTCATCTACATTTTCATAATATCTGATGTCCCGAATCTACTCAATTAATACCTTTTATCACCTAAAATCAGTCTAGTTTCACTCCCTTGTAATTATCTACGTTCCTGAAATTAGAAAATTGTACTCCTATTTCGCATTAGTCCCGCCTAAATTGCCTCTTAAGTTTGCCGAAGTTTCCATACTGTATAATTCTTGTTTCTTCCCTTTTTCATTTGTTGAAGCTATTGTTCTCTGAATTATTTTCTCTAATTCGTTGTTTTTCCGCTTAGCCTTACATGACACGTCTTTCTGTCTAAATTCTAATGCAAACACACCTTTCCCCGTGCAAGATAAATCATCACTTTGTAGTTTTTTATTTGTAATTAACATTTTGCGTATTATTTTTTTCTTTCTGCTTTCACTTTTCATTGGTTATCTATCTCTGCATTATCCATTGTTTTCTTTAAAGTTCACGACCTCTCTCGTCCTATTCGCCCTCTGCTGGAATATTTACATTATAGGCCGTCGATCTGAACCCTTTCGATTCACATAAATAATTAATATTTTCTTTGTCCTGTCACCACTAATTATTGTTTATGTAAAACGCTCGTTTGATTGGTAACGTTTTCGTTGATCTGGCCCAATCCTGTGATGTTTATTTATAAGAGGGAACGCCTTCTTCCCACTGCCATCTCGTGGTTTTATGTTGCAACGAGTTTTATGTTTTATGAAGTCGATAGATGTCGCTCCCTTAAGCTTTTCTAGCATGAAAGTTATGCATATAAAAAAAAATATTTTCCAGGGTTCCTTTAAAAGAAAATGATGATGGTTAGACCATTACACCGGGAAGGGTGTGTACTTTTTTGGGAATTATTTAAGAATTGGGCTTTTATTTAAATTTATTTGATTATTTTTGAGTCAACTATTAGTTTTTTTGGCTTTCATTATTTCTAACGCTTCTAAGTGTTAATAAAACACGGTCTTTTGTTACAATGAGGTAGAATGAACTGACGTTTATTTAATAAGTACCGTACACACAGATGTCGTTACTAGTATTTTGTATATCACCCCCACTTATCAAAATAACGTACACAATACCTATATTTCAAAAGGAATATAAACATGTTAAATGTTTACATCCTGTATACCCAGCAACTGCATAAAATAATAATGCTTGGTATTAGCCAAACCCTTTGTAAATGTATCTGCTGGCATTTCAGCTGTTTCCAAATATTTCACTTCTACAATTTTATCATTTACACATTCTTTACAAAAATGGTATTGTATGTCAATGTGCTTAGTTCTTTTATTAAAGCTATTATTTGAAGACAGCTGAAGTGCACGCTGATTATCATTAAATAAAGATACGGTGTATGACTCGTTAGTTATTTCTTTTAACAAATTACTTAAATAAATAGCTTCTCTGCAAGCTTCGGCTACACCAATGTACTCAGCTTCAGTGCTCGAAAGAGCAACTGTTTTTTGCTTCTTTGCTTCCCAAGAAATAACACATCCAGCTAAACTATAACATAGACCTGTATAAGACCTACGATCAATGATATTGCTTCCCCAATCTGCATCAACAAATCCTTCTAATTTTGAATTACCACATCTAGTATATTTCAATCCAAAATGTTTACTTTTCTTAAGATATCTTAAAATTCGTTTAGCATATAACCAAGTTTCCTGGTTATAGCAATTGTTAAATTGACTCAGACAACAAACTGCAAAAGGTATATATGGTCTTGTTAACACCGCCAAATACATAAGTCCACCAATGAGCTGCTGATAAGGTATTTGACTTTCACAATTTTTATTTTCTTTGTTAATATTCAATTTAGCCTCTAAAGGTGTATCTGCTACTTTACAATCTGCCATGTTAAATCTATTTAGCAACTGATTAACATAATTCTCCTGGCTTAAGGTAACTGTACCATTAACTTTGTGAACATTAACACTCATACCTAAACAATTTTTGACCTGACCCAAATCTTTTATTTTAAATTTTGAAGCCAATACCCTTTTCAAATTATTACATTCTACATTAATTTTTTTACATTGGTTTTTCGGGATACTCGTACTCTTAGAATATTATACTTCTCTTTAGTCCGTAGTAGGCTGGAGAGTGGGTCGGCTATTTGGAATCCTCACGAGACGGGGTGCTCCCTCATGTTAGAGAGGGTTCAGAAAAAGTTTTTGAGATTTCTTTACATGAGGGAGTACGGACTCTATCCGTGGCTTTATCCAACTAACTTTCTTCTGGGCATGCTTGGATTTCACTCCCTGCAGCTCAGAAGAGGGGTATGCCGCTACCCACTTTTTTAGACTACTGCGAGGCTCCATAGAGAATTCAGCTATTTTGGAACGCATAAGTCTTTATGTTCCTGATGACTATCTAAGACAGCGTCGTCATAGATTATTCTATCTTCCTACCTGTAGAACCAACCTGCAAATGGTTCTCCCGGTGGGGAGGAGTATATTGCTCCTGAACAAAATCTCACAGGATATCGACATATTTTGCGCCAGTGAGGAAAGATTCAAAAGGGAAATTCTATTGATTCTTGAAAGAATCTCTTCTCATTGACGCGATCTTCACCACTGCCTGAATTTATTTAAATATCTCTGAATTTATTTATTTATTTATTTTTAGTATATTTCTTCATTGTTTTACAAATATTAAATAAGTACCTGTAATTTCTCTTATGTATTAAATATAACATGTTTGTAATTGTATTAGAAATTAAATAAAAACATTATTATTATTATTATTATTATCATTAGAAAATACAAAAAAATCATCCACATATAAAGTAACTATTGTCTTTTTATCATTCTTAATTTTTGTGTATAGACATGGTTCTAATGTACTACGTGTATATCCTATACCAACAAGACATTCATCGAACTTCTTGTACCAGGTCCTTGAGGATTGCTTGAGACCGTAAATAACTCGATTCAATTTAAGTACTTTATGAGAATCTAAGTCTTTTTGAGAATCTAATAAACATTCTGGTAGTTCCATCTAAATTGTTTCCTCAAGATCCCCGTTCAAGAATGCAGTAGTAACATCTAAATGTGTAACATCTAATTCAAGTTTGACAGATAATGCGAACAACAATCTCAATGTTGAATGTCTAACAACCGGCGAGAAAGTATCTGTATAGTCCACATTTTTCTTCTGCATGTAGCCCTTGGCTACTAAACGTGCACGATATCGAACATTATTACTACATTTACACTTCACTACAGTTTTACCATCCTTTGGCATATCCACTAACTCCCATGCATTATTTTCTTTAAAACACTGAAGTTCTTCTTTTACTGCACTTAACCACTGTTTTTTTTTTCATTTCCCTGTAATGCTTCTTCTAAAGATAGTCCATTAGCATCATCAAACACACCCTCAGGAATACACATATTTAGCATCCCATACCGTTTTGGCTTCCTACTGATTCTGCTGGATCCAACTCGCTGCTCTGGTGAATTGTCAGCATCTTCATAATCACTAGTGTAAGATTCAGAAGTGCAGGTATCAGGAGTGTAAGTATCATCTGATCCATCTTCGACTAGTGTATCCTCATCTAAGGTTGTATCTTCCGAACTTGACGTATCTTTGCAACTAGTGTCCCCCACTGGACAAGAGTTTTCTCCACTCCCAGTGATTAGTATATTGACCTCCGAGTTATTTTCATCTTCCATGATAATGATGTCTCTACTTATAATAACAGAGTTCTTGGTAGGATTATACAGACGATAACCTTTTACATCCTCACCATATCTGGTTAAAATATGTTGTGCGGCTTTCTTATCCCATTTTAAACGTTTTTGTTTAGGAACATGCACCATGACTTTGCTGCCAAACAAACGCAGGTGACTCAAGTCTGGTTTTGATCCATACCACAATTCATATGGGGTTTTATCCAATCCTGATGCAATAGATCTGTTTTTCAAATATACCGCGGTATTAGCTGCTTCTGCCCAAAATTTTTTGTCTAACTTTGCATCAAATAACAAACATTTAGCTTTCTCAACCACTGTACGGTTAGCTCTTTCACAAAGCCCATTTTGCTCTGGCGTATAATAATTAGATTTTTGATGTATTATACCTGCCTGGTTTAGGTAACTTTTAAAATCCTTATTGCAAAATTCTAGACCATTGTCTGTTCTTAATATCTTAATTTTCTTGCTTAGTTGGTTTTCAATAACTGATTTAAATTCCTTAAATCTGTAAAAAACTTCACTCTCCTGCTTCAGAAAATATATGAATGTCATTCGACTATAATCATCGATAAATAGTAGAAAATATCGAGCACCACTTAATGAACTCGTTTCCATGGGTCCACAAATATCACTATGAATTGTGTGAAGCTTTTCTGTACTTCGCTGACTCACATGAGAAAAAGGTAATCTCATTTGTTTTCCCTCGCAACAAGTAATACATTGAGACTTGGTTATGTCAACAGTATTGTCATGATTCAAACCGCATACAATACCGTTTCTCATTTTTTGCATATCTTGACTGTTAATGTGTGTTAATCTTCTATGCCATAATCTTCCACTAAGAGGAGTAGTCAACAAACAACTTGGTGATTGTATTCTCAATTTATAAACACCTTCTATCATATCTGCTATAGCAACTAATTCTTTCTGTATATTATAAATATAGCAGCATTTTCCTTTGAAGTCCACTTTATTGCCATTTTTAATTAACTGACTGACAGAGATCAAGTTCGTGGTAAGGTTAGGTACGCACAAAACTTCTTTTAATGTAACTTCGTACTTACATTTTGGGGTTAACGTCACAATATTAACTTCTCCTGAACATAAAACTGGCATAGCAATCTTATTAGCTGCTATTATCTCCTTAATACTCGTTTTATTGGACGCGAATTAGTTTTTAACACAAACACAATTGTTCTACTATCGCGACTGATTATTAAAACTCCTGGAATTATCTGGGCCCATAACCTGTTAATAAAACACGGTCTTTTGTTACAATGAGGTAGAATGAACTGACGTTTATTTAATAAGTACCGTACACACAGATGTCGTTACTAGTATTTTGATATAACAAAATAACACTAAGTTATCTAGTCGAATGCCGGTTCCATTTTTATGCAGTAAACTAGTGCCTCTATTTTTATTGAATGTGTGGTCTGTTTCTAAGAGATGGTTGTCAAATTAGGAGAAACCATTGTTATTTAGTCATCTTAAACTATGGTTTATATGACATTGTATTTACATTATAATATTAGGTATAGTTATAGTATATTAGGTTTGGTATTGAACTGTATTATTTCTTACCCAAACCATAGGTCAGCAATGTCATGAGCAGATACCACATTTTAACTAGACAACTTTACAGCTAGAAATAATTATTATTATGACGAAGGTTACTATCTAAGGACCGGTTTGTTGCGGAGCATTAATATCTTTCCTGTTCACCGCAAAAAGGTCCGGATAGCAACACTAGGTGGACAAAAACATGACTTCAAGAGAAACAAAGAGACAGATGGCATGGATTCGATTCGACTGTCGTCCTTAAAGGTGCCTGTAAACGAGCAAGTTAAATTGCCTATTATTGCCTATTGCCGAACACATATCTTGCCCGGCAATGGTCCTGTGTGTATGTCCCCTTGATGTGTACCGCAAGAGTATAGCCCAAACGTACAAGACAAATTCATAACACAAAAATACAATCTCCATTAAACTTTTATAAAATTGCAAGCAAAGTCGTGAAGTTTGAAATTATGATAGTTTTGGTAGCGGGTAGGTGGCACAACAGAGACGCACATATGTAACGGAGTGATAAGAAAATATATTTGGTCCTATAATATTGTCCTAATGTCGGTAGGTAGTCGAGCGATCCCATCGTCAAGACAGGGCAATACGTTGACAAATAATTAATAGTCGATACATGAACATATTGACCTACAATATGGATTTCAAGACATTGCCGTAAAATCTTTGCTCGTTTACGGGCCTGAATTATGGTAAGTCTTTTCACTTCATTCCTCAGCCATAATATAAGCTGTAAAACAGTGATTTCTAACGCAGGCACTTATCAAAACTTCAACTTTGTAGGGCCATTTAATATGATTTTGGGCAATAGGCATAATTATTATGTCATATAATTCCACTTCTAATGCGTGTCCACACGGAGCCAGTAGTTAGTAGAGTAGCTAGTGGTAACTAAAACATTTAGTGGAATTTGTACCTACTAGCCATGTATGGACAAAACGCTTTAGTGGTAAGAAGTAGTAGCGATTTAGTTGACTGGAATAGAATGTATTCTACTTGTATGATGGATAGCCCCCACCACAGCCTGCGCTCGCACCCTTGTAGTATAGGTGGGGGCAGCTGCTGTCCACTTTAATACTGGCTACTCTACTAGCAGCGTTTGGACACTCACTAATCAACTACTACATTCGAGTTCACGAGTACCTTCCGTGAAATCGGCGAGTCGGCAAAGTCATGCGAGTGGCGCGCATATCCTTGTAGTAGGTGAACGCATCAATTTACTAAAATGAACGTTTGGACAGCACTGGCACCACAGTGCATTAGTTACTACTAGCTACTCGACTAAATACTGGCTCTGTGTGGACACGCCATAAGGGATCGAGTTCATTGGCTTCGAATCCCTGAAAGAATAGAGTTTCCGATTTGCTCACTGACCTTCAGAGCATTGCAGGGAATTGCTGACTTACTTTAACCAGTGATTCCTGATTTTATTTGGACTAAAAATGTAATTGAAATTGTGGTCTCAATGCCATTTTTTAAATTTTTTATTTAATTTTTAAATTTACCTAAAACATAATTTTTTGTAGGTATTTGACAGGTAGGTTTGAGGTGGGGGGTTGGGTGGTTACTCAGATGAGTGATATTTGAAGGCATTTGAAAAAAAATGCCACAAGAGATTTTTTCCTCCAAATATTGTAAGGAATCATTGTAGTCAAGTACGTCTCTTAACAACCTGTATATGCAGGGTGTCTGGGGGTAAGGTGCAGTGATAGATACAAATAAAAAAGATAATTTTTTTTTTCAGATGAAAAAGTTGAATTGTAATGTGGAAAATATACGTATTTTTTTATTGAAAAATATTTGTGTATTAAAAAAAAAAAAACAAAAAATCGAATACCGAAAAAAGTTGTTTTTTTTTCTTGTACCATCGTGTAGAATCACCCACCGAAGTTACTGCAAGGTGTTCAAGAAAATTAAACTTGAAAAGTGGGTAATGGGATCAGAAAGGTTGGGAACCGCTTAATCCCTAAAGTATTATTAGGCTGGTGGATGCAGCCAATTAGCCATGAAGTAAAAGTGAAATAATTGGTCTATCGATCAACGAAGCAAAACAAAACTAATGGTGATCGACAGGGTAAACACCTTTGTAAGAACAAATGCTCTCACAGACTTAGAAACGGTGAATAACTTCATATGTCAAGCCTTGTCTATAAGTGACGAAGGAGGTTGCGAAACAGAAGTAATTTGGTAACAAAAGACGCCATGAGCAAATTGAAAAAGATATGGAATAACAGAGGCATGACGAAGACCACCAAGATGAGAGTCATCCGGGCGCTGATTTTCCTCATTTTCTTTTACGGTGTGGAAACATGGGCACTCAGAGCCAGCGAAAGAAAGCAGATAGACGCCCTTGAAATGTGGTACAGGAGAAAAATGCTCAGGATTTCATGGACAGCCAGGTGCATAAATATGTCAATTCTGAAAGAGCTAGGCCTTCACTATAGGCTATCAACTGTCTGCTTACAGCGTATCTTCATATTCTTTGAACATGTCACTCGCCAAAGAGGAAGGAAGGAGAAGTAGAGAGGAAGGTCATCGATGCGTTTGAGTGATCAAATCTCACAGGTGTCAGGAACGTCGGTGTCCGCAGTTCTCCATGTAGAGCAGAATCGCTAGGAGTGGAGGAGCTTTGTACATGAGGAAGAGGGAGTTTGGAGTGAGGATCACGATTCTCAGCAATGATGAAGCGACTAAAGAAGAAGGTACCTGAAAAAGATTATCTGTAGGCGGTAATAAGAGAAAGCCTAGTAATTAGTAATAAGGAACTCCAGTGAAAAATATAATGTCTTTAAAAATACATATTCGTATAGATCAGCAAATGCTGATTCTGAATATATGACTTTTATTGTATATAATTATACGTAGATTTTATAATTCGTTATATAAAAGTGAACTAAAAACTGTACCATCAAAACACCATGTTCTGTTGGTACCACTGCTTCTGACGTCACACGTATAGTTTTTGAGGCCAACTATAACTAGATAAAGTTTTTTTCCGCTGTTTATCATGCTTATGGCTTATAATTTTGCTGTTTGCAGTGTTTATTTTGCTCGTAAAATCATCATGTTTATTTATTGGGACTACTTGAGAGTTTTTTGCTTGAAAAATAATACCAAATTTAAAGATTTTTTCTACGTCATAATCTATACCTCTTGCACAATACAACAATGTCATTGACACTTTGGTGATTATTTCTTCAGTTATTCTGGAAGCGGAGGATTTCTAATGATACCTCAAACCTATTATTTCTTACAACGCATAACATATTTATTTTTATTTCAAGCCATTAAAGTTACGGTAATGTTTCAAACCTATTCAATGTATTCAACCTATTCAAGTTAATACCTGTCTGTCACCGTCTGTTTGTCAAGTCTGCAGTTGCACAGAAAACTGATAAAGGCTATTAACGCAAGCGATTCTGATTTTCCTTTCATAGATAATTAGATAATAGTCTTTCAGTTTTGGTTTTAAAAACTTAATTTAAATGTGAGCTATGGACTGTCTTTGAACGCTAATAAATTGTTAATCAGTTGCGGATATGAATTTATTTTTGCACTTTGGTACAATGCACCTACAATGGGAACGAGACGCTGATATTCTATAATGTTTAGTTCAATTAAAAGCAGTTAAAATTGAGTATAAAGTTTTTCTATTCAGTGTATGGTAAGAAGATAGACATAGTACAAAATGGGTATTGTGCTTTATATGTGATTTGTTTATTATGGATAAAAATGAATATTACATGTTTTAGTCAAAATACATGATTCGTTCATTTTTTATTTCTTTATAGATAATTTATAACAGGATAGGGCTTGAGAGTCCAACGGGTTGAAAAATTACGAAGAAAGAAAAAAATATTAATGCAATATTAAGTAATATGACATACAATATAAATATTAAAATAAGGTACAAAAAATATGTACGTATGTAGTTAAGTAATATAATATGTACGTAGTTAAGTAATATAGTATGTATACAGTTAAGTAATATAATATGCATGTAGTTAGTAATAATAATAATAATAATTAGACCATTTCTATAGCGCCGCTTTTATGAGAAATCACCTCAGGGGCGCTGTACAAATATTACTTCCTATTCTTATATTACGTCTATTCTACGAATTTATTATTATTATAATTTTTTTTTTGTTTTACATTTATTTTCTCTTTTTGGACAGGCTAACATTACACGTTATTTATAGACCATATAAAGAGATGCAGTTAAATTATCAAAACTAAATTTAATCTTAAATTGAAAAAAAAAAAAAAAACTGTATTTATTCCTTACGATATATTGCAAGACGCTAATACAAATGATAGAGTGATTATTTCCATTATATTCAAGAGTGTATTTAAACTAAGACAAAGAATTATTATCCATATTTTTTTGGACAAATAACGCAGAATACTCTTGAAAGGGTGGAGCGGCGGGGGAGGATGGTGGCCGGTGGGATTGATCCAGAGGGCCCTCAAAATTATGTAATTTTTATAAAAAGAACCTAAAAATTATTGCGGTTATTTTATGCTATTTTTACACCGGGAAAATTAATAACTTCCAAATACTTCGAAAATAAATCAGGAGCAACTATAAAACGCAGCTGGCAGCCACGAGGGCGCCTAGACTACTATAATATGTATGTAGTTAAGTAATATAATATGTATGTAGTTAAGTAATATAATATGTATGTAGCTAAGTAATATAATATGTACGTAGTTAAGTAATACTATATGTATGTAGTTAAGTAATATAATATGTATGTAGTTAAGATATATAATATGTATTTAGTTAAGTAATATAGTATGTATGTAGTTAGGTAATATAATATGTGTGTAGTTAAGTAATATAATACGTATGTAGTTAAGTAATATAATATGTACGTATATAGTATTATGTAGTTAAGTAATGTAATATGTATGTAGTTAAGTAATATAATATGTATGTAGTTAGGTAATAAAATATGTACGTAGTTAAGTAATATAGTATGTATGTAGTTAAGTAATATAATATGTATGTAGTTAAGTAATATAATATGCATTTGGTAAGTTATATAATATGTATGTAGTTAAGTAATATAATATGCATTTGGTAAGTAATATAATATGTATGTAGTTAAGTAATATAATATGCATTTGGTAAGTAATTTAATATGTATGTAATTAAGTAATATAATATGTATGTAGTTAAGTAAGATAATGTGTACGTACCATATATAGTATGTATGTAGTTAAGTAATGTAGTATTTATGTAGTTAAGTAATATAATATGCATGTAGTTAAGTAATATAATATGTACGTATATAGTATGTATGTAGTTAAGTAATGTAATATGCATGAAGTTAATTAATATATTATGTATGTAGTTAAGCTAAGAAAGTAATATAATATGCATTTGGTAAGTAATATAATATGTATGTAGTTAAGTAAGATAATATGTACGTACCATATATATTATGTATGTAGTTAAGTAATGTAGTATTTATGTAGTTAAGTAATATAATATGCATGTAGTTAAGTAATATAATATGTACGTATATAGTATGTATGTAGTTAAGTAATGTAATATGCATGAAGTTAATTAATATATTGAGTGTGTAGTTAAGCTAAGAAAGTGAAGTAATTATGTATTTCTTTTAATAATTTTTTTTTTTAAATAATAATAAACAAGCACAAAAAGAAACAAAGAAATAAACGAGGATACAGAATAATGTAACAAGCAGGTCTTGTCTAGGACAGTCGCCGCAGCTGCTGCTGGAGCCACTCCCTGTTATGGTATATATTGATGTAGATGTTGTAGAAGTCCCTGCAGTAGTCCAAAAATTGATCGAAGGGATGAAGGGTCATGATTCCGCGGAGGTACCATCGCGTCTGCTTCGTCAGGTCCTCAGCCGGAATCACAAGCCCCGTGCCGCTGTCACCATTGCAGAGAGTCGAATCTGAAACGATATGGTTAATGACTGGGTAATATGCTGTATTGAGCCAACTTTTTCGACAGCCCTTGCAGTTTCAGTTGGGGTAAACTTAAAGTTGGCCGTTTGGCAGCAACATAAATGATTGTACGATCTTTAAGTAGGCAGAAAATAAAATGAACCGTCTGAAGTTGAGTCAAGCGCCTTCTTCTACTGGTTTCCTCTCCTATTGAAGGTAACAAAGTGTGACGGCCTCTGTGGTTGAGTAGTTAAGGTCCTCGACTATGAACTCAGAGGACGCGGGTTTAAATTGTGGCGTGTTCAAGTAAATTTTATTGATTGATATGTTGTTTCACAAATAATGAATTAAAATCTTCTTTCCTTCCCCATTACATAGCCTCACAAGAAACACCAAGTTCCAGACGTTTGGAACTCGCAATGTGGTATGTACCTCCTAATCATGAATGTAAAGAGATATGGTGTAGGAGTGCCCGACTGACGGCCGACGACGCTTTATTATTTGCTAAAAACCCGCTCTTAGTTGCTTCTCTGTAGCCGAAGCGTGTTGTTGACCGGCAGAGTGAATTTAAAAACAAATGGAATATAATTTGACGAGTTTACTAAATTAGATAACGAAATCTATTATTAATGATTTTTTATAGTCTTTTCTTGTAAAGCTCCTTTGTTGTCTAGTGACAACATTAGAACTGTGGATAAGCTACATTTATTTAAAAAAATGATCAAAAAGTCTATGTTAGTTGAGAATGGTGATTTCGCTTTATCCATCTTATCCCTTATGTTGTAATCAATGTTGAAACCTTATGTATGCTCGATATTATCATTATTATTTACTTATTATTACTTACTTATTACTATTTACTTATTTTTACTTACTTATTACTACTTACTTATTACTATTTACTTATTTTTACTTACTTATTACTATTTAGTTATTATTTAATTTTTTACTTACCTATTCTTATTTACTTATTATTATTATTTACCTATTTTTATTATTACGTACTTATTACCTATTATTATTTACTTATTATAATTATTTACCTACTTTTATTATTACGTACTTATTACCTTATTAATATTATATGTGTATTATTATGTGCTTATTACTATTTAGTGATTATTCTTTAGTTATTATTATTATTTGGTATTTATTATTAACTTATTATTATTTAATTATTAATATTTACTTATTTTTATTAATGTATTATTATGTACTTATTACTATTTCCTTATTATTATTATTAAATTGTATAGCCGCACATCTCAACACAGGACTGTTTTAGGGAAATGAGTGGCTAATGTTTTTGTTGTCATATTTAAACTAACTGTTTTGGTTTCGATGTCTACTTATCCTTATCGGCAACATCATTCAATACGCCTTGTCATGGCCTTCCCACCGATTGGAAGACTACAAATATACGAGTACGTATGAGTATGGTGTAGAATTTGCTTTGAACCTGAGGATCACCAGAGATTCCTTGAAGTTATGATTTGTTCTTTTGTGGTGCGTATACGGGAAAGGCAAGTTTTGAATTTGGTCTTCCGTATTTTGGTTTTAAGTTTTCTTGAGAATAGCAATTGAGAGTTAAAGTCCGTGGATTTTTTTAAATGTTACTTCCCGACCATAGATTTATCGACAACTGAGTTATCAGTTTCCTTGCTTCCATATTCGTGTTCCACACGGATATAACGTTCTCTATGTATAACCAATTTTTTCATTCAGTGAACTTAAGACATCTTCGGTTGCGTCAACTTTTATCTGGTACCGCTTATTTAAATTTTGATATCTTTCCGCCATCTTACAATTTTGATTTGTTCCATTCATAACTGCAGCAGTTAGTTAGGTTATATTTTTATTTTTTTAAATCGTGGTTTGAGGTGTGAAACAACCCGTTGTTGGGCACTGACACGTTAGACTCTGAGATATGAAAATAATATTTTTAATTGTAATTATTATTTTTAATCAAACGTAGTTTTTTAGCTCTACGAGGATCACAGTCCTTAACGACTGAAATTTTAACAATAGGTTAACTATAGATACAACCCAATTAAATGTAATTGCAGTATCGCAATTAGTTGTTTTTTTTTTTCTTTTGACAACACGTGTAAAGTTTACTTATCTCTAGTATATTTAGATAATAATATAGGAATCACAATTTTATTTTATTTGATTTTTCCTAAGTAATTAAAAAATAATTCTAAATCTCTACTTTTGCTTTTTCTTTCAACATCCAAATTTATATTGTTTTTAAATTGCTTCCGTTTCTATTTCTAGTTTATGTTATTTTCACAACGAACTTCGACCACTGTAATACGGGCATGTACCTAGTTTTGTAAAATGAAAAAAGGAAAAAATGTAAACTCTGTACTAAACTTATAAAATGAATAAATAAATATTTAAAAAAAAACAGTTTATTAATGTGTTTATATTATGAAATTATTTGTTATTTATTTTATTTGATTTTTCCTAAGTAATTAAAAAAATAATTCTAAATCTCTACTTTTGATTTTTCTTTCAACATCCAACTTTATATTGTTTTTAAATTGCTTCCGTTTCTATTTCTATTTTATGTTATTTTCACAACGAACTTCGACCACTGTAATACGGGCATGTACCTAGTTTTGTAAAATGAAAAAAGGAAAAAAAATGTTAAGTCTGTACTAAACTTATAAAATGAATACATGAATATTAAAAAAAAAAGTTTATAAATGTGTTAATATTATGAAATTATTTGTTAATCGAGTTGATATACTACGTTTATAATTATTGTTTATAAAAATAATTGTTACCCTTTGCGCTATGCACAAAAATCTTGTCTTAATAAAAACTTTAGTTTATCAATTAATAAATATTTGACAAGTCAAAAACATTTTTCACCAATCAAATGTAGACATAATTTGTCTCGACGCCACCTATTGAGGGATTTAGCCGTTACAAGCCTTCCTCATACTAATAAAGTTGGTTGTTTACAGGTGAAATATAATAAAAAACAGTAATTATTGAATGAAACACTAGTATATATTAATTAACTTGGCGGGTTTGCGATAAGCCGACGTAGCTCAACGGTAGAGCATCTGACCGGATATTAGAAGGTTGCAGGTTCGAGTCCTGTCGGCGACATTTATCTTTTCTCGGAAGGTTTTTTCAATTTGGATGAGTGTTTCAGGCTAATAATTATTGTTTATAAAAATAATTATTAAAAAACAAATTATTATAAGCAATAATTATTACCTGAAAAATCATACAAATTGAATAATCTTCCGAGAAAAAATACATGCTGCCGACGGGACTCGAACCCGCGACCTTTCGTTTACCGGACAAGTGCTCTACCACTGAGCTACGGCAGGTTATTCATTACCCGCCAAATTAGTCAACATGTACTAGTTCTTCAGACTACAATCATTGCTTATTACATTTTTTCTCACTGGAAACAACCATCTTTATTTTTGTGGGAAAGGCGTTGTAAGTGCTAACTCTCTCACTAGGTGGCGTCGAGATTCTATCTTTAATATTTGTGCTATGCATAAAAATCTTGTCTTGTAAACATAAGTTTAATCATTTAAAAAAAAAATATATTAAAAAACAGTTGGAGATTTTCCTAAGAGATTATATTACACTTCCTTTTTCTCGATTTTTCTAAAAATCTTTAATCTCTGGGTCTTGACTCAAGATAGGATCGCTTGGCATAAGACAGAATTTTTTCTAAATAAATTATACAAACTGTAACAAATTTAGAAATCCACGGGTTTTGCAGCACATGATCTGGGACAAGAATTGTATAACTACACTCGAAACATTAGAACTGTTTCCTTCAAATTGCGCCAACAGATGATTTTGCAACTTGAACTTCACACTCACTTGAACTTGAACACAACACTTGGTTTTTAGCTTATAAGTGAATTTACATATGTGTTCACAAATTCAAATTAAATTAAACTCGAAAAACCCAAATAGTTTTCCTTATAATTTTGGGATTAATGATCTGAAAAACGAATTGTATCGCGTCACTCGAAACATTTGAATGGTTCCTCCGTATTACGCCAGCAGATGAGTCCGTAACTTGAATTTAAAATACAATCGAAATACAAGATCGGTTTTAACTTAATACGAATTCTACAGTTTAGTCCACAAACTCAAAGTATAATTGTACTAGGAACACACAAATGGGTTTCCCCCTAATTTTTCATTATTTCATCATAAACAGGAATTGTATACTACACTTGAAACATCAGAACAGCCCTTCACACTGCGCTAACAGTTGAGTCTGCAACTTGAATTTTATGTGCAATCGGAATATAAGACTGGTTTTAACTTAAGATCAAATCAGCATGTTAGTCCACAAACTCAAAGTATAATTGTACTAGGAACACACAAATGGGTTTCCCCCTAATTTTTCAGTATTTCATCTTAAACAGGAATTGTATACTACACTTGAAACATCAGAATAGCCCTTCACACTGCGCTAACAGTTGAGTCTGCAACTTGAATTTTATGTGCAATCGGAATATAAGACTGGTTTTAACTTAAGATCAAATCAGCATGTTAGTCCACAAACTCAAATTATAATTGCGCTCAGAAGACGCAAATAGTTTTCTTCCTTATTTCGCAGCATATGACCTGTAATGAGAATTGTATTACTTCGCTCGAATCATACGATCGGTTTCCTTCCAATCGCGATAGCAAATGAGTCCGCAAACTGAATTTGTTTCACAATCGGAACACAAGACTTATTTTAACCTAATAATTAATATGCATTTTAGTTCACAACCTTAAATTATAATTGCAATCGGAACACGAAATTGGTTTTTCTCCCAATTTTGTAGCATATGATCTGGAACAAGAATTGTATCATTACATTCGAAACATCTCAATAATTCCTTCAAATCTCACTAGCAGATGAGTCTGCAAGATGAATTTTAAACACAATCGGAACACAGGAATGGTTTTAACGTAACAGTGAATCTATAGTGGAGTTTATATTTTATAATGATTGTACTCAACTAAAGACTACATTATAAAACCATATTTATGCACCTAATGTATGGATTGAATATAATGCAGTAGCGTAACGTTATGTTTATATTTATGGCACAGAAAACTTTATTTTGCAATATGTAAGTGGGAATAGACAAAAAAATGTTTCTGCGAAAACGAAAATCTGTTAACTGTTAATTTCTTATAATGATAATAATCGGATGACTTGTATAGCGCCGTTTTTGTGGAAAATCACCTCAAGGGCGCTGTACAAATATCACTTCCTATTCTTTATCTAATTATGTACAAACAGATACAGAAAAACATATCCTATATATATAAAAAAAAAACAAAGTGTGTTTGTTTGTTTGTCCCCGATTTTCTCAAAAATTACTGGACCGGGTTCACTAAAAATAGCACAGTTTGTTCTTATTAGTTCCGGAAAGGTTTAGAGAGTAGTTTGAATGAAATCCAATATGTAAAACTGTTGCTATAACGTTTTAAAATTAGTATGAAAAATATTGAAACTGCCATGTTTTATTTAGGTTATCCCATAGATATAACACTTTGGTTAGCCACAGATTACATATTCAAAAGAAGAAGGTTTTTTTGGGTAGAATATTTTCAAAATGGAAAACGCCATAACTTGTTTAATAAAATGTTACTTTACGAAACGTGTACAAAATTAAATAAATGTGTTTTAATTGCAGATCAAATGTGACAAAGAGAACATGACACCGCCACAATTTGTTTATCAAAAATCTTCTTTTCAGGAGATAGAAGAAAGTTCCTAATGACCTAATTAGGTAAACACTGGATAAATAACTAAAATCAATGTAAAAATATCTGTATCCCAAGTAAATAAAATCTTAATAAATACTTTTAAAAAGAGTGAAGTAACCAATAAAAAGAAGGCAAAATAAGTAACTTGTAAATGTCTATCTATTTATTATGTAGTTGTGTTCCCATAGTTTCTTCTTTGTAATAAAACTCATAAATTGTTAGTAAACAGGCGCACGGTGGGAATGGGCATACTATCAGAACTGGAAGTTGAAGGGGATTTGTTTTGAAGCCTATTACGGGATAATTCTACATTTTTATCTACATCATATACCAATACTGTTATATTGAACGTAAACGTTAAACAAAATGTTTTAATAACAATTATAAACTAGATAATATTGTCGTTCTTTACTGGAGTTTTTCTATGTATTTAAATAATATTAAAAGAAAATAAATTAATAAAACAAAAAATATATTATTTCGTTATTTTATGTTTCACGACTTTACCAAGCGTATCCACTGTGTTATTTTCGTTATAAGAGGCGGGTACGTCTTTTCGGAACCCTTCTTCTAATTGGTTAAACGATACGGGCGATCTAGTCCAAATACGCCCCATTATGAATTTTGTGGTGACCGGTGGATGGCCTTAAGAACTTTATGATAGATATATTTTGAAAAAAATAAACGTTTGGAATATAATAATAATATAATAATTTTGCCCTACATTTGTATGATGATTGTAATTTATTGTTGTATTATATTATATTGTTGAAATAAACTCCTGCTGACAAGCCACTTGCTGTGGCTTAGCGGGTATAAGTTCCCACTGTATAAAATTAATATTATATAATAAAACAAAAATTTAAAAAAATGAAATAAAATATTAAAATGAATTATTATTTACTTGAAGATAGTTGCTTTCGCTGTCAAATCAATTATGGCACCCTAATGACAAATGAAAAATCCAGAGCAAGGCCGGGTACACATCAGATAGTACGTATATAAATTAATGATGATACTAACAATTTATTTGACGGAATTATTCGTTTTGTGTTAAAATGTCTGTTAGGTGTCATCTCAAAAAATGTGTTGAATAAAATGATTAACACCTTCTTTTGAAAATATATCAGCTCATGGTTAACACATCAAGGCGGTTCGAAATGTTGTGTTGGACCAGGTACAAGAAAGGGAATGTAGCACAACACGTCTTGACACTGAACATATGTAATATATATTATAGTGTATGAATCATAATATTTATTACCACCACACCTATTTTTACAGTAGAATATTTCATATTATTCCAAACATCCTTTCTTCCCTTTGTCTGTCAGGATATCGACGTAATAAAGTCACTTTTGCCGCAACTTTTCAATATATCTGTCTGCGGCGCATCTTTTTGTTACATTTCGAAAGCATTTTGTGTTAATACAAGGCGGGATGCGGAACTAGGGGGGAACTCGCCTTCTGGGTTCTGGGGACTATAAAATATCACCACTTCCCCGCGGGAGGTTCTTTGACCTCACCAGCATTTCAGTCTACAAGCCTAAATTCAATTACACTCGGCACACGCTAATTTTGAGAGCACATAATCCTGAAATACAATTTTAGACTTCACTTGAAACATGATAATGGTAAATATTTTATATAATGTATGCGTTGAAACCAATTACCACCAGACTAGGCATATGCCCCGTATGGGGCAGTCAGTGTTTCCTAAATTTCACTCAAGAGAGAAACCATTCAGACCTAGTGAATTTTCTGTTTTTTCTGTTCTCTTGCGGACTCCAAAAAACATATCTATATCCTGAATGAAGTGTTTAAACATCCCGAAAATCAATTTCATTGCTAAAAATCCTCAAGGTCGTTACGAGAGATGCCATTCTCAGATTTTGAATCCAAAGCTTGTCATAAATTAACTTAATAGAATCACTGAAAGGAAACCATTCCCATGGTCCTATTGCAATTGCAAAAAGAATAACGTCCTTGCGAGCTCCGGATTGAAACTATCATAATGTTCTGACTAAAGTTTTATCATCTGAGAAACCAAAACATACTTATGAAAATGCTCCAGGCCGTCGGGAGAGTAACCATTTCCGTGTTCTGAATGAAATTAATAAATGTTCTTATGATATGCATTTAAAGAATCACAATCTTGTGAGGTCAGGAAAAAACATTTCCAATATTCTGAAAGTGTTTACATGAGATTTATTACTATTAAAGAAACATTTACTCGTATCTTCTAACTTACACACTTCCTAATATTCTGAATGAATTTACATAAGATTTATTATTATTAAAGAATCATATACCTTCTAACTTACGCACTTTCTAATATTCTGAGTGCATGCATTATTATTTTAACCTATAAGTGATCTCATTCTCTGCACTCTGGAAAAAAAACATGCCAATGTTCGAAATGTATTAAAGAAAAACTACCTTTAAAGATTAACGTTCGTAAGCGGGGAGAGAAACAATCATCATATTATATTATTATATAGAAAGATAAACAAAAATGTTAGAATTGGCAGCACTTGAGTTGCAACATCAGCTTTCATGGCGACATTCGGTGGTTGTTGTGAAGTTTTAAGCGATTTTTAGTTTATTCTTCATTTTTTCAATTTCAGATGTTTTGAAGTCACCGAACGACTTTTTGTATGGTCGAAACTAGGCGCATCTGCGAGCAGGATCAAAACGTGTCGCGGGCGGTAGGTTACCAACATGTGCTATAAGCGATTGATTTTATTCTTTATGATAAACGAATCAGTTGTTATTGACTTACCATTCGTGTATCCTGCGCATATCTTGTCCGGGGTTAGGAACAAATAGGATACGAAATTGGCCATTTCAGTTCGGCACTGGTTGATATTAATAATTGGGATGGTCAGGGTCTTTAGTTCAGATGACTGATTTCTAGTTTCTGTAGCACCCCACCCTGCCACCTAAAAAGAGAAAATACATTTCAAAAGCCATTTTGGGTCTCTTCTTCGTCTCCAATTAGGTTTTTTCTTAGTAAAATAGAAAACCAAATCCAATTTGTTTTACCTTGCCAAGTACACCGTCGGCGATTTGGATGTCGTTGAACTGGTCATTGTTCAGGTCGTAGCATACGACGCTGACGGAATCAGATAAGGAGAATGGCTTAGTCAGCACTACGAGAGCCAAGTCGTTCTCATAGGATAACGTGAAACCTCTGTAGCGTTCATGGAACAGGATTTGTGACACCTGAAAAAACAAACTGATTACTAATTAATTATTCTTCCATAATTTCTTCAAATGCTTGATAACTTTGTGGCATCATTATTAATTATATAATTGAAAATACACTTTGTATATACCACTTTACTTAAAATATATAAATATTTCTACATGTTTCGATAGCAATGCTATCATCTTCAGGAATAAATGAATACTATTAATTAGTATTCATTTATTCCTGAAGATGATAGCATTGCTATCGAAACATGTAGAAATATTTATATATTTTAAGTAAAGTGGTATATACAAAGTGTATTCTCAATTATATAATTATTCTTCCATTCAGCGGTTCATCTGGTGGTTGTTCCAATTAAGTGATTTGATAATGGCCGGAAAGTCAGCCCTCTGATGTCAACCCCACTAATTAGTATGTAATATTTTCTCATAAAAAAGCATTATTTTCTAAAATCTACATCCTGTAATAATTCGTTTTCTTTACAAACCTCTGATCTCTGGATAGTTTTACTTCCCCTCTCTCTCTCGTCATCCCACTCTCTGTAGAACTTTCCAGCCGCTACTCTGAATAAAGTGGGAGGATCGACCTGTTCAGTGATGTGGTGATAGAAGCATCGGCCGGCTGCAAATTACCAGAAAGTTACACTTACATTGTTATGTACTAACTTTTTAAATAAGCATTTAAAAAATAATGTGATGTACCTACCTATATTTTCCCAAATCTACCGACTAGTCGAATTCCTACTATTGTTTATCACTTGTGATGACAACACGTCAGACACAATCATTATTGCAGCTTTTAAAACAAGTGTGGTATCTCCTAATTTACGAGTTCCTAAAATGTAACCTTTCTATTTGCATAGTTTGTAACATCTAGAACACTCGTCTTAACCCGTTACAGTACCCTAGCAATAATATTCCTAAAAATAAAGCAATTCCCAAATATATCCATTGTAAATATGCTACCATCGTCATAGCAAAAACTTGTTATTTTATATCATTCCTAGTAAAGACGTAACTATCTATTGTTTTCGACCACTTTTAACTTTGTCGTTTTTAACGTTTGATAACAAGGAGATAATGATTATATCTTTTTAACTAACTAACTAACCATCACGTCGTTTCCCCGCAGGGGTAGGCAGAGAGGACGATCCACCGAACAACTCGATCTTGGCATATACTTCTTGCTTCATGCACTTTCATACAACGTCTCATACATTCTCTTCTGTTATTCCGACTTGCGACATGGCCCGACTCAAGTATTTGATTCGCTTGATCGTGCCATGTCTTTCTCGGACGTCCCCGGCTAATTCTTCAATTCACATTCGCCTCACATATTCTACTTACACTTCTCTCTTCGTTCATTCGCTCTACATGCCCAAACTATCTAAGTGTACCTTTCTTGATCTTGCTCACTACGCTTACATCAGCCTTGCATTCTTTACGAATCTCAATATTTTTCACACGATCATACATGGTTTTACCACACATTCATCTCAGAGATCTCATTTCTACAGCATTCAGTCTACTTTCATCCTTCCTCTGCCAGTTCCATGCCTCACTGCCATATATCAGGGTTGGTGTCAGCACTCCATTGTGGACTGTTAGCTTCGCTTCTTTGGACAACTTTTTGTTTGTGCCAACTGCGTTCAGTCCTCCATTAATGGAGTTTCCTGCATTCACCCTTCATTCAATCAGTATTTCCATATCTCGTAAACATACTTCCCAAATACACAAACTCATCGACCTACTTCAAGAATTCATCATTCACAAGTATATTCCACACTGTTTTCGTACTCTCTATTTCAAACACCATGACTTTGGACTTACTTACATTCATCATTAGCTCATTCTTCATTTATACTTCGTTCATCCTAGATACGAGGGACTGTAGATCTTCCATATTGTTAGCAATCAGCACCGCATCATCAGCATACATCAGGCAACATACTTGCAGACTTCTCATTTTCGCGCCAAAGCCCACCTCCTTCAATTCTTGCATACAATTATCAATAATATAGATTGAATAACCACGGTGACATTACGCAGCCTTGCTTAACACCTTTTCAATATATCATTTTACAAGTTATAATACTTTTGGTGGGTTAAAACACAATTTATTTGGTAAGTTACACAGATTATATATAGCACAAATACAATAGTCACAGGATATAGTGTTACACAGTACAGGCACACTTTGTATCCACTAGGCAAGGATCTATACGGGATCCTTGCAGGATAATAATTGGATATAACAAAAGTATGTTCGAGTCGCGGTACACCTGTTACGAACTAGCCTAGGTCTGTTTAGCGTGGGCGGATTTACAAGGGCTGAAGGCAGTCAAGAGGAGCGCGCCTTAGCTAAACTAGGTAGTCTTCAAGTTAGACACTTCAATGGTAGCAGATAGGTGTTCTCAGAGGGCCAGGGTAGCCAGAAGAGGGAGGGTACTAGCCAGAGTGAGCGGACAGGAGAACTGTGCACGTGTGCATTGTGTTGTGTTATCGTATTGGTGGGGGCGAGTTTCAGAGAACCCAATCTCTCTATCTCGCGAACTCTGGGTGGTAGTTAAATGGAAGATGTTTTTTTCTACCCGATGTGTGGGCTGCCAATGGCAACATGTAGGACTTTAAAAACTATGTTTTTTGTATTTTTGATTATTTTTTAGAAGTGTTGAGTGTTTTTTTGCATGCCGGGTGGATTGGCTTCTTTTTACATAACTTTTAATACTATTGACATGATGGGGTCATTGGGGTTCAGTAGAAACAGGTAACTTCGTTGAGTGTCAAGTATTTTATTAGTTTACAATCTAAAATACATTCTTAACTGGTAGGTATTGTGGGTGTCACTTAATTACACGAACTGTTTTTACGGGTAATCTGCACACGGTCCATAGTGGAGATTACCAGTCGTCTCGATGTTGGTGTTGAAAGCCTCAGAGAGCAGGTAGTACTTCCGGTAGGTGGAGGTTTTGGTGCTGGGCGGACACGCGTTTCGGCTTTCACTTGACGACCGGTTTCAGACGGTTCAAGAGGATTATCAGCAGGATGCCAAAGGCACTCGACTGCTGTCCGGTGGTGATTCCTGCGGTGGTGGATATGTGCCTTGATGGGATTACGGCGCTGGAGGGCAGGAGGCGAAGGGCACTCGGCTGCACTCGAACGGTGGGCGTTGGGGGTTGGCGGTTCCTGCCGAGTTTTCCCGCAGCGTCTCAGGCTGGGGATGCAAGTGGCCTGCTTGCTTTGTAGGAGACGGGAGTCTCGACTACGACCACTGGCCGGACGGTCTCTACTGACTCGCCTCTGTCCACTACTGGCTTTGCTTCGGCCAAAAACCCCCTTTTTAATCACATCCGAACTATTCTTCGGGTTCCTTCGTGAACTACGAACTGTGGCTCGGTGGCTTTTAATTAGTTCACTGTTAATCCCCGTAACTGTCTTCTTCTGGCGACTGCGAAATTCCCGGGATTTATAGCCGGGCATTTGTAAATTACCCTCAGGTAGACAGACCTCGGGTACCGTATTATGGATTATAATAATTCGGTGTTTCCTGCACTTATGGCTTGTATCAATCCACCCCGGTTTCTTGCGTTGAAACAGCGCTGCTTTTAATTTCCACCCCGGCTTCTTGATGTATTTATAGAGTTCCTCGCTGGAACTTGGTGTTGTGTACTATCGGATTTCCAATTTCTCTGATTTGCAGTTTTCGATCGGCAATATCTCCGTCTGCTGTTTGTCGCTGGTTTCCATTATGATGCTGCGAGGTATTATTGTTTGCGGTACATCAGCCATTTTTACTTCTGCCGAGTGTACTATTTGGTATACCTCGGTAGGTCTCACTTCCATAGGGGACGCATCTTCTCCGTACTTGTTTTCAATGACGTCATGGGCCGGCGTCGCTACAGGCGAAGTTGATTGAGGCTCTATTTCTGATAATTCACTTTGGATAGGTGAATCTAACTCCGGTGAAGCGCCAACATTAGGAAATATGGCAGAGTCCTCGTTATTGGCTGTCTCCGCCGCCGTGTTTATCTCCAGTTGACAAGGCGGTGAGGCAGTTTCTTCTTCTTCGATGATTTGTGGTGTTGCCTCTGCGGTATGCAGAAATTTTTCTAACGGAAAATTGCACCACCAATTAACTATCTCCCGGAACTTTTTCCAATCAAGCGGTTCTTTGCTTTCGATTATTTGACCCCACGCCATAGAAAATACTAAATTCACGTCACGAAATTGACTTATCGCTATGTCACACTTCTCGCCTTTTGGAACTTTCCATGTTTCGAAATATATCTCGCACTTATTTGAAAATATTTTCCAATCGTCCATATCTTGTCTCGCGAATTCCGCTGTTAGTGGTGGTATGATATCTTCGCTTGATGAGGGCGCCACAAGGTTTTCAGCCGAACCTTGAAACGGCCTGTAATTATAATCGTTCAGGCGTGATGGTGAGTTCGCTTCTTCGTATCGGGGTTCCTCGTAATAGCACGAGCGATGATCGTCTCGATTATCTCCATCATCACACTCGCGATAATACGATCGCTCTCTTGAAGGAGATCTATAATGCTCCTTCTCTCTTGATGAACAATGCTCGCGTCCATATTGTGGTTCATCGTAATAGCGCGAGTGATGATCGTCCCTCTCAGATGGTTCTCGATAATCTCCATCTTCATAATCGCGATAATGTGAACGCACTATTGAAGGAGATCCATAATATTCTTTCTTTCTTGAAGTATCATTCCCGCGTCTGTTTCGTGGCTCATCGTACTCACGATGATATGACCGCTCTCTTGAAGGGGATCCATAATATTCCTTCTCTCCCGACGTATAATCTCCGCGTGCTGGCGACCTCCATTTATCATCATCCCTGCTGGAGCGTTGGCTTGTGCTTGACGGTGAGCGGCGGCGTGAACGATAACTAGGTCTGATATATGACTTAGAATCGTAGTTATAGTCAGAGATATGCTTCAATTTTGAAGGTGAGCGACGGCTTGAACTATGACTAGACCTGACATGCGGTTTAGCATCATTATTGTTGTTGGAGAAATAGCTCTGCCAGAAATGGCTGGTTTTAGTCCTCGGCGGAGACCACGCGTCGAAATATCGGTCTATTTTTCTTCTGGGCGAGACGCGCTTAGGCGACGTGTAATCTTTCCTCGCTCTAGAACGCTGGCTTTTGGGGGCGACATGGTCCGTATGTCGGCTGCTTTGTTTACCTGAGGCCGAGGGTTTGTTCCGGCTCTTGTAAACGGTACGGCTCGAGTCACTTTCACTTTTACGCGGCATTTTTATGACCACTGACATTTAAATTTTGAGACTGAAATTACACTGCACTTTTGAATTTACTGAACCCGATCTCATTGTGTGGGTACGAATTCAAATCTGTCCCATAGGGCAGTTTTTTTTCAAACACGAAATGAATCCACGTTGGCGCCAATTGACATGATGGGGTCATTGGGGTTCAGTAGAAACAGGTAACTTCGTTGAGTGTCAAGTATTTTATTAGTTCACAATCTAAAATACATTCTTAACTGGTAGGTATTGTGGGTGTCACTTAATTACACGAACTGTTTTTACGGGTAATCTGCACACGGTCCAGTGGGGAGATTACCAGTCGTCTCGATGTTGGTGTTGAAAGCCTCAGAGAGCAGGTGGTACTTCCGGTAGGGGGAGGTTTTGGTGCTGGGCGGACACGCGTTTCGGCTTTCACTTGACGACCGGTTTCAGACGGTTCAAGAGGATGATCAGCAGGATGCCAAAGGCGCTCGACTGCTGTCCGGTGGTGATTCCTGCGCTGGTGGATATGTGCCTTGATGGGATTACGGCGCTGGAGGGCAGGAGGCGAAGGGCACTCGACTGCACTCGAACGGTGGGCGTTGGGGGTTGGCGGTTCCTGCCGAGTTTTCCCGCAGCGTCTCAGGCTGGGGATGCAAGTGGCCTGCTTGCTTTGTAGGAGACGGGAGTCTCGACTACGACCACTGGCCGGACGGTCTCCACTGACTCGTCTCTGTCCACTACTGGCTTTGCTTCTTTGAACTTTGAACTTTGAATTTATTTGTTCACAGAGATCCTAAACAATGAGTTTACTGGCTCTAACATAATTATATAAGATTATCTATTGATACTTTACGGTGATTTTAATGGATTTGGGTTTTTTGAGTGAGAACTAAAAACTATACTGCGGCTGTATGCAGGTTTTAAAATTATTCCTTACGTAGGACATTCTTCGGTTTCATATATTTGAATTTATCGTTTTCGCTGTAATTTGCGAGCGTATTTATTGTTGGATTAGAGTGGCCTTTTAGGCCGCCGTAAAATTTAGAAGCCTGAGTGACAATGAAATCGTTTATCAACGGAATGTTGGAATCGTTGTGGAGAGTAGAGATTCTACTCCACTTGGGTGCGTTTAGCGCGAGTCTAATGGCTTTGTTTTGGAATATTTGAATTTTTTTAATATGATTTGCAGTGGCATGCCCCCAAATAGGACATGCATACGTGAAACACGGCCTTATGGTAGTTTTGTAAAGTAGTAGTTTGTTATCCGTTGATAGACGACTTTTCTTGCCCATCATCGGGTAGAGTGCGGAAAGGTATTTATTTGCCGATTTGACTTTTTCGGTGATATGTTTCATCCAGGTGAGCTTTGAGTCAAGCGTGACACCTAGGTACTTAATTGACTTTTCCCAAGGTACCTTTTCCCCAAACAGTCTAATGAATGGGGGCCGTTTCGGCCGTGTCTTTGAGAAAACGGTCGCGGCGCTTTTAGTTGGATTAATTGATATACGCCACTTTTTACACCATTCTTCGGTGAGAGCGGCTTGCTGCTGAACACGCTTTGAGGCGGTGAGTTCGGCAGTTGAACTAGACATGATGTTAGTGTCATCCGCAAACTGGGTGATTTTAATATTGTGATTTATAGGTTTTGGGATATCGCTTGAGTAGATATTGTACAAGGATGGAGAAAGTTGACTGCCTTGAGGAACCCCGGCTGAGAGGGGGCGTATTGTGGAGTAAATATTTTCTATTCTGACTTTAAAGGATCGATCTCTTAGGTAGCTGGCTATCAATTGCGTAAGTCTTAAAGGGTAACCTAGAGCATTCATTTTATATAATAGGCCGTTATGCCAGACTTTGTCGAAAGCTTTACTTACGTCGAGTGAAAGAATGACTGTTTTTTTATTAGTATTAAATCCCTCCGTGATGTATTCAACAACACGCAGGAGTTGATGAGAGGTTGAATGACCTGCTCGAAAACCATGTTGAAAGTCTGGCAGGAATTTACTGTCCTGAGTAAAGGCGTTTAGTCTTGTTAGAATCACTTTTTCCAGGATTTTACCTAGGCATGGAAGGAGGCTAATAGGCCTATGATTCTCCGTTAATAGTGGGTCCTTGCCTGGTTTTGAGATTAAAATTACATCAGCTATTTTAAAATCCTTTGGAAAACAACGCAATCGGAGTGATGCATTGCATATGGCTGTCAGGGCGCAGATGCCTTTTTTTGGTAGGTATTTTAAAATTTTGTTTGAGATGTCGTCAGGACCGGCTGCTTTTTTTTCTTTAATTTTTTAATAATGTTAATTATTTCTTTAGGAGTTGTGCACCTGATTGGGGGGTCTTCAGGATCTAGATTTAAAATAGATTTTACTTTTGAATCCACTTTTGCGACGAAAGCTGGGTTATCGTGTTCCGTGTTGGGACTGAATTGATTTTCAAGGCTATCTGCGAAGGCTTCAGCCTTATCCGCAGCGGAGTATACTAGTCCGTTTAGGCCTTGAATTGGAGAGATTTTTGTTGTCGGGCGTCGGAGCGATTTGGAGAGCTTCCAGTAAGCTGCTTTGTCGTCTTCTAGTGATGTGATAAACTCGTGCCAACGTTCGTTGCGAAATTCACTGAGGGCATTCCGTACCTCTATGTTTAAACGATTAAGATGTTGTTTAACTATCGGATTGCAAGATCTCTGCCATTCCTTTCTCACAAGATTTTTTTCCCTAATAAGATCTTTGATCTCTTCGGGTATTCCGTGACGTGTTGTGTCGTTGGGAATCTCATCGGACGCTTCGGTGATGCATGATTTTAAAGTTGTAATTAAATTGGAAGTGGCAACATTTAAAGTGGCTTCGTCGGGAATTGAGGTAGGTATTATTATGTTTTTGCTTAGAAGTTCGTTGAATTTATTCCATTTTATTTTTGTACGTGGAGGATTATCGGGGACCAGAGGGTTAGAGCCTCCTGTTAAAGTAAGGAGGACTGGATCGTGGTCAGAAGTTAATTCGTTGAGTACTCGGAGGGAGTGTAAATGACTCGTATTTTTGAGGATGACGATATCGATCACGTCCGGCCTACCGTTGTGATGATGTATCGTCGGTCTATCCGGAGCATCGACTACGATGGGGTTTGTACTCGCGTACTTTGCGAGTACGATCCCTTTGGAATTGTCACGTTGGCTATGCCACGATCCGTGCTTTGCGTTCATGTCACCAGCTGTTATAGTGGGGACATTTTCGGCCAAGAGTTTATCTAATTCTGATGGAATTAGTTTTCGTTTTGGGGGTGCGTAGACTGAAATAAATTTGAGCGGTCCTGAAGAGGTATTTATTATTACCGATGTGGATTCAATGTTTTCATTAGAGAAGGAATGTGCTAGACGGTGATCAATGTTATTCTTAACCAAGATGGCGGTTCCGCCTCCTTTGTTGGCAAGTCTGTCGTCACGGTAGGTGATATAATTTGGTATTCTGAACTTACGTGATGGCTTAAGCCACGTCTCATTAATGAGGAAGACTTCGATACCAAAATCGTGAAGGAATTCTATTATCTCTTCCTTGTGAGACGAGACCTGGCCATTGGCGTTCCAATAGGCCGTCTGTAGGTTATGAGGTTTGACATTGTTTCTAGACATTTTGAGTTCTTAAATATGACTGGATTTTGGCCAGCTCCAAGGTGGCGTTTTGAATGGTGAATTGAAGCGCGGTGGCTTGTTCAATTAGCACCCGGATGTGCACGGGATCCGCTGCGGGCGGAGGGGGCTGAGGAACGGTGTGTTCCTGTGAGGCTTGCGGAGCTTCAAGTTCCCGCTCCAGCCGGTATTTTTGGCTAGGGGCTGGGTTTTTGTGAGATCTAATTTCTCTTTGAGGGGCACGGGACTTATAAAAATGAGGCTCGGGCCAACTGCGGTTTGTGGGTGGCTGGGAGACCGGGGCGGCGTGGACTGCGGCTTGAGGGGTGGGCAGAGGTGGAAAATCGGCTAGATTTCTATGCGGATGCGGCCGCCTTTCCGATCGTTCGTTATTTAAGTAAGCGGTTTGATCTCTTGGGGGCTGGTTTAAGTAGTTTTCGCGGTAATTTTTTTTATTATAATTATAATTTTTTTGATAGTTATTATTTTTGTTTTTATTGAAATTAGGCATTCGGGGTCTGGCGGGACACCCTCCGTAATTGGCCGTATGGGCCCCGTCACATAGAGCACACTTAGCTGGTGTGCTCCGGTCCTTAGTACACTCCGAGGAGCGATGTGGACCTGCGCATTTTACGCACTTTTCTTGACCGTGGCAGCAAGTGGCCGAGTGTCCGTGCGCTTCGCATCTAAAACATTGGCCAACTCTGGCCTTGTTACGCAGTGATTCAACTGCTATCCTTAGCCTAAAAATTGACGTTAAATTATTGAATATTTTCTTTCCTTCCTCGTTCTTCGTCAGCGTGACGAGGACGAGAGGGATTGGTTTCTTAGTCCTTCCGTCCTTCATGCGGTAAACTGAAATTACAGGGTATGAGCGTATTAGCTCATCCTTGATTTCCTCGGAGGAGATGTCCTCCGGGATGCCTCTGAGGACTACCTTCAGTGGCTTCTCCTCGGGTAATCTAAACGAGCGAAATTCTACTTTCCTCGCGATGAGATTCCTTGTAACCGCGTGATGGTCGCGCGGCGATTTTGTCAGTATATGGAGGCCGTTGCCAATATTCCTGGCCGTGAAATCTATACCCCTGCCTTCGAAGGATCGGAGAAGTGCTATGGTTTCGGTTTTTTTGTGAAGTACGATGGGGGGGATCCTCATCGTCTTCTTATAGGCAGAAGGCTCTTCTGCTCGTGCAGGGGATGGAGCGCGGGCTGTCGGAGAGGGAGTCCTCAGTGATTCGTATCTGTTCGTTTCAGTGAAGCTCTTTTTTGAGCGTGGCGAAGAGCGCGGAGATCCGTTCGGGGAGTTTATCGGGGTTATTGAGCCGTCTGAATGAGCGCGGGTGCGTTTCCTTCTACACACTAACGAGTAGGAGGAATCGTCGGAGGAAGGGTAACCTTCCTCCTCCATTGCATCTTCATGAGCGTACCTCAGTTTGGGGTAGCTGGCCTGATTGGCAGGTGAGAGTTCCCTTGTTGGGGAGGGGAGAGAATTAGACGGTGCGTTTTGAGACGCAAGTTCCTTATTTATTAGAAGGTTGAGATGATTCTTTTCTTGAACTGTAAGTTCAATGTTTTGTCTCGCAAACATGAATGCAGCTAGGCTGTTTTCAAAGACGGCGGAATTCATTTTTATTATCGGAGTTTATTAACGCGCGGGTAGTGACCGACGGATGCTAATTGTTTGTAAAATTCTTGGAAGTTATATCGGGCGAGCGTTAATCCTTTTGCACCGGACGTTGCTATTTGAAAAGAGAAAGCGGTTGGCTGGAATGAACTCGGCAGCTCGGTGCACGGTTAATGGGTTTTTAAATAGGTTTTTGGCCTGGACCGGCGACGATTCGGGGAAAAAGAGAAAGTAGCTTTGTTACTAGGCGTGCGAGATAACAGTTTTGAAGAAAACAAATTGACGAACAAGTTAATTGTTTTAAAGATTGACACCGAATATTTAAAGTAGTCTTTATTATTATTTTAAAATTTTAATATCAAGATTTGACTGGAGAATGACAATGTACTCTGTGAAACACTTAGATTCAAAATTCAAGTTCACTTACTGAGTTGAAGATGAAGCTGCTTGTAGATCTGCAGGGCTGATTTATAGGTTGAAACCCGGTAGATGAACGGTCTTACTCTTCTTTCAAACGGAAATTCAATTAACCGGGTGAATAAACCTCAAAAGTTCAAAGCACTTGCACTGAAGGCTGGAAACACACAGAAAAACTGGTCACTGAGTTGAATAATTGCTTTGATTAAATAGAAACTAAAAGCAAAGCAAAGATCGCGAAACTTGAAGCCAATAGCTTACGCGATAAATATCACGAAAACAATTGGAATAGACACTTTACACTGAAGATTGTTTAAGTATAATACATAAAACACAATAAGCAAGGAGTTCAGTACGTATGGCGCAGAGAGGTGTTGACTGTTCAGCGAGCTGAACAAGAATGTTTTCCTGGCTTTGCTTCGGCCAAAGTCCCCCTTTTTAATCACATCCGAACTATTCTTCGGGTTCCTTCGTGAACTACGAACTGTGGCTCGGTGGCTTTTAATTAGTTCGCTGTTAATCCCCGTAACTGCCTTCTTCTGGCGACTGCGAAATTCCCGGGATTTAAAGCCGGGCGTTTGTAAATTACCCTCAGGTAGACAGACCTCGGGTACCGTATTATGGATTATAATAATTCGGTGTTCCCCGCACTTATGGCTTGTATCACTATTTTTTTTGTATTTTTGGTTGCTTTGATTGGTTTTGTGATTTATTTATTAGAGCCCATACATCAAGGGGGGAGTATTATGGAGATCGGGAGGGGGTGGGTTGGATTGTTGTCGGGTCTTATTTGCCCGAGACAGTTGATGCGGTTCGGATTTGAAGCAAGTTTAGAGAAAAAAGATTTGCCTAAATCGACTGTTTCCTCAGGGGGGGGGGGGAATTGTTCGAGTCGCTTTGTGTTCGCTGTGGCCCCCATGGAAGAGGCATAGGTAATAATGATGCGTTTTTGCGATTTGTATATTAGTAGTTTATTTCTGATGGATGTATTTGAGTGATATTGTAGTAGTGGGTGTAAAGCTCCGGAACTTTTCCAGGCTTTTGTTAGTGTGTTTTTGATATGAGATGTCCATTTGAGTTTTTTGTCGAGTGTAACTCCAAGATATTTGGCGGAGTTTTTCCACGGTATGACTTGGCCGTGCAACGTGACGTTCCCACCGGGACCGGAGTGGCCTTTTTTACGAGAAAAGAAAAACCGCTACGCTCTTTGTGGGATTCACATCTACGAGTATACGCGATTTGTCATACCTGTTAGAGAATATTCCTTTCCTTTCTTTTCCTTCCCTTACCTTTCTCTTAATTATTGGCACAATTACCTACAAAAGTGTTGTCACGAAGAACTGCAAGTGTCATCTCAACAAACTTTTTAGTGCAAATAATAACCTCCTATGAGAAACATCGCCGTTCCCATAAACTAAATTAAAGGTACAATTATCAAATAAAAGAACTGATATTATTATTAAGAAACGTGACGTGTAAAGTGCAGTGGAAGACAGTGGTGAGTGACGACTTATATTTTTGTGCCATCCTCTTTCCAACCTGCAAATTCCTAACATACCATTCTTGGAGTTCGTTGATGTTCATCTGTAGGCGGTGTGTAATCATCTTGGGCGAACTGTATTGAACCATGACGGTAGTGTCTTCGTTATACAGAGCTTTGTATGAATACTGGTTATCTGGGAGGGGTATATCATGCGTTTAGATGTTGAAGAGGGTGGGGCAGAGCAAGGACACCTGGGGGACCCCTGCCGTCATGAAACGTATTTTGGAGAGGGCGCTGCGGTACTTTACTTGGAATGTACGGCGGCGTAAAAATGATTTTAGGACACCAATTAGTTGGGGATCGATGCCTGTGTCATGGAGTTTGAGAAGCAGGCCGTTTGACCATACTTTGTCGAAGGCTTTGACTATATCCAGGAAAATGGCGTCAGTTGAGCGAAAGGTGTTGAAGCCTCCGATGATTATTTCGGAGACTCTCAGGAGTTGGTGGGGAGTGGAGTGCTGGGTTAAAAGCCAGTATTGCTCTTCGGGTAGGGTGGAGACATCGTCAATGTGCTTGAGGAGCCGGGTTAGTAAGATTTTTCGTAAGTTTTTCCAATTTTAGAAAGAAAACTGATCGGACTGTGGTTTTCGCAGAAGAGTGGGTCTTTTTCTTGCTTCGGAAGAACGATTACGTGACCATATTTCCAACTTTTGGGGAAATAGCGTAATCGAAGAGCGGCGTTGATTAGATTTAATATTGCTAGTATTCCTTTTTGGGGGAGGGCTTTTAGAGCAAAGTTAGTGATTCCGTCCGGGCCGGGAGCTTTTTGTTTTTCCGAGTTTTTATAGCCCGGATTACTTCAGCCGGGGTGGTGAAATGTGTATTGTTCGGAGGAAGTGAGTTGAATATACTGTTTACTTTGCGGTTGACATTTGCAATGTGATCGAGGTTGGCGTGTTTGAAGCTGGGGCTGAATTGTTTTTCAAGACTGTCAGCGAACGCCTCCGCTTTGTCCTAATTATCGAAAATGATACCGCTTTCGGAGTGGATGGGGTGGTTTGGGGTGGGGGTAGATCCGAGAGCTTTGGATAATTTCCACAAGGAGCCATCTTGTGGATTTATCTCTTGAAGTTTTTCGTTCCAAGTATCATTTGAGTGCTCATAAAGTTTTTTTTTTCTTTTTGAAGTCTGTTGATGGTGGTTTTGATTCTACGGAAACGTTTTTTCTTGCCAGTGGCGGCGGAGATTATTTTTGAGAGAGATGAGATATTTTATGTTTTTTGGGAGGTCCCCGTCAGTCAGAGGGGAGCGCTCGGGAAGGGGTTTTGAGGCATCATTTAGCGAGGACGTAATACTCTCGACGAAATTGTCTATATCTAATTCTTTTAACTGTCGGATGGAGTGATTTATGGATAACTTTCCCCCGACTCTGTGCGAAAAATACGTCCAATCAGTCTTTCTTTTTGCTTTGGAGGGATGAGGGGGGGGGGTTCGGTGAATTTATTGACTGTGAGCAAAACGGGGTTGTGATCTGAGGACAGATCGTTTATGGTTTCGATATAGTACGTCCAAGGTAATTTGTGGAATATTGCGATATCCAGCACGTCAGACGTGAGTCCCCGTGCTGGAAAATGTGTAGGTGACATGGGGCCGTCTGCGATGAGGTCTGTGTGATTGGTTATGTATTTGTATAAAATACGCCCATTTGTATTTGCACGCTTACTATTCCAAGAGTTGTGTTTCGCGTTGAAATCACCAGAATAGTAGGTCTTTGTCCGCTGAGAAGTAAATCAAGATCCGAGTTTTGTAAGCTATTTTGTGGGGGATTGTAAATTGAATTTATCCTCAGTGGACCGGAGTGTTTGGTGTGTACTGTTATGGGAGTGCTTTCTATGGTAGAAAGTGCAGGTGTGATATTGCGTGTGTGCGCAATTTTTCGTTTTCACAAAGATGGCTGTGCCACCACCTCGCGAGTGTAACCTGTCGTTCTTGTACATCGTGTAATTAGCGATTTTTGGTGTGTGTGATGAATTTAAGTGTGTTTCATTTTTGAGCAAAATGTCTATGTTGTATGTGTTGGTGAAAATACGAACTTCCTGTAGGTCTTCTAACAGACCGTTTGCATTCCAAAATGATATGCGCAGCGCGAAGCGCGAGGTTGTCGAGTTAGCCATTTAATTAGTGAAGATTGAAATGATTTGGGGGGGCTGCTGTTAGTAGAATGGTGATTGTTCACGCGAGTTTATTTAAATCTACCTTCGACAAGGTGCGATTGCAAAGTGCCCCCCCCCCTCCATTCCCTTCCTCACCGCTCCAGTCCTTGCTTCCCGACTCGAGCAATTGTCCAGCGTCCATTCCAAATTGAATCACCGCCGCAACCACTACCGAAGTTCCGAGGAACGCGCTGTTGAGGTCCGGACCCAACCAGTTGCTGAGACGTATCCGCTACCCGGAATTGTCGGGTCGACAAGCACGTAAGCCGCCATGGGAGAGTAAACAGTGAATTCGGTGAGTCCTTTTTCCATCCACATCACACTCCTTTATTTCGCAATCGCATCATCATTTCCTTATAATTAATATCGGGAAATCATTATTTTAAATGATAAACAAATATTTATAAGACAAGATTTTTTATGCATAGCACTAATATGGTAACAAATTATTATAAGCAATAATTATTAACCTGAAAAATCATACAAATTGAATAATCTTCCGAGAAAAAATACATGCTGCCGACGGGACACGAACTCGCGACCTTTTGTTTACCGGACAAGTGCTCTACCACTGAGCTATGGCAGGTTATTTATTACCCGCCAAATTAGTCAACATGTACTAGTTCTTCAGACTACAATCATTGCTTATTACATTTTTTCTCACTGGAAACAACCATCTTTATTTTTGTGGGAAAAGCATTGTAAGTGCTAACTCTCTCATTAGGTGGCGTCGAGATTCTATCGAATCTACATTTTATTTTGTAAGAATATTTTTAGCTTGCCAGATATTATTATTTTAAATGATAAACTAATATTTATAAGACAAGATTTTTTATGCATAGCACAAATATGGTAACAAATTAGTATAAGCAATAATTATTAACCTGAAAAATCATACAAATTGAATAATCTTCCGAGAAAAAATACATGCTGCCGACGGGACACGAACCCGAGACCTTTTGTTTACCGGACAAGTGCTCTACCACTGAGCTACGGCAGGTTATTCATTACCCACCAAATTAGTCAACATAAAGACTCTTTACTCCCTTTACACAGCGTATATCCGCCCTCACTTAGAATATTGCACACCGATATGGACACCATTATACCAAAACCATATTGAGAGAATCGAAAGCATTCAACGCAAATTCTTTAAGCATACAAATTATAAATTTAACTTACACTTTGCAAATAATACCGAATCCTTGAAATTCCATAACTTTATCACGCTTCAAACGCGACGCTTAATTTTTGATCAAATCTTGTCATTTAAAATTATTAATAATAGCCTGGACTCGCCAGAACTCATTAACTTTATAAACTTTCACATACCATCTAGAACAACCCGACAAACCGATTTTTTTTATTTGCCCGCATGCAGGACCAATCTCAGGATAAATTCTCCAATTCCCCGTATTTGTGCGCAATATAACGCACAATTTCACTATATCGACATTCTTCACAATACCCTCTCAAAATATCGAACCGCAATAATACGTACGACCACAAATTTTGATGCACGCCTGTAAATGTATCGAGAGCATCTCCCGTCCCGATCCTATCTTCCTCTTCCTCTCCTCCTCTAATTCTTATTTTGTTTTTTGTAATAAAACATACTTTCTTAACCACTTTTAGCATAAGAAACTTTGTTGGCTTACCTTTTGTAAAACTTCCTTTGTATATAAATCTGTACTAAAAGCTGTTTGTTTCTTACAAATAAATAAATAAATACGCGTAAGAAATAACCTAACACAAACTTCAAAGCCATCCGACAAACATAATGCATTAAATGTTAACATTAAATTGCCCGCGATAGAATTAGCAAGTTTTGACGGCCGCAGTGAAAACTGGCTAATGTTCTATGAAACTTTTAAAACAAATGTTCATTTAAATCCACAACTATCGGATTCACAACGCGTACAATATTTAATCGGAAAATTGATTGGATCGGCGAAAAGCGTCACTGCAGGGATAGTTCCAACAGGGGATACTTATAACATAATTTGGGAAACGTTAGTAAAAAAATACCAAGATAAGCAAGCTCTTGCTACTTATTATTTAAATAATGTACTCTATTCAAAACCCGCAATCCATAACGCAAATAGCTTAACAACTTTTATAGAAAAATATTCAGCATCCATCGCAGCACTCAAACAGTTAGGTATTGAGGACTTATCGGATTTTTTATTGTTACAGTGCGGTTTACAAAAAAATGACATTGATTCGGCGCAAGCCTTTGAACTCTCGGTACGAAAAATTGAATTTCCCACGTGTAAGCAACTGGTGTCGTTTGTCCAAGACAAAATAAAATTTTTACTCTGAACGACAGGCGCGCGGGGACAAGAGACAAATAATGTCAATTTAGGTCCTACAAAATCAGGCGGGACCGGACGCAACATCCAATCTCGCACGTCACATTATTATATAAGTACGCAAACAAGTTGCTCCTACTGTAAAAGTGAGAGTCACGCGCAATTATATACATGTCCATTATTTTTAAATTTATCGTCAAAATTTTTCATTCGCCAAGGATAAATCTTTATGCATTAATTGTTTGAGCCCGCAACACACACTTACACGGTGTAAGTCAAAGGGGACTTGTCATAAATTTCATGGCAAGCATCAATCGCTTCTATATTTTGAGAAGCCAAGTCAATCAGCCGACTTTAAATAAAATGTTGGAACAAGTCAATCTAATGACCCAGGGGTATGTACCATGTCAGTAACCATGCAACAAGGGGGAAATATGGAAGTATTAGCTACAGCCAAGGTTATTGCTGTTGACAGAACCGGTAAAGAGAAAACCTCTCGGTGTTTATAGGACCCGGGTTCCCAACACTATATTACATCACAATGTTGCCAACTTTTAGGTCTGAAAATCAGTCCAGGAACACGTTTCGCGGTGCAAGTCTTAGGCGGAAAAACGCAATCGGTGAAGGGAAGCGTCACGTTAACAATTCATTCTAAAATAAATTCGTACTGCAAATACTCCATAACCGCTTTAGTCTTAGACAAAATTACCGCTCATTTACCTACATGTCAAGTAAACGTGACATCGGACAACTTCATGAACATCCCGCTGGCAGATGACACTTGGGTAATGCCAGGTCGGATTGAGTTACTCATTGGCGTTAGCCTATTCCCAGAATTGCTCTTATCAAATAGGATAGCCACTCCCACTATAGCCATAGCCAGATAGGTTTCCCAGTCGCGATTGAAACAACTTTAGGCTACTTTTTTTTGGGCAACGTCCCAGTAAATACTATGTCTAACACCGCCTTTAAGTTCTGTGCCACGCATTATATTGATAATTTAATTAAAAAATTCTGGGAAATTGAAGATATCGGTTCGGAACCGATTCGCAGTCTCGAAGAGAAAGAAGCGGAGAATATTTATCAGTCAACTACTAATCGTCTTGAAGATGGCTCATATGAAGTTGCGTTGCCAGTTAAAAGCAACCCACAGAATTTAGGTGGTTCTCGTCAAGTTGCAGAAAATCTGTTTAATGCGCTCGAAAGGAAATTTAACCGTCTACCAGAATTAAAAACGCTCTACGACGAAGTAATCAGGGACCACATACACAAGGGTTATCTGGTCCAAGTAGAGATTTCATCGAAAGAAAACGGGTACTACATCCCTCACCACGCAGTCAAAAGAGATGATAAAATAACCAAGAAGGTTAGGGTAGTTTTAGATGCTAGCGCAAATACGACAAATAATTTATCTTTGAATGATATTTTGCACACTGGTCCTAGCCTACAAAATTATTTGTTTTGCATTTTATTAAACATACGCTTTTTTCCTATCGCAATTTCAGCCGACATTCGTCAAATGTATTTATGCATAAATGTCCGTAAAGTAGATCGTCGTTATCAACGCATTTTATATAGATTCGATCCGCAAAGGCCGCTCCAGGCTTATAAATATAATCGAGTAGCATTCGGTCTTAAATGTAGTCCATTTTTAGCCCTCAGAACGATTCAACAATTAACTTTAGACGAAGGCGATCGCTCTCCCATCGCAAGGGAAATTATTACTCGCAATAGTTATGTAGATGTCATCGCTAGCTCTGTTTTAAATGTACAATTAGGTATTCACGCAGCTGAAGAGCTAATCGCCATCTTGAAGTCGGGGGGGTTCCTACTCGCTAAGTGGGCATCCAATTCCAGGAAGGTGTTAGAAAACGTTCCACTGGAACTACGTTTATCGCAAAGCGTAACTTTCGATAACGACGCTACACTAAAAATCCTTGGTTTGTGTTGGCATCCCTCGGATGACATTTTTGCATTTGAAGTTACTCAAGATAATCGACCTTGCACAAAACGTAATATTTTATCCTCCGTCGCTAGACTTTTTGACGTGTTAGGTCTCTTAGCGCCAATAATCGTACTCGCCAAGCTTCTAATAAAGGAGCTTTGGAATTTTAAAATCGACTGGGATGAACCCCCACCCGCAAGTATATCACAACGTTGGCAACAATTCAACGCAGAATTGCTGTATCGGACGCTTTGCCGCCCATTTTTATATTTTGTGAATAGTTGTAACTTGTAAGGGAATCGGGTCGTGTGGAAAATAAATGTTGCTTCACTATTCGCACACAGGCCCGATTCCCGATATTTTTGTATATGTCGGGTGGTCTGGGGATGAGTATGTTCCCCCAGACCACTCTAACTTTGACTGAATAAAGATGACAGAGCGAGATGACGCGGCGGGAGGGAGACGGTGATGTCGAATAAATCTTACGGCGCTACTCGATGCAGATTTTTGTGTCGATAGAGCCGTGAGATGCCAACTAGGCCGTCCGGCGTAGCGCCTAGGTGGTATTTGTATACAGGCCGAAAACGGGCAATTTGGCAGTCATCCAGCGACGCTCAAACCGATATCACCTCTGCTCCACCGACCGCTCTACCTCGCTCTACTTGAAACCGACCTGCCTTCTACTTCATTGACCCCCCGCTGACTCTTGGACCACCCCCCGGACGACCAACACTCACGGAACCAGACCATCAAATGACCACGGACAAGGCACGCAGAGCAGAATCCGAGTTTGCACAAAAGTGTATATTGTGCAAACGGATTTGTACAGCCGCAGGAGTTTATTGCACAAAAAGGAATTTTGTGCAAAAGGCAAAGTGATACAGAAATCGTCGTCGTTCCCTCTTGCAAAAGGGAATGATAGGTCGCCACCCCCTCCCCTCCAGACAGCTTCGTAGACTGGGATCAGCAGGCCACTACAGTTCGCTTGTGTGCCAGGACACGTCTGGTACAATTGCCATTAATATCTTCAATTCATATTCCTCGTCACATAGGCGTCGTGAAAGGATGCACGTTAAAACTCTTTGGTTTCGCTGATGCAAGCGAAAAGGCATACGGAGGAGTGGTATATGCACACGTGACTACTCCTGATAACCTAACTCAAGTGGAATTAGTTTGTGCCAAATCAAAGGTAGCACCGTTGAAAGTTGTCTCTTTAGCACGCTTAGAGTTATGCGCAGCATTATTACTGTCACAACTTTTAAAAAAGGTGATTGATAATTACTCCGCGAGGTATAGTATTCAATCAGTATTTGCATTTTCGGATTCAACGGTAGTACCATATTGAGTTGAATCCATTCATCACCTCACCGCTGGCAAACCTTTGTTGCCAATCGCGTAACCAAAATACACGAAAATCTGCCCAACACTCATTTTTACCATATAAAAGGGACAGAAAATCACAGTGATTGTCTATCACGGCCTAATGCCTTCACAATTAGTAGAACATAAGTTATGGCTGAACGGACCTCCATGGATGCGGTATTCCGAGGAGTCGTGGCTAATCAAACCTTTCATTAATGACAATGTACCGGTGCCCGAGGAAAAAAAGGTATCCTTTGTAACTTACGAATCATATAAAGAAAACGTAATTTTTACAATGTCGCAAAAATTCTCTTCTTGGAGTAAGTACGTTCGATCGGTTTCTTATCTACAAAAGTTTACAAAAAAATTACCTACGGGACTAATCACTGCCACGGATTTAACTCTAGAAGAATGTGAAATCTTTCGTGCGTTACAAAAAATATACTTTCATCAAGAAATCGAAAACCTTAACACCGATAAACCATGTTCGGCAAATCTTAGAAACCTCAACCCATTTTTAGATCATGGAATATTTCGGGTTGGTGGACGATTCACAAATTCTGAGGAAAGTCATAACTACAAACACCCAATATTATTACCGCGGCGCGATCAAATTATACATTTATTAATCGACCATTTCCATAAGAAAAATTGCCACGCAGGCCCTGAAGCATTGATGTCCATTTTAAGGCAGCAGTTGTGGTTATTATCTGCAAGAGGTATTATCCGCCAGAGAATTCATAAATGTAATTTTTACTTTCGTTTCAATCCTACCATAAAGCCACACACCCTATAATGGCAGATTTACCCGCAGCACGTTTGAATCAAGTCGAGAAAGCCTTTACACATACCGGTTGTGACTACGCTGGTCCGTTTAGCTGCACCCCTACACGACGTAGAGGTGTTAGAACACAAAAGGCTTACTAATGCCTATTCACATGCCTGACCACTCGTGCAGTTCATTTAGAACTCGCCGCTGATTTAAGTACAGAAAGTTTTTTATCCGCATACAAACGATTCTTGTCCAGGCGCGGTGCTGTCAAATTTATGTATTTTGATCACGGGACCAACTTTGTTGGAACTCGGTCTTATTTGTCAGAACTGCATGACTTCCTATCAAAGGAATACCATCAGTATTGGGAACAGGAACTTTCACAACATCGCATTATTTGGAAATTAATCCCTCCTAATGCCCCACTCTTCGGGGGATGAGCAAATTTAAATGTCGCTCCTCTTAAATACTTGCCAGCTGCACCCATTGATGAAGCATTTACCGTTGCTCAACTATTGCTACGTCATCAATTGTTGGACAGCATGGTACAATCATTTTGGAGACGATGGAGAGTGGAATATCTGCACACTCTTCAAGGCAGACAAAAGTGGAATACAAATTCGCGTGGTGGTGACACAAGACAACATCGCTCCATTACATTGGCCCTTGGGATGTATAATTGAAATGTTCCCGGGTAAAGAAGGGATAATTCGCGTCGCCTCAGTAAAAATAAAGAATGGGATTTATCGACGACCAGTAGTTAAATTGTGTCCTCTACCTTCACAATAAATTTAACGACATCTTAGGATAGGTTAGCTCGTAGTACGTTTATTTTAAGCTCAATAAAATAATTTATTAGTTAACTAACAGATATACATAGATAATAAACCTCTCTCTAGTTTAGTTATCTACCGCAGATTCAGCATAGATAATTTCACTGAATTATTTTGCATAATTTGTTTTAATTTTACTTTGGTCTACTTGACCAATCTTTATATTTTTATACTTTATGCTTTTTTTATGTTTTACACTTTTTTTTACGTATTGTATACAATTTAAATGTTTCTTTATATTGGTTAAACTTATTGTCCGGCGTAATGCCCTAGACCGATTGCAGATTGTTATCTTGGATCGTTTTGGTGACCTTTTTTCTTAACTAAATTATCATCCACTGTTAAATACTGCCAAAAACATGTATACCGGTATTAATAGGGTACTTACGATTGCGGGGAATGGAAGGACGCGTTTCACTCATTTTATTGTTTCTGCGGAACTATAATATATAAATTATGTTTTGCGGAGGAGAAATTAATGTTAAACACTGGCAGCGGCGGGAGTTCGAATTACAATGATGGCTGCGTAAACGCAGGAAGGGGACGTATTATTTGCCAGTATACTAAAAATAATTAACGATCAGTTGATTTGAAAAATACTAAAATTGGTCAAAAACACTTTATTTTGTTTCTTTATTTTGGTTAAACTTTCGTTTCTTTGTTATTGTTGTCGTATTTACACTGTCCATACCATTATGTTAATGACACACGTTTTGCAGTATAACCATATTGCCAAGATGGGATACGTAACAACTTTCCACCACTTCAAATTCTACCAAATATATTTTCTTAAAATATTTTATATGTAAAGGATTTTTCAGTGTGATTAAAATCATGTAGTAATAATTCATACACTTGCCGAATCACGATCACGATGGGAAAAAGGTGAGCTACATATTCGAAATAGGTCCAGGCAGGGCATTATAGGATTTATTTCTAGAACGGCTCTGGTCCAGGCAATACGTTACCCAGTCAATGAAGATTTTAGGTCGAAAATAATTCTTCCGCAAATTGGATTTCTCAGAAATGGCATAAAATTTAATTTTGCTATGAAAACAATATATTCTTTGCAATTTATTAACACAGAGAAAATACCAGGATTTCAAAGAATATTTCACAAAATACATGAATATAACTTTTGCTGAGCCTATTATGGAAAAAGTTTTTCAAATAGTACTGGTATCTATTTGTTATAGTTGCTGCTTGGCGTAGCTCTCCATGAAGCACCATTCCCTCTAACACTTGGTTTCAACTTTCTATAGTACGGCTGTGCTGATGTGAGCTCCTGCTAACTGCATTTATAATGTACTAGCTGATGTGTACCTGGCGTAGCTCTCCATGAAGCACCATTCCCTCTAACACTTGGTTTCAACTTTCTATAGTACGGCTGTGCTGATGTGAGCTCCTGCTAACTGCATTTATAATGTACTAGCTGATGTGTACCTGGCGTAGCTCTCCATGAAGCACTATGCGCCCTCTAACACTTGGTTTCAACTTTCTATAGTACGGCTGTGCTGATGTGAGCTCCTGCTAACTGCATTTATAATGTACTAGCTGATGTGTACCTGGCGTAGCTCTCCATGAAGCACCATTCCCTCTAACACTTGGTTTCAACTTTCTATAGTACGTTTCAACTTTCTATAGTACTGTGCTGATGTGAGCTCCTGCTAACTGCATTTATAATGTACTAGCTGATGTGTACCTGGCGTTGCTCTCCATGAAGCACCATTCCCTCTAACACTTGGTTTCATCTTTCTATAGTACGGCTGTGCTGATGTGAGCTCCTGCTAACTGCATTTATAATGTACTAGCTGATGTGTACCTGGCGTAGCTCTCCATGAATCACTATGCGCCCTCTAACACTTGGTTTCAACTTTCTATAGTACGGCTGTGCTGATGTGAGCTCCTGCTAACTGCATTTATAATGTACTAGCTGATGTGTACCTGGCGTAGCTCTCCATGAAGCACCATTCCCTCTAACACTTGGTTTCAACTTTCTATAGTACGGCTGTGCTGATGTGAGCTCCTGCTAACTGCATTTATAATGTACTAGCTGATGTGTACCTGGCGTAGCTCTCCATGAAGCACCATTCCCTCTAACACTTGGTTTCAACTTTCTATAGTACGGCTGTGCTGATGTGAGCTCCTGCTAACTGCATTTATAATGTACTAGCTGATGTGTACCTGGCGTAGCTCTCCATGAAGCACTATGCGCCCTCTAACACTTGGTTTCAACTTTCTATAGTACGGCTGTGCTGATGTGAGCTCCTGCTAACTGCATTTATAATGTACTAGCTGATGTGTACCTGGCGTAGCTCTCCATGAAGCACTATGCGCCCTCTAACACTTGGTTTCAACTTTCTATAGTACGGCTGTGCTGATGTGAGCTCCTGCTAACTGCATTTATAATGTACTAGCTGATGTGTACCTGGCGTAGCTCTCCATGAAGCACCATTCCCTCTAACACTTGGTTTCAACTTTCTATAGTACGGCTGTGCTGATGTGAGCTCCTGCTAACTGCATTTATAATGTACTAGCTGATGTGTACCTGGCGTAGCTCTCCATGAATCACTATGCGCCCTCTAACACTTGGTTTCAACTTTCTATAGTACGGCTGTGCTGATGTGAGCTCCTGCTAACTGCATTTATAATGTACTAGCTGATGTGTACCTGGCGTTGCTCGGGTTCTTTAAAATAAAGTTATGAAGTTGTGAATTCTTGCTTGTCATTAGGGTGCCATAACTGATTTGACAGCGAAAGTAACTATCTCCAAATAAAGAAACATTCATTTGAATATTTTATTTCATTCGTTTATTTTTTTCAAAATATATCCAAATCATTAAGTTCTTAAGTAGGTCTACTCGTGTTTTCCATTTTGAAAAAAGTCTGCGCAAAAAAACCTTCTTCCTTTGAATATGCAATCTGTGGTTAACCAGAGTGTTATATCTATGGGCTAACCTAAATAAAACATGGCGGGTTCAATGTTCTTCATACTAATTTTAAAACGTTATAACAACAGTTTTACATATTGGATTTCATTCAAACTACTTTCTAAACCTTCCCGGCACTAATAAAAACAAACTGTGGTATTTTCAAAAAAGGTTAAGTAATTTGCGAGAAAATCGAGGACAAACAAACAAATGTTTCACTTGAATATGAAATAGAAAATTTATAAAACTGATAATCTAGGGGGGAAATAGTGGAAAACATTGTAAAGGAAGTACCGCCGCACCTCATGGCTTCGAAACTTGTGCAGCTCTACAGCGTTATTTCGATGGTAGCCAACCTCCGATAGGGGAGGATCAGAAGAAGAAAACATTTAATAGTGCGTTATATGTTTGTCGTGAAATTACATTTGACCAATTTTAGCAAAAAAAAATATTATGGTTACCATTTTAAGAAAAACGATAGAATCTGCCATTGGCGGTTTGTGGAGTTGAAAAGTGAGGAGCCACAAACATATTAAAGTATTATATATACAAAGTATGTCACTATCTTAGACTATTGTTACTCTAAGGTCACTATGTACCCGACAAACTTTAACCAGCAATTCCTGAGGATATTTGGACTAATAAATTTAGATGAAATTTAGATAAAGGCGATGCATGGTGGGATGATGAGATTAAAGCACCGGTCAGAGTAGAAGAAAGCGTGGTAATGTCTAATAGCAACTGGCAGTGCTTCTAGCGAAGAGAGGGACAGAGCGAAATAAGTTTACAATGGATGCAAGGAAAAAGTACGTGATGGAATGAAAGAACGAAAGAAACGCCTGGAAGAGGAATAGGGGATCAAAATGGCAAATAACTTCCAAGAAAACATTAAATTGTTATGGAAGGAGGTCAAAAGGTCCCGGAATGGTCCAGAAAGCGGATGTGTGAATGTGATAAAATCGATAGATGGACAAATGTTGACGAATGAGAAAGAAATGAAAGAGATATGGATGAAATACTTTGAAGAGATCTTCGAAAGTAACCCGAGTGATAGTGATTCCAGTGGCGAGTCAGGTATGAATGACGATGGCCTGAATATTCCGAAATTAGCATGGATGAAATTAAAAGTTAAATTAAATGTATGAAGAATGGTAAGGTTGTTGATTTCGGCAATATTGCTGCTGAATACTTTAAATGGAATGTGGAAATCACAGGGCTTTTAGACTGCTAAGTTAAGTTGTAAAGCTGTATGGTAGGATATTGATCGAAAGGGTACAAATGAAAACAAAGAATAAAATATGGGATCTGCAAGGCGCATTTATGAGTGGAAGGGGGTGCATGGATCAGATTTTCTCGTTGCGTATGCTCACAGAGAAGTTTCTGGCAAAAAAACAGAAACTTTTCTGTTCTTTTGTAGATCTACAAAAAGCATACGACAGAGTTGACAGAAAAAAGTTATGGAAGGTGTTGTCCGAGTATGGAGTGAATACAAATCTTATACAGGCAATAGCATCTCTGTACGAGGGAAGCGTTGTACGTGTTAGGGCGAACGGTGATTTTACAGGGTGGTTTGACATCACATAAGGTGATAAGCAAGACTACGTAATGTCACCGTAGATATTCAATCTATATATGGATAATTGTATCCAAGAATTGAAGGAGGTGGGCCTGGGCCCGAAAATAAGTAGTCTGCAAGTATGTTGCCTGTTGTATGTTGATGATGCGGTGCTGATTGCTAACAGTATGGAAGATCTACAGTCCCTCGTATCTAGGATGAACGAAGTATGTATGAAGAATGAGCTAATGATGAATGTAAGTCCAAAGTCATGGCGTTTGAAAGAGAGAGTACGAAAACAGTTTGCAATATAGTTGTGAATGATGAATACTTGGAGCAGGTCGATGAGTTTGTGTATTTGGGAAGTATGTTTACGAGAGATGGAAAGACTGATAGGGATATTGAAAGAAGGGTGAATGCAGGAAACTCCACTAATGGAGGGCTGAACGCGGTTGGCGAAAACAAAAAGTTGTCCAAAAAAGCAAAGCTAGCTAGTCCACAATGGAGTGCTGATACCAACCCTGATGGCAGTGAGGCATGGAACTGGCAGTGGAAGGATGAAAGTAGACTGAATGCTGTAGAAATGAGATGTCTGAGACGAATGTCTGATAAAATCATGTATGATCGTATGAAAAATGTTGAGATTCGTGAAGAATGCAAGGCTGATGTAAGCATAGTGAGCAAGATCAAGAAAGAGACGATTAGATGGTTTGGGAATGTAGAGCGAATGAACGAAGAGAGGAGTGTAAGGAGAATATATGACGCGAATGTGAATGGAAGAAGAAGCCGGGGCGTCAGAGGAAGACATGCCACGATCAAGTGAATCGAATACTGAAGTCGGGCCATGTCAGAAGTCGGAATAACAGAAGAGAATGTATGAGACGTTGTAAGAAAGTGAATGAAGCAAGAAGTGTATGCCAAGATCGAGTTGTTTGGCGGTCCGTCCCCTCTGCGGAGAAACGGCGTGATGGTTGGTTAGTTAGTTAGTTGGTTGAATATAGATGTTATTTTACTGTCTGATGATTTAAAAAAAAAAAACGAATATACATTTTTTTGGGTTCAACCTATCATAGCACATCGCGTTCTTATAAAATTATCTCGAAAAATTATCTAGGTACCTGCGTCAAACTGTAATAAAACTTGATAATAGTCAACGATTTATTATCCCTTCTACGCGCTATATCTCTGAAGAGTTGAACTTGTGAAAAAAATGCAAATGAAAAATAATGTAGCTAACAATATTTTGTAATTTTTTTTACATAGCGTTCAATTGACATACAATGCATAGGAGGCAAGTTATTCACGAAAAAAAAAAATTGGTAAACTTCGACCGTTAATATCTGGAATTGCATCAATAATACTTTTAGAATTTTATAAAATACTTATTTGTAACATCGAAACGTACGCGTCTACAAAACATCACCTTAGTAATATGGATGAAGCAAGGAGTGTGTGTCAATAATAATTTAAAAAATATATATTATCTCTATCTCTACCCTTAACTCTACCTCTACCTCTGTCTTTATCTCTACCTCTACTCCTACCCGTGCCCATGCCCCTGCCCCTACCCCTACCCCTGCCCCTACCCCTATCCCTACCACTACCCCTACCCCTACCCCTACCCTTACACCTACACCTACACTTACCCCTACCCCTATTAATACCCCTACCCCTTTCCCTACCCCTACCCTACCCCTACCCCTACCCCTAACCCTACCCCTACCCTACCCCTACCCCCACCCCTACCCCTACCCCTACCCCCTACCCCTACCCCTACCCCTACCCCTATCCCTACCCCTACCCCCACCCCTACCCCCCCTACCCCTACCCCTACCCCTACCCCTACCCCTACCCCTACCCCTACCCCTACAGACCGTACCCCTACACCTACCTCTACTCCTACGGCACTCCTCACTCCACTAGGGCCGTGCACTGATAGAACAAAAAGAGTGAGGTTTTGGTGCCGCACCATACAATCCAATAAAATACCCTTTTTCTATAAAAGAATAAAATGTCAATTGTAACATTTTTTAACATTTACAAAACATATTACAAATATTAGAAAGTATTAAAAAATTATTGAGAATGATGTGTTGAATTCGAACACGTACCGCTGATGACAATGTGTGAGTGGATGAGAGTCCCACTGCAGATCTGATGGATGTCTTTTCCGTCTGTCTTGAATATTCCCACGTGCCAAGGGAAAGTGTCCTTCTTGGCTGTATATCCGTGACGTATGAAAGGAATACCCTGCGCCTTCTCCAAACCACATTCTGCAAATATACAAATAGCTTTAAAATTCAACTTTTAAAACACACTGTTTGTTTGGCATTCGTAATTTAGGTTTGCAATTATAATAAGTATTAAAAAATGCGTAAAAGACCTGGGGCGCTATTCCCGTTTTTTTTAAGGAAGATTCCTTAACTTTTCCATAGGTTTATAGCCTTATTACTTAACTGCGTTTTCGGTTCTCTCTGATGACAGCTGTCAGCTGAATTCAGCGAGCAACATTCATCAAAAATGTTAATATTTACGATGTTTTAACAAAATAAAAATTCAATATTTGAGATGTTTTAACAATAGAAAAACTCATTATTTAGTATGTACCAATTACGTTATCATATACTTTAAACATAATAAGTTGGTAAACATTATATAGATGTTGACATTTTCGACAATTCGCGTCAAGCGCGGCATTGATGAGAGTCGGTACGACCGGCCGAGTCCAACGAATTTGATTCCGAAGGCGGTGGACTCACTCCGAGTTCGCAAATCCGGATTCTCTCATTTCGAACTCACACTCAAAGAATGGCAAAGGTTTTGGATTGGAGTCAGAAACGAAAGGCGTACCTATTCGTTAGTGTAATATGAACGATTTTTGATTCCGGAACGGCGGACCTATGCGTACCGAAAGGAACGAAAACCGAGTCCGAGGAATCGAGTCCATGTGGGTAAACTCGAAAATAGAACCAAGTTTTTAAAATAAGTGGAAAGACCCACCTCTTCGGTCGGTACAAATACAAATGTCACTTTTAGAACTAGAGACAAAAAAAGGTTATTCGTAAAACAAATACTTATAACAGATAACTATTATAACTATTTATAAAACGTGATTTTTCGTTAAAAGGCTTATTTATGATATTTAAAAAATAAATAAAAATGTATTAAAATGAATTATAATGTAATGTAATTGTTTTTAAAAGTTTTGGTTCAATGTGTCTTATGTCAATCTTATGTCGCTTGAAGATATTTCATCAATTTGTGGTTTCAAATAATCTCTTAACAACCTATTTAGGATATTTTGTCTCACCGGAATTCCGCAGTTAATCAAGAAGTCTTTACGGGAATTGCGCCCCTGGACACAAAACATGAAACTCGACCGAATGAGAAACCACGTGACGGATATGGGGTCATAGCTTTAATGTGAACCAACTCCATCAAAGATGATTTTGAGATAAAGAGACCCGAAGATTTTTCTTTTCTACAAATGTTCAGAGCAAGATAACATAAATACCATCTAGCTGCAAATAAATACGGTAAAATAGTGAATTTTTTTTTACTAAGCTTTAGAGGTTTGAATGATTTTACCAGTAATAAAATGTTGCATTTTTGAACAAAACGCTGAACGCGCATGGGTAAAGTAATATTCAGTGTTGCTAACAGATTTTAAAATTCTTTGTTCGATTCAGGAAAATTTAAGCCGAAACATTTTTTCCAGTGACATATTTAATGCATTGTGTTATATATACATAAAGTGAGTGTGTGATATATCTTAAATTTCTTCACACATCGAACAAGCACATTGGAGAATCAGAAAGTCTTCATCTAAAAATATTTCTGATTTCCAACCTCTTCAGATTAACTTCAGCGAACCATGGTGTTTATTAATTGGGTTTTTATCAACTATTTCAAAATTATCACTTAGTTTTTTTTAACATATACTTGTATCTAAAATAATTATAGAATTACCCTTACCAGCTTTAGTGATAATAATTTCAACAAATAATTAAATATAATATAACAGATTGCAATAAACAACGTTTCTAGTACTACATTAATAGATTATATATTAAACAAAAAGTTTATTAAATCTTTTGCAAATACTATCCAAACAGATATTTATACTAATAATACATTTAAAAATTTATATTTCAAAGTATAAAGAAAATATTTTAAACAAGTCGGGGTATATAAATTAATCTGTAACGATTGCAACTTTTTTTATAAAGGAAAGACTTTTAGAAATTTTAATACAAGAATTAAGGAACACTTTAAAAAATAATAAACGGTGTTTAAAAAATAATTATTATTTTGAATTTGCCAATCATATTTTAGAAACTAATCATTCTTTTCATATAAATAAAGGAATAAAAATTTTACATACGAAAATAACCGGTTTACTAATAGAAAAAATTCCAATTTTAGAAATCAGAAAAACTGTTAATAGTCAGTTAAATAAAATGAATAATAGAATTTTTTTTTAAACACCTGTCTCTTGAATTTATTTTGATATTAATATAAATAATAAATATGACCTCTTTTTTTAATTTCTAATATAAATTTGTTATTAAATGTTTTATAATATTTTTTTATTAATTACTTACCTACTTTAATCAATTTTTTTTATGTTTATAATTTGTTTATTCTTACGTTATTCTATTCTATGTTTATCATTTGTCTATACTTGACATTATTATTTTTAAAGTATTCTGTATATGAGGAAAGAATGGCTTTAAAAAAACATGTTGATATGTATTAATTAATAAAATGGTTAATACCAATCTTTTGTAAGAAATTATAATAAGAATTACTTTGTTTACACAGCTGATCTCAATATATAAATATGTATCGCGCATGCATGATTTTTTACCATCCGCAAAGAGCGCTAGTCACCGAAAGCCTCCACTTCCGCCAGACTGAAGGTATCCTCCACTTCCCCAATGGAGGAAACCTCCCGTGCTTCACATTCCCTTCCAGTACTTTGTGATAAGACATCGCGCGTTACCCTGATAATATTACATGCATGCCGTAGTCGGAGTTTTCTAGTAAAACTTAAACCAAAATGTTTACTTTAAAATGTGTAGATTGTGATGCTATAACCGTGTCAATATCTTTTGCGATCCGAATGCCTTTATCGGTCTGACCTGATTTGCACCTCGGTGCGGGGTTGTTCCGACTACCTTTTCCACAACACTTTTTTACTTCCGTTACCTGCCATGCAAAGGATGGGGACATGGGAAGGTTATACAAAACAATTTAAGGAATTCACGCGTTTGCATGTATGTAACAAAACTTAAAAATTTAATCAGTCTGACCTGGTGAACACCTCGGCGTAGAGCCGTCCCAAAATCCTTCACGACACCTCAGGGTTTCGAGATATTCCGACGTAATATGACCATTCTTGCACACGGATGTAATGAGGGATCCATATGGCATCTTATCCGTACAGTTGATTGGCTCAAGCCTGGCATCCGTACATTCGAAATCCACGGTGTAAGATGTCGGCATATCGCACGGCTCTGAAAACATTTCAAATAAAAGACAGTTTTTAGGTAAGCAAATAAAAACTTCAAGTAGTCTACTATACTGTTAAGATAACCTCTCTCAATTCAACTGTGAACTAAAGTCGAGCGGCCACATCCTAGATCTGATCCTATATAATTTATTGGGTTCCGAAAAGTAAAGAAAAGAAAAGAAACGCAAGGTTTGTGGAAAAAATAAAAATACATAAAAATCTAATAATCAATAAAAAATATTTTGAGGATATTTTTTTAATTTATGTTGGAATTCTTGGATATTTTCTATAATTTCAAGATTAGAAGGAAGATTGTTAAAAAAAGTTATTCCTAGGTGTTTTGCGTATGCTTAGTGTTGAATTGCGGGATTTTAATGCTATGGTGTTTCCTTGAGGATATATTAAATTGTAATTTATTTAACGTTTTTTGTTTAAAAATTAGAATAATTGCATATTTTTTATACATTTGTCAACTGCACATTGAATATTGCAAAAAGTTTTCAATGGAAAATGTTTTTTTTTATTTTTTAAATTACCTTCATTATCAATCTTTGAATTATTTTAAGTGGACTTAAAATAATATCATATGTCCTCCCCCAGCCAAAAATTCCGTATTGTAAAATAGACTGAACAATTTGCATAGTACACTCTTTTTAGGTTTTCTGGTCTATAAATATTCCTTAAACTTATATATATATATATAGTCCATAAATACGTGTTTTCCATTTAAAATGCTGGTCTATATATACACCAAAGTATTTAATTTTGGTATTTGGACTAATTGCTTGATTACAATTGATTTTGTTGCAGTTACTATGGTGTACTCGTATTATAATTTTTATTTCTGGTTTTGATATAAATTTATTCATAGAGAAAGGAATACATTTTGTTTTTTTCAGTGTTAAGGGAGAGGCGATTATAATCGAACCAATTTTTTAATATATTAATATCAGTATTTGCTAGCTTGTTAATAGAATTCCAGTCAGTACCTTCAATTATTATGATAGTGTCGTCAGCATAAGATATTATTTTTCCGTTTAGCTTTTGCATGAATGTCATTAACATAGATGATAAAAAGTAGAGGTCCCAGTACTGTACCTTGAGGTATGCCGAAATGACTTATTTTTTGATGACTAAGTACATCATTTATTTTTACCACTTGAGGACGTTTGAAAATATAGCTTTTTATCCATTCCAGAGCTGTACTATTTATTCCAATGTTGCTTAATTTGATTATAAGTTTGTCATGAGATATGCTAACAAACGCTTTTTTGAGATCTATAAAAATTCCACGGCATTTTAATGATTTATCTAATGAAGTGTGAATAAGGCTAGTTAATTTTGCAATTGTGTCCTGTGTGCTTCTACTTTCCATAAAGCCGAATTGATTTTCGTGAATTATACTGTTACATTTTATAAAATGGTTATCTTTTTTTTTACAAGTTTTTCAAAATTTTTTGCAATATTTGAGATTACTGAAATGGGACGGTAATTATTAACATCTTCGGGATTACCATACTTAAATATTGGAGTTATGGTAGTTTGTTTATAATTACATGGAAATACTCCGCATTGGAAACTTGTGTTGATTATATGCATTAACGGTTTAGAAATTTTGTTTTTTGAATATCTTTTAAAAAGTTAATTCTAACTCTATCAAAACCTGGAGCAGAACCTCCTTTCATGCCGTTTATAATAGTTACTATTTCGTCCTCTGTGGTGAGTTGAAATGTTGACATTTTATTTTTTACCTCAATATTACAGTCTGGAATTGTTATATTTGGATCTTTGTGTATGAGATTGGCAAGATTTTCTCCTATATTTGCAAATAATTCGTTAAATATATTTGCGGCTTTTAAACGGTTCTCTTTGCAACATGTTTTTGAATTATCATGAATAATAGTGCTGATTTCATTGTTTTTATACGTTTATTGTCCGTTATCTCATTTATATCGTCCATACTCCTTTATTGTCATTTTCAACCTGTATCAAGTTGTGTTTATAATAGCTTTATTTTGTATGTTTTATGATATATGAGAGTTTGTTTTTATATGCTTTAAAAATGTTTCAGTAAATATTCGTTATTTGATTGTTGATTAGTTAATCTATAAAGAGCCTGCTTAGGACGTACGGATACTATTAAACCGTGAGTTATCCGTGGTCTTATAGGTTTGAAGTTAGGTAGCTTGGATTTGGATATGATATTATTTGTTGAGTCATTTATGAATTTAGATCATTTTTCTTGAAACATTTTACAACAAACATTGACATCATTACATTGATATAATTCAAGCCAATTTTCTTCTTCTAATTTACATTTTAACGTATCCATGTAAGGTACTTTTTTTGAAACATTTTCTTGTTTAAATGATGGCAAAGTTATATTACAGAATTTATAATTAAAAATACATGAATAATGATCAGTGATAGTTGTATGAATGCAGCGGATATAATATTTTGGTTATCGGAAATATTTGTAAATATATGATCTAAACATGGCCTCGTACGTTTCTAGTATATGAATTTATGCACGGTAAATAATTAAGTTCCGCTAACATGTTTAGATATATCCTTACTAGAGTAGTCTTTTGCAATATTTAAGTTCATATCTCCAACGATAATACTATAAATTGTGATATTACTGATGGCATGAGCGCGATAAATGGCAATAATATTATAATATTTCTTTTGGTCGTGGAAGTCAATATTTAATAGTTTAACATTATGAATATTGTGTATCTCTTTAATGTTGAGTACATTATAGCGGTTAGATATAAATATTGCAATACCACTGTTTTTGCTTAAGTTTGTAGTTGTTGCATACTCGCAGTAAGAGAATCCCGGATGATTATACTTCACTTCGCCGGCGGAATGCGTTTCTGTTAACACTACGAGTATAATGTCCGGAAAATAATTTAATGCTTTTAAAGATATTATTAATTCATCCAAGTTCTTTTCGATACTTCTTATATTAATGTGAAATAAGGTAAATCCTTTATCAGCTTTGATAACGCCTGTTTCCTCAGAGTTCCTCATACAAAGTAAGTAAAAAATTCTCCGAATAAAAAAATTGTTAGTAAATATACGAGTGCTATATGCCTTAGGAGTTGGCTTGTGAATGACCCGTTCCCGTGAAATTCAATAGTATATTGACCAGCGCTCGGCGTAATTCTTTCCAATATAAATTTGTATTCAATAACAGAATAAAAATTTTCAGAAACTTTAGTGAATCACAGTAAAAATACTCTATTGTTTCTAATGGGCCACTTGCATGCATTTTATAACGACTTGGAAAAAATCGTGTGGATAAATGTTTCTACTAAGATTACGAAAATGTTACAATTAGAAACTTATTATAGTTTTTTTTATACAATAAAATAAACAAATTCGCATTTTTAGTTGGTGACGTCACTATTTAAAAATGTCCGGCGCATGATTTTCTATATTTATTTTCATCAAATTCCACACTGATTTTCTTATCTCAATATAGCAACACTAGAACTTCGTTGACTTTTGACATTTTAACTGATATCTGACGATCTGACATTACTTCACTCTTAACCTACAAAAATTGTTTTACCAAATTATAAAGTAATCTTTCTGATTTGAAAAGTGATTGAAATTGATTTTGATAAGGGTAAGTCTGTTCCGTTTTATTGGAGAGTTGAATATTCTAATTGCCATCTTAGAGTAACAAAAAATGTTATTCTGATAGCAGTAGCTCATTTTTTCTGACTCTACGAAAAATCTTTATTACATTTACATATGCACACGTATAAAATTAATGAAAAACACTTTTTATTAGTTTAATTACAACGAAGAACATTTGTTTCAGTCACTCTAGAAGAAAAATCACACATTTTAATTAAATTAAAGCTTGGTAATGTTTCTAGTTTTTATAAAGCATATAGGTTAGGTTTTTTTTTTTACGAAAAAACCCAAACTGAGAACCTAAAAACTTATTTTAGTACTAATATATTGTATTATATATAAAATAGGTTTTAGGATGGGTTTTTTTTTTTAAATAATTAAAAAAAGAACATGAAAATATGTGCTTAAATGCATATTTACTTCCGCTCAGAATTTTGACAGAGGTTACGATGTGAAGTTTATTCAATCGGAATTCCAGCTCGGCGGCTATACCCATAACCAACAACGGAAAAGATATTGCAAATTTATTTTTCGAATACTTCAGTTCGGTTTTCAGTACAACCAAAGATATACCTCCCCCCGATCCTATTGGCAACGGGAACCACATATCTAGTATAAGTAGTATTGAGGTGACACAGGAAATGGTATTAAAGTACCTTAAAGAAATTGACATCCACAAAGGCGCTGGTCCCGATGAAATACCCCCAATTCTCATAAAAAGATGTGCGCACAATTTAGCCTTACCTTTATCTTTAATTTTTAACCGTTCCCTAACCGAATGCACTCACTGTTCCTCTTACTTGGAAATCCGCATATGTATCTCCCATCTTCAAGAATGGTAAAAAAACTGATATAAAAAATTACAGGCCAATCTCAAAACTTTGCATATTTAACAAAATTTTTGAAAAAATAATTTATGATCAAATGTATGCTGTTCTTAAGCCTAGCTTGAATACGTATCAACATGGTTTTATTAGTGGTAAATCTACAACCTCAAATCTCTTAACCTTCACAGAGTATCTCCAGGATAACCTGGATAACAGAATACAAGTGGATACTATCTATACCGACTACAGCAAAGCGTTCGACAAGGTTGATCACACCACCTTATTAAACAAACTTTTAAAAATAGGTATTCACGGCGATCTTTATCGTTGGCTCTCTTCTTATATCTCGAACCGTAGTCAAATAGTAGTGGTGGCTGGATATAAATCCGACAGTGTTACTGTTACATCTGGAGTCCCTCAAGGCAGATTATTGGGTCCCTTATTATTTAATATTTATATCAATGATGTTAGTAATTGTTTTTTAAACTCACAAACCATCCTATATGCAGATGACATGAAAATCTTTTCATCTATAAATTCAATCGAGGATTGTCAGAAGCTGCAGGATGACCTGCATTGTTTGAATGTCTATTGTAATGCCCACTTTTTGGAAATTAATATCTCTAAATGCTTCGTCGTGCGCTTTACCAGAAATAAAAACGTATTTACTCATGAATATTCAATTAATTGTCAACCGATATCTATCAAATCAGAAAGTAAGGACCTTGGGGTCATACTGGATAATAAATTGAATTTTAATAAACATATCGAACGTATAGTAACCAAAGCATCATCTATGCTTGGTTTCGTCATCCGTGCCTGTAAACAGTTCAACGATATTAGCACTTTCAAAACACTTTACTTCTCTTATGTTCGCAGTATTTTGGAATATGAATCTCAGGTATGGAATCCAGGCTATGCACTACATAAAAACAGAATTGAAAGCGTCCAAAATAGATTTTTAAGATACCTAAACTTCCGCTCTTTTAGATCTCATGTTAGCAATAAAGACTCCGCACAGTTCTTTAATTTACAGACATGAACCTGCCGAAGAAATATAGCTGATTCCGTAATGTTATTTAAAATCGCACGCAACCTAGTTGATAGCCCTGATCTTCTCAAACGCCTACTATTTTATATCCCAAATCGTAACAGTAGACAGACACTTACTTTTTATATCCCTCATTGTAAAACCAATTCCAAACAAAACTCGATTATCTACAGATCTACACACTCGTTTAACTTAAATTATTACCATATTGACATTTTTAACTCAACTACACGTGATATTAAATTAAAATCCATAATGCGACCACTCTCAAACTAGTTAACTTAAACCATCTTTTTACCTTTATCCCACTCCTATGTTCCCATCCACCCTCCCCTCCCCCGACTGATATTGTTTAAGCTAATTGATGAAAAACTGTACATTGTCACACTTTACTCATAGTATTTATCATCAGCAGAGGAAAACTTATAATTGGCATAATTTATTGTTTATATTGTTATATATATATGAAAATTATGGATTTGCTGTTAATTTTCCCAAAAAAAAAAGTAACTAAATAAAAGTAAATAACAATGACGGTGCAAAATCAAAGTACGTTTATTATATGTGTATAATTTACATCTGAAAATAAAAAGTTGTATAATGTCAAACAAATGGTACAACATTTAGGTATGCTCAAGAACAAGAATGGTACGCTTCGTTATTCTCCTCTGCCATTTTTGTAGAATTAGTGTTTTTTTTTAAACGATTCGTAACTATTAATTTTTTTCCGTACTCATAAATTATGTCGCCTCCTTCCAGTTTATAAAAAAATGTACCGATTTTGCGCAGTGAAATTATTAAAAAAAATCGAGTTTGTTTAAAAAATACGACAAAAAAAATAATTACGGAATTTCTTTTTGCCTGAGCCAAAAAAATGAAAGAAAAGTGATGCAAGTGACCTATTAACTCATCAATTTCTTTCTTCACCTTAATACTCTGAGATTGTGGAATGATTTCAATTAAAAATGTTTGTAATATGTGCAGTTAATAAAACAGTGAAGGCCCTTTGAGCATTTATTTTAAATTTCAGTACATATTTCATATAGAAAGAAAAACATTACAGTTTAGAAATTGTCGCTATTGGGAATCTTAGACATTTTCCTAACTGCCCGTATAGAATTTACAGATAAATTATTTGTTATATTTCTGACTTAAGCTAACCGATAAGTAACGTTTAGCGCCTTCTTTGAGTCTTCGGTCTTAATTGCTAATTTGCTGTTAATTTTTACAAAAATAATTGACTTTCAGTCAGCAAAAAGCGAAAAAGATTCAGTACCATCGAGATATCTTTTGTCCAAGTTCAATAATGATGAAATTTGGGCTAAGATGGTAATCCAATGTCTTGGGAAATAAAAATAAATATAATATTGAAATTCAACTTTCAAATAAATCAGGTCATCGGAATGTGAATAGATTATTGAGGTACTTACTTTGACATTGAGGTGAACTGGACCATGTCTCATTTTCCCCGCAAATGGAAAAGCTGTCCGAGATTATGAATTCTTCCTCACAGGAGTAAGTCAGCACCGTTTGCACAGGAACTCTCTCTCCAGTGACGATGGCCTTCTTGCGATTAGAGACGGAGTATAGTCCATGGCAGGGGAAAGCTGGCAGTGAACAACCGGACCTAGGTGGAGAACATTTAACACTTCAAATGATGTAAAAGATTGTCACCGCAGACTTTCAACAGCAACACATGAGATGGATAATATTTTCCTGGAATTTTTTTTCCCCAATAAAAACAAAATCATGTACACATGTACTTCTTTAATATCATATATCGCCACTAAGTTATAATTGAATAGGACGGTGGGCACCGCGCGCCGTCACTCTTCTGCAGCATTGGAAAGTAATCTGTTTGTAATAATATATCAAAATGCTTGCTGTAAACGATTCCGTTAATTAAAATAACTGTCTCTTCTCGTCTTCAGGATATAAGGAATCAAATTATAACAGCCATTTACTTGATTTTAATTTACAGTTACTCCACACAGGAGGCCCTGCGGGAAATAATTTCCCTCAAGGCCTGTGTCATCTTTGCGAATGCTGTGTGAAGGATCTTTTGGATGATAGGAAGCAGTAAACCTGAAAGAGAGACCCATGTTGTAGGAGGAAGGAAACGAAGCGTCCGGGCGATCATTCCAGAGTCGAGCTGTCGAACACAAGAACGACCCATTCTCAATTGACAAATCTCAACCGTGCTTCTATTCTAAATCCATTATTCGCTGAATAAGATATATGATTAAACTTACCTGGAAATAATCTCATCCGTCAGGACGGGAGAAGGCTCTGAAAAATAAAAGAAATTAAGGAATATTGCGCTGAGATAAATCATACATCCTGAGAGCGAGGAATTATTATCTTTTCTTCCATGTGAATGACAGCAATCAATTACGCGTAGATGGCTTTCGGGGTCTGTAAATACCAACATATCCGTTTCCATAGTATGTGTGTCTGTTTTTAAGATAAAAAGGTAATTAGCGGCTTTGAAAACATTTATAAAAATACTTACAGCATTAGGAATTCTTCCTGAACAGAACAAAAAATCAGAATATATTTTATTAAATTTTCCAAATAGCCGAGCCAATCTCCAGCCCGGGCAGAAAAGAAGTACAATATTCTTAGAGTACAGGTACCCTGATGGCAGAGGCGAGCATTCCATATAGGCCCATAGGCACTGCCTACCCTATCTTACTCTCCTACACAATATAAATATTCATAGAGTACCGGTACCCTGATGGCAGAGGCGAGCATTCCATATAGGCCCATAGGCACTGCCTACCCTACCTTACTCTCCTACACAATATAAATATTCATAGAGTACCGGTACCCTGATGGCAGAGGCGAGCATTCCATATAGGCCCATAGGCACTGCCTACCCTACCTTACTCTCCTACACAATATAAATATTCATAGAGTACCGGTACCCTGATGGCAGAGGCGAGCATTCCATATAGGCCCATAGGCACTGCCTACCCTATCTTACTCTCCTACACAATATAAATATTCATAGAGTACCGGTACCCTGATGGAGGAGGCGAGCATTCCATATAGGCCCATAGGCACTGCCTACCCTACCTTACTCTCCTACACAATATAAATATTCATAGAGTACCGGTCCCCTGATGGCAGAGGCGAGCATTCCATATAGGCCCATAGGCACTGCCTACCCCATCTTACTCTCCTACACAATATAAATATTCTTAGAGTACCGGTACCCTGATGGCAGAGGCGAGCATTCCATATAGGCCCATAGGCACTGCCTACCCTACCTTACTCTCCTACACAATATAAATATTCATAGAGTACCGGTACCCTGATGGCAGAGGCGAGCATTCCATATAGGCCCATAGGCACTGCCTACCCTATCTTACTCTCCTACACAATATAAATATTCATAGAGTACCGGTACCCTGATGGCAGAGGCGAGCATTCCATATAGGCCCATAGGCACT